>CM051234.1:349495745-350095745 GCA_027917425.1 Gastrophryne carolinensis | reverse complement strand
TAGCATGTAAACATTTATTTTCCCACACATCCATATAATTGCTATTTTTTTTAGACTTATGTCCTTTGTGAATTATATTTGGATAATTGAACTTGAATCTTAATTTGTTGTAGGAGTTATTGTTTTAGTCGGTTATCTTTGCTTTGTGTAATTTATAAATGGTTTCAGGAACCGCAAGATGTGCCACTCACACAACATAAAAGCAGTGATTGGTCCTGCTATGCGATTCCTCAGTGTTCTTGCAGGGCATCCAGGGTTGTCCCATGATGCTTATATATTGCAGAGCTCTGGCTTATTTCATCAGTTTGAGTCAGGAGAATTGTCTGGTGGATGGCTCCAGGGTAAGTTTGCTCACATTCCATCAATCCCTTTTCACTGTATGGCAATGAATATAGTTGATGACTCATGACTTAACCTATTGCTGTTTTAGCCCTTGATGACATGTTAATCAATATTGTAGCTTAGAATGTGTATTTTATGTTAGTATTTTTAAATTCGTTCAGGGGATTCTGGATATCCACTCCTGCCCTTGCTCCTGGTGCCGTTCTTTGCCTGCAGAATGCGGGCAAGGGGTTCTGTAATCAGGCACTATGCAAAACCCGGCCTGTGGTGGCGAGGGCCCTCTGGCTTTTGAAGTCCAGATTTAGGTGTTTGGACCATACAGGGAGGGGGGGTGGGGGGCACTGCAGTATGACCCCAACAAGGTTATACCAATATTTTAAGTTTTTTAACAGGGACCACAAGTGCCAGAGTGGCACAACTGAGTGTCAGGGTTCTTCAGTTGGTGGGCGAGATGCAGGAGCTGTGCAACTCGTTGGGGACCACAGGTGAAGAATAATGTTCTGTGGCCTGTCATTGCTTTGTATTTTGTTTTTATAGTTGTAAAAATTAGAAATTTTCTGAATTTTTAAAAATTTTATATTTTATGATGGAATCCAAAAAAAAAAAATTAACAGTGTCATTTCATTTACAAAATACATTAACCTTAACATTAATAACAAGATGAATATTCACATGACCGAGAAGTGATTTGGGTGAGCTTTAAGGTTCCAAAAGGGAAGATGGAGGATAGTGCTAAGTGATTTAGCTAAACATTGTAGTAGAAGTGAGGGTGGCAAATATGTAGGTGAGCACTTTAATGAGTTAAGTTTGTAGTGCGCAGGCGCAAGATCATAAGGATTTCCGTCTGGACGAATATTTATTGAAAAAGGGAAACAGAATCGAACGGGAAACTTAAAGGATTCGTTGGAGGATACGATGGGAAAAGGGCAAAAACGAAAGCCTACGTTGTAACATGTGGAAATGAAACGGAAAAGTCTGGATGGAAAATGACATCCTCGTATTCGTAATCTGCTGTACGAACGGACGGAAACTTTTCAGAAGGTTTTCAATGCATGCATAGAATCGCTCGTACTCTCATACGAGAACGGAAACATTTCACAAAAAAAACAGATTGGCACTAAAACGGAAGGGTTTTTTTGTCTCTCTGAATCGAGCCTATAGTCCAGAAAACTGTGGCCACATCAACAAGTCTGGAATGCATAGAAAGCTTCATGTGTGGGGGTATTTCAAATGTAAAGGGTTGTTTTTATTGAAAAACTGCAAGGTGCGCATACCTCATAACATAGTTGTATTTTATCGAAAAGAAGGAAAAAATGGGGACTTGCACTATACCCTATTCAATCTGTAGAGGTGCCACTCCCAAAGTTGCAAAAGAGCTCAAACCAGGAACAAAAAAGCATGTAGGGAGCCGTCAGAGAGGAAGCGGAGGCCGTCATCGGGTAAGCTGCCGAGCGAGGTGCAGCACAGGGAAGCCCGAGGCAAAATGGCGCCCGCCTCGTCGGAGCGAGAGGAGGTGTCCAAGGCTTTGCAGCTGAAAGCCCGGGAGCCCGACGTTGAAGGCGCAGCACAGCGGGGACTGGCTCGGAGAAGAGGAGCCGACACAGTATCTGCAGACCAGCCGCAGGAACGGACGCAGGAGGGCAGATGGGTGATGAGTCATCCCAGAGGTGACGGGGAGATGATACATGGCAGGGGCAGAGGGCTGGTGGTAGAGGCCCTGATACACCGGGAGGCAAATGGGAGAGGATCAAAAGCTCCAGAGCCTAAGATCCCAGGGGAGCAGGAGACCAGATTTGGAGAACCGGCTGATGAAGAGAATCTCTTAAAGGGGCAGAATGCTGAAACTCACTGCATGAATTGCCCATTAATGGGGAGAGATGGTAATGAGCTGTCCCCCAGGGCCCAGACAGCCAGGTGCCCTAACGACATACCAGTGGAATGGAGGCAGGAGCCCGTGCCCCCACCTGGACCCCACAGCCCCATGATCTCAGATTACTCTGGGGACATTGGACATGGGATGCCCCACGCACTGATCTCGGCTATCGCAGATTCAGTAAGATGCAATATCACGGAGGCCCTTCTAGAATGGAAGGGACTTTCCGTAGGGAAATAACATCCATGCAGAACTCTATGGCAGATCTATCCAACAGAGTAGAAACCAACGCACCTGTGCAGATGAATATCCAGGCCAAAGCATTGGAGCGTGAACGGGAAGCTACACGCAGGATGCTCTCCAACTTTCAAGTACAGCAAGACGATCTGGAAAACCGAAATCGTTGAAATAATATATGGCTGAGGGGCATCCCCGAGACAGTGAGCCCAGCAGAGCTAAAGTCAATAACATGCGGACTGTTTAAGAAATTGTTAGAGCGCCCACCAGAAGAGCGGATAGAGATAGATCAGATCCATCGAGCCTAAGGACCTGTCATGACCCCAACAGGCCGAGGGATGTTATCTGCAGAATACACTTTTTTCAAATTTAAGAGGCGCTAATGAGAGCAGCATGGAGTAGGGGACGACTTACAGATGGGGACACCCCTTCCAGCTATTGATACGGAGGGATCGAAGAACATACGCCCTGAAGATGCAAGAGCAGCTGGAGGGTCTATTCGAGTTCTTGGGAACAGCTCCCATCGCCGCCCCGAATTGGCTAGCCATAGAACCCGAAGGAGGGTTGGTTCCGCTTCCGCAACGCCCTAGGAGACGGGAAAGGGAGTGTCGCAGACCGGCGCGGCGGCCTGGTCCAGATCGCGGAGGAGATCCCGGCCCCATCAACGGTGAATGAGAAGATAGACGGCCCGAGTAATACAAGGACATATGAGACGCTTAGGATCATAGTTTGACTAGTTATATTTCCTGTTTCTTTTTTCCCTTGAGTTAGGATTTTAGTTAAAACCAAAGTTACCGTTATAATCACATATGGCCCTACTGCTTTACCCGCTTCACCTAAAGAGAGCTGGGACATCTGGCTCGGGTGGACGCATGGAGCACCGGGCGGACCTGATTTTAGCCGCCCGTCACGGGGACAGGCTGCTCACTGATGGGGGGCAGCTTGCTCCCCAAAGGGCCCCCGGGCGGACATGTCGAGTAAGACCTGCTGGTCATGCTGCTGCACGAGACGCAGATTGCTCCTTGGCTTGGGATAGATATAATCCGGGCGAGGCAGGTGAAGGGGGATAATAGTGGGTGGTTACAAACAAAATTAAATTCCGATTAGGAATGGGATCTCACGGGTCTCCCCTCATCCTGAAATTATAGTCATGGATTTAATTGGAAATATAGCTGTGTCTGTGTGTGGCCCCGCTGCCCTGTGCGCTCGGCCTAAAAGAGAGCTGCGGCGCCCGGTCTCAGGCGGAGATGCTATTCGGTGCCTCCCGTGGGGCATGAGTAGCCCATTGAGGGGTTACGGGCCGGCTGGGTCGCCGTCTGGGACATGGGCTACCTCTCGATTAAAGGTGATACTGGGTTGGGGCGGGGCGGCAGGCGGTCTTATAAAAAAGGATGGATCACAGCTGAGTTACCTTCACAATAACTGTAGTCACCTTCATTCCCCAGATACAATCTCTTTACGTTTCATGACTATATTATGGAAGGTAAAGGATGAGGTGGATCTGTGATGGTTAGCCCTCATGGTAGGTCGGGCGGAGCAATTGATGCTGGCAGACCTTTAAGCATTCAGATTCATGACGCTTGCACATCCGGATCTTGATCTGTGGGCTGCCCCTCATCGGGGGGCGACTGGTTGTCGACTTGGTGAGCTTTGCACGGGATGCGGTTGATGCCCCATGGTAACGCGGGTGCGGGCGGCTGCTTGGCGTTGACGGGTGGGCGCTTCCATGGTCCCAGGGGGCCCTCCAGGGCCGGGGGGTCGCCTGCCGGGGGAGAGGTCGCCTCTGCTCTGGGTTGTTTCCTGGATGGGCTCTGCGGGTGGGGGGGGTGGGTCATCCCCCGCGCCAGCGCTGCCTGTTAATCCCATTTGGGGGGCGGGCTGGCCCGGTGGGGGGATCCATCTCCCTGGGGGGCCCTCCTCTTCCCCTCAGCGTCCTGCTGTGTCCTGCACCGCCCGGGGGCGTCTACCTGCCATGGGGCGCCCCGGGACTGAGGGGGTTCCCCCTGTCTGGGGTGCCACTCAGAATGACATCGGGGGCCCTCCCCTCTCCTGTGGGGGATGGACCGCCCCCCCCCCCAGTGGGCAATATGGAAATGGACAGGGGTGGGCGGACTGCCCGACAAGGGACATATGAGACCTGTTGGAGAAGATGACCCCTGAAAGAGGGGACAGGAGTACTGATAGTCACTTGACAATGTATTGTAACATAAATACTTAAACTGTTTAGTGTATTTAATGATGCTGCTTAACTGTTGATGTGTTATGGAGGTAGAAGGGGATGCCTGGTTGGATAAATATAGATCGAGAGTTGTATCTGTAATTGGTTTGTTAGCTCTGGCTCCTCTTCACTTGGCATCCATTTTCCCCTAGTGACCCTAGTGCTCCTCTGGGAGAAGTTACCAGACTCCCCTGGAGGACATTGGGCTAGATCTCCCTATATTAGGGTGGTCGATATTTTGACCTTAACCGACCCAATTTTTCCTTGGGTCCTCTCCAGAGTTTTGTTCCTTTCTAAAAAGTTAACACTTTCTGATCCGCTATCCCCATCCCTGCTCTTTCCCCTGTCTCCTACTTTCCGCCCAACATCACTGGGGTTCCCGGTTCCACACCCAATCTACCCACACGTGGTATATGACCACTTGCTGCATATATCTTATCCCCTGAGGTTTCCGCTGCCTGGGTCTTGGGGGGGTGAGATGGAGGCGCTGGGCGACCACCAGCCGGGGACGGACATAAGGAAGGTGTCCCTGAACTGTAGGGGCCTCAACGTACCTGAAAAGAGAACGGATATGGTATCAGAACTGAGAAGACCGAGGGCCAAAATCATTTTCTTACAAGAAACACATTTCAAGGGAAATGCCTGTCCTAGGATATCTCCTAGATATTTTCCTCAGCGGTTTGTAAGCTCCTCACAAGACTCCAAAACCAAAGGAGTGGCGATACTGATGGCCAAAGATATCCCATTTCAGATGACGGACACCTCTGTAGATGGAGAGGGTAGATATATAATGGTGAAAGGTACGCTATTAGGAGAAATGTATACAATGGTGTCTGTGTATGCCCCCAACAGCGGGCAAGTGGACTTTCTCCTGCGTTTTCTCACCAAATTGTCAGACTTCCAGGAGGGGAGGATTCTCTTGGAAGGAGACCTAAACATTACCTTAGATCCACTTATCGACTCATCCACCGGTAACTCCTCCATTCCGTATGGAGGGCTTCGGAAGGTAAAACAGGCCCTACATAAACTACAACTATGTGACCCCTGGAGGATCCCACTTCTCGCCAGTGCATTCGACGTACGCAAGATTAGACTACCTGTTGCTTTCACACAGCCTACTACCTAAGGTAGCCGGCTCTGCCATAGAAGTAGCGTCCCTATCAGATCATAGCCCAGTATGGGTGTCTCTGTCACTAGAGAGGAGGGAAGGAAGGCCTGGACATGGAGACTGAATGAGAGCCTGTTAAAAGACCCTGTAACCATGCAAGCAGCACAGTCGGCTCTAACCGAATACTTTGGGCTGAACTGTTCGGAAGAAGTAACACCAATGACAGTCTGGCAGGCACACAAAGCTGTGGTGAGAGGGGTTCTCATACAACACGCAACTAGACTGAAGAAAGCTCACACTACACAAAGGGACCAGTTGCTCTTACAAATTCAGGAGTTAGAAAGGAAACATAAAGAAACCCAGGCTCGAGAGTCTCTAAAGGATCTGACAACATGCAGGGAGAAACTAAACACCTTACCACTAGGAAAGGCAGCGTTTGCCATAAAGAGGTGCAGGCGATTTTATTATGAATGGGGAAACAAGAGTGGCACACTGCTAGCCAGAGCTCTGAGGAAGCAGCAGTCCATCAACTTTATTGAGGCAATACTTGACGAGAAACAGCAGAAATGGCACAAAATGACAGACATCGCTAGAGTATTCCAGGAATACTACCAAGGACTATATAACTTACACCCGCAGGGGGAGAGAAATCCCCAAATAGAATTGTCCAAGATACGGCAATATATTGTGGCCTCAGGCATGCCGAGATTAGGTGATGATGAAATAGCTTAGCTGGGAGACCCAATCCTGGGAGCCGAGTTGCACCAAGCAATAAAGTCCACACCGAATGGTAGATCCCCGGGGCCCGATGGCTAACCATTGTATACTATAAGAAATTTGAAAGTGTCCTAAATAAACACCTTCTCCTTCTCAATGCCACTGGAAGGGAGGACACTATCGGGGCCTTCCCAAAGGAGGCATTGGAGGCCCATATCACAGTCATCCATAAAGCAGGTAAGGACCCGTTGAGCTGCAAAAGCTACCGCCCTATGTCGCTATTAAACGTAGATACTAAGTTATTCACCAAAATACACGAATAGCAGCCTACCTGCCGAACCTGGTCGAGAAGGACCAATGCGGGTTCATCCCTGGCAGAGAGGCCAGGGACAACACGATCAGGACCCTAAACCTTATACACCGGTCACAGACAGATAATTCCCCGGTGATGTTACTATCCATGGACGCTGAAAAAGCGTTCGACCGAGTAGACTGGAACTACGCGTTTGAAGTGCTGAAACACATAGGGCTCCAAGGGAGGGCACTAAGATTTATCCTGGGAATATACTCTGAACCACAGGCCAAAGTAAAAGTAAATGGTCATCTCTCTCAACCCTTCCTGATCTCAAACGGGACCAGGCAAGGATGCCCACTATCCCCCCTCATCTTCGCCCTGGTAGTAGAACCCATCTTAAGACACATAAGAAAGAGCACAGATTTAAGAGGGATCCAAGTATGAGGTACAGAGAACAAGGTCTCCGCTTATGCAGATGACCTACTATTTTTTATCTCCAACCCGGCTGTGGGACCTAATGAAGGAATTCGAAAAATTTTGAAAACTCTCTGATTTAAGATTAATTTTGAGTCAGAGGCACTCAATGTCGGACTCCCAGAAACAGTAGTACCCCTTATCAAGACCTCTTTTCCATTTAAATGGTCAACACCCACATTAACCTACCTGGGTACGAAGATCCCGAAAGGACATCGAAGATGTCTTTAGATATAACTTTGTCCCCATGTTGAATAAAATCAAGGCAGACTTGGCAGGATGGGACTCTCTTATGCTTACCTGGTTGGGATGGATGAATGCTATAAAAATGACAATCCTCCCAAAAATATTATATCTATTCCAAACCCTCCCATGCCACATACCAGCAAGCTATTTTAAGAACCTGAATACAATATTCCTAAAATTCATTTGAGGTGGGAGGAAGCCGAGGATCCAATTTGGACTTCTACAGGGACCTAGAACGAAAGGAGGCCTGGCTGTCCCAAACCTAAAGAGATACTGGCAGGCAGCGCACTTACAGAGAATAGTAGATTGGGGGAGAAACAGAAGAGAGAAGAAGTGGGTCGATGTGGAGTCCAGCTGTGTGGAGACCCCATTGTAGGAGATCCCATGGGCAGCCGAGGCCTCAAGCCGATGGGGAGGATCTAACCTAATGATCAAAGCGACTCTCAGTGTCTGGGACATGCTCAGGAGGTCTGGAGAGATCTCCCCCTGGCCGTCGCCCCTGATCCCAGTAACTGGGAATCCGGAGCTACCCATCAGTCGGGGACTGCTAGCCAGAGGATACTGGAGAGACCTGGAAACAGTTAGAGGGAGAGACTTGGTGAGAGGAAGAGAATGGTGTAGCATAGAGGAGCTTAGAAGTAAATGGAGTAGTCCACAGCTGAATCCCTGGCAACTACTACTTTTTCAGCATTTCCTACAAAGAGTGGGCCCAAAAAACTCGTTGGGACGAGACCTTACCCAATTCAAGACCTTGGTCACGCAAAAAGACTCACCGCAGAGGGTGATATCCCAAATATATCAGCTTCTCGATGCAGAACAGGAGACGACACCTGCCTTCTGCAGAGAATGGGAAAGAGTATTAGGCAGAGTGTTCACGGTAGACGAATGGGAGAAAATGTTCTCACTTGCCCATAAATCGTCGATCTCAGCACAAGTACAGGAAACAAACTATAAATACCTATCCAGATGGAATTATACTCCAAAACAATTGGCCTCCATCTTCCTGAGCTCTTCACCTATGTGCTGGAGATTTAAAGCAGAAGGCTCGCTATTACATATCTTGTGGTCTTGCCTAAAGTCACACAGCCTTCTGGAAGAAGATAACTGAAACTATGACTGAGATAGTGGGCTCACAAGTCCCGCTCTGCCCAGCCCTCATGCTGCTACACCATACCACTAACAGCGTGGCAGCATATAAAAAGTCGATCCTGAGGCGGCACCTAATAAACGCAGCCAAAATGCTGATCCCCAGGTTTTGGAACACCGAATACGCACCGATGGAAAATGATTGAATCCGAGAGGTAGACAAAATAAGGGAAATGGAGGAGCTGACAGCCGCAGCTCAGAATAATGAGGAAAAGACCCGGCTACTCTGGATGCCGTGGTACATGTTCCGGCCCCTGGTTGCTCGCCCCGCTGGGTCCTCGCCCCCCTGAGGCCCGGTGCGGAGCCTGAAGTAGATGGCAGTTGGTTGTTTGACTACTGACACCAATCTGGGTATGTACCCCTTGCGTGGTGAGACATGGAGACTTGGGGACCCCCTCCTTCCCTTTCCCCCCCCTTTTTTTCTCTCCTCCCCCCTTTTTTTTCTATCCTCTATACACTCACTCTCTATTAATGGCCTGGCCCTGGCACAAAACATCCCAAATTGACCCCCAAATTAGCAGGACACTAAGTCGGAACAAATTCATCCTGAAAGACAAGAAAATCACTGAGATGTCCGGTCAAACAGCAGATTGATGTTCAGAAATCCGAATCATTGCTTTTTTTTTAGCAAAGAAAAGTGAATAGAAGCCAAAACACCTGGAAGGACATGAGATAATAGCGAGACGCTATTGATATTTACCTGCGTAATCCTAGACCCTATAGGACATCCCAGAGATAAATAGTCTCTGAAAAGGACCATGATCATAAGAACAGGGGGGTAAGCATGCATACGGCGGGCCAGCGCCACTGCTACTTGTTACTTGTATGCTATCTTTGTACTTACTTTGTACTTTTTGTATCTCTGATACTTTATTATACTGTATTTGAAAACTAAATAAAGAATTTAAAAAAAAATACATTTTTATTAATTACATATTTATAATCACTACATACAATACACTCAACATATTAAAATCCCTTAAAAAACACATAAATGGAACAATAACACAGGACAAACCAACATGAAACCAACGTGTAGGCGATGGGGAGAGTCTCACCACACTAATTGATATCAAATGCCTAGATATATGTGCTAAATCAAACAAAGTGTTCCAACAGTGCAACTAAACGTGCAAATCCTGCCTATGATCCGGATCACTACAAAATCTATACATTTATAAAGTGCAAGTGCTACTAGTCAATCAATTAAGAATTAATATTCCCAACCATAACAACTCATAAACATATCAATCTACTCTATTCACCAATGAAAATATAATCACCTGTATATATTATTAGGCATCCCAAAGGGGAACCACTGATATATATCACAATACCAATCAAAAAATATCACAAATCTATCACAAAAAACATCACCAGAAATAAAGCCAAGGTATCATAAAAATAACATGTGTGAAGTCTTCCCACTGCCTACCACACCAGGAGCCACGCGTTCCGTGGGCACATCACCCACGTCATCAGGCAGGTATTTTATCGAAAAATCTCCTAAAGTGCTGTTACAGTTTCAGGGAGTCTCCTGGGCAGGATACATGTGGTACAGTTGTAACCGGGAGAGATGGGAGAAATGGGGCTTTACATGTAATAAGATCTCATTTCACCCCAAAATTTTGAGAATACACTCAGCTGAAAAGAAAAATATATAACCTTCCCAGGAAATAACAGGAAAACCCATTAAAACTCACAGTTGAACATGTATAGTGCAAAATAGTGAAACACGGTCTGGCAGAGGGTGACAAAAATTCTAGGTAGGCTGGCAGTTAAAGAGTTAAAATCAACCTGAATGTTCCATTTAGTTTTGGGACTGGAAACAGGGTTGAATAGAATACCTTCTCTCTTTCTTGTATGGGGACATGACCCCTTGTGAAAAAAGACAAGACTTGTCAGTACAAAATTTCCTGAAGAACTGCGGATTGAAGCGATGGGGGGGGGGGTTAAGACATAGTAATCTTGCAGAATTTCCAGGAATTCTATTCTGTACCCGTTTTTTATTAGGTCCTGAACCCAAAGATTTTGTGTTTTTTTTTTTTTTTTTTGATTATTTTTTCCCAGGCTGGGAAGTCTGTGAGTCTCCCCCCCCCCCCCCCCCCACCTGGGGCCTGGCATTCTTGGTTCCTTGGTTAGACTGAGAAGTGGACGATTGATCACTGGACCGTGGAGCAAAGAGGATTCCTCTGGGCTTCTTATAAAACTGACTTTGATTTGGCTGACCCTGGGGTTAATATTGTTTGTTGGAAGCACTTTATTGGATGAAAAGTAAGTCTCATTTTTGCCCCAATTTCACCAACCCAAGTCATCAGCAATGAAGCACGCCTTAAAGAGTTGGGAAGGAATAGTGATCTTGCGGCTAAATGGACTGCTTCTGCTGAGGCGTCAGCCAAAAAATCCGCTGCAGTATTTAGAACTGGCAGATTTTTTAACGTGGTTTCTTGAGAAGTGTCTGCCTGTAACTCCTTTAACCAAATGTCCATAGACCTATTCATACAGGCCGAGGCCAATATAGGTTTTAAAGCGGCAGCAGAAGAAGTCCATTCCCTTTTTTTTCTTGTGTAAGGGGTCCTTTAAGAAACATTTTGAGATCAAAACATATATTTTAGGAATTTTTGTAAACTTCTTTACCTCCTATTCCTTAAAGGGATATCTACTTTTTACACTTTTGGGGATAAAGAAGCATTTATCAGGAAATTTCCACTGATCCTCAATTAACCCCAATAAAGATGTATAAATTGGAAAGGTCTGTCACTGTACAGACGACAATTCAGCATATATTTCATCTTCCATAGTCAATTCAAGAGGACTGACTGGATCTTACCGTAGAAATATCAGAACCCCATTGAGGCCTTGCCTGGGAGGCTAATTGAGGTATAATCTGCTGAAAAGACTGAAGCATGGGATCTACATGAGACTGAAAATTTACAATTAAATCTTTTACAGCAGAAACATTTTCCTGTATCATATTTGTACAGGAATTACAAAGGGTTTTTTTATACGTTTCTGAGAGTTATTTTTGGCACACACAGTCTAGTTAGGGCTTTAGTCTTCTTTGGCTAGAAAACAACCAGAAATGCCAAAGAAATCAGAACATTCACAGAGAAAAAATACCAAAAAACAGCACCTGAAATCTTTTCAACTTTCGACAACACAGACCGACCTGGACCACCTCCTCAGCAGACCTGGTACCTGCTTCCGAGCCGGTGACCTACATGGTGGAAGACTTCTCTTTCCCCTGCTGCCTCTTTATAAGGTCTGGGGATCTTGCAGGTGATTTAGTTCTCCTCCCACCCCCCTCTCCACCTCCTTGTAATTAGCAAAGATGTTGAGGAGGGAGCCCATCAGCAGCACACGTGCTGGATCATGTCGATGGTGGCATCAACGTGCAGATGCACAATGAAAAGCCAGTTCCCAGAAGACCGGCCACGTCACAGATCTGCGCCATCCCAGAAAACCATGCTCCTGCATGCGAGAATGCCCCTGGAGTGACCAGCCATCCTGCCTCCTCCCCAGAATGGCTCCTGTGTCGCAGAACCCCACCCAGAATGTCCATAGGGGGTCCACTGGAAAAAAATGACAGGCAGAGGTGTTAGGGTATCAGCCTTTTCTCCTCTCTACCAAAGACCACAACTGAGACCCCTGCTGCTGGGCCATAGACCCTAGCAGTCTCCAACAAGGATTCCCAGCCCAGTCACTTACCTGGGGCACTCGGAACTCCATCGGCCCCCTACGGACATCATCTTATCATCTTGCTTCCTGAAAGCACCGAGGAAATGAGGTGGGTGTGTTTCTTATAGGGTCATCTCAAGTGCTCCCTGTTCTGAGGGCCGGCCTTATTTAAGAAACGCTAACGCCATGTAGCAGCAGGTGTTTTTCGTAAGCGCCAACATCAAGTCATATTTATGTTTCGCTCCGTCAAGTGTCATGGGATCTCTGGCCTGTTCAGAATGTTTTTTTCGTTCATTATTGTACTTGAGTTACCTGACTGCTGCATTTTCATGCCTGCCAATCATGTGTCATGTCATTTGTATGTTCCCAAAGTCATTCCATGTGTTTTCGCTTAGTCGCTGTGCTGCCATCCCCAATTCTCTCACAAAGACCACTTCTGGCCAAAAAAAATTCTAACAGAAAAACAATAATGATATAAATGCAACATATGTGATTGACATAAAAAATGTAAAATAAATAATTTTCAGAGAAGTGAAAAAAAGCACCATAAGCTATATTTCTCTGCTTCTCTTATGTCCCAAGTGCCACGGGTGAAATTTGATTGAAAACTAAAAGCAAAAACTGGTGAAATAACATACAGAATAATTTGCTGATTATATCCTATGGGAGTAGCAAACTATGCGCCACTAAAAGCAGGTGAAGAGACATGGCGAGTGTATGTGTGCTCATGGATTAATGAATGCCTGTTTTTCACTAGCACTGATGTAATAAACGTTAATAAATGCAGTTTGGGCACAAAACCTTATGCAAAAATTCTTATAGAACTGGCGCAGTGCTTGCATGAATCAGGCCCTTATTGTTCCTTTATGAGTTAATCATTATTTCCACTAACATATTAAAATGGCAAAGGGTGGTTGCACCAAATATTAATTTGATTTAGATATATATTTTTTTTCATTCACTTCATTTGCTTTGCAATTTAGTTATTTCTAAAACCAAACTATTAACACTTCAATTTTAGAAGCATTTTTACTATATTACTGCCCAACATTTTAGCAGTGAATTTTACGTTTGAATTAAGTCATTTGTTTCTAAATAGATAGATAGTTTACCAATGTCATTTTTGTCATTGTCAACATATTCAGTAAATTCTTTGTCAGTTACATCAAATTATATTAAATAGTATTAATGTATATTGCATTAAGGTATTTCCAACCCTGACATTTTTAACCATATATCGTTGAAATGTTTTTGATCTGCCTTAATTCTGTCCTGCTATAATTCACACAGTTTATTATGTTTATCTTCAGATAACTTCATAACCAGTTGATCTGGTATGTGATGAAAGATTACCCATTCCTTGGACTCGGATGGGACAAAAGCAGTGGCATAACTAAAAATGATAGGGCCCTGGTGAGAACATTCATTGGGGACCTTTTCAAAGCTCATAAAGTAAACTTTTTTCTGTCTTTAACTGAAACAAAAGAGACACATGGAGCTTTCTTTTTCTAAATGATGCCAAATGACCAAAAATATGATAAGGTGGAGGAGAAACAACAATGGGCCCCCCCGATCTCCTGGGCCCTGGTGCACCCCCATAGTTACGCCCCTGGACAGAAGTCTCTCAGTAGAGAACATTTGATTTATATCACTGTGTGACTTTCTGTAGACTTTCAAATGAATGAATCAATCAGCACACTTGATGTTAACTTGTCTAGGCTCGTCTAGGAACTCGGCACCAGCCGGGTGCAGCTCAGTGTGTAGACCACTGCAACCCCACTACCCTTTAACAGGGTGTGTGCCCTACTTAATGCTATAGCAGGTAGTGGTGCTGTTGTGCATGCGCCATTGGATCGAGGAGAAGGTGAGTTTACCGGGCATCACCCTACCTCAGCACCAGGGAGGGAGAAAACAGCTTACTTTGCCCAGAATCCTTCGCCTTTTTTGCAGGTGAAGGATCCTGTCCATCTAGGGCAGGATGCACAGAGCAGCATCTCCTGTTCTGTGCACGGTCCCGCTCTTCCATTCTTTTATATAGACGGGAGAGCTCAGAGATCAGGGATACCGCTCTGTGCACTGTCCATGCGGCTGCCACAGGAGTGCAGGTAGTAGTACTGGATGTGGGGGCAAGGTAAGCTGTTTTTTTGCGTATCAATGTTTTCAGTAACAATGTTTTCAGTGGAGACCAATAGCTGCTGTAGACAATTTTATTTGCAAAGCCAGAAAGTTCTCATATGATGGAAGAAGTTAGTTTCATTTTTCATGTTTTGCCCTGTTTTAATTTAGTATTACTTAAGGTTCCCTATTGCTTATTAGACTCTGAGTTCAGCATTTGCGCAGAAAGGTTAATCCTCAGTTGTATTGCAATCAGGCATCATGCAGCCTACATATGCCATGCACCTGCCATTTACTGAATGCTAGCCACATGGAGCTGATGGATAAGCAGGCGTTCATCAGCTTTTAATAATTATTAGCCAGTCCTGTTCAGAAATACACATACAGTTTTGCATAATGAAGATCTTAGATTTGTTCTGAACTTGCATGTCACCTGGCAAATATAAAAGCCATAAAAAGCCTTGTAACTTTTCATTGATACATATGGGCGTCATAACTAAATGTCTATTTGTGCGTTATAAATAATTTAGAAAATTATGTATTAAACCCCCTTGGTTTATATCTAGTAATGAATCGATTCTGACGAACCCGAATTCGTTACGAATTTCAGGAAAAATTCGATTTGTTACGATTCTGAATATCGCCACGATTCAATCACTCGAATTGCTTCTTTAAAACTCCCTTTACTGCTATACAGTCCATCTAAAATGGTGGATCCACATGTCAGGACATGTCGGCAATGAATCCTTAGTAGGTGTCACATGCTACCTATCAGAAGACAGGCTTACCGATGATGTCATAGACCTATATAAGCAGCGACCATTTTGCGGACGATCATTCTGACACTGTATTGCGGCCAGAGCAGATCAGGGAGAGAGCGAGGGACATACAGACAGACAGACAGATAGGCAGACAGGTAGATAGATAGATAGATAGACAGACAGACAGACAGACAGACAGACAGACAGACAGACAGACAGATAGAGCGAGGCGAGGGAGAGATAGATAGATAGATAGATAGATAGATAGATAGATAGATAGATAGAACAGAAGAAGCGAGGGACAGATAGAGAAGGAGAGAGGCTGTGACAGTGACAGAGAAAGACAGGGACAGTTTAACCCTTTAAGTGCCAGCCTACCTGGAGTTTTTGTCACCCTTTGTTGCCAGACCATTTTGCACTATTTTGCGCTCCCCATGTTCAAATGTGATTTTTGAAGGGATTTCCAGGGATTTCCCAGGAAAATGATATATTGTTTTTTTCAGCAGAGTCTGAGCTTTAACATGAAATGTCTTGTTTGTAATTTTTAGGTGTATTCTCAATATTTTTTGGCGAAATATGTGCAAAAAAATAAAAAAAAATTTGTAGTGTTTTTTGTAATAAAAAAAAGTTTGTCAATAAAATCTTATTGCGTGTGAAATCCCAGTTTCTCCCGGTTACAGCGGTACCACATAAGTATAGGTAGACACCCTTTCCTTCCCAGGAGACTCCCCCAAACTGAAACAGAGCTTTAGGGGATTTTCAGAAAAAATACAACTGTGATATGCGCTATGCGCACCTTGCAGTTTTTCTATTTGTACCAGGCTTGTTGATGTGGCCACAGTTTTCTAGAAGTAATCCCTCAATGTATTCTTTGGTTGCAAAGAGTTTCCCTAAAAAAATGGATAAGAAAGAAATGGGGGTGCCCCACAGCCCCTGTAGGGTAACCACCAAGGATTCACTAATGCACACACCCAATATGTAAAAGAATATCTAAATTGTATTATTAGTACAAAATCATTAGACACTTATGACATCTGACATCTATACACTGATCAGTGTATAGTCTGCCTTGAGGAAGAGCGTGGGCTCTGCAGGGGGTCGCCTTTTGCTGCTGTCAGTACCCAGCTTTAAAGATAAGTGGCACTTGTTTTTTCTTTTGACTTCTTGTCTTCTTATAATTGATCAATTGGATTGGCACAGTTGTTTGTTTCAGATGGATGCACAATGCACTTAGCACTTTATTTCAGGTGTAAATAATTAGTTTGTTTGTTTTATATATTGTATTGTATACCTGGGTAATATATTTTTGAGATATGAATTCTTTTTATCTATGTATATATTAATGGGTCCATAGCAGCACGGGATAACAGCGCCCCCTGGCGGCAGTTTAGTTCGTCTTATGTGTTATATGTTTTTTAGATTGTGGTAATAAGTGTCATAAGTGTCTAATGATTTTGTACTAATAATAAAATTTAGATATTCTTTTACATATTGGGTGTGTGCATTAGTGAATCCTTGGTGGTTACCCTACAGGGGCTGTGGGGCACCCCCATTTCGTTCTTGTATATATATGGTTAGTACCACCAAGGTTGTTTGCACCACACATCATTTGAGATTGATTGGTGCCACCTCCCCCTCCCTTTTTGGGTTTCTACACATTAGGGTCGATTCAAAGAAACATGTAACAGCTTGGATTTGGGTGCCGATCATCCTATTTTTCCCGTCCGCTCGTGCGTTCGTATGAACTTGCGAGTGATTCAATAAGCAAATACGTTTCTATCCTAAAATATACGTCCGTTCGTATGTTATCTCCCGAACTTGCCTCAGTCAGTTGGCAATCGTAAAAATCACGTTCATGTGCACACCTGTTGCGGCGGCAGCCTGTTTTTTCTGCTGCTTCCATCGTCAAGCTCTTCCAATTACTTGCGTTTGCCTCTGGTTTTCATTGGTTTTTGGCCTCTTAAATTCGTGCGTTCGTATGTATATAAGATCTTGCGCATGCGCACCCTCATCCCGCACCCCATCCAAACCCCTTAGCGCTTGCATCCTTCTTCATTTCTCGTTCCCTAAAACTTACCTAAACCCTTAGCGCTTGCATCCTTCTTCATTTCTCGGTCCCTAAAACTTACCTAAACCCCTTAGCGCTTGCATCCTTCTTCATTTCTCGTTCCCTAAAACTTACCTAAATCCCTTAGCGCTTGCATCCAACTTCATTTCTCGTTACCTAAAACTTACCTAAACCCCTTAGCGCTTGCATCCTTCTTCATTTCTCGGTTCCTAAAACTTACCTAAACCCCTTAGCGCTTGCATCCTTCTTCATTTCTCGGTCCCTAAAAATTACCTAAACCCCTTAGCGCTTGCATCCTTCTTCATTTCTCGGTCACTAAAAATTACCTAAACCCCTTAGCACTTGCATCCTTCTTCATTTCTCGGTCCCTAAAACTTACCTAAACCCCTTAGCGCTTGCATCCTTCTTCATTTCTCGGTCACTAAAACTTACCTAAACCCCTTAGCGCTTGCATCCAACTTCATGTTGACGACCCTAAAACTTACCCAAACCACATAATGTACATATGTTTATATGTTTATAAGCGTGTTTTTTCTTGTTTGTGTAATTGTTTTTTGGTGCGCATATTCGAAAAGACACATTTATGAAGGCTTCAAATATAATTTATTTAAAATATTTCGTTTGTTTTTTTTTTTTTTAAGGTTAAAACAGAGTAACATTTTTTGGGAAAGTTTGTTTAAAAACATTATAAAAGGTTGTTTTTTGTTTTTTGGACAAACATATTATTTTTTTTTTTTTGGTTTAAAACATAGGAAATTTTTTTTTTTTTTGGTTTGGTTTGGTAAAAACTTTAAAATTTACAACAATAAAAACATTATCAAAACATTTAACCAAAGTAGCCAGGACCAAGGGCACTAATCATCCTCCTCTTCTTCATCTGTTGGCCCCAACGTCGCCTTTATGGCCAGCAGCTCGGCCACCAACTCCTTGATTCTTTTTTTTTTATCCTGCACGGTTTTTGGGATAATCCCTGTAAGCAATAGAGAAATAAACATAAATAGGAGTACCAGACCGGTTTGTATGCTGGAAATAGATTTGGGGTTAATTAAATACATGTAAATGCCTGACATATGTCATTCTTCAAAGGGATAAAGTAAATGCATTTCCCACAGGTAAGTATTGAAACTCCTTAAACCGGACCTTCTACATTATTTAATGAAAAGCAATAACTAGTCCCAAATGATTCTGCACCAGATCGAAGTATATTTTGGGGGATTTAGGATTACTGCGCCGCCATCGGGACTCCGAAGCATAACAGTTAATGAGGAGAGGAGAGTGGGATCAAGTACAGGGGAGTAGGTTACAGTGGTGCTTTGGGAATACAGAGCATAGCTGGTTTCAGGGAAAGGTCATCAGTCCCACAATGCATGGCAGCACCTTACTTTTTCAAATATGTATCCCATGCAGCATGTAAATATTGCGCATTCAATATTCCGCCATATTGGATGTTTACAGGCTCCTAACATGCATTAGATGGCTGTAGGCTGTTTTTCAATGTTCCCAATCTGTATGTACAGTGTGTTGGCTAAATATTAGCTATGTTCTTAATACGAGTTAGGGTCCGCTTTAAGCTAACGAAGTGCCCACATGAAAGTGTTAACTACACATTGGCTATGCCTTTAGTTATGTGTGTGTTATTAGCTAACAACACATTAATATGAATAATGGCATGGATACTTAGGCCCTTATTCATCAAGCGATAGCGCCAGGTAGTGTCTGACGAGCGCCAGGTAGCGGCAGCTAACGGCGACTACCGACTCAAGTACGCCCGGCGGCGGTCACAATGACGCATTTATCAAGCTAAATGAGGCTAGCGCCGGCGAGAGCGACGGCTAGCGCGGCATTCATCATGAAGCCGGCTGGCCCGAACAGCGCCGCTGCAAATTCCTTCACAGCGACACGTATTACCTGGCGCTACCTGCCGCTCTCCCATACATTTCAATGGCAGACGCTGCAATGATTGTTTTTAGTGGTTTTGGGGTTTTTTTCTTTGGTACAAAATTCAACACATGTTTATATTGATATGTTTTATGAATCTGGCTGGTTATTTATATGTATTAGAATTTTTTTTTAATTTTCACAATGTAATGTTGTGAGTGACATGGGAATTGCATCTCCTCCACCCAAACTCATTGGCATCAAAATCGCTGGTTTTCCACACAAACGGGGCTTGTAAAGCTATTTTGTAGCCTGTCAGGTTGGGCGGTCACGTTCGCTCTTAGAAATTGTCAGCGCCCAAGCTATTCGGCAGCCCTGTCCTTGATGAATCTGTGTTGGTCAGTGTTTGTGCAGTCGCTGTTTTAATTCGCTATGTGGCGTCGCGAGCGTCGCTGTGCCTCGCTGCGCTGCGTTGTGCGGCGCTGTGCTGTTCATACATGCGCCCTTCTGCCATTTGCAAGGAATTCACTTCCCGCGACCCCAGTCGTTGTTAATGAATACACTGTAGTTGTGAGCGTGCCTGGCCACATATTGCAGGATTAACATTCAGTCGTACCAGCTCATAACAACCCGTTATGCATTCTCATGTGTGCCACATTTTCAGGTAGTTGTCTAGTTTGATTGTGTGATGACTTTGTGAAGGAATAAGATCTGTATATTTAAGCACAACGGTGTATGCTTTAGAAGGACCTATGCATTACAGTATGTAGAATCCCCTGCTAAATCAAGCTAATAATTCGTGGCGCCTTTGGCCCTAGCTTGTTTTGCAGCGTCATTTTAATGTTTTTCCGCCACTTAGCGTGCACATAGCTGATATTAGCTTGTCCCTGTTGCGCGCATGTTTGTGTTTGAATTTTGAAGCACAGTTGCTTGCGTCATATCCGGTTCCGGGATCCTCCTTTGCGTTTCAACGCCACCTTAAGGTAAAAATGTCTAGCGCTTATGCCAATAGCTTGTTTTGCAGCGTCATTTTAAGGTTTTTCCGCCACTTAGCTTGCACATAGCTGATATTAGCTTGTCCCTGTTGCGCGCATGTTTGTGTTTGAATTTTGAAGCACAGTTGCTAGCGTCATATCCGGTTCCGGGATCCTCCTTTGCGTTTCAACGCCACCTTAAGCTAAAACTGTCTTGCGCTTATGCCACTAGCTTGTTTTCAAGCGTCATTTTAGTTTTTCCGCCACTTAGCTTGCACATAGCTGAGAATAGCTTGTTGCTGGGGCGCGGAGCGTATTTTTGTTTGTTTTTTTTTTTTTTTTTTTTTTTGGTCTAATGTCGCTTACGTCATTTCCGGTTCCTGTTTCCTCCTTAGCGTTTCCAATATGGCTCCAAAACGCAGAGTAATGCGCCTCCCCAGCTCCTCCTCAGATTCCGGACCCACCACCCCTCCCCCACCTCCCCCGCCTACCTCACCTTCCCCAAATACCACCCCTCCCACCCATTCCCCTCCTGGGCCCAGGAAACAAAGGCGCACCCGGGTGGATAGCCGTGTAAATGGCCAGGTGGTGAAAGTGAGTATTTTATTTATGTATTTTTAGCTTAAAAATTGATAAACACACAGGGGGGATAGGGGCAGAATTTGTATTGTTTTCAGGCCAAAATTTAACACTCCACGTGGGGCATCCCCATTGTGGATGTCCTGTGGGATGGCCCCCCCCCCTGGAGGGCCATAAAAATTACCTCTGCCCCGTCCCATCTGTGCATGCGTGAGTTGCGGATGCCTATTGCGCTTACCTCTAGCAGGGTGTACCCCTGCGCCATACATATTTTCATTTTGTGTGCAGGCGCACTCCCTGTTAGAGTCAAACGCCACATGCGTACTTTGCCGTGCAGACACAGCTGAGCTGGTATGCACCTCCCAACGGCCTTGGATGCGCATACCACACCGGCGTGGAGCGCTGTGTTTGGCTTGCGGAGTGACGTGGGAGTGTCCTCAGCGGTGTATTTGTGGCCTTCCAAGGGGGTTGCAGACAGTGGGCCACCCACAATAGTTGTGGCCCACAAAAGTGCACCCAAACCCAGAATAATGTTAATCCTGGGTGTGGGTCCACTTTGATCTTGTCTCTGTATAACTGTTTATGACATTGTTCTGATGTCATGTATTTATTTTTTATTATTTTTTTTTTTTTTTTCATAGGACTTCTGCCTGGCCGAATACGACTATGCCCGAGGAGCTAAAAAACGCCTTGCCATGGAGGTGAAGGCCACTGTGTCCCGGCGCTTCAAGACCGACCTGACCATCCGGGCCATACAACAAAAATGGTCTGATTTCAAGCGCCGGGACCCAGAAGGCGTGTACCGCCTATATGATGCCTACGCATCAGGTAAGTTAAAGCTTATGTTCTTTTTTGCCTTTGTGCAGAATCATCTGCTAAGCTGTGTCCTTTTTTGCTCTTTATATTAATTATTTGCTTTCACCCCCTCCACACAGATAAGCGTCCTCCCCTGGGGAAACGTGGGAAGGGATTCCTCCCCCGAACCAGGCAGGCGGACTCGGGGGAGTCATCGGGGGAGGGTCCCTCCCGCGGGTCCTATTTAGAGGACCCAGGGGAGGAAGGGGATGACGCCCCAGAGGAGTGTGCTGCTGGGGGGCAGGCTGGATCAAGCCTCAGCTCCTCACACTCTGAGTCTGAGGACTCTCACCAGGCAAGGGGCCACTCTCAAGCAGGGAGTGAGAGGGAGGAGGGTGGCCCTTTGCCTGGTGGATCTTCTGAGCAGAGTGTGAGGAGCCGAGGCTCCCCGCCTCCTCCTCAGAGCCCTCCCTGGGCTTCAAGTGGCGCTTCATCCCCTGGTGAGTTTACATGTTTTAATTGTTAGTCTGTGACAGGTTTCATCTGACCATTTGTGCTTAGCCCTTGCCATTCCTCTCTAATTTGCAGGGCATCATATAGGCGGCACCTCCATGGCATTTTGGCGTCAAATCCTCCTCGGGCATAGTCGTGGTAAGTGTATGTTGTTAGCCATCTCATTTTGGAATTTATGTCATTCCTTAAAGTGGACCAACAAACATTGATGATATTGCTTGGATTCTCGCGCCTTCCCTGCCCAATCACATCCCTCACCCAGGGCCACCCCCCAACAAAACACCACAAACTACTTCCCTCTTTGGGGGTGGCAGAAGCCATTGTCCCCGCCTCCTGTGTGGCACTCGAGATGTGTGTGCACCTGCGCTCTGCTTCATACTGGCATGCGCGTGCGCACACACTGGAGGAGTGATGTGCGGAAGGCAGGGGCGGTGGCGGAATAAAATTGTGTTGCTCTGCCAAAGTAGACTAAAACACTGAATATTAACAATCCTGGGTCTTGGACCACTTTTAACAGACACGTTTCCTGGTCCATTGTCTCAGCTGGTTTGCTAATGTACATTAACATCACAAACCACACTACAGTGCTAGCCAACTGGCAACCACCCCTATGTTTCTGGCCACACCATGATGTGTGCTAGCAATAGTTAATTTACGTTAAGTAGTTAGGCCAAACACATGTTGCACACTGGTAACATTAGCCATTAAATTGGTAATGAGTCATTTACATTGCAATGTAAAGGTTAGTGCCAGATTTTCATAACGGATACATGTGTCAACCATAAACACTTCACATTAACTAATGGACCAGGAATATAGTAAATATCGTTTAACATGTATGTAAACATGTCTGTTTTTTTTTAGGTAAGACTCAATAACCAGATGGATGTCAAATCTTCGGGTGTCATAGCTCCACTAAATGTTGTTTTGTATTTTGTTTTTTTATGGACAGATGTTGCTACGCAGACGGAGGCAGAATTCCTCCTCCCCACACCAGCTCCAGGGACGGCCAGCAGCATGGGCCACCGCCACAGCTGCGATGGTGAGTACATCCAAATTCATATGGGTAAATACTTGTGAAACCTTTGTCTTCTAGTTACATCTGTAGACATTTTAAATTTACCAATGTGTGAATTTCACACACATCTAGGTTAAATGTGTTTGTACAATAATCCAACATGCCAGTCACCATCCTTGATAGTTGCCTCACATTCTTGTTACGGACACATACGGACTATTTGTGGCGTATAGACAACCAAATGGGCCTGATTAGGTGTTTACCCATAACATTATAGGGCAAACTTGGATCATCCTTAGGCCCTGATGTTTGGCTGGGACTAAAGACATAAATGTCCTTACTTGGCCATAAACATTATTACATTTGCAAGAGTTAACCTGGCCCAACACCAAGGGTGTTTAATGTGCATTAAACATTTAATTTGCCAACAACTAACAACTAACACCCCGCAGAACATACGATAATTGCATGTACCGCGGGTCAAAACCACCAAGCAAACCCCTAATTATCGGAACTTATCTTCCGCTGGCTCCCGCGCACCACTCCAGACGTGCATTTGTCCGCCCTGGGCCTCTGTGAATGGCCGCCGGGTCCCCATGAGCAGCCAGAGAGTGACATGCGTGAAGAGGCGGCGGAAGAGGATTGTACATTCCTGTTCCCTGCATAGACGTTAGCGTGCGTTTTTTGGGCCAATCACGTTGGAGCATGGAGAGGTGAGTGGCTATGGATTACTGTGTGGATACACACATCAGGGAATAAACAGATCTGTGAGCAACAACAAAGTGGCCCAAAACCCATGATAAACTATATTGTGGGTGTTGGTCCACTTTAAGAGTAAAGGTATGTTGTCCTAACATGTTTTCAAGCCAATATTAAACCTTTAATTTGAAATGTTAAGGGCACATTGTTCACCAATGTTAATGTGAGTGTTAGCAAGTTAGAAACACTGACATTACATTGCTACATCTGTGTATGTTGAGTTCCCAATCAAATTCTAACATATTATTTTTAATCACATCTCTACAGCTTGTATACGCCAGCATCGCAGACTGTGGCGGGCCTTCCGACAGATGAAAGGGATGCTGCTGGCCATGAAGAGGCGTCGGAGACGTTAGGGTGGGGGGGATGGCTGCCATTTGCATTGTTTTTGCCTTTGTTGGCCTATGTTGGCCGTGTTGGGCCAATTTTTTACAATACAATTTTTTATACTAATAACTGTGTTGTTCCTTGACCAGCATAGGTTTAGATTCCAAAAAACCATTATGTCTAAAATTAGGCAGCCATTTTGAGCCAGTACATGTTTACACCATAGTAAGCAATGTTAACTAATGTGGCACATAAATGGTGGCATAATATTAGAGATGATGGAGCAAATCATCCATGACTGTGTAGTTCGCTTTCACATGTATGGATAAACACAATTTAGAGGTGGTTTTCAAAAATATATTTACATAAATCATAAAAAAAGGTTTACAAATTAATATTCTTGGCTGGGTGGCCGGGGAGGTTGGGAGTCATTGCTAGGGGCGGTGTTGGGGGACAACAGTGCAGTAAAAAATATAGACTGCTGTTGTATGAGCTGTTGTAGCAACAACAAAGTTTGGTCCTGCCGCTGGAGACCTTCTGCCTGGCGCTGTATTGCTTCTTCCTGGCGCTGTACAGATTGCTCTATTACATTTGCCAGCCGACCAAGGTCCTGGTTCTGTAGTTGGTTTTGCCGTAACTGGTCCACCTGGCGCTGCAGGGCCTCATTTTGTTGCTGACACATCAGCACCTGATTTTCCAACGCCGCAATGCGCTCATTAGTTCCATCACGCGGCTGTTGGCGACTGTAGTCCTCCAGCATCCGGACCCCTAGCTCGTAGAAATCGGCACTGGTTGGTGCCACACCTCCTCTTGCTGTGGTTTGAGGCTAAACAAATAGTAAACCACATTTTAGTCAAACAGAACCAATGCAGTTATGCCCCTCCAAAAAATTACCATAAACACTCACTATACAACTTACCCTTGTCTGAGCCTCTGAAGCTTGGCCACATGGGACTTGGGAAGAGGTCCCAGCTTGGGGTTCTGGTTCCGCCTCCTGCCAAAACAACAATGAAAGGAAATGTGACATGTTGCTTCTTCCACTACCCACGAATATGCCAATGTGTTTCGAGGTCGTCTACATCAGCCATGTTACCTGCGTGTCCTCCGGCACAGGTAGGCTCGAGGTATCGCTGCCAGAGAGTCGCAATTCAACATCCGAGATGTCGGGCAAGTTGGCATATGCTAAACAGGAAAATCAGGTTAGTAGGTCTGTGGGCCAAACTCTAATGTAACCTGGTTAGGCTATCGAGGCCATACCTATAAAAAGTTCCCAAATACACACTAGACCAAAGGTCTCTGTTAAACTCAGATTGTTAACATGTATGTTACAGGACTAAGACGCACTAATTTCTGCAAATCACATCAGAAACATTGCTTAAATTAAACATACCCGCAATATCCCAGATGTCTGGAGTGGGGTCCTCACTCGAGCTTGGACCTTGAAAATACATGTGGACACACAAGTTGCCAGAAGCAAGTGGCACAAAAGTAGAGCCAAAATACAGACTAGAGCAAGGCCAAACCACTTACCCTCATCTCTGGCAGCTGGAACTTGAGGGGCCCTTTCTGGACAGCCACTTCCGATATTCGGGTCAACTAAAAAAAAAAAAAAAAAAGTATGTAAATAATCAGCAAACTACTACGGGGAATGTTTGGCTAAAAAGATGTCTGCAAAAATACATTGCTATCACTCAAAAAACTAATAGACTGACCCTGGGGAGGCAACCAGCACTCCCAAGAGGCATCTTCAAGTTTACCAAGCTAACATGTAGCTTAGTAGACTAACCAAATTGAACCAGGGTAACATAAACAGCATAAAGGATACATTATGTCTTGCTCTACACACCAACAGGGTCCTGTTGACCGGCAACATCGGAAGTGGGGTCCAAAGATGAACCAGTCACTTGGCCTACCAAGAAAAAAGAAGAATGAGACACATGCACTTGAGTAAAAGTGGATCAAGCAAGGTGAACACATGCACTTACCGACATCCAAAGAGTAGGTGGGATCCGGAGGAGATGCTGGGGCCAAGGGCATGGGAGCTAGGCCAAAATAAAACCAACATTGAGCCATAGCTAATGTGCGTTGCAAAATACAACATGCATTAAGGTGTGTGAGCAGCTCTTTCACTATTATTCACTAATCAAGCCCAGTGTGGCTCCCACATTGATATGCCGATATATGGCTACACATCTCTGTCGTCCTACATATCTACACATGTTAGGGCCTTGTTAGTTAGTTGCTGTGAGTGTTACAGTGGGCGTGCAATTAGGGCGCACGCACATATTATTAAAACTCAACAGGGCAAACCTTGATTGTTTGAGCTGCTCCCACACCCATTTGTTAACAAAACAACCAGCAACCAAATTATGGGTAAATACCTTCAATGGCAGACTGGGGTAGCCTTGAGGTTGCTGGAAGGGCAGGAGCTTGGGTGTCCTGAGGCACATCCCGGACAGCAGCATGTGCACCTATGCATAAAGCAACAGACAGAAAAGTTACAAATGTTTGAGCTGTAATGTAATACTTCACAGGTCCTACTGTTAGTTGTTCAGAATGTAAAAATGCAAATCACATACATTTACATTAGGTTATTATAAAAGCCAGAAAATATGTACCTTCACTCCAACCGGTGGTGTCATCCCCAGGATCCACACCCTGCAGCCGAGCCAGTGGGATTTTGGCCTTCAGCATCTCCTCATACGGCCTGTAGGTACTCTTTGGAGCCTGGATGAACCCACTGTCCACATCAAGATCGTGATTCATCTTTTTCATAAGGGCCCCTCGCAAAGTGTAGAAGCGTTTCCTGCAGGATGGGCCACTACGTGGGTGTTGAGCTGTGCTACTAAGCTCCACACCAATGGCATCCCACAGTTTGCTTCTTTCTTGTTTGCCTATGGACTTGCTTTGGGAGCCAAAGAGTAGCTCCCATTTAGCAAGTGTAAGGCGCACAAGATGATTATTCTCCGCCAAATTAAATTCAGGCTCCCTCTTGGCACCTGGGCGCTTAGCCTGGGGTGCTGCCCCACCTTCAGGCTGTGCCCTTTTCCTTAAGGGAGGTCTGCGCACAGCACCCACCAAACTCCTACTCGGGCCTGCTGTGGCCGGCAGATGTCCTGAATTTGGCTCCATCCTGTAGCTGCACACACACACAAATACACACCCAACAAGCACGCATGCAGACTACAGAATGGCATCGCAATCTGTTAGGCTTGGTCAGGTTTTATGTGCTCTAACAGCCAATCCAAAAGCAGCCCACTTAATTGATTCACACATACAGCCCAGTTCCTTCTAGGCACACCTCCACTGCACTGACAGAAGCATGTGTGTTAGCCAATTAACTCATTACAGACCTCATTAAACAAACAACACACACCCAAATCCAACAATGGACTGATGTATCTCAAACCCTTGTGACATGTGGTTAGGCTAACGGCTATTTAAAAAAACAGCAGCTTACCTTTCATTGGTCCACCCCTGATTTTTGGTCCATGTCCGTTAATGCACGCAAGTTACGGCTCAAGTACGCTAGTAGCGCTACTAGCGTGCGCGTGCGCACTCTGTTTTACGCACACCTGGGTCGGCTAATTGGCGCCCGGAAATAGCAGAGCGACGCAAAAGGCGGCAAAGCGGACCTGTCACTTTAGAAAATGAAGTATAAAAGGAAGGAATGTTCTAGCTTCTGCTATTCTTACACTGTGGCAAAGGCTGTGGTGTGGTGCTGTGCTCGCTTCCCTTAGCTCATTTGAGCCTCTGTCTGGTTTCTGTCCTCACTCTCTGTGGCTTGTTGGGTGATTTCTGACATCAGTGCTGTTTCTTTAGGAGCTTGGTTTTGGTGGCATCTGCAAATCTTGTGTAGCATACAGCAAGTGAGGCTTGATTTTGGGGCCTTTTGTGGGCTGTGCAGCAACTCCCCTCTTGGTTGTGCCTAACTTAGAAAGCTGGTTTTCAGCAGGCTGGTGGTTTGGACCACTATAGTTCTGGTTTTGTGGTGAGCTGCATTGTAGCAGGTGTGTGTGGAGTGTGATTGTTTGTGTGTGTGTTGTGTGTTAGTGTTTTTTTTTTTTTTTTTTGGTTTTTGTATATATCTTTAGTGTGTGTGATGGATAAGAGGGTGATGTATGGTGTCTGGGTGGATGGATGTATGTGTATGCTGAAAGAGCAGGAGGAAAGGGAGCGGGGTGTTGTGAGGCTTAGGGCACCCCGCTCCTTTGCAATCCGCCTTTCAGTATGGGACTTAAGTGACGAGCAGATCAGGAGCCGCTTCCGTCTGAATCGTGCTGCACTACAGTCCCTATATGATCAGATTAAGACCAAAATCGAGCCATCCACCAAACGCACTCATTCCATTCCAGGCATAGTACGCCTGTGTGCCACTCTTACTATTTTGGCACGAGGGACCTTCCAGGCAACCTCAGCCCTCCTCAGCGGGATAAGCCAGGCTACTATGAGCCGCATCCTAATCCAGGTAGTTCTGGCAATTTGTGATTTAATCCCAATTTACATCAGGTTTCCTGAGGATGAGGAAGAGGTTGCCAAAATAAAACATGCTTTCTATCTGATGGGAGGGATCCCGAATGTGCTAGGGTGCGTTGATGGTACACATATCCCTTTCCGCCCTCCCTGTGCACAGGAGCTGTCCTACAGAAACCGGAAACAATTCCATTCAATGAATGTGATGGTGGTCTGTGACCCAGACATGAGGCTGCGGGCGGTGAGATCGGGGTTCCCCGGCTCATGCCACGATTCTTACGTCTTGCAGCGGACAGTCCTGTGCCGGAAGTTTGATAACAACGAAATGCCAGCTGGCTGGCTACTGGGTAATAAATTAACCATGTCAATGTATTTTGCTAATATGTGGCCTAGTAAGCCAATTTTAACCAAACTACCACCAAAAAACATGTACTAGTACTAATTGCTGTCTCTCTCCTTGTGTTTTTTCTACAGCGGACAAGGGATATGGGCAGAGAACGTGGGTCATGACTCCGGTCAGGAACCCACGGACCTCTGCCCATGAACGCTACAATGCAGCGCATCGCAAGACCAGAAGCATTGTGGAAAGAACCATCGGCCTGCTGAAAGCACGCTTTCTCTGTTTGGCACGGCCAGGAGGAGAGATGCTCTACAGCCCACAGAAGGTTTCCAAGATCATCCTTGCCTGCTGTGTGCTACACAACATTTGCATTTGTCACCGAATCCAAGCCCCCGAGGAGACAGCACTGGTGCCAGAAATCCCCAACCTGCCCGCAGATAGAAGTGAGGACACCCAGACTGGCGATGAGCTAAGGGAAAGGCTGATCACTTCTTTTTTTGCGGTAAGCTAACTACCCTTCACTCTAATGCAAGTACTGCACTACTGGTTAAATGTATTTGACCTCCCATCAAAATGAGCAAAAAAACACACTAAGGGGGGTGTAAGATGACCCCAACCACTCTAAGGGGGGTGTAAGATGACCCCAACCACTCTAAGGGGGGGTGTAAGATGACCAAAACCATTCTAAGGGGGGTGTAAGATGACCCAAACCACTCTAAAGGGGGTGTAAGATGACCCCAACCACTCTAAGGGGGGTGTAAGATGACCAAAACCACTCTAAGGGGGGTGTAAGATGACCAAAACCACTCTAAGGGGGGGTGTAAGCTGACCAAAACCATTGTAAGGGGGGGTGTAAGATGACCCCAACCACTCTAAGGGGGGGTGTAAGATGACCAAAACCATTCTAAGGGGGGTGTAAGATGACCCAAACCACTCTAAAGGGGGTGTAAGATGACCCAAACCATTGTAAGGGGGGGTGTAAGATGACCCCAACCACTCTAAGGGGGGGTGTAAGATGACCCAAACCACTCTAAGGGGGGTGTAAGATGACCCAAACCACTCTAAGGGGGGTGTAAGATGACCAAAACCATTGTAAGGGGGGGTGTAAGATGACCCCAACCACTCTAAGGGGGGGTGTAAGATGACCCAAACCACTCTAAGGGGGGTGTAAGATGACCCAAACCACTCTAAGGGGGGTGTAAGATGACCCAAACCACTCTAAAGGGGGTGTAAGATGACCCAAACCATTGTAAGGGGGGGTGTAAGATGACCCCAACCACTCTAAGGGGGGTGTAAGATGACCCAAACCACTCTAAGGGGGGTGTAAGACGCCAATGTTGGTTATCAAGTAATGAATTTTTGTATTTGCTACAACTATACTACTTTAAATATCTATACTAACTGCACTTTTCTTATTTTTTCAGGCACAAACACGGGCACCGTGATCTATAATTTGGACTTTCCCTACTTTATTTTACTTTACTTTGCTTTTTCCTTTCTGTTTTAATTTTACTTTACCATTTCTCTTTTGTTAATGTTTTATTTTAGGTAGATTTGAATAAAAAATCTACTATATATAGGGGGCGTGGCTTGGCCGGAGAGCGGAATGGCTGCTTGAACCGTGTGCTCTTGGCGGAGTCTCCACTAACGCAGCTTTTTGACTACTTCTGACGGGCGATGGGCCGAATTAGCAAAGCCGGGGCTCCCGCAAAGACCCCCCGACCCTCGCAGACTGCAAAATCGGGGAACAGGAACTTACAGGAGATGTTTTCTAGTCAGCGCTCGGAAGACGCAGCTCCTCGTGGGCCTAAAATGGCGGACGCCTCCTCCCCTCATGGCTCTCCAGACAGGAGAGACGAGATGCTCTCAGACGACGAGGAACAGGGCTTGGCGGCTCAACTAAGCCAGCTACCTACCCGCAGCGAACTGGCCAAATTCGCTCGAGACATCAAGTCCTCCATTGCGGAGGCGGTCGCAGATCTGAAGGCAGACATGCGGTCTCTTTCCCACCGCATCGACAAGGTGGAGCGCGAGGAGGCCGACACCAGCAAGAGACTTACGGAGGTTAAAGAGGTGGTCCTGGCTCACAATCAGCACTTACTGGGCTTTCACCGACATCTAGAGGACCTAGATAACCGCAACAGAAGATGCAACATCAGAGTGAGGGGTGTCCCAGAGGCGGTCGCACCGGACCAAACCCAGGAGGCCCTGACGTCCATCTTTAATTCGCTGTTGGAAAGGCCCCCGGACACCCCAATAGACTTTGTGAGAGCACACAGAGCCCTCCGTCCGCGGAGCACGGGCGATTCCTCCCCACGGGATATTATATGCTGCTTACAGAGCTTCCAGCTCAAAGAGGATATACTCTCTAAGGCCAGGAACAGAGATATGATCACCTTCAATAACAGTGAAGTGCAACTTTACCAGGACCTCTCCTTAATTACACTCCAACAACGTCGGGCCCTACGACCTCTCACTGCTGCCCTAAGAGAAAGGGGCATCCCTTACAGATGGCGCTTCCCGTTTGCCCTTTCCGCTTCCTACAATGGTAGGTCTGGTGTCCTACGCTCACCTGAGGATCTTCCTGATTTCTGCGAGTTGCTACACCTTCCACAGATTTCCGTGCCAGATTGGCTCAGCGACTTTTCGATCCCACTGCTGGTGCAGAGAGCGGGACGCCGGGGACGTGTCGACGCCTCCCCCGGCCGGGCTCCGGAGGTCTCCCCCCCGCGAGACAGGAGAGAACGAAGCAGATCTGGACAACGTAGATGAACTGTTTGCAGCCAGCTGGCACACCAAACCGACATGATACGTGATGTATATAGTTAACTATCTGTGTTGTCTATAGCTAGGTCGGTGCTTCTGACGTAGGCCATTTCCTACTTAGCTAAAGCTTATGTAGGTTCGTTAACCCTATCAGAATAGTAGTTGTGGTAAGATTCGCTCTCCTTTGGTCCTCATCGGGGCCTCCGGCGCATTTGGCGTGGGGGATTTGGGGGGGACCATGGCGATGGCAATAAGAGTTTTGGTGCACATGCTGCTAGTGGCCTTATTGCACAGACTGCAGTCGGTCCTTCCGTCATAGTGACACTACTCTCTAAGGGTTCTGCTTATAATGACGTCTGTGACGCGGGCCACCTACTGCTTAATCCTTTGACTATGTATGCTTGTTAACTCTAACATATAGGCAGCTGCTGTGTACCTCGCTTTCCTATGACATCCCCCGTGGCCCTCTGCGCTTGTAATGCGGACGCTATGGAGGGATCCATGACGACAGCAACAAAGGCACTGACGTACATAACTAGAATGCCAAACCGACATTATACGTGATGTGTATAGTTATCTTTCTGTATTGTATATAGTTAGGTCGATGCTTCTGATGTAGGCCATTTTCTACTTAACTATAGCTTATGTAGGCTTGTCATCCCTATCAGAATAGTAGTTTTTGTAAGATTCGCTCCCCTATGGTTCTCACCGGGGCTTTCGGCGCATTTGGCGTGGGGGACTTGGTGGGGACCATGGTGATGGCAATAAGAGTGTTGGTGCTCATGCTGCTAGTGGATTTATTGCACAGACTGTAGTTGGCCCCTCCGTCACAGTGACTCTACTCTCTAATGGTTCTGCTTCTAATGACGTCTGTGACGTGGGCCACCTATTGCTTAACCCTTTGATTATGTATGCTTGTTACCGCTATCATGTAGGCAGCTGCTGCGTGCCTTGCTCTCCTATGGTATCCTTCGTGGCCCTCTGCGCATGTAGTGCGGGCGCTATGGAGGGATCCATGGCGACAGCAACAAAGACATTGATGCATATGGTGCTCACGTTCTAATAGCAGGATAATATATCTAATTGAATGGACGTTGTGGGGAATTGACGGCCCACACCCTCTCGGATATCCCGAGCTCGTTACCTTGCCCCCCCCCCATTCCTGCTGCGGGGCGGACTACCTTGGAGGGGTCTCTAGGCTCTTCATTGCACAACACTAGCGGCACTGGCACCCCTCAGGGGGCCCTGCGTTGGGCAGACCAGCTGCGCTGCGTCTGGGAGGCCTGGGTGGCTCCTTCGGGGCGGTCCGTTCTCCTCAAAGGGGATACATAGGACTCAATAGACACCTATTGCCAAAGACCACCTGCTGAGATGTTGTAGATAATATGGCCAACTTTATTGTAAAAATATTATTGTGTGGTCTGTTCCCCCGCTCTCTCCCCCGTGGCGACCCCCAGGGGGTGCTGGGGAGAGATCGGGGTGCAGTTATTAAAGCGTGAGGGGTGCATACTGTTGTATGCTTATGGAGACTATACTCTGAATATTTGTCCGGGCTACTCTGTAACCTTTTGTCCCGCTGCTCACTTGATGCACTGAGACCGGGGCCCCTCCCTCCCGGGCGGCGGGACGGGTTGTCCTAGAGCTGTGACAGGGCGGTATCAATAAAGATGCCGCTTTGTTTTTCCTCCTTCGGCTGGAGCGTGGCTGGGGATCCTTATGGATGGGGCTCTGGGGCGGGCCGCCTCCCCGTCTGTGCTGATTGACTGGCCTGCGGTCGTGCCGGTTGTAGCCTGTCTCTCGCTTGACTTGAGTTTTGCATGTCATGGCTTATATGTAGATGTCGTGGCGATTTCTGCCTCCCTGGGGTCTCCGCGGCGGTATCCCCCGGCCGTACTCGGCTGGTGTGGATGCTTCGGCGGAGTCCACAGTGACAGCACTAAAGATCTCCATTGCAGAGGTGACCTATTGGATGTACTGAACACCTATCTGAATTATCAGGCGGTTTATTTAATATAGCATTTACACCCTTCTCTTGTGCTAATTCATGCAATGGTTATGACCCTGCTTAATGTCTACTTGGGTTGGAGGTGAGAATTCACTTGAAGGTCTGTGGGTGAGGTACCATACTTTATCCGCATAAGACACCCCAAGGATGCACGTGTCACCTAGCTTATTACACTCAAAGTGGCGCTCTCAATGCCTAAATCCCAATTTGGAGCCTGGAGAGCGGGTGAGGAGTGGAGAAGTAGGGGGGGCAGCGAGCCAATTCTACCTGTTCTCCTTATGGATGGGGGTCACCTCTCAAAACTAACAAAAAGGGAGGTCTACATAGGCGGGGCGGCACGGGATTGGGCGCAGGTCCATGGAAATGGTGCCTATCTGCTACCTTTTTCTTTCTGGGTGTTGGAGTGGGGACTCCGCCAGCACTTTTGTTTTCCCCCTGCTCTTCTCTCACGTTGACCTGAGTAGTTGGACGGTGTGTCTCGCTCTTCGGCCTTCCACAGTTCCCCCAAAAGGGGCAACACGCTATAGTGGTGCAGTGGAGAGCCGGTCTCAGCGCTCTCCTCTGATAGGGTCTTGTGGGCTCTGCCCCAGATCGTGGGGGACAACTGAAGAGGCTGGCCCTCTGGGCTCTTAACAGTTGTTCCAAGAGCATCCACCACTCCTAAGGAGGGGATCTGCCCCTCATTGCCTCCTTCCCTTTTTTCTCTGTTTTTTCTTTTTTACTTCTCCCAATATCTGTTACTTGTCCCTGTCTTGGTCTGCGTTTTTTGATTGTTGGTGTGTTGTCCGTGTTCTCTGTCTGTACCCCCCCCTTTTTTTTCTTTCCTTTTCCTTCCTTTTCTTCTTCTTTTTCCCTCCATTTCTAACTTTCTCTCCCTACCTTGCCTTCCCCTAATACCTCCCTGGGCTGGTGGGGGTGGTTGAGGAGAGAGCGAACCCGATTTATACCGAGATATTTGCGAAGTGGGGTGCCACCCTGTGACCAGTTCTAAGAAAATGAGGCCCCTATGTCTAAATGTGGTGACTATAAATGCCAAAGGGTTGAATTTCCCTCAAAAACGTCACGCCCTATTTAGAGAACTCAGGAACTTTAAGGCACATATTGCATTGGTACAGGAGACCCATTTCCAAAGACATAAGGCTCCCTACTTGGGTAACAGAACGTACACGTCTTGCTACTCGTCCCCTTCCCCCAACAATAAAGCTAAGGGGGTTGCTATCCTAGTGGCCCAGGAGGTGGGCCTTAAAGTGCTTGCGGTCGAGAGGGATCAGGAAGGCAGATTTATATTCTTAAAGGGGAAGCTCCCTAATGATCAGGTGATCACTGTGGCCAGTATATATGCTCCCAATAGAGACCAACACACTTTCTGTAGGACGGTCCTCGGAAGGCTACGGAACTTCCAGGAGGGAATTCTGATCCTTGGAGGAGATCTGAACTGTGCCATGAACCCCTTGATGGACACCTCGGACGCTAAAACAGCCATATCCTACAGAGCACTGAAACAAATTAAAAGGGCTTTACAGGACCTTACGTTAGTAGATACGTGGCGTATGATGCACCCGTCTACTAAAGACTACACCTACTACTCACCCTTACATACCAAATATTCTAGAATTGACTATATCTACTTATCCCAGAGGGACCTTGAGAGAGTGGATTCGGTGCGGATCGGAAACATTTCTTTCTCTGATCATGCCCCGGTCTCGCTCTCCCTGACCCTTCCATTCAGAGAATGGAGGGAATGGAATTGGAGAATGAACGAAAGTATTCTGAAAGAGCCCGGCGTAGTCGAAAAGCTCAAAGATTCCATTTCGTGGTACATCAAAGAAAATGATACGGGAGACGTAGACCCCCTGACTCTCTGGGAGGCTCAGAAATGCACATTAAGGGGGGTTCTGATCCAGGAGGGGGCGAGACTTAAGCGTGAGAGGGGGATGAGGCTGGAGGGATTGAACAGGCAGATAGCAGACCTGGAGGCTCAACACAAGCGCTCTCTTCTGCTGAAACATTTAGAGGAGCTGGACTCCAAGCGACAGGAATTGAAAGATCTTTTGACCAGGGAAACGGGCAGATTCTTTACCCGACGCTGTGGACTGTTTTATGAGCAAGGTAACAAATCGGGGCGTTTATTGGCTAGAGCCATCCACCCGAAACACACACGGTCAAGGGTCGAGGGTATAAGAGGCCCTGATGGAACTATATTCCAGAAAAACAAAGATATTGCAGGAGCTTTTGGTAACTATTACTCCTCCCTGTATAACTTGCCGGGATGTGGGAGGTCGGGAGCTAGGGATTGCGACATGGAATCTTACCTAAGGGAGTCCATGATGCCATCTCTGCCAAAAGAAGTTGTAGAACAGCTTGAAGCGCCTATATCGATCCCTGAGGTTCACGAGGCAATTAAGGCCTCCAGGCCTGGGAGGGCCCCCGGGCCTGATGGTTTCCCTACTCAGTTCTACAAAATGTTCTCTGACCGATTGGCTCCTCTCATGGCCCGTGCTTTTGAGTCTACTGCCTCTTCGGGTCTCTTGCCGGGCACGGCTCTGGAAGCACGGATCGTGGTGATCCCGAAGGAGGGTAAGGACCCCTCAGACTGTAAGAATTACAGACCGATCTCTCTTTTGAACGTTGATATAAAAATTTTTGCAAAGATATTGGCGGACAGACTGAGGGAATTCTTGCCTTCCCTGGTAGGTCAGGACCAAGTGGGCTTTGTTCCAGGAAGAGAGGCACGAGATAATGTAATTAAGGCACTGAATATCCAATGGTGGTGCAGATCCAAGGGGGTGCAGGCCATGATGTTATCGACCGACGCCGAGAAGGCATTTGATCGGGTGGACTGGGGCTGGATAGAGAAGGTCTTAGAACATGTCGGCTTAGGTGAGGCGGCCAGAAATAGAATTTTGGCTCTATACTCGAACCCCGTTGCCAGAGTCAAAGTCAATGATTGCTCCTCTCCCACCTTCCACATCCGAAACGGGACCAGACAGGGATGCCCGTTGTCTCCATTGATCTTCGCGCTCTCGCTGGAACCATTCCTGCGGAAGGTTGATCTATGTGATAGTATCAGAGGTGTCCTGATAGGGGACAGAGAGCGAAAAGTAGCTGCATACGCTGACGATATGCTTTTCTTTTTGCGCTCACCGAGAGTGACGGTCCCCAATCTACTTAAAGAATTTGAGGTTTTTGGTCAGCTTTCAAACCTGAAAATTAACTACAGCAAATCTAGCGCCATGAACATATCACTGCCAGAGATGGAGGCAAAGGCTCTTCAAAGCTTATTCCCATTTAGCTGGGAACTGAAGTGCCTCAAATACCTGGGGGTTCTGCTGCCGGTCAATCCCTCCAGCCTGCTGCAGCTGAATTTCATGCCACTGGAATTTAGAATTAGGAAAGATCTGAATAAATGGTCCAGTCTGAGACTCTCTTGGTTCGGGCGTATGGCAGTCCTAAAAATGAACGTGCTTCCGCGGATTCTATATCTGTTGCAGTGCATACCCATTAAGCTGCCAGACTCATTTTTCAATTCTCTGTCGAGAGGCTTTCGATTTTTTGTATGGGCAGGCAAACCGCCTAGGATTAGACGCAACCTCCTTCTGCTCCCAAGAGATCAGGGGGGGTCGGGCATGCCTTGCATGAAATCTTACTGCCAAGCCGCCCATATTGGGAGAGTAGTGGACTGGCAGATTAATGGGGCACAGAAGGATTGGGTGAGAATTGAGGGTGAGGCTGCCACGGGTGGGGGTCTTGATTCGGTGTGCAATCTGAGGTGGTGTGATGTCCCGATAGAGGCCAGGTCTCATCCTTACATAGGCTCTTCATTGTCTGTGCTACACCTCCTCTGCAAGGGGGAACCTGCTCTGACCTCGTTTCCTGGTCCTCTATCCCCAATCTTGGGCAACCCGGCCTTCCCACCGGGTACACAGCCATCTAAACTGCACGATTGTGGGGGCCCCAGACCTCTGCGAGCCTTTCACCTCCAGAGTGGTGGCATGTTCCGGGACAAACTGAGTCTACAAGAAATAGTTGAGGCAGAGATCCCCGCCTTTACATATTTTCAGCTACGACATTTTTTCCTATCGAAGGCCGTGAAAGACAGCCTGAAGAGAGAGCAGACAGAGTTTGAGAGAGTATGCCTAGGCCAAGGCCCCAAAGCACATCTTTTGTCATGGGCCTATAACCTGATCAGGAGTAAGAGGAAACGGGACATCAAACCATGGGAAGCAAAATGGGAGGCGGATATTGGTCGGCCCCTATGTGAAGATGACTGGAAGAACATATACAGAAGCGTCCACAGAGGATTAATGAGTAGCTCGATGCAAGAAGCTAATTACAAATTGGTCACACGATGGTACCGCACCCCTGAGCTGTTACATTCAATTTTTCCAGCAGTTCCAGATGTCTGTTGGAGATGTGGAGCGGCGGGCGCCTCGATGGTTCACATCTGGTGGTCCTGTCCCGGGATACGTGATTATTGGGAGCAGGTGAGAGACATCTGTACTGAGGTTCTGGGTGAACCCATGGACTGGAGCCCCGAGAGTGTCCTTCTGGGGTGGTCATCGGACGGCAGGGGCATAGCAGGGGGCGCTCCCTTAGGACGGCACCTTCTAAATGCTGCTAAAGTACTGATTCCAAGGAATTGGAGATCCCAAAAACTGCCCTCTATTAAGGACTGGTTCAGGCAGATGAATCATGTGGAGGTAATGGAGGAAATCTGCCATGCCAAACAGGATAGGATAGCGGCATACCTGAATATTTGGTCGATCTGGGTTGTCTTTAAGGACTCCGCTACCTACAAGCAGGTGTGGGATCCTTGATGGAATTAGACTGCTCCAGCGCTGATCTACAAAATATTATTAGGGAGTTCTGGGCCCCGTCTTTGAAAATCTCTGAACAGGAGTTGCAAGTACCTCTTTAACATCAACGGGGACAGAGGGTTGGGCGTTGCCCTCCTCCCTCACCCCCACCTGCCCATCACCCCCCCCCCCCCCACCCCCCCCCCCCCTCTCCTGACTACCCTCCCAGGTCTTTCTGTCCCTCTTTCCCTCCCCTACTCCTTTTCTCCCCCCCCCTCAAGCCCTCTGGGCCTTCTTTTTCTGTTCTCCTGTGTATCTGTCTTACGTCTGTTTTGTCGGTTGGTCTATGTTAAATGTCTCGTAGATAATGTTCCACCTCATGTCCAGACCTCAGCCCTTTGACTATATGCACTGAGGCAGCGATCAATCCTTGGCCCAGGTGGGCTGGGATGGGGGGTGGCCCTAGGTGCCCAGCACTGGGATGTGGGCGCTTGGAAGGCCTGAGGAGCGACTCGTTTGCTTTGACGGGGGTGCTTCAGAATGGGAGTGAGACACTGGTCCGGCCCCTCCTCCGTTAATATGACCTGGGCCCCTTGGTTTCCCGGGGGTGGTGCCCCTGGGGTACTCCTGCCTATTCATCTCCTCATATGTGTTACAGGTTTTCTTTCTGCACTTTATATTATGCTATGTAACCAAATGATGTTATACAGTCTTGATGCCAAATAATGCCTGGACAATTTATATTTGTTTCATGTCTCTGTATTGTATTGTACTGAAAACTTCAATAAAGATGAGTATGTTTAAAAAAAAAAAAAAATCTACTATATATAGATACATGTGGCTATGTGTTTAATTCTGGTGAACGTTTCCTTGGCATTCGACTTCCTATAGTAATTATATTTTTCTGGCTGATTTATGTTTTTATTTCCCTTTTCCATTTTCATATTATTTCTCATTTCTGCTTTTCTTTTCTTTTTCTATTTTCCTTTCTCATTTCTTATTTGCTTTTTAATATTTTGCTTTCTCATTTCTATTTTTCTTTTTAATATTTTCCTTTCTCATTTCTGTTTTTATTTACTTTTTCTATTTTCCTTTCTCATTTCTGCTTTTCTTTTCTTTTTCTATTTTCCTTTCTCATTTCTTATTTTCTTTTTAATATTTTGCTTTCTCATTTCTGTTTTTCTTTTTTCTATTTTCCTTTCTCATTTCTGCTTTTCTTTTCTTTTTCTATTTTCCTTTCTCATTTCTTATTTTCTTTTTAATATTTTGCTTTCGCATTTCTATTTTTCTTTTTAATATTTTCCTTTCTCATTTCTGTTTTTATTTACTTTTTCTATTTTCCTTTCTCATTTCTGTTTTTATTTTCTTTTTCTATTTGCCTTTCTCATTTCTGTTTTTCTTTTTAATATTTGGCTTTCTCATTTCTGTTTTTCTTTTTTCTATTTTCCTTTCTCATTTCTGCTTTTCTTTTCTTTTTCTATTTTCCTTTCTCATTTCTTATTTTCTTTTTAATATTTTGCTTTCTCATTTCTGTTTTTCTTTTTTCTATTTTCCTTTCTCATTTCTGTTTTTATTTACTTTTTCTATTTTCCTTTCTCATTTCTGTTTTTATTTTCTTTTTCTATTTGCCTTTCTCATTTCTGTTTTTATTTTTCATATTTTGCTTTCTCATTTCTGTTTTTCTTTTTTCTATTTTCCTTTCTCATTTCTGTTTTTCTTTTCTTTTTCGATTTTCCATTTTTCTCTGTTCTGTTTTTCTTTTCATTTTCTTTCTCATTGGTGGTTTAATTGTATTTCCTTTTTATTTAACAAATAAAAAAAAAAAAAAATTGTGGCTATGTGTTTAATTATGTTTTATTTTGCATTTATATTCGAATATCTGGTTGAATTGAATTTCCTTTTCAACACAAAATAAAAACTCTTTAAATTTTTAACAAATGTGGCAATGTGTTTTATTCAGAAGGTACTGGATGGCCAGGACACAGCAAAGCTAACAGGCGCTGTGTAGAATAGCGTGGTCACACTGACTGACAGCGCCTACAAAGCTGAGGGCCAACATCATATTCAGCAATGTAGGCGTTGTTCGCAACAACGCCAGGTAGCGACTGAGGAGGCCTGCTATAGCGAATCGCTACCGCCCGCGGCTGACGCTAGCGGCGCTCTTAGCGCCATACTTCAGTCGCTCATCTGTCGCTACCTGGCGCTATTGATGAATCGGCCTCCCCCTGAGTTGGTGGCCGACAGATGGCTGGTTGGGGCCAACAGGCTGCCCTTGGTCCTGGCTATGCTGTGAAGAAGTCCCTGGAGAAACATGTGACATTTGGTTAGTATTTGTATAGAGTCACTATTCCCAACATATCTGGCTCCCAGTCTGGCTGACATCACTCACCTTCGCCAGGATCAACTTCCAGCATCTCTGCTGCCTCCTCCTCCACTATCTCACCCGCACCAGAAGCTTCTACAAATACATAATAAAGGAGAACTTAGTTTTTGGCCTGCCATGTATATCTTTGTGCCTATACATGAAGAGTGACATACCAGAGCCTTCCCCATGCCTGGCCAGGTATGACTCCACGCCCACGCGGTTGGGCCCCTCCTCTGTGGTAAGGTCCAGGGGCTGGTCTGAGGAGGCCACAGAGGAGGGGTAGGTCCGTCGCCCGGGAGATCCACCACCTTCACTCACAGATGCAGACTCATGCAGCACTGGTCGGCCTGTACGCCTCCGGGTGCGGCGAATTCTGAAATCCATTTCCAACACTACCAAAGAAAAGTCATTAGAAATAAAGGCATAACTTATACATTTGGAACATATACCATGCAATTGCTTTGTACTTACTTGGAAAATGGATTCCAAAAAACCTCCGCACCCGGGGCATGTGCAGACGTTTCAGGTCCGACCAATGCTGCATTATCTGGGTGTGAGTGAAGGTGGTGCTAGTCACACGGTGTATTTCCGCGATGATCTCCCGGGCGATGTCCCTTTTTTCACACACATTGGGCGCGAAGTCATACCGGCGCTGAAGCATGATCTGAAAAACATAATGGACACAGAGCTTTTACTTTTACACACAGAGCCATATGTGTTGCATCACAAGTAGCGAATGTCATGTCATTAACACACACATTTAGAGTGCCAGCCATTTTTGGGGAGTGCCTTAAAGCGGACGTTCACTCGGATTCAGAGTCTGGTCTTATGTTATATGTTTCACACACCATGTACATACAGATAGCCAACATTACAAATCAGGCCACCTGCCTGGCATGTTATGATGGTTTGAACCTCCAAGATGTCGGCTTATGTAAAATGCCTTCTTTGCAGGCAGCCTGCAAACAGGAAGTTCATGCAAACTGTAAGTGTGTGTGCTGCTCGGCATTCTTGGACTGATGACCTTCCCATGACCACAGCTCTGCTGTGTCTGAACAAAGCACAGCTTTCCCCCCCCCCTGTACCTTATCCCACTCACCTCTCCTCAGTAAGTGTGATGCTTCTGAGTACAGATGGCTGCGCGCATCTCTTAAATTCTTGAGCAGAGTTTCAGGCCAGTGGAGGCAAGACTAATAAGTTATTGCCTTCAAATGGACCATTTGGAAATGTCATAGGCTGTGTACTGGTTTTTTTGTTGTTATTGCTTTTTAGGCAATCAGGCTGAAGGCCCTGTTTCTGTCTTTTGGGCCGCGTGTGTTGCTTGCCGTTGTGTTTTGATGTCTTAGGCAAACAGTGGTCCTCAAACATCCGCATCAAGGTCCGAGACAGGCCAGGTTTGACAGCTAGCCACGCAACTCCACAGGTTAATTAACTGTTGCTAAGCCAGAGCAATTGCCCGAATTAGGACATCAGCATAGAGAGGTGAAAACGTGGCCTGGCTAGGCCCTTGAGGATGAAGTGTGAGGATTCTGTTATAAAACATTAAGATCCCCCAAACTAGTTCCAACCGCATCATTTACATTTAGTACATCACTCAGTATTAGCTTAAAAGGCAGAGCAAGGCACTTACCAGCATGAGGATCTCTTCCTGTTGACGGGTGAAGATAGTGGGCGCCATCTTTATGCTTCTTCAAGGCAGCAGATAAGTGAAACCCCAGCGGTTTCCTGGTTCCGCACGAACGTACGTCCGTACGAGCGCGTAGTCGTGCGCATAGGCGTCAGACGCTGGGCGCATGATTTAAAGGTCCCTGCACCCAAAGCTCATTCTCTTTGAGCTTTTGGACAAAATGGCACCAAAAAAGGCAGCAGCTAAACGCGGCCAGCAAAGCCAGACCTCTGAGGGCCCAACAACCAGGTCCCAGCAACGACCGAAGAAGCTAAGGTCCCAGAAGGCCCAGAAGGCAAGTACCACCTCGGCCCCACCAAGGGACACTGGACCCTCCCTTTCCAAAAAAAGGGCCCCAAAGGCACGTGCCCCTGCGGCCAAAAAACAGGCCACAGCAGCCACCACCACCTCTGCCCCCAGAAGAGGCCGCCCAAGGGAGCCCACACCACCCATGCTTTCAAGCCGGGCACTTAGCCAACCCAGGCCCCACAGCAGTGCCCGAAGCACATCCAGCCCGCACAGAAGGGCCCGAAGCCCCTCCAGCCCGCACAGAAGGGCCCGAAGCCCCTCCAGCCCGCGCAGAAGGGCCCGAAGTCCATCCAGCCCGCACAGAAAGGGCCAAAGACCATCCAGGCCCCACAGCAGTGCCCGAAGCACATCCAGCCCGCACAGAAGGGCCCGAAGCCCCTCCAGCCCGCGCAGAAGGGCCCGAAGTCCATCCAGCCCGCGCAGAGGGGCCCGAAGTCCATCCAGGCCGCGCAGAGGGGCCCGAAGTCCATCCAGGCCGCGCAGAGGGGCCCGAAGCCCATCCAGGCCGCGCAGAGGGGCCCGAAGCCCATCCAGCCCGCGCAGAAAGGGCCAAAGACCATCCAGGCCCCACAGCAGTGCCCGAAGCACATCCAGCCCGCACAGAAGGGCCCGAAGCCCCTCCAGCCCGCGCAGAAGGGCCCGAAGTCCATCCAGCCCGCGCAGAAGGGCCCGAAGCCCATCCAGGCCGCGCAGAGGGGCCCGAAGTCCATCCAGGCCGCACAGAGGGGCCCGAAGCCCATCCAGGCCGCGCAGAGGGGCCCGAAGTCCATCCAGGCCGCGCAGAGGGGCCCGAAGTCCATCCAGGCCGCGCAGAGGGGCCCGAAGCCCATCCAGGCCGCGCAGAGGTGCCCGAAGCCCATCCAGCCCGCGCAGAAGGGCCCGAAGCCCCCGACCTGGCACCAGCCGGGGACATAGCCCCCGACCTGGCACCAGCCGGGAACATAGCCCCCGACCTGGCACCATCCGGGAACATAGCCCCCGACCTGGCACCAGCCGGGAACAGAGCCCCCCAAGAGGCCAAAGAATGGCCACCCTGACCACATCTACACCTGGAAGTTCGGTGGCCAGCCACGCAAGAACACCCAGTCCCTTGGCCAGTCCAGTCCAGTCATTGGGAAGCCAACAATCCGTCCATTCCCCTACCCAGCCCCAGGCCATAATGTCACCACATGTGTCTGCACACATGGAGGAGCAGCCAAGCCAACCATCTGGCCGCACATTGCGCCGCGGCCAGTTGAGTGGGAGATTCTCTCATGACCAAAATATGGCATTGGCTAGTGGCCTTACATTATACTATGACGAGCTCTATGGGAGCAAATCAAAACACACCACAAAGCAGCGCAAGATGGAATTGTTTGAAACCATCCTACGACAAGTAAATGCAGCGGGGGAAGAGAGGAAAGATGTGTCCCAAATTCAGAAGAAAATCTCGGATCTGAAATATGCTGTACGTCAAAAAGAAATTAAAAGGCATAATTACAGGTAAATAAATGATGTCTCCAAATATAAGGATTAGGATGTACTGTATGCCCCTTTTCTGAGTACCAAACGATTTTCTCTTTTCAGCATGCAAACTGGAGGTGGCTTTCCTACCAAACTGGAGTTTACCCCTGCTGAGGAGATTGTGCTGGGCCTTCTCCATCCGGTCGCGGTCGGTGGACATGCTGGTCTAAGGGACACGGACTCACCGACCCACGGTGAGTACTCTTAAATCTGCATGTTTGCCTGTTTGGTAATTAATCTAAAGTTCACTAGTACCAAGATGACGGTATGGCCCTATGGTGTGGCTTGCTTGGCCTCGCACTACTGTGCCTGTTTGTGTCCTGTTTTGGTCCCTGTGAACCACACATTTAGGACCACATCCATTATGTAAAAGATCAATTTCAAAAATTTATTGGTCAAGTAACGAAGTTTATCCTGAAAAGTGATATATTTTGACTCAATCACAAAACACACATCATGATGGATGGGTTGGCTATTTGTTGTGTGAGTTGTGTTTGAGGTAACAATTTAATTACCCACCCCCAAACATATCGGACCTAGAGCAGCGATACTCAACTGGCGGCCCGGGGTACCAATGCGGACCTTGGCACCAGATTCCAGGACCCCTGGCCAGACAGCCCTGCACTCAGTTACTTCTGTGTTGACGTGCTCAGAGCTGCCCCCTTGATCGGCGATGTAGTGGTTGTTCTCCTGCCCAATGTCATGGCTCCCTGAAACATAGCATTGCAATATGAAGTACTGCACAGGAATTGGCATTGCAAGGTACACAGTAACTTGGTGCATCTTTCTCTTGGTCAAATCGTGTCCCGCTGCCCCAGCTCTGCCCCATCTGCCACAGTCCCCCCATGTGCCCCCCCCCCCCCACATAAGCCCCATACATTTGTAACAGATTTGCTCCATCCATCCCATCACCATCAATTCGTAAACTCCCCCCTTTAGCCATCCAATCCATGTCCCCTCAGCTCTGCCCCATCCAGCCCAGCAAGGGCAAGCAGCCTTTATTAGTTTGCACTTGGCAATCTCCAGCCCCTCCCCCAGTGTGTTTATTTCTAACTAGACACCCCCTGCGACAGCCCCATGGCCAGACATTCACCTCTCACCACATACCTTTAAATGGACCTTTACAAGAAGTGTTTGAGTACCCCTGACCTAGCGAATGGTAGTCAAAATCCAAATATTGGCGGTGCAAGTTGTATGCTGACTGGGTACACTTCCTGACTTCGAACTGAGGTCAGTTAGCAGTTTTCTCGAGCCATTGCACCTATCTAAAATAGCGTGTCTTTTACCAAATGTCCCCATTGCTGTAGAGTTGCTTAATATTACAAATAGTGGTTTTTTGGATTAACTTCAAAAACAATGCTTATGTGTGTGTTTACCTTGTTTTGTTTTCTCTTCTTCAGCCCAGCATGATCCCTCAGCAAGGGTAAACTCACCCCCCAGTTTGCTTATGCCTACCAGGTCCGTACAGCATAGGAGCCCAGATCCGAGATTTCCGGTAAGTTAATTTAGTACCATAAATACTACCAAGTGCTTATGCATGTGTTAAACTGATGGAATCCCAAATTTGGACGCCAACTTACCCTTTTATTTTATATGTCCCTACAGACCCGCACAATCATGGAAGATATCATGGAAATGGAGGAAGCTGATGTCTCCCTGCAGGGCACGTCCGATGACCTCCCCCTGGGTCCCAATCTGGAACTGCTCCCTAATGTTTCTCTGGCCAATCCTCAGCAGCAGAGTGAATCTCCATCCATTGTGCTGGCACATGGGGAGACTGACACAACAGTCCCCAGTGTTCACTCTGCTGCTGAGGATTTGCAAAGCAGGCCTGTTGCTGTTGAGGGGACGACACCACGCGGCAGGGCACGCCCAAGAGCCAGGGTAATTGTGCGGCGGACTCCATTACGCCGCCCCACAATTTCCCAGGTGAGGCAGAGTGCCCTGCTTCAATTATGGACCCAAGAAAGGGACTCTTATGAGGCACAGCTCGTTACAGAGCGTGAGGAAAGGCATGCCGACATGGTCACCATCAATACCAGCTTACAGGGCATCCTCGCGGAGTTGCGTACCCTCAACAGCAACATGGTAACTGCAAGTAATGGCATCCAGTCAGCCATGGCTGAGATGACCAATATGCAGAGAAACATTGTGGAGCAGTTTCAAATTCACAATGCTGCCATGGCCCAGCCTAGGTCCCATCCACCTGGACCTCCACCTGGGTATTATGGGCAGCCACCATATTAAGCCATGATTGTGTGGGACATCTTTTCTCTTACCCCCCACTGTATTTACTTGTCCTTTGAGGTTTCAAACAATCCATTTTGTGTTGCTCATGCAGGTTGTGTTTTGTATTTGCTCCCATATAGCTCCTTAGAGTAATGATTTAGGCCACTAGCCAATGCCATAGGTCTATGTGGAGTGTATCTGGCCACTTATGGCTTGAAATATGTATTTGGTTTGTGCTCCTCCTGTTTGCAGACATGTTTGTGTGACATTATGGCCATGCCCAAATATCCCTGGGCACAGGCAATATTAATGACTGGACTAGGCTGGCCTTTGGACTGGGTGTCCTTGTTTGGTTGTGCCACTCACTTCCAGGTGTAGATGTGTTTTTTTTTTTTTGGTTATCTCATGCCTTTTTAACCACAGTTGTATGTGGAATGTTTTTGGTTAAGCAAAATAACTATAATTAGACAAAGTAAAACAAAATTTAAATTTACTATACTTGTGGCGTTTTTACTGGAAACACAGTTTAAATCAGCTTGGGCTAAACCAGATCCTTTTTGGTTTAAGAGGTGTAACAATGCAAAAATCAAGCTAAATAAACAACATGAAATACATTAGGCAACAATTAAGGGAATTTTTTTTTTATTTAAGGTAATGCCACATTACGGCAAACCAACATATTGAACCAAAAGGCTAAGACACACACACAGAATGTTGCAAAATGAAACTAAATTAACTAAAATGCTGCAATATCAAGTTTGCTCGAACTGATTGTCCAGACTCACTGGGTGGGCCCACATAATTTTCCACATCATCCTCTAGGGCTGTAGAGGGCAGACTATCCACATAACGTGGTACACGTTCGAGTATAGCAAAATTGTGCAAAACAGCACATGCCATGATGATGTCGATCACTTTTTTGGGATCATATTGCAGTATGGTCCAAACAACGAAAACGGGTCTTCAACAGCCCAAAGGCCCTCTCCACAACAGCCCTGGTCTTGCGGTGCGCACGGTTGTACGCTTCCTGAGAGGCATCCTGGGGCCGCAGCACAGGCGTCATGAGCCAGGGGAGAAGTGGGTACCCGGAATCACCTTAACAAGACAATGAAATTTCATAAACATTAAAAAGGCAAGAGAAAAAACACAAAGAATTTGACAGATATCCAAATGATGTAAGGTAAAGGGCGTAAAAATACACCCAGGGCACATTTGCAAAATAACTATTGCCACTAATGGAGTAGCTAAATAAAAATTCCGCTTAAATATACAAAAGAATTATAAAACATCTGCACGGGCAAGGGCAGGTAGAATTTACCGATATTTTGGGTTTTAGGACATGTTACAATTAGGATGCTGCTGAGGCCCACTCAACATTTATGTAAAGAATACAATGTATGCAGTTTAAGTCCACTTTGACATTTAAAGACCAATACTACAAAAGGAACCTAAACTAACAGATACTTGGGGATCAACTCACAACCAATATATTTTGGGACATGGAACTAGGGCCACTCAACATTTATGTAAAGAATACAATGTATGCAGTTTAAGTCCACTTTGACATTTAAAGACCAATACTACAAAAGGAACCTAAACTAACAGATACTTGGGGATCAACCCACAACCAATATATTTTGGGACATGGAACTAGGGCCACTCAACATTTATGTAAAGAATACAATGTATGCAGTTTAAGTCCACTTTGACATTTAAAGACCAATACTACAAAAGGAACCTAAACTAACAGATACTTGGGGATCAACTCACAACCAATATATTTTGGGACATGGAACTAGGGCCACTCAACATTTATGTAAAGAATACAATGTATGCAGTTTAAGTCCACTTTGACATTTAAAGACCAATACTCCAAAAGGAACCTAAACTAACAGATACTTGGGGATCAACTCACAACCAATATATTTTGGGACATGGAACTAGGGCCACTCAACATTTATGTAAAGAATACAATGTATGCAGTTTAAGTCCACTTTGACATTTAAAGACCAATACTCCAAAAGGAACCTAAACTAACAGATACTTGGGGATCAACTCACAACCAATATATTTTGGGACATGGAAATTGCAGACATCCTAACTAAAGGGAAAACATTCTGAAGGACAAAGTGAGGCAAGCATTTTGGTTGGGAGTTCAGAAAAGAAGACCCAACTAAAATGCAGTTTCAGCCTTATGTAAAGAATACCAAAACCGAAATATCCACAAATAACAGATTAGTCTGAAATGTAATACCAAATAAATAGGACACACTTACCAAGCAGCCATGCACCCGAAAATTCACCTGACTCAAATCTCCGAAACAACCCAGATCGTCTGAGTATATATGAGTCGTGAGACGATCCGGGGTAGCCGGCAAGGACACTCAGAAAACGCATGTCCGGCCCAACCACGGCCTGGACATTAAGGGAGTGTCCCATTTTTCGATTCCTTAAGGGAAAAGCATAAAAAAAGGGTAATTAATAATTGAAAAAAGGATCAAAAATTTAAAACATGTCTGCACTCTATTGGAAACTACTAATGAAAAGCCTAAATAAGGCATGTACCCAAATGAGGCCAAAAAAAATATGCTGCCGCAAAGGAAAAAAGGTTACATTACACGTTGGGCAACATAATATGCTAAAACAAAATATCAATACCTATATATATACTCGTCGGCTGCCCTAGGTACAAGTGCCACATGTGTGCAGTCAACAGCACCAATAACGTTGGGCATGTCGGCCACATTATAAAAACCAAGCTTAATGGCGTTTCTGGCTGCCATATCATCCGGAAAATAAATATATTTTGGAGTTATGGCAGCCATGCCTTCCAAAAATTTAGATAGTGCGCGGCTCAGCGTAGGCTGGGACATCCCCACGGAGAGGGCACCCAGCCTCTGGAACGAGCCGCTCGCCAAAAATTGCAGGCAGCCAAGCATCTTGGTCATACCTGAAATTGCTTGCCCCTTCCTTGTGGTGCGGGCTAACCATGGCCGCAGCTCACTATATAATTTATGCAGGGAAGCGCGATTAAGCCTGGTCAGCTCGAACAGCTCAACATCATTCATGCTATCGATGTTCATGCGACGACGCAGGGGCAATCTGCTCTCAGACATCTGGATCAACTCAATGCCAAAAAGCATAAGCCCTTGATGTGCCACAAACTCGCTCCTCTCCATCCTACTCCCGAGGCCAAATAGCTGCCGGCAAACATTTCGTAAAGCAGCTCTTTAATGGGCTTCAAAACAATTAGCAATCACCTCTCTGAATTGGTCGCAAGCCCATGTGAAGGACGTAAAAAATAGGATCTGACGCAAATAATACGATTTGGACGGGAAAAAGACACGAACTAACGCAAAATATACGATTCCCGTACGAAATGCGTATGTTCATATACGTCTATGCGCGAACGATCGTGCGAATACGAAATGGGCAAAAAAACATGAAAAAATGACAAACACCCACCCAAACTTACGATTCTCGATACGAAATCAATTAACTTTTGCTCTTTGAATCGAGGGGATTGTTTGCCCTAAAAAAAGGATAAAAAAGCAGAATCAAAGCCACATTTTCCTAAAAAAACTATATACAAACAAGAAAAAACAAGTATAATCTGAAAAGGCAACATCCCCCGAATAGAACGATACCCAACATACATAGCTACTGTCAAGGGAAGAGTTGCCAAACACCCCAAAGTAAAGCATGAGCATAAGAGTAATTTTTCTTGAAAATTTCAGCTCTGCAGACAAAGTGCGCACCTTTTTTTCAACCAAAACAACCCTTTACATTTGGAATATCCCCCATAAACCATATATTCCCTGAAAGTACACATGTTAAGTTTTCTAATCGTGCACAGCTTGTTGTAGTGGGCTCATCTTTCTGGAATTGATCCCTCAAAGAATTCTTTGGTTGCGCAGGGTTTCCCTAAAAAATGTATAAAAAAGCTGAATAAAAAACACCTTTTCCTAAAATATAAATATGCAAACAAGAAAAAACAAGCTAAGTCTGAAAGCGCAAGGTCCCCCGAACAGAACAATACCCAACATGCAGAGGTACTATTAACCCTTTTAATTGCCAGCCTACTTGAGATTTTGTCACCCTCTGTTGACAGGTCATTTTTCCCCATTTTGCGCCATGTTTTGCAACATTTTTGCTGGAATTTTCAGGAAAATTATATATATATTTTGCAGCAGAGTTTAGGCTTTAACATGAAATGTCTTGTTTGTAAATTTTATTTATTATTAATTGTATTTATTATTAAGTAAAAAAAAAAAATAAATAATTTTTTTAGAAATTTTTTTTAGAAAATTGCCTCCTTTATTTTAAATAAAAAATGTATTTTATTAGAGAAAACCATATTGCATGTTAAAGCCCCATTTCTACCGATTAGAACGGTACCACATATTTATCGGTAGCCCCCTGTTCCTGCCCAGGAGACCCCCCTAACTGAAACAAGTAATTTTTAACATTTACAAATAAAATACAACTACCATCCACACTACAAAGGGTTAAATTGAGAAAAAAAATGACATAGGGTCCCCCCTCCCAGGGGGGGGGGCATTTTTTTGGGTGGATTTTTAAGGGTTAAAACCCCTTAAAAATCCAAAAAAAAAATGACATGTACCCCCCTTACCCAAAGTAACCGGCCCGGGACCAGCTATGCAGGGCTTGTAGGAACAGAGCACAGGGGCCAGCTTTTGTGGCCCCTGGCCCTGCAGGCTACAAGCCCGCATAGCCCGTGGCCACGGGCTCTTCTGCCCCTCCCTGGCCTTTGGGGAGGCAGATAATGGGGGTGCCGGGGGTTAATGGCAAGTCAGCGGCTAGCGCAGGTGACTTGTCCTCCCCCCAGCCTTGAGAACTGGTATAGGGGTCTCATGGACCCAGCATTACCGACCCGGGCCAGCTATGGGGGCTTGTAGAACAGGGCGCAGGGGCCAGCGTTGGTGGCCCCTGGCCCTGCAGGCTACTAGCAGTGGCCCGGGCCCTTCTGCCCCCCTGGCCGTTGGGGAGGCAGGTAATGGGGGGCTGGGGGTTAATGGCAAGTCACCCGCTAGCCGCAGGTGACTTGCCAGACCCAGAGCCTTGTGAGCATGGACCCCTTATACCAGCTCACAAAGGGTTAACTGTTAAAAAAAAAACAACACACGTTAATAAAAAGTATTTTATTAAAAAAAAAAAATTTTTTACTGTACTTACCTTACCTGTCCCTCGCCACTCTGATGATAGATGCCGGTGATCGGCATCCAGAGAAGGGGATCTCCTGTCACCTCCTTCCCCAGCACCGATCATCGGCATCTGACAGCTGAGAAGGCTGAAGCCGGAGATCGGGGCCGGGATGACGTCATTAGCCCCACCCCCAAGGGGGCGGGGCTTAGCGGCAAGATGGCGGCCGCCATCGAGGATGAAAGGGGAGAGAGCCTTCCGGATCTGTAAGTCCTGGGGGGGGATCGGAGGCGTGAAGAGGAGGGACAGCGGGAGCCAGCGCACACGCAGGTAAGTAAATGTCATTTTTATTTTTTAATTTTTTTACAGTTAGCAGCTGCTGCTGCAGAAGCGGGGGGGTGGCCTATTCTGGGGGCTCTCCTGGAGCCATCCGACCCCCCACAGGGGACCGGATGGCACCAAATTAAAGAGGAGACCCGGCCGGATCCAACGAGGGGTCAGGTGAGTATTTTTTTTTTTTTTTGCCCGCTAGCAGGGGTAAATTCCAGGCACGTAAATTTTACTTGGCTGGCACTTAAGTGACGGAGAGGCAACCGCGTAAATTTTACGTGGCTGGCATTTAAAGGGTTAAAGTGTTTGCATTAGCTTTCAAGCCTATTTAGTGTTAATAACACACCTGCCTATTTAGCTTTTCCTTTTCCTGGTGTCATTCTTTAAAAAACATGCTAGCATTAATATTTCAAGACTACCTGTCTATTAACTGGTTACATTTTGTAACCAAAGTCACTTTTTAAGCAAACTTTGCCTTTCACCCAAGGGGGGGGGGCATCCCAAATACTAGCATTAATATTTCAAGACTACCTGTCTACTAACTGGTTGCATTTTGTAAGCAAAGTCACTTTTCCACTATCAAAGCAGGCAACCTATGTATTTGAAGAGGGGGCGTCCCAAACGCTAGCATAAATATTTAAAGACTACCTGTCTATTAACTGGTTGCATTTTGTAAGCAAAGTTTGCCTTTCGCTGGGGGGCATCCTAAACACTAGCATAAATATTTTAATACTACCTGTCTATTAACTGGTTGCATTTTGTAAGCAGAGTCACTTTTCCACTATCAAGGCAGCCAACCTGTGTATTTGAAGAGGGGCATCCCAAACACTAGCATTAATATTTTAATACTACCTGTCTATTAACTGGTTGCATTTTGTAAGCAGAGTCACTTTTCCACTATCAAGGCAGGCAACCTGTGTATTTGAAGAGGGGCATCCCAAACACTAGCATAAATATTTCAAGAGTACCTGTCTATTAACTGGTTGCATTTTGTAAGCAAAGTCACTTTTCCACTATCAAGGCAGGCAACCTGTGTATATGAAGAGGGGGCATCCCAAACACCAGCATAAATATTTCAAGAGTAACTGTCTATTAACTGGTTGCATTTTGTAAGCAAAGTCACCTTTTAAGCAAACTTTGCCTTTCGCCGGGGGGAGGGGGGGCATCCCAAATACTAGCATTAATATTTCAAGACTACCTGTCTACTAACTGGTAACATTTTGTAAGCAAAGTCACTTTTCCACTATCAAGGCAGCCAACCTGTGTATTTGAAGAGGGGCATCCCAAACACTAGCATTAATATTTTAATACTACCTGTCTATTAACTGGTTGCATTTTGTAAGCAGAGTCACTTTTCCACTATCAAGGCAGCCAACCTGTGTATTTGAAGAGGGGCATCCCAAACACTAGCATTAATATTTTAATACTACCTGTCTATTAACTGGTTGCATTTTGTAAGCAGAGTCACTTTTCCACTATCAAGGCAGGCAACCTGTGTATTTGAAGAGGGGCATCCCAAACACTAGCATAAATATTTCAAGAGTACCTGTCTATTAACTGGTTGCATTTTGTAAGCAAAGTCACTTTTCCACTATCAAGGCAGGCAACCTGTGTATATGAAGAGGGGGCATCCCAAACACCAGCATAAATATTTCAAGAGTAACTGTCTATTAACTGGTTGCATTTTGTAAGCAAAGTCACCGTTTAAGCAAACTTTGCCTTTCGCCGGGGGGAGGGGGGCATCCCAAATACTAGCATTAATATTTCAAGACTACCTGTCTACTAACTGGTAACATTTTGTAAGCAAAGTCACTTTTCCACTATCAAAGCAGCTAACCTGTGTATTTGAAGAGGGGGCATCCCAAATACTAGCACGTGTCTTTTAAGAGTACCTGTCTACTAACCTTTTGCCTTTTGAATAAAAAAGTCTGGTTTTCAAGTTTAAAGCACCCATTGCCTTTCACCGGGGGCCATTGTCAGTGCTAGCACTTATCTTTTAAGAGTACCTGTCTACTAACCTTTTACCTTTTGTATAAAAAAGTCTGGTTTTCAAGTTTAAAGCACCCATTGCCTTTCACTGGGGGCCATTGTCAGTGCTAGCACTTATCTTTTAAGAGTACCTGCCTACTAACCTTTTGCCTTTTATATAAAAAAGTCTGGTTTTCAAGTTTAAAGCACCCATTGCCTTTCACCGGGGGCCATTGTCAGTGCTAGCACTTATCTTTTAAGAGTACCTGTCTACTAACCTTTTGCCTTTTGTATAAAAAAGTCTTGTTTTCAAGTTTAAAGCACCCATTGCCTTTCACTGGGGGCCATTGTCAGTGCTAGCACTTATCTTTTAAGACTACCTGCCTACTAACCTTTTGCCTTTTATATAAAAAGTCTGGCTTTAAAGTTTAAAGCACCCATTGCCTTTCACCGTGGGCCATTGTCAGTGCTACCACTTATCTTTTAAGAGTACCTGCTACTAACCTTTTGCCTTTTGTATAAAAAAGTCTGGTTTTCAAGTTTAAAGCACCTATTGCCTTTCACCGTGGGCCATTGTCAGTGCTACCACTTATCTTTTAAGAGTACCTGCCTACTAACCTTTTGCATTTTGTATAAAAAAGTCTGGTTTTAAAGTTTAAAGCACCCACTGACTTTCACCGGGGGCCATTGTCAGTGCTATCGCTTATCTATTAAGAGTACCTGCCTAATAACCTTTTGCCTTTTGTATAAAAAAGTCTGGTTTACAAGTTTAGAGCACCCATTGCCTTTCACTGGGGGCCATCGTCAGTGCTACCACTTATCTTTTAAGAGTACCTTCCTACTAACCTTTTGCCTTTTATATAAAAAAGTCTGATTTTAAAGTTTAAAGCACCAATTGCCTTCCACCAGGGGCCATTGTCAGTGCTAGCACTTATCTTTTAAGAGTACCTGCCTACTAACCTTTTGCCTTTTATATAAAAAGTCTGGCTTTAAAGTTTAAAGCACCCATTGCCTTTCACCGTGGACCATTGTCAGTGCTACCACTTATCTTTTAAGAGTACCTGCTACTAACCTTTTGCCTTTTGTATAAAAAAGTCTGGTTTTCAAGTTTAAAGCACCTATTGCCTTTCACCGTGGGCCATTGTCAGTGCTACCACTTATCTTTTAAGAGTACCTGCCTACTAACCTTTTGCATTTTGTATAAAAAGTCTGGTTTTAAAGTTTAAAGCACACATTGCCTTTCACTGGGGGCCATTGTCAGTGCTACCACTTATCTCTTAAGAGTACCTGCCTACTAACCTTTTGCCTTTTGTATAAAAAAGTCTGGTTTTAAAGTTTAAAGCACCCACTGACTTTCACCGGGGGCCATTGTCAGTGCTATCGCTTATCTTTTAAGAGTACCTGCCTAATAACCTTTTGCCTTTTGTATAAAAAAGTCTGGTTTACAAGTTTAGAGCACCCATTTCCTTTCACTGGGGGCCATCGTCAGTGCTACCACTTATCTTTTAAGAGTACCTTCCTACTAACCTTTTGCCTTTTATATAAAAAAGTCTGGTTTTAAAGTTTAAAGCACCCATTGCCTTTCACTGGGGGCCATTGTTAGTGCTAGCACTTATCTTTTAAGAGTACCTGGCTACTAGCCTTTTGCCTTTTGTATAAAAAAGTCTGGTTTTAAAGTTTAAAGCACCCATTGCCTTTCACCGGGGGCCATTGTCAGTGCTACCACTTATCTTTTAAGAGTACCTGCCACTAACCTTTTGCCTTTTGTATAAAAAAGTCTGGTTTTCAAGTTTAAAGCACCCATTGCCTTTCGCCAGGGGGGCATCCAGAATACTGGCACTTTAAGAGTATCTGCATCTCTACCATTTTGAAACCACGTTTTAAAAATGCCTGTGGTGCATTTAACTCTGACCAGGGGTATCCTGTGTAAGACAATCCGACAGTGTCTTTTTGCATTAGCTTTTAGCTACAGTGTCTGCCTATTTTGATCTAACTTTTCTACACATCTGCTGTTACAAAAATACTTATCTAGGTTTAGTGTAGTATATTGTTTTCCCCTCCTAAACGCAGTAAAAATGTGAGGCAGAGATGTGCCAGGATGTGCACCAAGGAGAGGCCTAGATTCATCAGGCAGAGGTCGCAGCAGGAGTCGCGGTGAGAGGCCTGATCTCCTGGTATCTGCTAGCGGTCATGTCTCGACCAGCAACGCATCTGCCGTCATTGATTGGTTAACGTCGTCATTGACCTCATCACAAGTGACATCTGACACCCCCTGAACTGTCGCCGGCACGCGCCATTGTGATGGTTTGAAACAGGCGCACATATGGCCGCCATCTTGGTTGTGGCATAGTTAACACTCTGAGACCTGTTTTTGACTCCACCGGCCATCTTGGATGTGGCACGCCGCTGCCTTAATATTGAGACATCACGCCGCCATCCTGGTGGGGACATTTTTGGCCCCTTAGGCTCCTTCACATAACGACTCCGTCCATCTTGGTTGTGGCACTCTAACGCCACATCGGGACCAATCACCACATGTCCGTTTTTCTTCTGTTTCTTCTGTATGATGTCCCTAGTACTTTTCAGGTAACCTGTTACACATCCGAGTGCGCCCCGTGCGTCACTAATGGAGAAGCAGCAATTTTGTCTGCATCCATAGATGTGACTGGGACACAACTCGGTATGTGATGATGACGTCAAATGGCGTCATCTGCCCACAGCTAGAGATCTAGTCTTCCAACTATAACTCTTCTTCACACAATGGATACCGCATTCCTCTTGATAAAGGTCTCATTGCAGACCGAAACGTTGAGGGGTTATACGACCTGTGGTCAGCCTGTAAGCTCTTTTTGTCTGGTTTTGCTTATCTGCCATGTTATGCGTTTGATTGTTTGTGCTTAAAGGATACCATTATAGGGCATACCACTTATTGCTCATTGTTTTGCTTATTGCTATCAGCCTTTTGGGTTGGACTGTTATCTGCTACTTTTCCCTGAATGTATGATTCCTTCTCAGTGCTACATATGTACTTTTTCTATTGTATCATAGAATCTGTAAATCTCACTGTATATAGCCTGCACGCATGTATACCACAATTTATGAGCATTAAAAATCATGAATTATCATACATAACTTTTTTCTGGTGTTCATTATCTCACTATATATTATGTATTATTATTAATATATTTTGTATAGTTTGGTGTCTAATAAGCAGAGACACCTTTGAGGTGTTTGAACCCTTACCATTTTCCTCTGTTCCTTACCCTTCATCATTTTTGATGTTACCAGAGTACAGTGTGCTACAACCAAATCCACTAACCTATCGGTCCAGCCTGCTGTGTCAGCCAGTGCCACGCCGCTTCCAATTTCACCCAGCCAAGGCTCCAGCACCTCAGCCGTAGGTAGCTGTGCATCACACCCATCCTCTGCCACTCCAGATGCTCCTGCCCCTCCTACTAAAAGTCAGTCATCCGGCCAGCAATCCATCAGCGAAGCCATGTCCAAGAGACAACAGTATGCGCCCACTCATCCTACGGCGCAGAAGCTAAATGTGCTCCTGTCCAAGTTGCTGGTGCTGCAGTCCCTCCCTTTTACGGTGGTGGACTCTGCACCTTTCAGAGAGCTGATGGCTAGTGCCGAGCCGAGGTGGAGAGTCCCAAGCCGTCATTTCTTTGCAAAGAAGGCAGTACCAGCCCTGCACATATTTGTTGAGCAGAAGGTGGGCCAGTCCTTGAGCCTGTCGGTGTGCACCAAATTGCACGGCAGTGCCGACATCTGGAGCTGTAACTACGGTCAGGGACAATACATGTCCTTTACGGCCCACTGGGTGAATGTGGTTCCTGCACAGCAACTTGGACAGGTCCCTCCGCTTTGGCCTCCTCGCTCCCAGGCCGTTTTGCCTGTCACAGTGTGCGACTCCGCCTCCTCATCCTCCGCCGCCACCACAGCCTCTACTGTACGGTAAATTCTCAATGCCCCTTCAGCCTACCATGTGTGCAGGGCACGGCACGCTGTGCTTCACATGGTTTGCCTTGGCGAACGGAGTCACACAGGGGAGGAACTACTGAAATTCATTCATCAAGAAATCAAAACATGGCTTACTCCACGAAAATTGGAAATGGGAACCATGGTGACTGACAATGGGAGTAACATCTTGTCTGCACTGCGACAAGGAAGCCTGAGCCATGCACCCTGTATGGCACACGTGTTCAACCTAGTTGTCAAGCGTTTTCTGAAGTCTTCCCCCCCATCTGCAAGACATCCTAACAATGGGAAGGAAAATTTGTATGCCACTCCAACACTGCCAAGCACACCCTTCTTGTGCTACCACGTCAGAACGGTATCCCCAACATAGTTTGATTTGTGATGTTCCCACCCATTGGAATTCCACCCTACATATGTTATATCGACTATACGAACAGAGAAAAGCCATCACTGATTTCTTGATGATCCAAGCAGATAGGGGGGCTCCCCTGTGTAACTTTAATGTGAACCAGTGGCAGTTCATACGTGACACCTGCTGTTTGCTCAGGCAAGTTAAATAACTAAAAATATAAGTTATATATGCTGCATATGTGAAGACCATCATGGTGATTAAAGAAAAAAACGTTTTTTTAAAGAATCTCAAAAACTTTAATCCATCATTAATGTGCGCCTCTCATGTTCCAAAAAGCTTGGAGAAAATTCAAAATTCTTTCACAAGGACAGTTTGATAAGCATGTTTTTTACCTATGGCAGTGTGCGCCTGTGTAGGCCCATGTGACACACCCGTCATAGTGCTTTATAAATCAGGTCAAATCTTGATGGGTGACTATACTAGGTATAATTATTCAGATCCCATTTTCTCTTTTTATTTTGTTATCGTCAGCTGGTTTTTGGTTGTGATATATGGATGTAATGTGATGTGGAAATTACCACCATTCACTCAGTATTCATGTTATATTGTGGTACATCTTTCTGTAGATCAATTTTTTTGTTTTTGCACATTTTCAATTTCTTTTGAGGGCCTCCATATTTATACAGTAGCTTGAGGTACATTTTTTGGGGAGTTGTTTATCTCTTAGGGATAACACATTGGCTTCTGTTGTCTCTAGGAACCAGCCTGTTATGCAATAAAATGGCTGAAGAGGTAGTAAAGGTTCAGATGAATGATTAGTAAAAAAAACAACCATGTGGTTCTAAGCATAGGAAGGCAGCTTTTTGACAGAGCTTGAGGACTAATGCAAGTCTCCGCAGTAGTCTGGCCAAGATATAGTACCACATGTCAAGAAGTCCAATCAATCCATAGGTTGGATTATCAAAGACAATGTAACCTACTGTACAAAAAACTTATTTCCATATAAAGTGCTCACTGAGCTCTGGGGTGTTCCACCCTTTATGACTTGACATGCACTGCCCTGCCTAAGGGCCCGATCCTCAACCCGCATTGAATAGCATGGCTAAAACTGTGCATGTCAGTCAGTGCTGGCTAAGCGGGTGTGCTTAGACGGCACTGACTGACATGCACAGCTTTAGCCATGCTATTCAATGTCCCATGCCAATCTCGCAGCCCTGGAAAGTCTCTTGGGATTTTGGGCAGCTCCATTGCATCCCATTCATGAGCCACTGCACAGACGTGAGATCGGGGGCCACATGCAGTGTCTGATGGGAGGCAAGATGGCACCACCCATCAGGAGGTCGCTCGGAATTCAAGAGACCCAGAAGATGGATCTCCTGGCGAGGTGAGTAAACACTCACAATTTGTGAAACTGAAGGCCATATATAATTATGCCTTAGATATAGATTATCACTTTACTATTGCAGAAGATGTTTTCATATACTTTGTACCGTCCTCATGAATGTTCAAGATATATGAGAAAGTGCTTTATTATTCAAGAGCAATATAATAACTAGACTGTTAATAAAGTGTGAAGAAACCTGCTTGTCTTTTTATCCTTGGTGTCATTTGATGATGTAGACCTATCAGTTCACGGCATACAATTCAAATTAAATATAAACTGCATTATGCAGCTTGACCCCTGTCTTTGTTTTTATTAAATGCTTTTTTTCTGACATTGGCTCTGGATTTAAAAACTATAATAAGTTTTCCAGCTGTGAATTTGTGTTTATCAGTAATCCTAAATCAGAAATATTACTGTCCATGTGGAAATAGAAAGCAAGTTGAAAACACTTTACAAGTATAGTAAAAGCTGATATAGTGGCTATGCAAGTTTTTTTATCTGATAGTTTCTAAAGTAATAGAAATTCAAGTTGGGCTCGACCAGTCCAATAAATTATAGCAGTATATTTTGGCTTTGAAATTGGAAATGCTATCTACAATGTTATATCTAGTTTATGATATTTCCGCCATAAGAAAACATAGCTTTTACTGCATGTTTAACCTAAAATGGAGTAACTGGGGAACCAAGGAACTAATCCTGCTATTTTCCCTATCTTTCATGTACTTCTCCTAACCTTGCTTCCCCTTCTGTCGAGGAAGACCTACCTGGGACCCCATGCAAACCCCGCTGCTCTTCCAACCGCCCCTGCTTCCCTCCTCTCTCCACCAATTCTACATTGACCTTACCACTACCCTGCCCCATTCCCTACACTTTACCCTCAATAAAGGGATTTTTGTTCACTCCAGTTGGAGTCTTCTTCCAAGGACAACAAGGGTGGCCCTCTACACTTGCCCTCTGTAAAATGTTTAGCAGTAGAGATGAGTGGACCCGTAGAAGTTTGGGTTTACCAAATTCGTCCGAACTTGCCGCCAACCTGACCCAGACCCAAACCTCATTGAAATAAATGGAGACTTGGGGGCTCAAAAATGGCTGTAAAATGTGGGCACGAGCTAGAGGGCTGCAAATCGAGGGGAACTCCAGGGTGGTAGCCCTGCACAAAATGGGGCAGGGAAAGTTATCAAAATAATAACAGAAATGAAAAATTACATAAACTTATGGGGGTATTGCCTGGGCGATTGCCCTCCAGAAAATGAGATAGGAAAGGTGCTCAGAATAATCCCACAAAATTAAAAAAATAAATAAATACACAAATAAATAAATAAAAAATAAATGTTAAATAATACATTAAAATATATTTTTTTTACCTGGTGTCAGATGGAAAATTGGGGGTAACACCAGGGAGATTGGCATGCACATAATGAGGTAGATAAAAAAAATATAACCATAACTCTATAACAGTGTGTGACAAAATCCCCCAACACCTCATAGCAGACTGTATGACAGATTCCCAACTTCTCCTATAGCAACCCCCCACCCCCACCATCCCATAGAAGACTGTGACAGAGCCCCCCATCATGTTCCATAGCAGACTGTGTTGCAGAGCAACACCCATTATCCCATAGCAAACTGTGTTGCAGAACAACCCCTATCCATCCCATAGCAGGTTTTGTTGCAGAACAATCCCCATCATCCTATAGCAGACTGTGTTGCAGAACAACCCCCATCATCCCATGACAGACTGGATTGCAAAACAACTCCCATTATCCCATAGTAGACTGTGACAGAACCCCCCCCCAACCCATCTTCCATATCAATCTGTTGCAGAACAACCCCCATCATCCCATAGCAGACTGTGTTGCAGAACAACCCCCATCATCCCATAGCAGACTGTGCTGCAGAACAACCCCCATCATCCTATAGCAGACTGTGTTGCAGAACAACCCCCCTCATCCCATAGCAGACTGGGTTGCAGAACAACCCCCATCATCCTATATCAGACTGTGTTACAGAATAACCCCCATCATCACATAGCAGACTGTGTTGCAGAATAACCCCCATCATCCCATAGTAGACTGTGTTGCAGAACCACCCCCATAATACCATAGTAGACTGTTGCAAAGCCCCCCTTCATCTTCCATAGTGGACTGTATTGCAGAACAACCCCCATCATTCCATATCAGACTTTGTTACAGAATAACCCCCATTATCACATAGCAGACTGTGTTGCAGAATAATCCCCATCATCCCATAGCAGACTGGGTTGCAGAATAACCCCCATCATCCCATAGTAGACTGTGTTGCAGAACAACCCCCATAATACCATAGTAGACTGTGGCAAAGCCCCCCTTCATCTTCCATAGTGGACTGTATTGCACAACAACCCCCATAATCCTATAGCAGAATGTGACAGAGCCCCACATTATCTTCCATAACAACCTGTGTTGCAGAACAATGTCCATCATCCCATAACAGACTGTTGCAGAACAACGCCCATCGTCCCATAGCAGGCTGTGTTGCAGAACAACCTCCATTAACTCAAAGTACAATGTAACAGGGCCCCCTATCATCTTCCATAGCAGATTGAGCCCCCATCTTCTTTTGCAGGCACAGTGGTGTGAGCACATGCCAGCCAGGCTGGGAGCTGGCCTTTCAGCTTGCGGCCATCCTACTTCTGTTCCTGATTGTTTGGAGGGCAGGGCATGGGGGGGGGGGGCAGTGAGATGGTTGGTCTGCTGGCTGCCTTGATTAGCTGCAGGGATGGCGGCCAGAAGCTGGTTCATGGGCTGCTCAGCAGCACATACACATGTGTTGTTTTATGCTAAGAATCTTCCTGGCTTGCTAAACATTTGATTTGCTAAGACAGAGACAACAGGTTTCTGCTTCAAATAGGGGGATCACAGTCTTATGTTACAGTAGCTAAAATAGGAAAGGGCTATGATTGAAATCAATGGGGAGCGTGCACTGCTGTTTCCCCTGTATCCCACGTGCTCCCAACCCAATCTCTCTGAAATAGCTCTTCATTAATTTCAGTCAGAGCCCGTTGCCGAATGATGTAGTCAATACAAAGGGTTTTAATTGGCCCGGGCATGCGCCTTTGAACCGAAGACCGGTGAGTTTTACTGGGCGTTCTGGGGCTTTCACAATGTAAACAATCAGAGCACTATGCCGAAAGGCAAACTGCTCTGACTGGACGAGAGCCCACCCATGTGACATTGGAACAGAGTAAGGTGAGTTATTATGGCGCCCGGAGGGGTTTTGCACAGTGGGGCATCCCTATTAGAGATACCCAGGGGAAGGCCAGCGACCAGCCCTGTAATCTTTTATATTCCAGACCAGCCGATGGTGGTTTTTGTTCTGCTTTAAATGGATATTTAAATCAGCCTGCTTTTTGCTCTCCCCAATGCCGGTTGTGCATCTTTCTTCCGGCTTTCGTTTAGCTGGCATTATGTTAGTCAATAACTATATAAATATGTTTCACTGTCAGAGTCCCTTCAGAAATCAACTCCTTTTGGGGACCTTGAAGAATGAGTCAGCAGAAGGAAGCAAGTCCTTTAGGGTTTACAAGGCAATGCAAAGTGCTGGTGATACAGCCAGCATGGGGCAAGCGGAAAGTAGGCTAACAGGCTGATTCATCACTAACGCCAGGTAGCGACAGATGAGCGTCTGCATAGCGGCGCTATGAGCGACCGCTAGTGGCCGCCACGATCAGCTGTCAGTCGCTATGACAGGGCTCCTCAGTCGATACCTGCCGTTATTGGTAATCACGCTGCCAATGTTGAATGTGATGTTTCAGATGTGCTTTAGAGGTGCTGTTGAGTTATGACACCGTATTGAATACAGCGCCTGAGCGTTTCTTTGCTGTTGGATAGAAATCAATCTGTTAAATTTGGAAATGTGATCTAACATTATGCCAATAACACATGAAACCAGATTATTTGTTTATTTATTTTTTTTTTTAATTTAAAGAAGCAGTTTTTTTGGGGATTAGGAAAATCCAAAAACAGATGTTGCCATCTTCATGGTACCTGAAATGGAGAAAAAAATTTAGTTACCGTATTTTTCGTCCTATAAGACGCACTTATTTTTCAAAAAAAGTTATGGGAAAATTTCCATGCGTCTTATAGGGCGAAGGTGGGGAAAAAATAAATAAAAAGCAGAAAGTTAACTCACCTTTCCATCGCTCGCGCTGTCCCGGAAGCTGCGGAGGCAGCCTTCTCTGCAGAGCCAGACACCCAGCCTGTTACAGCGGTGGGCGTGGCCGACGCTCAAGCATCGGCCACGCCCACCGCTATACCAAGCCAAGTGTTCACTCTATGCTGGCACCGCAGAGAGGAGGCAATGGGGGCAGCTGTGTCTGTCGCCTTCTCGCGCTGCGGAGGAGGCGGCAGATACAGCTGCCCCCATCGCCTCCTCTCTGCAGTGCCAGCATAGTGTGAACACTCGGCTTGGTATAGCGGTTTAAGTCCGGGTGTCTCTGTCTGCTGGCACAGTGGAGAGGTGGCAGGGACAGTGCAAGCGGCGGGGCAGCTGCTCCCTGACACTCGCACTGTCCCTGCCACCTCTCCACGGTGCCAGCAGACAGAGACACCCGGACTTAAACAGTGGTGGGCGTGGCTATTCCAAGCCAGTGGGTCTGTGTGAAGATGGTGAGGACAGAATTGAAAGGTGAGTTTACTTTCTTTTTTCTCACTTTTTACTTTTGCCTATGGGGAATGGGAGGGGGGATGGAAATGTCACACTACCTATATGGGGTGGGGAGGGGGGGTGAATGCCACATTACCTATATGGGATGGGGAGGGGGGATAGAAATGCCACATTACCTATATGGGATGGGGAGGGGGGGATGAATGCCACATTACCTATACGGGATGGGGAGGGGGGATGAATGCCACACTACCTATATGGAGAGGGGGGGATGAATGCCACATTACCTATATGGGATGGGGAGGGGGGGATGAATGCCACATTACCTATATGGGATGGGGAGGGGGGATGGAAATGCCACATTACCTATATGGGATGGGGAGGGATGAATGTCACACTACCTATATGGGGAATTGGAGGGGGGTGCCACACTGCCTATATGGAGAATAGGAAGGGGGGAATACCACACTGCCTATGGGAATGGGATGAAGGCATCCCACACTGTCTATGGGAATGGGATAGGGGCATGCCACACTGTCTATGGGAATGGGATAGGGGCATGCCACACTACCTATGGGAATGGGATGGGGCATCCCACACTGCCTATAGGGGGGGAGAATGCCACACTGCCCATTAGGAATGGGATGGGGGATGCCACACTGCCCATGGGGAATGGGATGGGGGAACACCCCACTTCCTGTAATGGCGTGTTTAGCACAACATTTAGCTTAGAATATTTTTTTTCTTATTTTTCTCCTCCAAATCCTGGGTGCGTCTTATGGGCAGGTGCGTCTTATAGGGTGAAAAATACGGTAGTTAATGTAGTGCTTAAAAATATATTTACCCAAATCCCCTTTGTTTGGTGTTGTTGAATTTAATTACATACAATAACATCATTATAACAGCATGCAATGCCAAGCAGCTGCTTCCAAGGCCACCAAGATACCATTATGCATTAAAAGAGGCATGGAGTCATGGGATAGAGATGTAATATTGCCTCTTTACAAGGCACTGGTGTGCCCTCACCTGGAATATGCCGTCCAGTTCTGGGCGCCCATTCATAGAAGGGACGCTCTGACTCTGGAAAGGGTGCAAAGGAGAGCCACCAAACTAATAAAGGGAATGAAAGATCTTAGTTATGAGGAAAGATTACGAGAATTAAATCTGTTTAGTTTTGAGAGGAGGCGATTGAGGGGGGACATGATTAACTTGTATAAATATATAAATGGACCATATAATATAGAATATGGGGGAACACTAGTTCATGTAAAATCCTCTCTAAAGAACAAGGGGGCACTTCCTTCGATTGGAAAAAAAGAAATTTAGTCTCCGGAGGCGACAAACGTTTTTTACCATAAGAACTATAAATCTATGGAATAGCCTCCCACAGAAGCTTGTTACATCATCAACCACTGACAGCTTCAAAAAAGGATTAGATGCTTATTTAGAAGAAAATAAATGAAACAGTTACAATTAGCGGTTATCAATAAAAAAAAAAATAAAAAATAAAAATATATATATATATAGCTTCCCCTATAAAATAAAAAATAACTTCCCCCTACCCCAACACCCTTGGTTGAACTTGATGGACATTTCTTTCAGGTCTTTTTTCAACCGTATTAACTATGTAACTATGTAACAAAACACCTTGGAACTTTATAGAATGAAAGCAAGCAACTTTGTATTTATCAATATAAACTACCACCCACATATATTATTTTTGATTAATTTAAGCTACACATTTTTCTGTTTACTAATTTTCGACCACCCACATATTTTTAAAGTAATGTTTAGAAGGGCCCTGTAGTACAGTAGTTGTAGTATAGTTAAGGTGACCTAGCTTACCAAACAAAAAGAGCTAATCATGCTTTGCCGTCGCTCAAACCCAGTCTGGGTGTCCTCGTTACTGTCTGCGGCCATGTTGGGGAATTCTGGCACCAGTGCTGTTTCCTCGGTGGGTTCGATTCGGTGACATATGCAAATATTGTGTAGGACACAGCATGCGAGGATGATTTTGGAGACCTTTTGTGGACTGTACAACATCTCTCCTCCCGGGCATGCCAAACAGAGAAAGCGTGCTTTCAGCAGGCCGATGGTTCTTTCCACAATGCATCTGGTTTTGCGATGTGCTGCATTGTAGCGTACTTGGGCAGTGGTCTGTGGGTTTCTGACCGGAGTCATTGGCCACGTTTTCTGCCCATATCCCTTGTCCTCTGTTGAATAAACAAATTGAGAGAGAGCAATTAGTAAAGTACCATGAACATAATGTATACATTAAAGCTTCTGTGATCTAGCTTTCAAATTTACTTGTCAACATATTAAACTTGTAATTATGTCAAGGATTATTACCCAGTAGCCAGCCAGGTGGCATTTCATTGTTCTCAAACTTCTGGCACAGGACTGATTGCTGGAGCACGAAAGAATCATGGCATGAGCCTGGGGAAGCCAGATCTCATGGCCCGCAGATTTATGTCATGGTCACATACTACCATGACGTTCATGGAATGGAAATGTTTCCAATTCCTATAATACAGCTCCTGTGCACGGGGAGGGCGAAAGGGATATGTGTACCATCCACACACCCTAGCACATTAGGGATCCCTCCCATGCGGTAGAACGCACGTTTTATATTGGCAACTTCCTCCTCATCCTCAGGAAATTTTATATAAACAGGGATAAGGTCGCAAATAGCCAGGACTACCTTGTAAAATATGCGGCTCATTGTAGCCTGGCTGATCCCGCTGAGGAGGGCAGAGGTTGCCCGGAAATTCCCCCGTGCCACTATATTGAGCAGGGCACATAGGCGAACTATGCCAGGGACGGATTGGGTGCGTCTGGTGGATGGATCGATTTTGGACTTAATCTGATCATATAGGGACTGTAGTGCTGCACGATTCCAACGAAATCGACTTCTAATCTGCTCGTCACTTAAATCCCATACAGAGAGGCAGATGCCAAAGGATCGGGGTGACCTAAGCCTCACAGCACCCTCTTCCCTTGACTCCTGACCTTCCTCTGCACTGCCCCAACAATACATCCATACCCCAAACATCACCCCCACATCCATCTCACACTCACTGGCCATAGCTCACGCACTGGCCCAAAAAAAAATACACACACAATCTCAACACACACACAACCAGTCCTCAGACACAATCACAATCCTCACACAATCACACAAATTCAGCTCACCACAAAACCAGATGTATAGTGGTTCGAACCATCAGCCTGCTGAAAGTATGCTTTCAAAGTTTGGCACAACCAAGAGGGGAGGTGCTGCACAACCCACAAAAAAGTTCCCCAAAACAATCCACACTTGCTGGATGCTACACAATATTTGCAGATGCCACCAAAACAAATCTCACAAAGAAACAGCACTGATGCCAGAAAAGCTCAACAAAGCCACAGATAGTAATCACTAAACACAGCAAGCCACTTAGTGCAAGATAGGGCAAAGTAACACCAAACAACACAGCCTTTGCCACAGTGTTTCAAGAAAAGAATGATTAAAATTTTTTGGAATTTTTGGAATTTATACCTAACTTATCCAAAGGACTGGTCCGCTTAGCCGCCTCTTGCGTTTGTTAGCAGTTTCCGGTCTGTAATTAGCTTACCACAGGTGTTGCGGGAATGCTTAGCGCTTTCATAATAGCGTACTTGTGCGGATCTGGTTGCACAGACATCTTTTGCCCAATCCAAGGTAAGCTTTTCAAATTTCAAAAAGCCGTTTTAGGCACACCATTTCCAATGTTGTTAAGAGACATGGATCCCATTACTTCCTAATCTCTATCTGGCTTGGTAAGTAAATCATTAATTAGTTTATTGACTGCAACACATGTTTGGCTGAAACATCAGTCATTGTAGTCAAGATGTATCTCCAAACATCTGCACAGTATATGTCAATCAATTAACTGGGCCTGTTTATGATTGGTTACTAAAGCACATACATTTGGCCAGACACATTCAGTAGTTGTTGCCATTCTGTAGTTTGCATGCGTGTTTGTTGTTTGGTGGTGTGTGCAGCTACAGGATGGAGCCAAATTCTGGACATCTGCCGGCCACTGCTGTGTCTCCTGGTGGGCCCAGTACCAGTGGTGTGCGTTGTGGCCACAGACCTTCCTCAAGGAAAAGGGCACAGCCTGAAGGTGAAGCCCCACCCAAGGCCAAGTGTCCATTTGCCAAGAGGGAGCCAGAATTTAATTTGATGGATAATAATACTCTTGTGAGTCTGACACTGGCTAAATGGGAGTTATTATTTGGTGCCCAAAGTCAGTGTTTCGGCAAACAAGAAAAGAGCAAATTGTGGGATGCCATTGGTGAGCAGCTTACTAGCACTGCTCAATACCCACGTAGTGGCCCAGCCTGCAAGAAACGCTTCTACACTTTGCAAAGGGCCATTATGCTAAAGATGAAGAATGATCTACTTGTAGACAGTGGGACGAAGCAGGGTCCAAAGAGTAAATACAGGCCATATGAGGAGATGCTGAAGTGCAAGATTCCACTCTGTCGGCTGCAGGGTGTGGATGCTGGGGATGACACCACCGGTTGGGGAGAAGGTACATTGATTTAACCTTGTAAATTATTGTTGTTAATAATGTTAAGCCATTTTGGTAACATAACTCTTTCTCATACTAAAAGTAGGTCATGGTAAGTATCATATTATAGCTATATTTGTCTGGGTGATGAGGGGTCCCAGAATCCTGCCCTTCCCCCAGCCTCAACCTTAACCCAGTCTGAGGTTGAAGGTAAATTGTCTTGAGAATGTGATTTTATGATATTGTTGTTGCTGTTTATTTTTGCGAGCGCACATTAACAATGCATAATTATTTTAATTTGTTTCACATAGATGCCCTCAGAATTGCACCAGCATCTCCTCATGAGGCTAGCTACTCTTTGATGGCAGTAAGTGCATGTGGCAGCCTGGCATTTGTGAAAGTAATTTAAATCTGTGAATGTATCTCAATCCTGGTTTTTAATTGTAGGCCAAGTCCCTGCTTCATCTTTGGACCCTGTTGGTGTGTATTGCAAAGCACACTGTATCCTTTGTGTATTTTGTTATCGAATGTGTAGATTTTACTATGTCAAAATGGCAAACCATGATACTTCACATTCCAAGCTGCACATGTAAGCCCAATTAACCCCATAATGACATTAATTCTTAGGCGTGGTTCTTTTAGAAGACATATGTTGTAAAAGTATGTATTGCAAAAAAGTAATTGGACTCACCATCGCAGCTGTGGATAGGGACCATGCTGCTGGGGGTTCCTGGAGCAGGGAAGGGGAGTATGGTGACAGGGTCCATCTGCGTGGAAACATCTGTGTAGACAAAACCCCACAAAAAAACCTCATAAGCTTGGTCCATGAAGCTTATTCTTCTACACCCACCAATTTTTTGTCTGATCAAAATAATGCTAACAAGGTTTTACACATGTTTAGAAGACATTAGCATGGTATTTAGTGGTTCATGAGATCAGCTGTATAATTTAATTAGGCCACATGGAGCACTCAATAACATTGTCCTGTTTTTACATACATTTTTTGTACACATTCCCAGTGCAATGTAAATTACATAATTTAAATGGACATGGACATATTTATATTTTAGTCTGGCACATGTGGTAGGCCAAAAATGTGAACATTTGCTAACACATTTGCAATGCAGCATCATGCTGTAATCACTAAAAATTATATTTGTGCTTGCTTGCATTTGTATTGAACTGGAGTGGTATGACTGAAGTGTCTGAAAATGTCAACACAATATAATGCTAGGTAGCATAAAACATGTGTATGTATTTTATATTCTCATTACATACACCATGTGACTGATAACCAAAAACACTTACCACGACTATGCCCGAGTGCAAGGTCTGGTGCATTGCTGCTGGAGGTGCCGGCTCTATGATGCCCTGAAAAACATATAATGATGGCACAGGATATTTAACACAGCACAGATTCAACCTGGAACAGACAAACAACAATTAGAAATGCACTCACCAGGGGATGAACTGCCGCTGGTATCCCAGGGAGGACTCTGAGGTGGAGGCGTGGAGCTTCTACTCCTCACAATCGGCCCATAAGATCCCAAAACCGATGGGCCACCCTCCTCCCTCTCACTCCCTGATCCTTGAGGGAGTGTGGGCAAATCCATGTCCTCCTCCCCACTTGGACTCCCCACTTGAGAGTGGCCACAAGGGTTTTGAGACTCAGCTGAGTCTGACTGTGAGAATCGGAGGAATAGCTGGGGAGACGTCTGGCAGGGCGTCTGGGCGGCATGATGGATCCTCGTAGGTGGAAACCGGAAGTAGCAAAAACGAAAGTGAAAGCTAAAAATCTGACACTCCTAGCAATAAAAATACGCTAACATACGCCTATGATATCGCTAGAATACGCAAAGGTTAAAATAGCGTAAACATAACAAGCTCAGCCACTGCATACACACAAGCTAAAATGTATTTTTTACATATTTTTTTTATGTTGCGTAATTCTTTTTGGCAACGTAATTCCAGAGAGAGTAGCACATACATTAAGACCTCTTTATATATAGATATGTGAATGTGTTCAAAACATGACTACAGAAATAGGTTGGGATACATTTGAATGCTTCAAGAATGTAAGGGGGACCAATGTGTTTCACAATGTTATCACTAATGGGTTAATATTACCTTTAACTATGGTTTCAAGGTCATGCTAGTGCACTCAGATGCGCGAAAATCTCTTGGCGACTCTTGGCGTTACAAGGAATTTCATGATCCCCCAAAAAAACACATGTATGAACAGCACAGCGCCACAGCCATCGACAGGTAGCAACTGGGCATAGCGACTGGCCCTCGCCGCAATAACCCAGATTCAACAAGAAATTTCTAGAAAATAGCGTGGGCGCTGTTTTTTGGCTGACTGCGGCATAGAGCGCCAGACACGGTTAGATTAAAGTGATTTTTTGTGATGTAAACAAAAGTTAAAAACTGGAAAAATAACGGGAATGACATTGGGGTAGGTGTGTGAGTTTTACATTTAAGTGGCACACCACAAATTAACTTTTCGAAGTAAAAAAAAAGTGGGAAACATTACATAAACTTCAGGAATAATGTCTAACACATTTGTACTTTGGAAAAAAAAATATAATACCCAAATAATACATTTGAGTCTCTGCCATAGAAATGTATGGGAGAGCGCCAGGTAGCGAGAGATAATACCTGGCGTTCGGCAAGGCTGAACGCAGGCGCAGTTAGCTGAGGCTGGTATCATGTTGAATCTAACGCTACATGGCGTTCTCCCAGTCGCTAAACAGGATCGGCTTCATAAATGTGTAATTGCGTTTTTGAGCCGGTGTTCTCGTGCCGATACCTCTCGCTACCTGTCGCTATAGAGTCACTACCTGACACTATCCCTTCATAAATAAGGGCCATAGTTAATCTTTTGCTTAGAATGTCTCTTTAAAGTGGAACAAAACCCAGGATTTTGACTATCCTGGGTTTTGGTCTTTTCCCCCGAGTACACCGCTGTGTGAAACCCCCCAGATCGCCGGACGCAACTCACCTCTTTCCGGTCCTACGGCGCATGCGCGGGTACTCGGAGCCACTGACATCATGTCATCTAAACCTTTGTTTAAGGCAAACGGCCCAGAGCGTGCTGGTGGCCGTATCCCCTACTTTCCTCTAACAGGGAGCGTGCCCACGCCGGCACACGCCATGCTAGCGGGGATGCGGCAGCGGCTCGCGCATGTGCCGTTGAACCGACAAGCAAGGTAAGTGAGTGGGGCGACTTGGGGGGTTTCACACAGCGGGGTTTCCCGATTGTGGATGCCCCGGGGGGGGGGGGAATCGTTACGTGCAGGAATCTATAAGATATAAAATTGCGCTGGGTTTTGGTCCACTTTAAGTCATATTTTATAGTAGTGTTCCAGGACAGAACAAAAACTATGTTCCTTCATCTGAGGCCGCTGTATCCCCTGTATGTTCTAATTTTTTTATCCATGATCAACCTTGTAAAGACAGATTTGTTCTTAGGGGAGTCAGAAAGGAATAGACATCTACGACAGCACTTCCCCTAACAACCAGTCTGTCTCAGCAAAGAAGCTTGCAGCAATGATTCCTTCTATTCTGTAGGTGTGAAGAATTTAAGATAGTACTAGTACTCTTCAGCAAAGTGAGTTATTGTTAGGACAAATAAATGCTGCATCCCTGAATCTCTGTTCTAATGCATACCCCCAGCATGGACACAGGGCTGATTTTTCAACAGAACACCTATCTCTTTCTTATTATACTCAACTCAGGTTGGATCTTTAGACAATAAATATGCTAAACATACAGCCCACACAGAATTCATAACTGTAAAATGCCAGGGGAAGAGCAAGCTTGCAGGGCTTTAATAAATGAGATAGACATGGCAACTCATTCCTGCTTATAATCTTACAATGCATAGTACTGTACAAGTGTAAAAACAATGCAACTTTTAAACATGTCTGTACATAGACAGTGCCAGTGGTTACCTCGCTAGCATACAGGCCATAATTAATATTCACTTGCCTGCACAATGCTACAATTCAGCCCAATGGGACTCACTGCTGCTATAGGAGTGCAAAATAATTTACCTGAAGTGAAGCTCCTTGAAGTGTTTTCTTTTTAACCGACCTGTACGTACTATTTTTAACATTTTTCTATAAGCCTTGTGAAAACAATCTTGTTCTTATAGGAGATGAAAAGTAACTTCCCCTAACAACCTGTCTATTTCAGCGCAGCTCCATAGCTGTATAGATTGCTATACAGTGTGGAGGCTAATTTATTACTAACGCCAGGTATCGGCAGATGAGCGTCTGTATAGCGACGCTTAGAGAAACCACTAGTAGATGCCTGTAAGCGGTTATCGGGTGCTATAACAGAGGCCTCAGTCACTGTAGTAACCTGGCCGGCATTGATGAATGTGATTTATATTGGGCACTGTAGCACCAGTCCAGCGGTGCAGGGAGTGAAAGGTAGCGCCAGCTCAGTGCGACCGATTCTCAGATACTCACACAAAACTACACACACACAGCATCAGCACTCTAAATCTGGTTGCTATAGCATAGAGCACCAGACGCTGTGTTATTAAAGTCTGTTTTTGAACACATATCCACCAGTAACAAAGGCGAAAACACATGGAATGACATTGTTGTAACATTATGGCATTAACACTTTAGTGCCAGACCTGTAATGACAATTCTGCATAAAAAAACCAAAAATCAATTCGTTTTCAAAAATGACATTTTTCTAGGCAATCTAGAAATAAATAAATAAACCCTGTTTAAACAGAAGAAAAGGAACGTCCACTGAAATGTATGGGAGAGCGACAGGCAGCGACAGGTAATACTTGGCGCTCTGGAAGCTAGAGCTCCGACGCTATATGCTGAGTAACCTGTAATGATGAATCGTATGCTACATGGTGCTGTTAGAGTCGCTCACCAGATTCGCTTCCTGCTGCTACGAGGCACTACCTGGCGGTATCCCTTGATAAATAACCCCCAGAATGTTAGCCATCAATGTAAGCAGAAAATACAAAGTTGAAATAAACCTTGACTCAGAGCCCCTTTTCAACCATTCTCCGGTGAGAATTCCCATTCTCACCCATTTTTCCCCCTTGTCTGATTCAGCAGACTATTTTTGGGTGAAATATTTTCCTTTTGTGTAATTTTATCGTTTGGTTGCGAGACCTAATAAAAATCACCCGAGTTTATGAGAATTTTCACTGGTGAGTTTACTTTTCTACAAAAGGGTGAGTCTCCACAGAGTCTCTGAATCTACCCCATAGTACCATCTATTGGCTCAATTGACCAATAAATAGTAGTATTACTTAAAATTTAGATTTTCTGAGCACAGCTTCAGTAACTCTGTTGGTAGCGCCTAATCAATCCATCTTATAGGTGGGAAGATTTTTAGATTATACCAAAAGCAATATTACAACATCAAATAACGACATCAATATTACATCAAGCCATAGCGGCAGGTAGCAACTGGCAGCGACAGGTAGCATCAGGTAGCGAACAGTGCCCGCTGGGCGCTGTACACAATACCACATTTATCAAAGCGATTCTGGTGAGCTACTCTTACAGCATCACGTAGCGACTGATTCATTATTACAGGCAGCTCAGCGTATAGTGGCGGCGCTCTGGCTTCCAGATATTACCTGTCTCTACCTGTCGCTCTCCCATACATTTCAATGGACGTTCCTTTTCTTCTCTATAAACAGGGTTTTCTTTATTTTTTTTTTTTTTATCAAATACTTGTGTCATCTCTCCTGGCCTAGAAAATGTAATTTTTTAAAACTTTTTTGATTTTTGTCATTCCATATGTTTTCACTTTACTAGTGGATACATGTTTAAAACAGACTATAATCATACAGCTTCTGGCGATCTGGGCTACAACGACCTGATTTTGAGCGCTGGTGCCGTGTGAGACTTCTTTTTTAATGAATATGGTGTGAGTCGGTTGCACTGAGCTGGCGCTACCATTCGCACCCATACAGCGCTGTACTGGTGTTAGAGGGACACAATATATTCTAGGTATTAAAGTGGACCAGGATTTTGACTATCCTGGGTTTTGGTCCTTGCCCTGTTGTGTGAAACCCCCCAGGTCGCCAAAACAAACTGACCTCCTCCCGGTCCTGTGGCTGCTCTTCCAATCAGCAAGCTCAGATCTGCTGATGTCCCTTCGTCTAAGCCTTTGTCTAAGGCAAATGACTTTGAGTGCGCTGATGGCCACATCCCTCGTTACCCTCTAACAGGGAGCGTGCCCACGCCGGCCATTCACAAGTGCCTGGTGCGACATGCGCCCTGCTAGAGGGTAATAGCGGGGATGCTTCCATGTCTCGTGCATGAAGGTAAGTTTATCGTGACCTGGGTTTTTTTTACACAGCGGTGCATCCCAGTTTTGGATGCCCTAGGGGGAGGGAATCAATCGGCCCGGGAATCTTATAGATGGTTGATGGCTGATCGCTGTGGGTTTAAGATTCAGTTAAATAAATCTATTGAAAATAGAACCTAAACAATACTTTTCTGCTGTATCAAAAAATACATGTAAACTAAAAGATTTTCCAAAATTCAACACAATGTCAGTTGTGTGTTCACTATTTTGCCAACATTTAAAACTGTATACATTACAAATAATACTTTTCCACACAGGATATATTACTTTGTCACTTTAAATGAGTAGGTAATGGTGATAAATGATGCTATGGTTGAAGTAGGTTACTTTACAGTCCCGCTGCAAATTGCCGCAGGGAACCTGAAAATGAGCATCTGTAATTTGTAATCATGACCCTTGCTTCTACGTGAAAATGACAGTCATTATGGTAAATATCAAAACTGGTAAAATAAGCAAAAACCTAGATTTTATGTGGGTTTCTTCCATCTGACCTAATGAAACTTTACAAATACCATTTTGCAAAGTGTAATATAACAAATTCTCCCCCCAGAAACATTTACGGCAACAGAAAGCCCTTTAACAACCAGATACATTAACTTCCTCTAAAATTTAGGACACAGATGTCGCTTGCTGAGAATAAAAGTGTAATGTGTATGTTCAAATCACTTTTTTTCCTTCTTTTCATTCCTAGTTCCTGCTACAACAGTAAAATCCCCTTTGATGTCAAAAACATGGCCCCAATAAAACTGACACTAGAGAAAAGCACCAGGGTCCAGAACTGGAGTTAGCCTATTGTACATTTTGAAACATTACCTAGGATTTCAGGAGCGTATGGCAGCAACTGTAAAAATCTTAAGTGCTGGCTGAGAAGAAAGCCCTGCATAGTAATTTACAGCACTCTGGGCCATTACAGAAGAAAGCTTTCTATGAAATATTTTATTATTGCAAGAAAGTTTATCTACATAAGAAAAGCTGAAGCTTGAAGTCTACTTTCAGTCTTTAATGTGTCTTTATTGCAAAGCTATTTGTACTATAATAGTAAATCCATTTTTAGAGTCAGTCAATGGCCTCCAAATAATAATAATTACAATAATAACAGAGTTTAACAGTTTATGCCTCAAAATTCCAATGTGATAATATTTGTCTTGCTCATGAAAATTTAGGCATAACATAATTTACTCATTGTCGTAGATTTTTTAACATTAAGCTTTCATAACCAAGAAGCAGGACTGCGCTTAACAGAGGAGCCACGAAGTGGCAGTGTGGTCTTTCATATATTTGTAATTCTATATTTTACTTAAAATTATTTAGGAAACGTTCACACGTGTTTGTATGCATTTGCGGGAAAGTGTTTTGCGTTGATGGCTTGCATGAGGTGTTTTTTGCTGTTTGCATCGAAATTTAAAAATATTTTACATTTCATGATCTGGATGATGTGATATGATGCAGTGTAGCACCTCTCCAAGGCTACCAGCTGGCACAACAGGCATAATGGCTGGGGTCCCTATCGCCTCCGATGCCAGAACACCAGCCCCTATGCTCCTCCAGGGGTGAACACAGGGCACTGGGTTCTTGTGTATCCTCATCGTCGTTGAGGGTATGGGGACAGAGTTTCAATTAGTCACCTGCTGCCATGTTGGTAGGTAGCTCACCGCTGTCCCTTACCCTTTGAACTAGTATGAGATCTCTTGCACCCCTTACCATTTCACAGATAAAAAAAAAAATGAAAACTTCCTTACAGACGGCACTCTCCCACTCTCCCAGGCTCGATTGCTTCCCAAGACAGGGAGTGGTATTTATACTCCAGGATGTTGCTTCCTGGAGGATTCCCCTAGTGTCATTTGACAGCTAGAATTCCAGGGACTCCAGTACCTGTCCCTTTGGCAGGGTATGCTCAGAGCCTGGCAGAGTGCTAGTCTGTATTTTTTCTACCAGTGAACTGGTAAGGGCTTCAAGAGACCCCTTTACTAGCTCAAAAGGTAGGGAGTGGCAAGTTACCTGCTGGCATAGCGGCGGGTGACCTGCCATTACCCCTGCCCAATTACCCCTACCTTCATCGGCCAGGGGGACATGAAAGAGCTTGGTACGTGAAAGGGACCACACAAGATTTATTATTAATAAAAAATGCACAACAGATATGCAAATTCATGTAAAGTCTGTGTTTATACATTCATTTTTGTTGCTCACAATAGACGTCTAAAGTCTGGACCCTGAGCACCTGCAGTTGCACCCTGGAAGTAGCAAGCAAGACCTCTTGTGGCCCCGGTTTCTTTGGCCTGCTGCACCAGAAAGGGGTGAAAGGGTCTAAAGAAGAGCCATGTCATGTATCTTTGCGGTATTGTTGTGTCCTCCCTAATTGCACGGACACATGTGGACATACCTGACAGTTATGAATGAGCCCTTAAAGCTGAGTGCTGGGTACACTACTTTCTTAACACTGTCATCAGCCCTGCCACTTTGGGCAGCTCAAGTTTCCAAATGAGCTTCTGAAGAAATGCATTAGTGGTTGACTTACCTTTAGATAACCCCTTGATTACCCCATGAAACAGTTTAATCACTGTTTGAAGCAGTGTTGTAAGTATAAAATAAATAGGGTTTGGGTAAAGAATAGATGACAGCAGATAGGGTTGGGATAAAGGTTAGTCTGCAGCCTCGGCGTATGCCACCTGATAGGATCTTGCATACTGCCAGTGGTATTTGTACTATTGATTGTCCACATCCATTGCCAAGTCCTGTTGTCAATCTGTGCAATGCCTGACCACATTCATTGCCAAGACATATTGTTGAACTGTGCCACATCTGAATTCATCCAGTGCCAAACCCAATTGCTGACCTTTGCCATGTTTGATCAAGTCATAGCTACTGCCCTACAGTCTGCCAATCAGCCTCGTTTGAGTACTCCATGAAATGTATGTCAGTGACAGGCTCCTTATATGAGACCTGTTATAGGGGGCCCTCCTGTCCTCCGCTTTTTTCAGTGCTGGCTGCTACCCACAGTCCCATCATAGTGGACTTTTACATGAACTACCATCAGCATTAGTTGGTATATGCGGGCTCTGTCTTAGCAGGCCTGCTCACTTCTGAGCTGTTCGTCATATTGGAAGTGCCAACACAAGGGCCAGCTTCGTTGACTGTATTGCTGCATCTGATTAAGATCCAAAATATTTTGAAAAGTTTAACAGTTAAATAACAATTATTTGCATGTATTATTTAGTTTAATGCATTGCAATGATGATACATTATTACACGTAAATTTATTTACCTCACCTTTGGAAATAAAGGCCACATCATATGCGATAAATACTAATTGGAAAGTAATTGTGTTTGTTTTTGCACATATTTCAAGTCACATTACCATTGATAAGCCATGAAACTAGTGAACAGGAAAGAAAGACCCAGACTCTGATCAATATAATTTTAATGTTAAGGTCTGAAAAAAAGATCACATGTAATTAGATACAGTATTATCTGATTTTAGTGGGTCAATAATTTCAATCATAGTGGACATGATTGTTTCTGCACAAGGGAGGTCAGAAAATCCTACAAAATAGGATCCTGACAACAGGCTAAAGTGAAATTAATGTCCCTGTTTCAGAAAGAAAGTAAATTGGTGCTTTTTCTATTTTCAAGTGTTCAAATGCCCTGTGAAGTCGCCCTAGATAGACTGATGCCATCTAAAATGCCAAGAAAAAATGGAAAAGGAATTCAATTAAATGGAAACCGAGCTGACAGTTTAGTATAAAAAAAAATAAAATAAAAGCATTTCTCTTAATGCCTTTGTCTATAATAATATCCATTTTTAGGTGTTTGGTGGGAGGACTATTAACCAGCCCTAGCTGGTGTACTATTGGTATATATGGCTTTAACCCTTTAAGTGCCAGCCTACCTGGAGTTTTTGTCACCCTTTGTTGCCAGACCATTTATCACTATTTTGTGCTACGCATGTTCAAATGTGATTTTTGAAGGGATTTCCCAGGAAAATTTATATTGTTTTTTTTCAGCAGAGTCTGGGCTTTAACATGAAATGTCTTGTTTGTCATTTTATAAGTATTCTCAATATTTTTGGGTGAAATATGTGCAAAAAAATAAAAAAAAATCTATTTTTTACAATGTGTAGTGTTTTTTTGTAATAAACAATGTAAGTTCGTCAATAAAATCGAATTGCGTGTGAAACCCCAATTTCTCACAGTGGTACCACATATGTATTGGTAGACACCCTTTCCTGCCCAGGAGACTCCCCCAAACTGAAACAGCTCTTTCGGAGATTTTCAGATAAAATACAACTGTGATATGCGCTATGCGCACCTTGCAGTTTTTTCAATAAAAACAACCCTTTACATTTGAAATACCCCCCACAAACTATATATTCTCTGGAAGTACACACCTGAAGCTTTCTAAGCATACCAGGCATGTTGATGTGGCTACAGTTTCTGGAAGTAATCCCTCAATGTATTCTTTGGTTGCAAAGAGTTTCCCTAATACAAGCAGAATCAAAGCCACATTTTCCTAAAAAGACTATATACAAACAAGAAAAAACAAGTTAAATCATCCCCTGAACAGAACAATACCTAACACCCCAAAGTAAAGCATGTGCTTAACGGTAATTTTACTTGAAAATTTCAGCTCTGCAGACAAAGTGTGCACCTTGCGATTATTCATATATTCCCTGAAAGTACACACGTTAAGCTTTTTAAGTCTACCCAGCTTGTTGTAGTGGGCTCATCTTTCTGGAGGTAATCCCTCAAAGAATTATTTGGTTACGCAGGGTTTCCCTAAAAAATGTATAAAAAAGCAGAATAAAAAACACCTTTTCCTAAAATATCAATATGCAAACAGAAAAAAACAAGCTAAATCTGAAAGCGCAAGGTCCCCCGAACAGAACAATACCCAACATGCATAGCTACTTTTAACCCTTTTTATTGGCAGCCTACTTGAGATTTTGTCACCCTCTGTTGACAGGTAATTTTTCCCCATTTTGCGCCATGTTTTGCGCCATTTTTGCAGGAATTTCCAAGAAAATTATACATATATTTTTTGCAGCAGAGTTTAGGCGTTAACATGAAATGTCTTGTTTGTAATTTTTATTCTGTTTTTTACAATATTATTAAGTAAGAAAAAACAAAAATTGAGAAAATTGTCTCCTTTATTTTAAATAAAAAATTTATTTTATTAAAGAAAACCATATTGCATGTGAAACCACCATTTCTACCGCTTAGAATGGTACCACATATGTATCAGTAGCCCCCCATTCTTGCCCATGAGACTCCCCCAAACTGAAAACAGCACTTTATAACATTTACAAATAAAATACAACTACTATCCATGCTAAAAAGGGTTAAATTAAGAAAAAAATTGGCGTAGGGTCCCCCTTCCCATGGGGGACCCCAATTTATTTGGAATTTTAAGGGTTAAAAACCATTAAAAATCCCCCCAAAAAATGACATGGGGTCCCCCCTACCCGGAATAACCAGCCCGGGACCAGCTATGCAGGGCTTGTAGGAACAGGGCGCAGGGGCCAGCTTTGGTGGCCCCTGGCCCTGCTGGCTACAAGCCTGCATAGCCTATGGCCACGGGCTCTTCTGCCCCCCCTGGGCTTTGGGGAGGCAGGTAAGTGACTTGCCAGCCCCCAGCCTTGTGAACTGGTATAGTGGTCTCATGGACCCCTTACCAGTTCACAATGGGTTAAATGTAAAAAAAAAAACACACTGACACTGAAAGAGAACAAAATGACATTTTTTTTTTCCTGTACTCACCTCCGATCCTGTGTCGTTCGCTGCTGTCCCACGCCGATGACAGCTGTCAGTGACAGATGCCGGTAGTGATAGGAGCAGGACGGGTGAGGGGCAGAAGATCGGAGCCTTCTTGCCTCTCACCCGCTCTACACCGCTACTACCGGCATCTGTCAGAGCCAGAGGTTGGATGACAGACTACGAGGAGCGGAATGACGTCATCTCGCTCCTCCCACAAAAGGTGGGGCTTATGGGCGGCTGCCAGCGCCGTCAGAAGAGGTGACGAGGACCCAGAAGAGGGTCCTCACCTGAAGCCTGCGGAGCCCGAGGGGGGGGGATCAGAACCCCCCCTGGTGAAGAGAACACCCGGACAGAGGGATCGGACGAGGAGGTGAGTGAATGTCACTTTTTACTTTTATTTTACAGTCACAAGTTAGCAGCGTAAACGGGGGGGGGGCAATTTTGGGCCCCCTCCTGAAGACAGGAGACGCCGAGGGGGGGGGTGGATGCCCTCCAGAGGAAGACAAGACCCCCTGCTTCGCATCCATACCAGAGGTGAGTTTTTTTTCTATTTTTACACTAGCAGGGGGAAATGCCATGCACATAGTTTCTACGTGCTTGGCACTTAATGGTAGGAGAAGCAACCATGTAGAAACTATGTGCTTGGCATCTAAAGGGTTAAAGGGAAAGTGGCCTTTCGATGGCATTTTTAAAAGTGTATTTTTGTTGCCAAAATTATGTCTGATCTAGTATTTTCTAAATATTTTCTTATGTTAGTAAATGTGTGTTCACTACCTCCAGTCTGTTGGTATAAAGGGGTTTATTCATGAAGCTCTAGCGCCAGGTAGTGCTTCGTAATGTCAGGCAGCGTCTGGTGAACGCTGGGCACTGTACAAAATACCACATTTATGAAAGCGATTCTGTAGAGCGAATGGAACAGCGCCATGTATCGTATGATTCATCATTACAGAAGGCTCAGCATAGAGCGCCGGCGCTCTAGCTTCCAGAGCGACAGGTAAGACGCTCTCCCATACATTTCCATGGACATTCCTTCTAATCCCTTTCCTGATCCAATTTTTTCTATATTTTTTTGTTTTTTTTTCTGACATATCTCCTGGCCTGGAATAATACATTTGTTAATATTTTATTTTTAGACATTTTATGCAGAATTGTTCTTACAGGTCTGGCACTAAAGTGTTAATGTCACAGTGTTACAACAATGTCATTCCATGTTTTTTCGCTTTGTTACTGGTGGAAATGTGTCCAAAAAATCACTTTAATCATACACCGTCTGGTGCTCTATGCTACATCAAACCAAATTTGAGCGCCGGCACTCTGTGAGTCTGATTTTTTGTTGAATATGGTGGGTAGCACCGATGGCCAGACGCTCTGAGCAGTCGCTACCCCTCGCGCTCGACTGTTGATAGATGTGTTGTAGGCTTCACTGCTATTGTTTGTAACACCGCCTTGCGTAGGTTGTGGCAAATTCGAAAAACAGTCAATAGCTTTACAGGTAGGAGCGTATTATTACAGTAACTGTAAAACATTGTTAAAGTTAAATTGTAAATATTATTTGCTACTCAATGTTACACATTGTACTTACTTAACATAAACCAATGTGTAGATGTATTTGTTATCTATTGTTGATGTTAAGTAAACTACACATACATACACATATCTATAGCTAAACACATGTATACACATGTATGTAGGTTGAGTTGTTAATGTCGACAAAACACACGTTATTTGTATATAATTTTTTTAAATGATAAATTAAATTTAAAAAAGTCATAATGTGACTTTAAAATAAACACAAAAATGCTAATTTTATTCTATCCTATTTTAGTATTCATGTTTTTTAATCGCCAGAGACCGATCTGTGTTCCTAGCCCAATGTTGTTAACTTAATTTTCCTTGTGCAGAGGTTTGAGGACCCTGGACTCAGCTCATCCAGGTGTTACAAATGTTCTCTCATCTTCCATCAACATTATGTTGAAACCAATGCAACAAGGTGAGGGAGGAGGGAGCGCCAAAGAGTTAAGATCTACACTCAATAGCCTTTTTAGGTAAGTAGCGGAGTAATTTTTAAAATATACCTTCCATAAGCTTGAGAATTATCTCATACACCTTGCTCCAAATCTTTGCCAGAAGGGGGCAGTGAAAGGCCACTTTATTACAAATGTATAGTATCTGAGAGGTCAGAACTTCTGAGAAGTCAACATTAGGAACTAAAATGGAGTGGTAGCTGCCACATTGCATAGGGATCCTTACCCTTTTTAGGTTGCGAGAAATGTGATCCCTGGGGGCATTTGGTAGAAGGCAATCATCTTGGATGGAGTGCAAAAAATGAGAAATACTGGATGAAAGATGCTTGTAATATGGGAAAGAGGCTCTGAGCTAATCCAAACATCTGGCAAAAGAACTGGGAGGCCTACATCAGTGAATTAGGTGGCTATTTTTTGGACCACCATTCCCACCTCAGGCCCACTTGCTGGATACGTTGTAGAGCCCATAGTAAATGCTGTGGAGCTGCAATGTAATCTCTTTGGGGTTGAAAAGGGTCTGGACTTTGGATGCCCCAATTTGGGGGATATATGATCAGGCCTACATTAAAATAAGCACTTTTGCCATCTACAAGGCTTGTAGAGTACCTTCACTGCTTTAGCTGCAACAATGCTAAAGCAGTGTCCAAGGCCCAGGTATTGTTTTCAATCCAGCAAATATGGGTAACAAAGAGTCTAATTTCTGTTTACATTCCCTTGTAAATCCAGCATTGCAGTTATTGAGTTTCCAGGACAGAGGGTAAAGCAAAGTGGAAGCCACTGTGAGAGTTAAAGTAAAAGATGCGTGGTTTGACAAATTGATACTGTGAATCCTTTCTCTTATGATGAGAAAATAGGTCATGTCATAAGTAGATCATAAATCCTGAAATTCCTGAATATAGTAGTACCGTGAGTTATGTATCTATGCTCCCAGAGGCGGCACTCAGAGCCCTCTCTGTGGGGGTGGGCTTTTGCCTCAGCACACGCTGTTCACTGAAGTTAACATTTTCTTATTTTTACAATTAATCATGGGTGATTCAGGGTGCTGTCACCTGCAATATCACCTTTGGACAGGCCACATGTGCCACGTGTCAGTAATCACACTGCCCCCCCACATGCAAGCTCGCCTCCACACCTGCCATTGCAGCTGTTGCTTTCTGCACCTCCGTAAACTGCCTGGAAGATGATTTTCCCAGCGCCTCTCGCTGCTGGAATTTTGCAATAAATAAGTGTGTCACTGCCAATGAGGAGCGTGCCCTCTGCAAATTTCTGGTCTGATCTGCCCCTGATTTAGCAGGTAGATGTTAGCCACAGTTAACCTCGCACCCAGCAATACCATTTCTTGAAGATGATCCTGCTGTCCACATCTGACAGGGACCACAAAATCTCTTTTGAAATCTGAACAGAAACTCCTTTGCATATAGAAATAGTGGGGATGCAACAGTATATGCCCATGGTAACCTCCAGTTCTGAAACTTGAGACAGTTTGTGAAAGTGAGGTATTTCAATGAATTCCACTTGAAATTTAGGCCTCCTGAATTTTGGCCAAATCGTGACATTTTTTCAGCCCAATGCAGCCCTTTCAAGGCCACTGTGAAAGGGAAAGACAAAGAAAATAAGAGTGAGAAGGAGCCTGGGAGGCCAGGTCGATGAGAAAGAGAAAGATGAGGGAGATGGAGAGCAGATGGGGGGGGGGGGATTTAGGAGTTGATAAATAATAAGCAAATGAGCTGGAGTTAATGGCCACCAAATCTTTTGCTGGATCAGAAAAAAATTGTACTTGGCATTCCCTCCATTACTTTCCCATGTTTTCTTGAGGATTTCATTCTTTAGTAAGCAAATTAACCATGTTCTCTTTAGCTTGCTGCTCTGCTACCGCCAATATGGGGTTTATTTAAGAAACGCTGTTGCCACATAGCGATAGTGCCGGGTGCTTTGTTAGCACTGGTGCTGTGTTCCCTACAGTGCCACATCACATCAAGTGCTCAGGGTCATTCTCCAATAGACTTCAATTAGCCATTCCAGTCCTGTTTTTTGGGTGACTTCTGGTTAGCGTATTTTAATTTTTTTCAAGTGACACAGGATCCCTGGCCTGTTCCAAATGTTTTTTTTGTGTTCATTATTGTACTTAGGTTACCTGCTACTAACTTGCGTTTTCATGCCTGCCAATCATGTCATGTCATTTGTAAGTTTTCAATGTCATTCCATGTGTTGTCATTTGGTCATTTTGCTGCCATCCCCAGTTAAAGCCCTTTTTTGTATTGCGCATGGCGCTGTCATGGTTTCACAACACCCATGCTGGCGCTGTTCAAGTACAAATGATTTCTGGCCCTCCCCACTGGTGCTACCTGTCACTAGCTCCATTAAAAAAAAACTAGAAACAGTGCCATGGGTAGCCTACATTACTAAACACTAACAGTGCTGTCTGCCTGTGGCCGGTGTTGCAACTCAGGTGCTAATAGTGTTTCTCCACAGACGCACAAGTGGCACTAAGAGGGGCTAGTGATAAATTAGCCTCTATATATCTATATATATAGACAATTTTCAAACAGTGAGAACATTTTATAAGAAGAATGATTTGCAGATCTCCAGAGTGACAAAGGGGCATTAATAGTGATTTATTCAGGAATCCCTCTGAGTTTCTAATTGTTTCACTTGTTCTGATTTTCTAAATGAGAAAATTGTAAGGTTAAATTAATCAGTTTCCTAGATCATCTCCACAGCTGCCAGGAGATGTTCTCAAACTCTCCAGGCTTGAAAATCTGGTATCGAATATGGAGGATTACTGTCAACCTTTGGTTGTTTTGTGATCCTCCATCCAAATCACTGCCATTTTCAGGACTTCTCAGAACATGCTTCAGCTAATACCTCCATGGTACTGGTATGTGTCTGAACCATGGCAGACAGTTCCATTTCAGTTACTGAGTTGTTGACTCCTGCAGAAGAGAAACAGATAATAGTATCTGTACTATATTGCACCCCAATATTACCTAGGGTACCCAGGAGCTCTGGATTTTGCCTGCTTAAGGTGTCATGCAGAAGCCACACCCAGATAAAGATATTTATAATCAAAATGTACATTTTTCTAAGCATACAGTCCCTCCATTCCACTCTTAAAATCGTCTTTTCTAGAGAAGATGTACATTTGTGAGCTCCAAAAGAAAAATGAGAGCGACTGCGTAGTGCAATTAATGGTGTTCAATTAATTGCACTTAATATAAGAAATATTTTTGTACATGCACTTTGCACTTTTTGGGATGATTTTTAAAGGTGCCGCATGGTTATTTCTTATGTATGGTTTTGATGTGATCTAATAGTGCAGTGTCCCATACAATATGTAATGTCATTTATATGTTATATGTTTTTTTTTTTAAATATGGTGGTGCAGAAGCTTGTTTTTGGTGTGGCTGTGGGGATTTTGGGCTATTCCCACTTATCTTGTTTAAATTTGGTATCGCCTTACCATATTACCGCACGCCTATTCACCCTTTAGTGTGATTTTTACTGGTGCATGGAGTCATTGTCTGTTCATGTCTTGTAGACATGAAATGTCTAAACTCTGCCAAAAAAAATATAAATATAGGGTGACAAAATCTCAAGTAGGCTGGTAGTTAAAACGCTTTCAGATTTAGCTTGTCTTTTCTTCTTTGCATATTGCTTTTTTAGAAAAATGTGTTTTTTATTCTGCTTTTTTATGCATTTTTTAGGTGCAGCCAAACAATTCTTTGAAGGATTACTTATAGGTGAGCACACTACAACAATCTGGATACACCTAGAAAGCTTAGCATGTGTACTTTCAGGGAATATATGATTTGTGGGAGGTATTCCAAATGTTGAGGGTTGTTTTGGTTTAACAATTTGCAAGGTGCGTACTTTGTCTGCAGTGCTGAACTTTCAAGTAAAATAACCCTTACACACATGCTTTACTTTGGGGTGTTTGGCAACTCTTTTTTTAAAAGTGCCTATGCATGTTGGGTATTGTTCTATTCCCGGAGACCTTACTTTTTCAGATTTAACTTGTTTTTCTTGTTTGCATATTGTTTGTATTGTTTGTCTTTGATTCTTTCTTTTTTTAGGGAAACCCTGTGCAACCAAATAATTCAATGGGGGTTTACTTCCAGAAAGTTACTTCCAAGCCTGGTACACTTATGCCCTTATTCATCAAGCGATAGCGCCAGGTAGTGTCTGACGAGCGCCAGGTAGCGGCAGCTAACGGCGACTACCGACTCAAGTACGCCCGGCGGCGGTCACAATGACGCATCTATCAAGCAAAATGAGGCTAGCGCCGGCGAGAGCGATGGCTAGCGCGGCATTCATCATGAAGCCGCCTGGACCGAACAGCGCCGCTGCAAATTCCCTCACAGCGCCAAGTATGAGCTGTCGCTCCCTGGCGATGTCCAATGCATTTCAATGGAGCAATCTATAATTATTCATAATTAATTGGTATTAATTTTTTTTTTTTTTTAATGTCAAAAAATCGGAGACCACTTCTGCAATGTTAGGATTTATTTTTAAGTAAAAAAAAAATTTTAAACAAATTTGTGCAGAATTGATCTAACAGGTCTGAGATTAATGTATTCATATTACAAAATGATTCTAAACACATGTATAATGTTACATTCAAAAAATATGGTTGTTTAGGGGTTAAAAACTAGTTAATACACATCGCCGCCAGCGCTCTGGGGTTTAAACAAGGAATGGACAGCGACAGCACATTCGGAGCGTGATTTGTTAATGAATATGAAGCTAGCCGTTCGCTCTGGCCATTCGTTGTCAGGCGCTCACATACAACGCTGAACCTGTGAAACAGCGACCCCCCAGCCCGTATTCAACATTACCGCACACCGACTGAGTCGCTGTCATCAAGCTAACGCCGGCCAAGCACAGCGAATACTGGCTGGCGCTGAAAAAATCACGCTACAGTCGCTCATCTGTCGCTACCTGGCGCTATTAATGAATCGGCCTCCCCGAAAGCTTTAGGTGTGTACTTTCAGAGAATATATAGCATAGCATAGCAGTTTGGGGGAGGAAAGAGTGTCTACTAATACATATGTGGTATTGTTGTAACCAAGAGAAATGGGGATTTTACACGCAATTAGATTTTATTGAAAAACTTTTTATTACAAAAAAAATGTAAAATAACACATTGCAAATTTTAACAAAAGTTTTTTTTTTTTTTTTTTTGCACATATTTCACCCCAATATATTAATACACTTAAACATGACAAACAAGACATTTCATGTTAAATTCATGTTAAATCTCAAACTCTGCTGAAAAAAAAAAACAATATATAATTTTCCTGGAAAATCCCTTAAAAAATCACAGGTTAACATGTGTAGCGCAAAATAGTGAAAATGGTCTGGCAACAGAGAGTGACAAAACTTTAGGCAGGCTGGCACTAAAGGGTTAAACTTAATGAATTTTCGTAATTTACTTACCAACATGCAAATAAAACAATTGCTTTTTGGAACTATGCTGGTGCTTGGAAATAACATTTTATGAGGTTAACTTTTCATTTACTTTAACATTTTGGGTGGAATATTCAACAGAATGGACAAATGGTAAACTGCAACCTTTACAGGTAACTGGAAAATAGCGGTATCGATTTAAGCAACTGTAGATCAAAAGATTAGGAGGATGGTAAGAAATGGCTCTTAACAGTTCTTTTTGGAATTTATAGGTTAACCAGAAAATACAGCAAATGCCAGTCTTTAAATTCCTGTTTAAAGCTCATGCTAGCAGCACTGATTTTGATTTGCTCCTTAACATGTTATCGTAAGTTACGTATAGAGCATTATGAGTATAGAGTATTATGTGTGTTTGAAAAAGTGTAAATGTGCTTGTTGGTGCATGTCAAACATTTATATTTAAACAATAACAAGGAGAGGAAAACCACAAGCTTTGCAGGAGTTTTAATTAGTTTAGGTGTATAAGTGACCCCTCCTCTCATTAATGGGTGTGGTTATATGGATTTTACCATGTGGACCATGACCATGCCTGGCACAGAGATGCAAGGGAGAGTTTGGGTCCCCTTTAAATAGGAATGTTCTCTGTTCATAACTGCAAATAAACCAGAGATCATTAAATGTGAAATAAAAATCATAACAGTATGTGTGTTTAAAGGGGTAGAGTTTAAGCTCCTCCTGTCGAGAGTGATGAGCGTAATATGTGCAGCACTGTGGAACATGCTTCAGCTTCATAATTGTATAATAGCTACCCCTAACCTAACCCCTAATTGGTCCCCGGGTGCTGAGTTTAGGGCAGCCCACCACTCCAGGCACACGTGCACTTCACTGCCCCTTAGTGTGTTAACCACCTGTGTGTAGTCACTGATATGGTGTTTATTCACTGATGTGTCCATTGAGTGTAATTCGTGTGTGTAGTCACTAATATAGTGTTTATTCACTTGTGTGTTCACAGATCGGAAAATTGTGTAGGTAACATTCCTTGTGTTCATAAGCACATAATGGTAACTATAAGCACTATTACTAATAATAATAATAGCATGTACAAATTAGGTGAACACACTATTTGCCACACTTTTGCCAACCTCAGCCTCTGCTTTTTAGCGCGCCAGCTTTTAGTAGCGTACCCAATAGGAATGTTAGGCATTTACTGTACTTCTGTCCCTCTGCACATGCAATGGCAGGTCCACAGTTGCAATCACAAGAATGAGCATGCAAGTTTTCTCCTGTTGGGCTATCCTGTTAAGTGCATGTTTGTGCCCTTGAATGTGTGTGCATGGACACCACTGTGAGCACACGCACACTCAGGATATCTTCTCAAAGTTATGCCTGCCATTTCGGGTCCTAATTATGGTTCTGACCTTTGGCTATGTTTGACTATCTGTTCTGGTTCCTGATCCTCTGACTTCATCTGACTACCCACTCTGGTACATTTTGCCTTCATCTTCGTATTTGATTCAAATGTAATCACAGAAATGTTATGAAAAAAAAGAAGCCATCTAAGATAAAGAACTTATTACATGTTAAAATGGAAAAGGAAGGGGGGGGGGTTGTTCTTATGGAAATACAGTACATGGAAATATAATGAAAGCCCACCATTATCCTGAATTAAATCATAAAGGAGGTGATTTTCTAAGTGTTCGCAGGCCATCCCCTGACCATTCACTTGCTTTTGCTAGGTTGACGCATTTACTATGCTAAAAATGGCTGATTTACCAGGCGAAGGCTGCGTTTGTCTTATATTCATCTTTGCTGGGAGAAGCTTTTAGTGCCGAACCCCATAGGAATCAATTACATTTTTGTTGAGAATGGCTGTTTATGTAATTTTTATATCTGTCACTAATACATCGAGCGTGAAGGTCAGGAAGGAAGGACAGATAACTAGTATTTGAGAAACAACTAATAAAAAGGTTTTCATGTAATTTTTGACTATTTGTTTGGAGGCTTCCCAAACACCACAGACACTCTAGAGACACCACACATTCTGAGACAAATTCCATGCTGTCCTAAGCTGTTAAGTGGGTTTCCAGCATCATTTCTGGTTTGGTAACAGTAAACTGCGTCGCTGTAGTTCACCTGCTGTCAATAGAGATGAGCGAACTTCTTGAAAGTTCGATTCAGGCGATTCGCCGAATTTCCCCAAGAAATTTGGGTTCGCCCGAATCGAACTTTCACGAATCGCTCATCTGAAAAAAAAAATGCCGGCATGGTGGGAGTGGGCAGGCCGGCTAAGCCTGTCAGCGGGCCGCCTCCGGCCCGCTGACTGCGTAGCCGGCCTGCCCGCTCCCACCATGCCGGCATTTTTTTTTTAAGCAAAAATGCCGGCATGGTGGGAGCGGGCAGGCCGGTCACGCTGTCAGCGGGCGGCGGAAGCTGGCCCGCTGACAGCGCAGCCGGCCTGCCCACTCCCACCATGCCGGCATTTTTTTTTTTTTATTTCAGGGAAAATTCGATCGGCACTAACCAAAAAAAATTCGGGTTCGTGCCGAATCGAATTTTCCCTGAAATTCGGAGCGAATTCCGGTTCGTCCGAACCGGTTCGCTCATCCCTAGCTGTCAAGAGCACCCTGTTTGCTTGTAAATACCACACATTTTGACCGGTAAAGTGTGGTGCAGACACAACAAAATGCCACCAGGAAGTTATTTGTTCCCTGCATTCGCTGGTGCTAAATAACTGAGATTAACTGTGTTAATCCACACTCCCAGCACACTTGGCACACCCAGTCATGGTGTAAACTAGCGAACATAGTGAGTGTAGTAAATGACCCCCAAAGTGGTAGATATCTACCACATTACCTATTTATTTTTTATTTTCGAAAAAATTATATACATATTTATAATATCTCATTAAAAAAAGACAATAAAAAAGGTATGTCCATATTCCATGTTAAATACCAAAAGGTTTTTGAGTAGTTCAATATGTCCAATGGAAAAAAGTAGTCTTCTGACTAGCTGCCTTGACTTCTGCCCCTTCGAGCTACGTCTGACTATGCACTGCCTCGTGCCTGGCTGCACTAGCGATGATTGTGGGGCTCCGTCTGTGCCCGCAGCCCAGTTTTTCCTCCCTTGTGGAGGGCTCAGATAATCAGAATCCTTTATTTTTGCCAAGTATATACAACATACATGTAATACATTTTTTTCAGGAAGAGCAATATACAGTAGTTGGGGAACAATAATTACAAGCTTAACATGGTATTAATAGACATCCAAGCTAAAATGAGTATGCTTAAACAGTATGAAAAAAATAGATAAAATGATATCCACATATGTAGGACAACCTAAAAAGTGCCTTAGTGTTGCTCTCTACTATTTACCAGTTTCACAGTTGGTCAATAGAAACTATTCCTGAACATAACTGCTCTTGACTGTGGAACTCTATATCATCATCCAGACAGGAGTTTAGAAAAGTGGCTCCCTGAATGAAAGCATGCTCTTTATAATTTTGCTATCCCTAGACAGACAGAGGAGCCAGACTGAAGTGGGTGCAGCACTATGGAGAACTTTGTATGTTAGAGAGAGCATTTTAAACTGAATCCTATACTGTATGGGCAGCCTGGGCAGCATGACTGACAGAGAGTGGAGGCATCAGAGTAGTGGTTAGATAGATAGAGGATCCGGACTGCTGCATTCAGGATGCAATGGTGAGGGGAGAGTTTAGTGAGTGGACGACTAGTTAGTAGTGAGTTACTGCAACCCAAATGAGAATGGGTAACAGTGGGAGTTTTCACTGTAAGAAAGGGGTAGATTCAAGTGATATTTCTAAGGTGCAAACGGCATGAGCTGGAAAGCGATTGAATGTAGGGGGTGAATAACAGATCAGATTCAAGTGATACACCTAAACAGCGGGCGTGCTGCCTTGGCATTATGGTAGTGCCACACACTAAAAATGTCTACCCATTTTCTGCCCTGTCGAGCTGCCATGTTAAACTGCAAGACCTTTTAGAAATTGACCTTTATATCTGCTTGCAAAGAGACTGTCCATCCTTTGTAAATGAGTCCCCAGAATTTGTTCTGCCGCCTTTCCATTCCTTTGAAGCCGTAACTTGTCTCTCCTCCCCCCCATAGAAAGCGAAGAGGAGCTTATTACAGATGCTGTAGAATATTATCAGCAGCTTTTTAGTGAGACCAATTCTTTTTAGTTGCCATAGAAAGTAGAGTCTCTGATGAGCTGTCCACATGACTATCTTTTCCTGGACCCTTTCCCACTACCACCATCTATATGTAAGGGAAGATACCAAAGTGGTGGTATGACATTTTTTTTAGGATTAAATCATTTTCATCACATCGGCAACATTGGCAACTGGAAATCGTCATCACTAATGAGCCAATGCATTCCTAAGAAGCTCCCACATTGGTGACTTTGCTGCTTGACACAAACCGACTAGTTTCACATTGGGTTCTGTCTGCCAGAAAATTCCTGATCCAAATGCATATATTTGGTGGGACAGTGTTTTAGCTTTCTGTGAAGGGACCAATGATATTGAATGATGAGCTAAAGTCAACAAACAGTACCCTAACAAAATAATTTGACAGGTCTAGGTGATTCATAAAGAATTGAATTACTAAGTTCACTGTGTCCTTCATAGATCTTGTGTCTTCTGATTCAGATAGGATAGAACTAATCTCTCAAAAAACATCCTTACTACAAAAATGTGGATGGGTGAAACTCATTTAAATCCTTTGGCATGGGCTTCTTGGGTACGGTATAATTGTTAATCTTTTCTGCCATACTGGTACCACCAGAGATTCCAGCATTTTGTTTAAAATGTTAGTGAGAACTGGTGACAGTTGGGTTGCATGTGTTTTTCATGGTTTTTGTTCTTCACATTTTGTGGTATAGGTCTTCTTAGCCACTGACATACACAAATAAATAAAAAATAATACAAATATTTATTTTTTAACAGGTGTCAGACTCAGAGGCCATTTCGGGGGTAGCACCAGGGCAATTGCCCTGCACAAAATGGGGTGGGGAAAGTACTCAAAATAATTACAGAAAACTAAAAAATGAGAGAATAGATATTTGTTTTCTTTAATCAGATATACATCCTGTTTCTCATTAGTAAGGTGTGGGGTCTACTTCCAAAGCTAATTGTCCATTTCATTGCACTTCCATGAACAGGTGACTCACATACTGAGGACAGCTAGGGACAAAGAAACCTCTTCAAGCCAGTATAAGGTGCTCATAAACTGAGGGGGAGAGAAAAAGATCTGATAATTGTCCTTTACAGGCCACTTCCACTGACAGGTGGTTGACATACTGAGGGCTACAGGCCACTGTCAGTAACTTCAAAAATGAAGAAATCAGCAAATAAGGGACAGGGACATGGCCGTGGTATTGCTGCTGCTGCTGGCGATGGAGCTGGTGCTGCAGGGAGAGGACATGTTACATCTGTGCTGCTATACCTTCCTCCGGTGCCAGCAGGTGCCAGGCTTTACAACATATTTGAGTAGGTCCCAATACCGCTGCCAGAATGGTGAGGCAAGACCAAGTTGAGGCATTGATAAATTATATGGCTCACAGTGCTTCAAGTTTAGATTGTCCTTAACCCACTCAACTTCTGTCAAATGTTCAGAGCCCTCCACCTCACCCCCCCCCCCTTCACTTAAGCCAAAGCCATTTCAGCCACAAGTCTGGAGCAGTCATTAATGCTTTATGATGACAGTCCTAACCGGGATTCCGTGGCCCATCCACCTGTCCCTGCCCCAGTTGCAGACATAGGGGTCCCCAGAGGCCCAGCAACTTGTTTGTAGGATGAGGATATGGACATCGGACCATCACAGGACATTGAGGATGACTGCTGCAGCTTTCTGCAATGAGAAGGCTGAGAAGGAGGGTAGCAGGGAAGAGTGAGTAGAAGACGATCCAAGGGGTGATGACGAAGTCCCAGACCCAAAGTGGATTGAAGACAATCTGTGGAAGAAGTGCTGGCCACTCAGCCACAGGCAGCCAGCAGCAGAGGGAGAAGGGTGCAAATTATCAGTGGACAGCTCCTTGCTACTACGTCCCATCATGTCCAGAGACTGAGCACTGAAAAAACTGGCGCAAAGGATTTCCCCAGCAAGTGGAGTGGACAGATAACAAGACACAAGTCATTTGCAAGCAGTCTCTGATGAGGGAAAATGGCAAATAATATCTGCACAATGCCCATCACCAGGGACCTGCAAAGAAAACCAAAAAAAATTATTATTGCTATTATTTATTTATAGAGTGCTATCATATTCTGTAGCACTATGCAAACTAAAAATGACAGGAGGAATAATGAATAATCACCATGCTCTATTGATTTAATTTTTGTGAGGGGAGGTGCAACTTTCTCCCATTACATCTCCCGCCACTGCCTCTGCAGCCGCCATTCTCTTCCACCACAGCCCGCTGCTGCCAAGTCCTGGGATGCTTACATAAACAACTGCATGAATAGCAGGGTGTGTACGGATGCCACCATCTACAGCCGGGGACTCCTACATTGGGTGTTTAAAGGAAAATGCCTTTGTCCTGCAGGCTACAAGCCGGCATAGCCTATGGCCACCTGCTCTTCTGCCCCCCTGGACTTTGGGGAGGCAGATAATTGGGGGTGCGGGGGGTTAATGGCAAGTCACCCACTAGCCGCACGTGACTTGCCAGCACCCAGCCTTGTGAACTGGTATAGGGGTCTCATGGACATCATTCAAGGCATCTAGAAGTGGCAATAACTGTGGAACCTGGTGACCGATGGACGACAGGCAGCTGATGGACGAAGTCATCAAGAAACCCAGCCATGGTTTTGGGGCATAAGCAGCAGGCAATAGGGATAGTGGAGCCAATGTTGGAGAAGCCTCATCAGATGCATATGGTGGTAGAAGTGATTGAGGGGGCTGGTGAACAAAGGATAGAGTTGCACAGTGGCATTAAAGTGAAGAGGTCCAGGCATCGGAAAAGCAGTCCCTGCGCTGGAGCAACTGGGACACCAGTGTGCCACAGGTGCATACCCCATCATGTACAGTGTGGTAGGCTTTCAGCGGCTTCCTCACATCTCCAAGCCCAGCATCCCAAGAATTTCTACATCATATTTGCAGTTCTTTATCCTCAGAGCTGAGATCTTCATTGAAGCTCAGCCCAATCAAGTCTCTGTAACAAACAAATGAGCCACAATGCATTAGCAATTAGAACAAAAATAAAAACAATTAAGCAAGTTTAAGGAGATAAAAAGGGAAATTGATCTCGGGAGCTCATGTAGGCACCATTTTGTCTTTAGTAAATACCAATCCTGTCAATAGGCTCATAGCTCTGAAGCCTGTGTGTGGCTGTGCTGAGTACTTGAGTAGTCACCAGATCCACCTAGAGGTAAATTACAGCCTCATTAGAACTTTGTTACCACCAATCACTCAGGTATTCTTCAAATGTCACTTGTAAACTACAGTTATGATTATGACAAAATTATCGCTTACCGATGAGTCTAATTATGGGCTTGTAAACACAGGTGTCTGATATTTGTATCTGAATTTGCATGGGGGGGTTATCGAGGATAATGATGGCATATATTTGCAGTTCAAATTAATTCCAACCGATCTGTGTAGACTAAGCTGCACAGAAACTGCCTTGGGTGCAATGTTTTATTTCATGAATACAAACAGAAGTTAAATATATTTCTATTGCTTTTAGGAAGTACATTACTTTGAATAATAAAACTCTCAAGTCTCATGGTGTGCTGATCAATATTTCTGCTAGCTAGCCTGAAAACAAAGCAAAAGCTGAAGGCACTGTATTCAAAACAAATTATAATCACACGTTTTAATCTAAATAGTTTCAAATACAAGTATGTCACATTCACAACTTCACAGGCCGTTAAAATGTGCTTTCTAAACACGCTACGTTGTTATTATTTTTTGTTTCACTGCTTTGGATCAGTCAGGTTAGAGTTATGATTGCACATCTTTGAAATACATATATTCTATTTCTCTTTGTAGCTAACAAGACCCCTTATTAAGTCTATTTTCCTTTAATCTCCCTGAACTACAATTTCAACTTACTTCTAAATCTGCACTCAGGGGGTGTATGTTGGATTGTATTACTTTCAGATCTGCTTATAAAAATGTTGCTGGCCGCAAGCAGCATCTTCTTCAAGTGCAGCTCAATGCTTTCCAATGACTTCAGACAAAGGGCAAGAGTCCAGTTGAATATAAAACCAGAAAATGTTGTTATGTTTGAGGACAAGCCACATCTGTGGAAAAAAAAAAGATGTGCCCTTATGCAGATTAATTCTTAGAATGACAGAAAACAGACAGAATAGCAACTTCACAGAGAAAGAAGGAAAAATAACACATACACATTCAAATAAAGAGAAAATACGGGTAAAAGTTATCAGTTTAACATTTAAGGTGGACATGCTGTACCTTTTCGATTCTTGGTGCTGACTGTTGCGGTTCGTGCTATAGTGGCAAATAGAGATGAGCGAACCGGTTCGGATGAACCGGAATTCGCTCCGAATTTCAGGAAATATTCGATTCGGCACGAACCCGAATATTTTGTGGTTCGTGCCGATCGAATTTTTCCTGAAATAAAAAAAAAAAAATGCCGGCATGGTGGGAGCGGTAAAGCCGGCCGGCCCGCTCCCACCATGCCGGCATTTAAAAAACAAACCAACAAAAAAAAAAGCATTTTTGCCGGCATGGTGGGAGCGGGCCGGCCGGTTCCGCGCTGACAGCGGAACCGGCCGGCCCGCTCCCACCATGCCGGCATTTTTAAAAAAAGCAAACACTTACCTGCAGGTCCGGAGCGTGGAGGCCGGCGCCGCTCTCAGCTGTCATCTGAGGGCGCGTCATCAGAGGCGCCCTCTGATGACGCGCCCTCAGATGACAGCTGAGAGCGGCGCCGGCCTCCACGCTCCGGACCTGCAGGTAAGTGTTTGCTTTTTTTTTAAATGCCGGCATGGTGGGAGCGGGCCGGCCGGTTCCGCTGACAGCGGAGCGGGCCGGCCGGTTCCGCTGTCAGCGCAGAACCGGCCGGCCCGCTCCCACCATGCCGGCATTTTTGATGGGGAACTTCGTAAAAGTTCGATTCGGCCGAACCCGAATTTCTTTGTGAAATTCGGCGAATCGGCCGAATCGAACTTTTCAAAAGTTCGCTCATCTCTAGTGGCAAACTCAATTCACCGATTTCAAAGACTACAGACCAGTTGTGCTGACCTTGGTAATCTTGACGTCCTTTAAATGTCCCTACAATACAGTATAATATAATTGGGTGCATGGATTCCCTGCAATCAATTCACTTACAAAACCAGTAGTTACTGGGGAACAGCTTTAAATCACATAATGGGGCACACAAAGCATCTTGTAGTAACTCATATATTAGAACGCTGTTTAGTTCAGTTTTGCCTTTAATTCTATACTGGTCAGCAAACTGGATTGGCTTTCAATCCCTAACTGCTAGTGATGGGCTTTGGATCCGCGCAGTAACTAAATTCGACCCAGATAATTTGCCCTGCCAACAGCTGGTGCCAGCAGGTGGCATAGCAGCCACCGCCATCCTGTGAACTAAAGTTCCTTGGCCAGGTGCATACTGACAGTGGGAGGCAGGGAAGAGTCTTTTTAGTTGGTGATGTTCTGGAAACTATTCCAGACAGCCCTTGTATTCTCTGAGAAGAAAGTGGCTTCCAGTTTGACAGCATAGGTCCTCTTTGCCACTCTGATGTTTTTAGAATGGGAGTTCCTTGGTCTCCTGAACAGTGAAAAGCCCTGAGAACGATATGCTTTTTCCTTCCTCTTCCTCGGTAGTCTAAGCTCCTTGGTGAACCAAGGTTTTTTGATCTGGATGATCATGCCTTCCCAGAATCTGACATATAGGCCTTGATTCACTAAAGGTAGAAAAAAAAAATTAGCGCTTGGAAAATAAATTCGCATGCGAGAATTTTATAAACTTAGGAGCGATTCACAGAGGCAGTTGAATCAAATTTGTGTGTGCGAATTTGCGGGTGAATTTTTTTGTGTGCGGTTGAAAATCACTTTACAACTGGAAAACTGAGTGAAAAAGTGCACGAATTTCCCATACCCAAATGCGGTGTGTGAGAATTTTTTCTACTGTAGCAGAGCAGTATGATCCCTTGTTGCCCTTTGTTCTGTTTTTTTTGCTTTGTGTTTCTGGACTTTCTTTCTGCGGAATAGTACATGTCATTGTTAATGTTTAATTATGTTTAATTTTGCACTTTGCATTGGTTCGGTGCATCATTTTTTGGTGATGGTGGTTTAGGTGCCCTTTTGGCAGTGTTGTTTTGCATTGCTTTACATATATTGTTATTGTACCTATTTATTTGGGTGGTTTGTAGATTAACAGTTCTTAGTTTTGACTTTGGTCTGTGGATCCATTAATATATGAATGTGAGTGGTGTTGCCCTGAGTGTCATCATTAGCATGCACATATATATAGAACGGTGCTAGTTTGGTCGCCCCAAATAGACCTGATGTACTTACATTTTCAAACCACATTAAAGGTTTCTGTTGCATCCAGGGCCAGCTCCAGGGTTTTGTGGACCCCTTGTGTCACGTCACTTGTGCGACTCTGTGAATGGTGACCGGTATACTCACCACCCATCCAAAATCGTGATGCCCCGATGTGTGAAACCACCCAGCTCTCCCCATACACTTACCTTGTTTCCCGGTCCAACGGCGCATGTGTGAGCCGCGGCCACGCCCCCACCATCCCTCAAGCAGGGCTCGTGCCCACGCCAGGCATTTGTGAATGGCCAGCGCAGGCACACTCCCTGTTAGAGGGAAGCAGGGGATGCGGCTGCCAGCGCTTGGAGCCTCTGGCATTAGACGAAGACTTAGACGGCATGACGTCAGCAGCTCCAAGTGCGCTGATTGGATGGGCGGCCGCGCATGCGCCGTAGGACCAGGAGGAGGTGAGTTCAGATCAGTGATCTGGGTGGTATCACACAGCGGGGCATCCCTGATCAGGGTAAAGGACCAAAACCCAGGATAGTAAAAATTCTGGATTTTGACCCAATTTAAACCCTTAAATGTTTTTTTAATATTTTGGGATGCTCTTTTTTCTGTCTGCTATATTTATGTTGTCATGGCGTTAGGTATTGTTACATAACTTACATTTATCAAGTTGTGCAGTAGCATGCAATGTGGTAAATAAAACATCGCACATGTTACCGTGCTCATGTGTCTTCCTCATGGTGCCCCGGGATAGTTGTATCCAGGCTGTACTCAGGCATCCAGAAAGCACATTGAGCCTCATCCATTTTGTTCCCCACCATGTCCTCTGTCCTGTGTGCGCCACTATGATTTATTTCATATAAATGTTTTTGCTAACATGTGTAGGGGCCTATATTACATTTTACACAATTTCATGTTCATAGGCCTCCTTATGGTGCACTATGAGCTTTTTTGCAGGTATAGTGGATAGAAGGAATCCATGGTGGAAGTCAGAAATAAAACTTTTCTCCTACTGAAAGATGCTGTAAAAAATTTGTGTGAAACACTTGAATTTAAGTCATGCGAGGAGCCAATCCATGGCCCCTGAATCACTAGAATTGTTTTTCACTTGAAAATTCCACACAAATTATTTGAGAAAATCAAATTATTTTCGAGTGCTTTTTCTCTCACTCGAATTGAATTAGCAAAAACGAAAGTAAAACAGCTTTCAGGATTGTTGAATTGCGCGTAGAATTTTTGCGTGCAAAATCGCACCTTTTTAAAAAAAAAAAACATGCGGAAATTGGAATCGACCTTTAATGAATTAATCTCATAGTATGAGAGTACTGAGTCTGCCCATTCAACTAGGCTGGCAGAATTGAACACCTGTGGCTTCAAAAAAGACTTGCAGCCACTTGTTTGCCTCCACCATCCACCTCTTGACAGTTCTTAACTGAGGCTTAGATTATTTGAGTTGCTTGTTTGAAGGTTAAAGAGAGGAGGTGAAGCAGGCTGTGGTCAGAGTGACCAAGGACAGCAGAGACGATTGCTTTATATGCTCTGTCCATAGTAGTGTAGTTGTGGTCAAGGGTGTTGTTGCCCCTGGTGGGGCAAGTTACATGTTGGATAAATATTGGCTGCTGAAGTCTCCCAAAATTATGACAAATACATCTGGTGATCTTCTTTTCCATTCTAAAATATCTCTTGCTAGAGAGGAGGGATGTACACTTCTACCAGGTTCATTGAAGTGAATCATCTTGGAGAGCCTGCCCCTATGTGACATGAATTCAAGATCAGTGGAGCAGCCAGAGCCGAAGTTTCAATTTATCTAAATACATATACCACCTCCTTTCAGTTTCTCAGTGACAGAGAGCATGAAAGTCCCGGCTCTGCTGTGTTGTTGCCCCAACATCATGGGCTGCTGCACAGAACCAGGTGGGCAGGCAGCCTGGCTCGGTGGTGGTCCATGGCTTCCATGCAGTGGCAGGACAATGAGGAGAGTGGGGGCAGGGTGGAAGGAGGGTTGGGAGGTGTATTCTGCCACTCAGCATGTTATGGGGGGTTCTGCCACTTAGTGTGTAATGGGGGGATTCTGCCACTGCTATCCACTGATGGGTGGGGTTCTGCACACTGACTATTATGGGGGGAGGTTCTACCCTCTGCCTGCTTTGGGATGGACACACTGCAGAAGGGCCGATGTGACTAGAAACGTTTTTTCAACTCCAGTCTGCCCCTGACCAGACATATTGATAAATCTCTCTTATACGGTACAAGATATGTCTATGTAAATGCATGTAAGCTATTTATATACATATATTTAATCGTAAATTTACTAAAAGGAAAAGTCATGTTAGAAATATACCAGCATTATTTCAGATAACTAAGGTTATAATGATAGTAAGGACCAAAATATAACTCGACCTTATCTTCAGCATGACAAAAAGCTTCATATCACAAAAGACTGTGACATTAGAAAAAGAAAGAGATGAACTATATTGTAAATTCTGCTGTTCTATCACTCCATTCTCTTAGAGCTGACTAACCATCTTCACAGCTCTGGAATCAAAGTACAAAAGCCATTTCAAAGTTCATACTTCATCCTTTTGTCCTGACCTAAATGACTACTACTTTTATTTCCTGGCTAATTGCTCATTCTCTACCTTTCAAAGATCTGTTACTTTCTGTCCCGCTATTTGTCCTTTTAATGCCAGGCATTTGGTAGCTTAGCGGCACAGATAGCTAATATAGTATCTCATTTAAAGGGTTTCTTGCTTCAGCTTCTGAAATCAGCTTTAAAGACATTCTGTACATTTTGCAGTCATCTCTGTCTAATATGAGACTGATGTGAACTTATGAACCCATTTTAACTTGCTTAAAAATTTTCAGCAGATAAAATATGCAAGGATATCGGATTTCAGCTAAGAGTTCAATACATTTCTTTTTAATGCAAAAGTTCTTTAGCTGCCAAAGGTGAATATGGACATGTTATAACACAAAGGTCCTATGCCTACATCTACATACTATTATTTTACATGACCTAAGGTTCAAAGCGGAGCCCTGCCTTCCAGCCTTTCACACAAATTATACTTATTTTGCTCTACAGCAGCATGATTTTAACCATTTGTACATCTGATATATTGTATTGGACCATATTTACCAAAGATGAGGAAACTCCCTTTTATTTTATCTATGGCACTATTGCACTCTGAAGGAGACCCACATGTTCCACTGTGGTAAACCTAGCCTGAGGTGAACTATAGAAAGAAGCCCCACCTCCCCCCAGGAAGTTCCACACCACTCCTCAATAAAAAAGTACAGTGGTGCACCACTTTATCTGGGTCCTTTTTTGTTTAAAGTGGTGCCATGGAGTAGGGTGCAGGATCGGGGCCACTGAGGCACCTATAATTGACTGTAAAACATGACAGTGTGTGGTGGCACAAAAAAATAAACAAAAAAATATGTCCAGCATGTGGTGTTCTCATTGACGTGGTGTTCTCATTACTGTGTACTGAGTTCTGGTGCGCTAAAGCACTCAGTAGTCACCTAGTCTACTTTTAAATGGGATGCACAATTCTTTAAGAAACAACAGAGATCATATTACTGTATCTAAAAGATTACACATGGTCTTTGTGAAAGTTCAATGTTATTCCGTAATTTATAGCATGTCTGTTTATGGCATTTTGAGCCCTAGGAAAAAAATATTTTTTTGAAACTTAAGGTCTTGTAGCCTGGGATTCTGTAGCAGTGGCCTGAAGGAAGTTCAGTAACTGAAAGATAGCATTTCTCTGGGTGAAAGATATAACCCTGCCTTTGTACAAGTCTTTGACAGCTGGAAGCAGGAGATCAGTCATTTTTCTGCAGTATTTATAGTCCATTGTAGTCTCTTAGGATCACTGCTAGGAGCTCCCCCCAAAGCGTAAGGTGTGTCTAGCAGTTTCTTGAGCAGACTGAACTTTTTTAATTACCAGAAAAAGAAGTCGTTGCTGGGCCTTGCTCTTTGATTTTATGGTTATAAATCTTCCTAGGTATTTCATCTTACATTTTATATATATAATTATTATTTCAAACATATTTAAACAATGTTTTATTAAAGCGAGACCTTCACCCTGAATAAGAGCCTATCTTATATATTTCCCACACCCTGTACATACAGATTGCCCACATTAAAAATCATCCTACCTGCATCTAGTGCATGTTATGAGCCTTTAAACATCCAAGAGGGCGACTCATGGAGCATCAGGCAACCTGCAAACAGGAAGTGTCTTCTGACTTTGTCACTCTGCATTCTGGGATGGCTGACCCTCCTGACCTACTAGGGGCCGGTGCAGTGGCACTCCCTATAGTAAGCCTCTGGGGGTAAATGAACTTTGCAGCGTAAGTGATGACAGGAAAAATATAATGCACAGTAACATTCTCCTTTGCAATATTGGGTATGTGGTGGTTCATCTTGGGATCATCGGGGGGCCTAACAGAAGGGGCAAGATACTTTTTGGGAGAGAGAAAGAGACTGTAGGATCACTGGCAGGGGCAGGCTTATCATTTCTAGGACCCCATGCCAAGCTGTGTCAGGGACATATTTTGTTAGCGAAATACAATATTAACGCACCTTGTCAAGGATGTGGTCACAGCCTGCGCATCTGCTGTGGGAGTACCAGCAAATTTCACACAGAGGGGCATCCTGGCATGGGAAATTGTCCATCCATAATATAGGATATTGGCAGGGAATTGCCCATATGATTGTCCAATTTCCAGTTCTTGTGGCATCCCAATCTAGGATGCCCCACTGTGTGAGACCCCATTAAATTGCCGCACCTACTCACCTAATCTTGTTCCAATGGCGGATGGCATGCATAAGTCATAGCCTTGCTATTCCTTTAGCTAGACGCATACCTGGGCTAACCATTTGTGACTGGCCAGTCTGGGCACGCCCCCAGCTAGAGGTGAGCAGGGATGCAACCAGTGGCCCTTTCGGTGCCATTCAGCTCACTTGTGCTGCTGTGATGTCCCATCACCTTGCATAACTGAATAGAGCTGATTGCACTGATTCTGCAGCAGCTGGCTTACATATGTGTACAGTGGGTTCCTTTCTGCTGCACACTCTGCATTATGTTAAATGGCACCCTTCAATTTCCACATTCCAACCACCTGCTGGGTGCCATTACTTATTTATTTTTTATTTGTTTTATGTAGCCACTGATCTGGCCCTGCCTCTGGGGGCCCCATGCATTTCAAGGTATGCATGGTGGCTAGGCACTGATATCATATTTTGGTTGTAATTATTGTGCAAATAATGTATATATAGGGTAATCATGTAAATGCTTTAGTTAGATTAAAAATATCTGTATATTAGACATGGGCAACTAATAACCTGTATTATAGATAAGATTTACTTGATATATTTATTGGCTGACCACCTGTGTGTCCTAATCCTTTTCGGAGGATAAGTGTATACCGTATTTTTCACTTCATAAAACATACCTGTTCATAAGATCAGATCACTCTGGATTTGGAGGAGAAAAATTTAGAAAAACATATTCTGAACCAAATGGTGTGCTAAAATACCCCCCATCACCCCATAACACACAGTGTGCAGAATCCCCCCAATCACCCCATTACACACCCTACATTATAGACAGTGTTCTGCACTCCACATTACAGACAGTGTGAGGCAGACAATTACAGGCAGTGTATGTGGTATCCCAATTTCAGGCAGCGTGTGGCATCCCAGTTACAGGCAGTGTATATGACATCCCAATTACAGGCAGCGTGTGGCATCCCAGTTACAGGCAGTGTGTGTGACATCCCAATTACAGACAGTGTATATGACATCCCAGTTACAGGCAGTGTATGTGGTATCCCAATTTCAGGCAGCGTGTGGCATCCCAGTTACACGCAGTGTATATGACATTCCAATTACAGGCAGCGTGTGGCATCCCAATTACAGGCAGTGTGTGTGGCATCCCAATTACAGACAGTGTATATGACATCCCAGTTACAGGCAGTGTGTGTGGCATCCCAATTACAGACAGTGTATATGACATCCCAATTACAGGCAGCGTGTGGCATCCCATTTACAGGCAGTGTGTGTGGCATCCCAATTACAGACAGTGTATATGACATCCCAATTACAGGTAGCGTGTGGCATCCCAGTTACAGGTAGTGTGTGTGGCATCCCAATTACAGGCAGTGTATATGACATCCCAATTACAGGCAGTGTGAGGCATCCTGAATACAGGCAGTGTGCAACATGCCCCAAAACAAAAATTAAAAAAAACTTAAATTCCCCAAGATCCCACACCACAGCATCTCCTGCCAACATAGACAAAACACAGACACACAAATATACATTACCAATGTCCACCGCCTCCACTGCCCGCTACCTCTACCCAAACAAGTTCCTGGGCACCAGTTCCGGGAACTGGGTAGGCATGGCCTGTGACTCATGACATGAGTCAGATGCCAGGCAGCAGAGGTGACAGCAATAGAGGCAGCGGGTAGCGGCGATGCTGGTAATGTATGTTTGCGTTTGTGTGTGTCTCTATAGGGTTAATTCTTGGTCATGCATGAATAAATTTGTGTATGTTTTTTGGAGTGCCAAGTCAGACTCGGGCTTCTGTATGATTCTTGGTCGTCAAAATGGAATGCGCATTCATGTTTAGAGAGCAGAAAAGGGTGTGTAACAGACTAATTTCATTCTGAAAACACATGACGGCAACATTTTTGAACAATGAAAGTGTCGAATGTTCTTTTTAAGGATAGTTTTTTTGTTTGAAAAAAAAAAATTGGCAAAAATCACAAAAATTAAGGTCCAAACAACAAAAATGTGGATATTGGGCCCCAAAATGTATTAAAAAACAATAAAAACTTTATAATAAAATTATTAGTCATTTTCAATCAAACATAGGAGGAACAAAACAAAAAAAAGGGTGTCTGGAACAAAACATTGGGCCAAAAACATTAAGGGTCAACTGGAATAATAACACCCCCCCCCCCCAAAAAAAAACACAGGTTCTTTAGAAAATACATTCTGAAATGGTGATGAGAGCTTCACAGAAACCACAGAAGCTGATGAGATATAATCACTATTGAGAAACAGTAAAGGAAAGGGGAGAAACATGGGGGACCATAAGAAACAGTTAAGCACTAAGCCAGCCAAATGGGACAAAGGCATTTGCACTTCCAAACAGCAGATTTATCTTGTAGAAGGTGCAAATCGACACAAGAAGAGGCAATTTGAGCTTCTTCCGTGCACTTGCCTTTTGGTGCGGAAACATTTGCTCTCTGCTTGAGCGGGTTTGCGCACTGACCATGAATCAACCTGTCAGGTCCCGTGGGACACCCACCTTCCAATAAATCAGCAACCCCCAATCTCCGCTGCTTTCTTCGCCTATAGTAAGCCCCCGTTTGCCGGGACGCTAGACACGCCTCACCGGACACGGTTGCCCCCAGGTCTTGTTAGCACAAAGGATGCTGACTTATGCAGGGGAAGGCAGATGAACCAGGAACTAGACTGAGTAGCAATAACGGACAGGGGTCATACACGGGTGGTCAATCCGAGGAGGCACGGTACAGTAGGGTTAGACGGAAGAGTAGTCAGGGCAAGCCAAGGGTCACAACGGGAGGTCAGAAGTTCGCGGTACAAAGGAGCAGGCAGATTCGTGGTCAAAGAACAAGCAAGGTCGGTCCAGGCGGCAATCAGGGATGGTCAAAAACACGGCAAGATTCACAGGGAGAAGGTATCCAAAATCGCACCCAGTAGCACGCTATAACGGGCAAGGACTGACCGCAGGGTGAATACCTTTATATGATGGGGGCTAACAGGATTGGCTGAGGGGGACTGTGGTGATTGGTGCTACATAGGAACCTTGGGCTGATTGCCCAGTTTGAATCAGGGGGCGTTTGCCCAGTGTACTTTGGGCTGATAGGCCCATGCTGACAAAGGGCTCATTGGCCCATGCTGATTACCTCCGGCGGGCGCGCTGTGTGCAGCGCCGCCGGAGGACATACAAAGAAGCCAGGCGCGCGCGCGCGTGTACGATGCAGCGCGCCGGGAGTGCGCCGCACAGAGAGCGACGCGGCCGCTCCCGCCGCCGCCGCCGAGGAGGCTGCCCGGGCGGCTGCTCGCGACAGCCGAGCGGCGGCCGGAAGGGAGAGACGCCGGCCCGCCGCCGGCTGCAACGGACGCCCAGCCCGCGGAGAGGAGTCGGCGAGGGAACGAAGGACAGGTGAGGTGGCCGTGACACTACCCCCCCCTTCACGAGGGGCCTCTGGACCCTTACCAGGCTTATCCGGATTCTCACGATGAAATCTATTAATAAGGGTTTTGGCATGGACATCCTTGGCCGGTACCCAACACCTTTCCTCAGGACCAAAACCCTTCCAATCTATTAAATACTGTAAAGAGTTTTGAAGCACCCGAGCGTCGAGTATTCTATTAATTTCATATTCAGGCTCGTCTCCCACTATAATCGGAGGAGGAGATGACACCTGAATATTTTTGGCAGATTTTAACAAAGAAACATGAAAGGTTGACGGAATTTTCATGGATAAAGGTAACTTGACCTTAAAGGTACATCGCTTAGTTTGTCAATAATAGGAAAAGGACCGATATATTTAGGCCCCAGCTTAGACGAGGGTTGTCGAAGGGCAATATTTCTTGTAGAAACCCAGACCCAATCACCCACCCGAAATGGTGGTTCTAGTGACCTATGTCGGTCCGCAAATACTTTATAAGTTCTAGAGGCTTTCTTTAAGTTTGTCTGTATCTCAGACCACACCTTAGTCCTTTCCCGTAGCCATTCCTCCAAGGCCATAATTACAAAAGAAAGGCGAAAACTTAGTAGATTCACTAGGCGCATTGTTAAAGGCGAATTCCCCAAATTCGATGAATTCCGCCCATTGTTCTTGGCGGTCGGATACGAAACAGCGTAAATATTGTTCTAGACATTGATTTACCCGCTCAGTCTGTCCGTTAGACTGAGGGTGATAGGCGGTGGAGAGCGACACTTTAATACCTAAGCGATTACAGAAGGCTTTCCAGAAACGGGACACAAACTGAACTCCTCGATCCGAAACAATATTCCGCGGTAGACCATGGAGGCGAAAAACATGTTTAATGAATAGTTGTACTAATTCTGGTGCCGACGGAAGTTTTATCAATGGAATAAAGTGTGCCATTTTACTAAAGCGGTCCACCACCACCCAAATTACAGAATTCCCCTGCGACGGCGGAAGATCAACAATAAAGTCCATGGATATGTGCGACCATGGTTCAGTGGGGATTTCTAAAGGAACTAATAATCCTGCAGGAGACCCATGGGTAGTCTTACTCCGAGCACATACAGGACATGCTTCGACAAAGGCGGAAGTATCGCGTCTGATGGTGGGCCACCAGACATGACGTTTGGCGATGGCCAAGGTCTTCCAAACACCTAAGTGACCGGCAGACTTGGCATCATGAAGTTCTTGTAAAACGGCCAGACGTAAGTGAGGTGGAACAAATAAACATTCAGAGGGTTTACCAGGAGGGGAATCAACCTGGAATGGCATTAGCGAGCTAGACAAGTCAGGGAGAAGAGCGGCCACAACACAACCTAAAGGTAGAATCGATTCAGGAGGACCGGCCTGGTCCTTACAATCCCCGAAATTACGAGATAGAGCATCTGCTTTGGCATTCTTCTTCCCCGGCTTATAGGTAATAATGAAATTGAATCGAGAAAAGAAGAGTGCCCAGCGAGCCTGACGGGAGTTGAGTCTCTTAGCGGACTCTAAATATTCTAGATTCTTGTGATCAGTATATACAGTGATAGGGTGTAGGGAACCTTCTAGCCAGTGGCGCCATTCTTCAAAGGCCAGTTTAATACCCAATAGTTCCCTATTCCCAACATCGTAATTGCGTTCGGCGGGCGAAAATTTACGAGAGAAGAATGCACAAGGATGTAGTTTCTCAGGACTGCCCGCATACTGAGAGAGGACAGCCCCTACTCCCAGTTCCGAGGCATCAACCTCCAACAGGAATGGAAGCCGGGTATCGGGATGTATCAAAATGGGAGCGGAGGTGAAAGTTTCTTTTAATAATTGAAAGGCATCTTTTGCTGAGGGAGGCCACTCCTCAACAAAAGCGCCCTTACGAGTGAGGTCTGTTAAGGGACTCACTATGGACGAGAAACCCCTTATGAATTGTCTGTAAAAATTCGCAAATCCTAAAAATCTCTGAAGCGCCTTTAGGGTTCTAGGTTGTTCCCACTCCATTATAGCAGAAACTTTGGAGGGATCCATCAATAACCCACGCTTGGAGATTATATATCCCAGGAACGGAATTTCAGACACTTCAAATACGCATTTGGAGATTTTAGCATACAGACGATTCTCCCGTAATCTCTGCAACACCGCTTTGACATGTTGACGGTGCTCCACCAGGGAACGGGAAAAAATCAGTATGTCATCCAAATAGACCACCAGGAACCGACCAAGAAAATCACGAAATATGTCATTGACAAAATCTTGGAACACAGCAGGAGCATTACATAAACCGAATGGCATCACTAAATATTCATAATGCCCATCCTTAACATTGAAGGCTGTCTTCCATTCATCCCCCTGACGAATGCGAATAAGGTTATATGCCCCTCGAAGGTCTAACTTGGAAAAGACCTGAGCTCCAGAGACCTGATTAAAAAGGTCATTGATTAAAGGTAACGGATACCTATTCTTTACAGTAACCTTATTTAACCCTCGATAGTCTATACAGGGGCGTAACCCACCGTCCTTCTTCTCGACGAAGAAGAACCCGGCACCGGCAGGAGAGGTAGATGGTCGGATAAATCCCTTCTGGAGGTTCTCAGAAATATAATCTTTCATAGCCTGTTCCTCAGACCGTGTCAGATTATATATTTTCCCTCTAGGGGGTATAGTACCTGGGAGTAACTCGATAGGACAGTCGTAGGCCCTATGGGGGGGAAGAATATCAGCGGACTTTTCTGAGAATACATCTGCCCAATCTGCGTAGACTGGAGGTAAACCATCAAGGATGATAGGTGTGGATCTAAGGGATATGGAGAAGCAATGATCCTGACAGGAAGGACTCCATTTTACAAGGTCCCCAGACCTCCAATCTATCACTGGGTTATGGGCCTTTAACCAGGGAAATCCCAATACAATAGGGGATACGGGACTCTCAATAATAAGAAACTCTATTTCTTCCGAGTGGGCAGATCCTACGGTTAAATTTACCCAAGGAGTCTTGTAGGAGACCAACCCTCCCTCAATGGGCTTATTGTTGACCGCCAGGACCCGAAGGGAATTTTCTAATGGAATTAACGGAATTCCAAGAGTGGTGGCAAGTGATCTATCCAGGAAATTGCCAGCTGCTCCACTATCAATGAAGGCGGAGGCAATAGTCCTGGAAGGACCCCAGGAAAGTATAACAGGTAGGAGTACTCGATTATCTAGAGGGAACGATACCTGACCGCCTAGACGAAGTCCCTCAGCAGGATCTAGGCGCTGTAGTTTCCCGCCACCGGAGCCTTGTTTGGGCAGCTCTTGGCGAAATGACCATGATTTCCACAATAGAGGCAGAGGCCTTGAGATCTGCGCCGAACCTTCTCTGCCTGAGAGAGATGGGTTACTCCAAGCTGCATCGGTTCTTCAGGTGACAAGGGAGACGCCGCCGACGAGGAGGCTGCCCGGGCGGCTGCTCGCGACAGCCGAGCGGCGGCCGGAAGGGAGAGATGCTGGCCCGCCGCCGGCTGCAACGGACGTCCAGCCCGCGGAGAGGAGTCGGTGAGGGAACGAAGGACAGGTGAGGTGGCCGTGACACAACCCTTATGTGTTTATGTTGGTGGGAGATAGCTGCTGCGACGTGGGAATTACGTGAATGTAAGTTTTGCTTTTTAACTTTTACCTCATAAAACACAGTAAGATCCTCCCCCACACACTTTGGGGGGGAAAGTGCACCTTATATGGCAAACAATACAGTATATTTTAACTGATGAGCAGTATATGTATTTGTCTCTATGTAATTTAAATAAATCAGGTTGTTTTTGTCATTGGTAGTGCTACTGTAGTCTGCAACACATTAAATTTGTAGCATACCTTTGAAGAGTGATGCAGTTAGGCTGCTGATTTGTTCGTGTTTAGGTATTGGCTAACCTTCTGTGAAATACTTTTCTGAACCAAAGCCTTTTTATTTAAAATACTGGACTTTAGTGCCACAGTGAAAAAACAAAGGTATACTGTATTTTAAAGTTAATCACATGTCTTCAGTAGTAATTCATTAGTAACCAAAGTGAAGGAGAAATGAGAGCCACAAATATGCCATAGTGTGACAAAGAATAGCATTACTCTTCTTGTTTAGACCCGTGGAGGAGGGAGACACATTAATGATCATAACACTCTTTTTTTCATAAGTTTCACCAGCACAAGCTACACTGCTTTCTCCTTTTCACTGCCCCCTGCTTCAACTGTACAGCCAGAGGCACAAATACATACCATCCCATTGCAGAATTCAGTTGCAATTGCGTCTCTGTTTTCTGTTGGCTTTTGAGCTAAAGAAGGTGGAGGCTTACCACATCTTATTATATGAGTGGTTTGTAACAATATTAAATAGTTGGGACCACTTTATTATTTTTATTGCCCCTTAGAAGGATGGGTTGGATTATGATTGACAATTTTAATGTTGTTGCTTAGTTATATTAGTATATTAGCTTGATATTATTGCTGGTGGTTGTCTCTTGTTACTCTGTGTTTTTTTATTTACTTTCACAAGGAGTTGGTATCCTCTACTTCTATGTCTTTTTAAAAGCATTGCCTTTATGTTGTTTGCAAATGCTATAGTGCAATTTATTAAAGGAGATTTTGTATGCTACTGGTTATTCCGAATTTCATACCTTAGGGATTCCCTAATTCTCTACTCAGACTCTGTGTAGGTACCTTACACATTATGAATAATGCTTTGGGGGGGGGGGGGGGTGAAGCAGTTATTTTGATATATGTACAATAGCCTGGTTCAGAGGACAGGGAAGAACTTGACCCCTGTAAAAGTGAAATATCAAAAAGTAGAACCCATTCATAGAAAGGATGCTCTGACAATGGAAAGGGTGCAGAGGAGAGCCACCAAACTAATAAGAGGAATGAAGGATCTTAGATATGAGGAAAGATCATGAGAATTAAATCTGTTGAGTCTTGAGAGGAATGCGACTGATTGAGGGCGTGATTAACTTGTATAAATATATAAATGGGTAATACAAAATATATGGGGAAACACTATTTCAGGTAAAATCCTCTCCAAAGACAAGGTGCCACTCTGTTCGACTTGAATTCACTTTCTGGAGGTGACAATTATTCTTTACCATAAGAACTATAAATTTGTGGAATAGCCATCTGCTGACAGATTCAAAAAAGGATTAGATGCTTATTTAAAAGAAAATAACATTAAAAGTTACTATAAGCTGTTATCAGTAAAAAAAAATAACAAGAATAAAATAAACAATAATGTCCCCTACCCCTATACTCTTGGTTGAGCTTGATGGACATATTTCTTTTTTTAATGGTATTAACTATGTAAAACTTTTCTTCCAGTAAATGACTGGATTTTGGCCCCAGGGCAGTGCAGGATGTGATGCAGCGATCTGGTGAGTTGCTGATTTCTGTACTAGGACTGATCAGCTGCAGGGGGCAAAGGTGAGGAAACCTTTTATTTTTTTTATTATGTGGTCAATTGCTTTAACACTCAGCGTCTATAAGTAGCACCCTCTCTTTCCATTTAACCTGTTTATGTTGCAGAGTGTTGGTGCTTGCTGCAGCGGAGTCAAACCCAAATAGACATAGTTGTGTTGTAATAGGAACTGGCTTTAATGGAACATGCATGCAGTATGAGAATGTCACCTTACATGGAGGCTAACACACAGGAAAAACATCATAAATCAAGATCACAGCTCAATGTACAGGAAATAAACAGAGAAAAATGCATAGAGAGACTACAGTTACGCATTGGTAACAGCAACATCTAGTGTCCTAACTGTTAACTGTTTTCTAGCAAAGCTGGACAAAGCTATTAGTTACTTCATTGTCCTACTGAGGACATGACAGCAGATATCCTTACCAAGCCCCTGACCACTGAAAGATACTCGGTTTTTGTATCCCCAACACCCCTTCTCAACAGCTGAGGCTTAGTCTGTCAAACCTATCTTCTTTGTGAGCCGAGTATCTTTCAGTGGTCAGGGGCTTGGTAAGGATATCTGCTCAGTAGGACAATAAAGTAACTCAAGAAGTCCCAGTTCTTGAAGAACCTCGGTTTAAAAGTGCTGACTTTGTAGTATTTGTAGTATTTCTGTCTCATCCCCTTCTTGCTCATAAGAAACTAGGATATCGTCCACATAAATGAGCACGTAGATCCATCTGTCTGCCAATTTCTCTGTGAGAGCACTCCTCTGAAAGTATTCATGTGTAAGCACTTAATGTATTTTCATATTCCGAGCTCTGGCGGCTTGCATAGACCATATTTACCCCTCTAATGTGTGCATAATAGGTCTGGCCTTTATTCATTTTTGAACCCCGGTATTCCATGTAGATGTCTTCTGTTAGCTCGCCATGTAGAAATTCTGTTTTCACATCAAAGTATTTCACTTGCACTTTACTTCTGTTGGCTACTGTCAGCAAAGTCCTTATGGTAGAATGCTTGACTACTGGAGCAAAAGTCACATGAGAGTCAACTTCATATCAGTCATGCTTTGTATCACTCCACTGTGCCATCTGCATTGTACTTTACTTTAAAAGTCCAAAAGTCCAGGTATTTCTGTAAGTGTCCATGTTTCGTGGCATGCCATTTACTGGCTTCTGCTTCTGAAATCTGAGATATGACTTCCCAAGTTGCAGGTTTATTGGTACTGGTAGTGCTTGCCTTGTATGAAAGACGTACAGGTGGGTTACCTCTGTTTTCTCTTGTTGAGCTCTTAATTCTGTGTCTGAGCTTGGTTGTGTCTGACCTTCACTACTGGTAGGTTCTGTGCTCACTTGTTTGTTCAAATATACAGATGACAGCTGATCAGTGTAACTTTCTTTTCTGTTCTTACTTCCTCAGTTGTCCTCACATTGTCTCTCAGATCTTTAACAAAAGTTATGCTGTTGCTAATGTTAACTTGTCTGTTTTGGGATCCTGTAACCCTTAACAGAGTCACTGTATCCAACAAAGATTCCTTCAAATGCTGTTTTAGAGTTTGGTGTGTTTTCCTCTGGAATGTAGATAAATACTTTGCATCCCAAAACTTTTAGGTGTTTTACACTTGGTTTCTCCTTGTGCCATTGTGGAGTTTTCTCCACTATTCTAGAAAAGAGTCTGTTCTAAAAATAAGTGGCTATCATTGCTGCCTCACCTGGAAATACCCCCCACAAACCATATATTTTCAGAAAGTGCACACCTCAAGCATTCTAGGCATACCAGGCTTCTTCGCTAGGCAGCATTTGTTTGGACCCAATATCTTGAAACAACCCCCTCCCACACCCATCAGCATAGCTGGGAGAAAAGAAGGTTACCGAGTCAGTGGCTTCCCCTCCTGTATACAGCACGAGTCTGGAGAGTCAGGATGGTGTGTCAAAAGGAGAGGGGCAGATGCGGTGTCTGGATGGTGTGTCACAGGAGAGGGCAGATGCAGTGTTGGGATGGAATGCCTGAGGAGAGGGCTGAATACAGTGCCAGGATGAGGTGTCTGAGGAGAGGGCCAGTTTTAGTGCCGGAATGGTGGGCCTGAGAAGAGGGCCAGATGCAGCGCCAGAATGTTTTGCCAGATAAGAGAGAGCTATATGCGGTACTGGGATGGTGTGTCAGGGGAGAGGGAGAGATACAATGCTGGGATTGTGTGCCAGAAGAGAGGGCCAGATGCAGTGCCGGGATGGTGTGCCAGATAAGAGAGGGCTAGATGAAGTGCTGGGATGATGTGCCAGAGAGGGCACATGCAATGCTGGGATGGGTGCCAGAGGCAATGCCAGAGGAAGTGAAGAAGGTAGGATGTGCATAGTATATGAATAAGGAGGGGTGCGGAGCCAGAGGATGTGAAGAAGGAGAGATGCGTAACCAGAGGACATTCAGTTGGGATGCGGAGCCAGAGGATGTGAAGGAGGGATGCAGAGCCAGAGGATGTGAAGCAGGGATGCAGAACCAGAGGATATGAAGGTGGGATGTGGAGCCAGAGGATGAGGAGAGAGAGAGCCGTGGAGAGAGAGAGGGAGAGATGCAGAGAGAGAGAGAGAAAGAGATGCGAAGTGATACACATATGTGTATTAGCACATTGGTGTGCTACATGCCCCAGCTGGAAGGTCTGAGGCTGCTGCTGGCCAATATGAAGATGTGAGAGGAGAGGACATTCTGGGAGGAGACAGGCAGAATTTTGAGGCCAGCTGAAAGGTCTGAGGCTGCTGCTCGCGAATGTGAGGATGTAAGAGGGGAGACATGCTGGGAGGAGACAGGCAGAGTTTTGAGGCCAGGGGGGAAGGAGGAATGAGGTAGCAGCTTCCCCTCTTGTACATAGACAGCCTGGCTGCCCCAGACCCATCAGAGGACAGCAGGGTGGGCAGGGGGGGTACAAAATATGGGGACAATCATGGAGGATAACCCCCCACACCCATCAGCATAGCAGGGAGAAAAGAAGGGTAAGGAGTCCATGGCTTCCCCCCTGTACAGTGCAAGTCTGGGGAGCTCCACACACGCTGGCCCAGACCCATCGGTGGCCAGTCACGAGCAGGGTGACCAAACAGCCCCCTGCTCCCCACCCCCACCAGCATAGCAGAGAGAGAAGGAGGCAGTGGCTTCTTCTCTCTCTCTGCTGAGGCTTCTCCTCTCTCAGAGATGTCACTCAGACGGGGTAGGGAGCAGCAGAGCAGGTAGGTCCGGTGCAGCAATGGACATATGTTGGGGGGGACACATGAATAACAGCCCCCCGCTACCCCACAGAGTGTGCAAACACCATGAAGGATCACACGCAGCCAATCAGCAGCCACAGGAACAGATGGGGTGAAAAAATGGGATGGAGGATGGAGATCAGAGATCGTGAAGGGGGAAACATGTTAAAAAGGGCCCACACCCCAAAGACCATTCATTTACCCCAGATCATACAGCAAGAGGTTGGGTACCATGTGACCTGCATTTTTAAAGGGGTGCGGTGCCGGCTGATGACAGCTGCCGTTCACTACACAGGCCTCCTGTGCAAGAAGAGCCTGGAACTGTGGCGGTGCGACTCTCCCAACGGCTCTAAGGATAATGTCAGCTACGTGACTCTCATGTAGCTGGCACTAAATAGTAGGTGGCACTAAGGGGGTAGAAAAATGATTCTTATGTAAATTTCTATGGATTCATGTGCAAGCTCCTTTCTTAGCTGATACTCATCTATCAGCCTGGTCTTTACAAATGCTCAATCTCTGCCCCCCCCCCCCCCCCCGGCCCGAGCAGCCTGGTGCTGCTGTAGGCTAGGCGGTGGTCCGGTTTTAAAAAGAAGGGCTTTTCCACCGATTGGCTCTCTCATAAATTCCACTGAGAGGAGGTGCAGCTTGCTAGCTGCATCCCCGGCACGCTATTCAGGCTCGTGCTCCTGTGTTCACCCATTCAGAAAGGCTGGGAACTGGGAAGCACACGGCTGCAAAAGCCGGGGATGCAGCCTCAAGTGAAGATCACACTGCAGGACAGCTCGGGGTGCCCCAGGAGGTAAGCTAGCATCTGGGATTGGAATCTTTAAGATTCCAAAGCCCAGTCGTGTGGGTTTTGTCCCGTTTTAAGGCCTGCGCTGGCGGCCATTCTCTCTCCTTTATATATAAGAACAATATTACTTGTATTCAGGAGATGTCTCTGGAAAGCTTATTTTGACGGTCTCCGCACTGGCTGCACTGTCTCCCGTTCAGAGCATTGCTCTGCCGGGGCCGCACTTGGTCACTGGACTTTATTCCATCACTGTGGCCTAATTTGGTCACTGAGCCCATAACCCTTTGCAGAGTGTTGGTGCTGGGTGCAGTGGAGTCAAATCCAGATAGACATTTGTGGTGTAACGGGAACTTGCTTTACTGTAACATGCATGCATTATGAGAATATCACCTTACATGGTGGCTAACACAGGCAGGGGAAAAAAAACTTTAAACTGCATTAATCTAGCAAATATAGACAAAGCTAGGCTGTTGTATATCCAACATTTTATACAGATTTTACATTTAAACCTCTTTTAGGTAACATATTACCAGAATATCTCTTATGTTTAGACAGTTGTCAGGCAGTCCTAGGGGTAAAACGTGGCACATCTGGTAGAATGACAGTTATCTCGAAAACCAGCCAACAAAATATTTTCCAGCTAATCTCGATTCAGAGCTGTCATTGACTTTGCTGAACTTTGGCATGCATCAAAATCTGATCCTACATTTATGAATATACAGATAACAAATCCCTATGGATACAATATTAAGAATAGTTTCTCTTTTTCTCAATACAAATGTGGTTTCAGAATCTTTTTATTAGCATTGCTGCAGCACTTTCAGAAAGTATATCAGTAAAAAGTTCAAATATTCATTCATTACTCAAATGTAAAAATATGAATATTGTAATCTATCTATAAAATTATACTGCACTGTATATATATATATATATATATATATATATATATATATATATATATATATATATTAAAAGACCAGTTAAAAAACATTTTTAGGTTTAATTGGCATTGACATAGGGGCATTTCAATGTTCATTTTCTGTCTTTTACCAGCCCTTCCCCTTGTTGCAGAAAGCAGTTAATTTAACAGAAAAATATTTCAAAGGTACCTGTAAGATGGCCGGGGCAAGGAAAAAAATGTGATCCAAAATGACCCATCATGGTCTATCTAGGTATATTGTGTTTCTCAATCTAAACCCAGTGGTTTCATAACGATCCTGTCTCTAGTGGCAGTAACTTTTTTGCAAGATTAGTACTTCTAGTAAAACTGTAAATAAACAGTAAAAACCCCTTCTATCCCTCATACTAGTGTGCCACTATTTACATAGATTTAAATAAATCATTCAATTAAGGTCCACATGAACCAACACACCTCTACATCAATTCAGACAATTAATTGGGTTTGAGTCCACAAAGGCCACAGACCATTGTATTCATGCCCTATAAAATCTTCTTGATTGTATCCTCCATTAAAGTTTGAATGAGTCAATTGAAAATAAAATATTATCACTCAATTACAGTTTAGGTCCTCTTTCAGCCCATGCCAAATTCATAAGATATGTGGTTGAGACAAATCTATTCCTCAGATGGTGCCCTCACCTTGCAAAAGGGATGCACCACAAACTCCTTGAAAAAGGAAAAATAAGAGTGAAGCTGAAAGGGTAAGGACAACACAGGACAATTAATCTTTTTTGGACTATTAAGCCTCTTACCCTTTAATAATGCTGTGCCACCAAACAGCACCAGGCAGCTCGGGTGACAGTCCTCAACAATAGGGAGTGGTACAGCAGGGTCGCCATGTCGAGACCCAGTGACCAGGATAAGTACCATGCCCTAAAAGACCAAGCATTTGTGAATAAAATAGTCAACAATCTTACAAATGTTTGAATGTCAAACATCCGATTATACAAAACTTTTATTGTCTTCCTAAGGTACATAAATCTATGACAAATCCTCCGGGTCGACCCATAGTGTCGAGCTAAGGCTCTCTTACAGATCGAGTAAGCCAATATGTTGATATTTCTTACAACCATTTGTACAACAATTGTCCTCATATGTCAAGGATACATCACATATCTTACGTATCCTGGAGGGCCTGGTGCTGCCCTGGTTTCGTTGCTGGTCACTCTGGGCGTGGAGGCCCTGTACTCCAGTATTCCCCAACAGCTAGGTTTAAAAGCGGCTTGTTCCTTCTTGGATGAACTAACCATTGAGCACCATGGACACTGTGTTTTCCTCCTAAAACTGCTACGTTTCATCCTCACCCACAACCTCTTTCTCTTTGATGGCCAATTATACCACCAGGTACAGGGAAGAGCGATGGGGACAACCTGTGCCCCTTCATTCACGAACCTGCACCTGGGTTGGTGGGAGAGGATGTGATAATGAGAAGGCATGGCACAGATATATAGACAACATCATCCTGTTCTGGACAGGCTTGGAGTCGAAACGAAAAGGAATTTGTTGCCCGTGTAGATTGCTCAGTAGAGATGTTGAGGCAGTGTTGCAAACGTAAGAGGACTTGCAGCTGTGGGGGGTGTACCCTGTGTAGATTTCTCAGTAGAGATAAGAAAATTTATATTCTGGGTTATGACCTCAAAAATCCAAGACATTTTATCAATTGTAATATGAGAAATGTGATCTACCTCTTAACATGTGGTTGCAATTGATATTATATAGGAAAAACTAATAGGAAGTTTAGAACTAAGATTTTAGAACATCTAACAGATATTAGGAATAAAAAATATGGGAACCTCCATTGGATACATCATGGATGTAAGGTCAACAGTATCCATTTCTTGGGTCTAGATAGGATACACTCCAATGAGAGGGAAGGATTTGGAAAAATCACTTTACAAAGGGAAACAAGATGGATTTGTAAATATAAAGAAAGCACATTTTCACCAGGATTGAAGGAATCTATTTGTTTTGTGCCTTTTCTGGTTTAAGGGTTTTTATTTGCATTATATAGTATATATTATTTATTTGGTTACATATCATGTTTATTGTATATCACTTTGATTTAATTTGACATTTGAAATTATCAGAATCAACTGCTAGTATCAATTGTTATTTTATTATGTATGGTTGGCAATCCTGTTCCTATGCTGCGGCCTTCTCTTTACTGTAAGAGTGACATAAATTCATGCTTTCAATAAAAGATGATACAATAACTGGCATAAGCTACAGGTACTATTACTACATGTACTATTAATACAAGTGCTATTACTAAGTAGATGACATTGTGGGCTGGATGGCTCACTCATCATCTCATACAGCAGCATAATATAACTCTAACATTACTCATTTGTTCCAGTTTGATTTGGTCTAGATAATGACAACATGACGGGACATCATTCTCACAGGTCACCATCCACCTCCTGCTTTGTTGTAAGTTGCAATCTGATAGGATGCCAGGATCATTGGTTGTCATGGCCATGCAATAAAAGCCCTGCAATCAAGCAGCCCGCCATTGCTACACAGCCTTTTCTTTGTGCAGGACACTGCAATGCTACGCCGCACCTCTCATCTGCTGTACATATCTTACAGACCAAGCAACCATTACTCTTCTACTATTTAGTCAGCTACCTCAAGGAATCCAAAAACATAAAGATTAGAAGAAACAGACAGGAGGATAGGAACAGCCGACAGAAGATCTAGAAATCTAATTTACATAAAGCAAAATGTGAAGATCCAAGGAAAAAGAGTCTACAGAACAGCTTTCAATTATTTTTTCTTACTAAAATCAAATACAGAAATACACCGCGCTTGATCTCAATACTGATGGTTCAATCATATATGAAGACAACCTTGTGTCTAAAGAAATGCTCAAACGTGCTGGACCAATTATTCCTCCAGTCCTCAATAAAATATAACCAAATAAGCACAGAGCAAACAGTTCAGTGTTTCCACTAGTAGACAACTCCTCAGTATAATCCAGAAGAGTCTGTGATCCCAGTGTGCATGCACAAAATCCACAGTGTGCCCGTCACCTTTAGGAAATATTCTTACCAGAAGATTCAAGATTGGCAGGCAGAAACAGAGGTCATACACTCTCCTATTATGCAGAGGTCGTTTTTTCCAAGAAACACTTGTAGGTCCTCCTTCAATCTTTATGCACAATTGGACTCAAGGTAGTCCAGAAAGCAATAGAAAAAAACAAGAGATATCTAGTGCAACTCTGATAGATAATAAATCAAACTTTAATAAGACTTAAATGCACTCACAAAGCAATGCAGGTTAATGGCATTGAAAGGGTTTTCCGTCTGAGAGGTGTTCCCCCAAGTTCCCACACGCGGCCGTTCGTTGGGAAGTAGAAAAAATCGCTCCAGACAATTTAAAAGGACAAGAGTGCCCACACTCCCCTGCCCCTGCAGGGGAGTGTGGGCACTCTTGTCCTTTTAAATTGTCTGGAGCGATTTTTCCCCTGCAGGGGAGTGTGGGCACTCTTGTCCTTTTAAATTGTCTGGAGCGATTTTTTCTACTTCCCAACGAACGGCCGCGTGTGGGAACTTGGGGGAACACCTCTCAGACGGAAAACCCTTTCAATGCCATCAACCTGCATTGCTTTGTGAGTGCATTTACGTCTTATTAAAGTTTGATTTATTATCTATCAGAGTTGCACTAGATATCTCTTGTTTTTTTCTATTGCTTTCTGGACTACCTTGAGTCCAATTGTGCATAAAGATTGAAGGAGGACCCACAAGTGTTTCTTGGAAAAAACGACCTCTGCATAATAGGAGAGTGTATGACCTCTGTTTCTGCCTGCCAATCTTGAATCTTCTGGTAAGAATATTTCCTAAAGGTGACGGGCACACTGTGGATTTTGTGCATGCACACTGGGATCACAGACTCTTCTGGATTATACTGAGAATTTTTTCTTACTACCTGTTCCAGCTGGGTATTTACCACTCAAAATCAATCATCAAACCTGTATTAATGGTAAAAAAGCCCACAGGGCCAGATTAGGTGTGGTGGAGGCCCCTTAGCTAAAATCTGGTGGAGGCCCCAGATACAGCATTTTTTTCCCTTTAAAATAATAGTCCAGCCAAGTAACTGATTGGTGTTTGTCTGGTACCTGCCTACTTACTGAAAAATCAGATTGAGTCCCTTGTGCCATCCTTGTGCAGGTACATGTTGCTCGGAAACTCCTGCTTGGCCATTCTGGGTGGGGGGGTAGTGTAGTCACGCAGCTGGTCCAGGAGAAAACAGTTCCCTGCATTGCGCTGCCAGCGACTGGTGGCTTAAGTGCAGTGAGTGGCCGTCGATTGACAGCTCTGCACGCTCCCATCCTTGTAGCGCTGCTGACGATGGCTTTGCTACTCTAGACTATATGTCCTGTGGTGGCTTTGGCTGCAAGTTTGCAAAAACAGTATAAAAGGCTTGCCCAGGTGGGGGGCACTGCTGCCGATAGCTTTGTTGCTGGCCCCGCAGCTCTTCAGACCAAAAAATGAAAAGCCTCCTGGACCAGACAATAACCCAAAGGTTGCCAAACTTCTACATCTGCTGAAGGGGTTCTTTCTAGCTATTGCCAGGTAGGGTTGGAAAAAATAGTTCTGCATCTGTCCTGGACAAAATAATTTGGTGTCTGCTTCTGTCCTGGGCAAAATAATTTGGCGTCTGCTTCTGTCCTGGACAAAATAATCCTGCTTCTGTCATGGATAAAATAATTCTCGAACTGTCCTGGACAAAATAATTCAGCATTTACTTCTGTCCTGGGCAAAATAATTCAGCACCTGTTTTTGGCAAAATAATTCAGTGCCTGCATCTTTACTCAGCAAAATAATTCCACTTCTGTCCTGGACAAAATAATTCAGCATCTCCATCTGCCCTGAGCAAAATAATTCTGCCTATGCACTGGGCAAAATAATTCTTCTTCTGTCCTGGGCAGAAGAATTCAGCGTCTGCATCTGTCCTGGGCAAAATAATTCTATGTCTGTAAACATACATTTGAAAGGACATGGTTACGTTTCATTTTTTATCTGTCATTACCCAGCCCTTTTAAGGCAACCAGACTGTTGATGTGGCCCTTTTTAGTTTCTTCTCCAGAATTACATTAACAGTACCAGTTGCATGGACACGATGCTCACCTGGGTAACCATCCTAAAGTTGTCAGGCTGGTGTTTTCTATTTAAATGACGTTTCATTGCACCCAAAATATTTTGGATGCTATTGTACTCTTCTCCACCATTTCCTCACAAAACCCCCTATATTTGCACCTCTAGTTGGTAAATTCACATTAGTAAATTCACATTACGTTGCCACCAAAATATCTGTGTTGCCATTTTACTCCACTGTATCTCCTGTTTATTGAAATAATGTATATTAACTAAGCGTTACAGGGGGACAATACACACTTGAGTCACTTTATTAAAGAAAAAAACAATTTTCCTGGACTTTTTTCTCAGATCAGGGCAGTGCCAGAGGGCCTGAGATGGACCACTAACCTTAACACCATACACACATCTCTATGTATGGAGGAGAGAATTGTTCTCCATGGGAACTGGCTGTACAGGGGCCATGCCCACCTGCCATACTTAGTGTTATATGCCAAAAATGATTGCAGCGCCATTGTCGTGCACCTTGATTTCGTTTAAGCATACTATATTTACTGAGAGTGACTGCTGCACTTACTTATCTTGCTGGGTTAAAGTGGCCTGCTGTTTTGTTAAATTAACTTTTTTTACCCTCAAAAGATTATTATTCTCCAAAGGTGTCCTTACATAAAACTGCTTGCATTCTGAGGATTTCGGTTCTGACACACTGGGTTCCTTATAAAATTGAAGTAAGTCCTACATGCTATTGACTCAGCATTGTGGCTCCTGGCATTTCGCAAGGGAAATAGACTCCTGATATGCAGAGTTATACATTTTGTTGATTTGTGATCAGATGACACAAAATTATTTTCATTATTTTTATCACACTTCCTTTTTAAGAGAAACACCACCCATGAAAATTACTTTCTAATTTTGTTCTGGTTGTTGTCATATGGTTGACCAACCTGTGGAGCAACCGCCTTGTATGTTTTTTTGGCTTCTCAAAATCTCCAGTTATGTGTAGATATCTTATGTATTCTAAGCGATGCCAGTTTCTTAGCCTTAATTTCTGGGTTGTAGCTTAACTGGGAGTCATAAGCATGCTCTGCTAGGGTTGGAGACAGCTGTGGACTTCTGTGGCTTGCTGTGCTTGCAGAGACAGACTGGCTTTCAGACCCCTTTTTTGCTTGGTCCTGAAGAACTGAAATTGAAAGAAGGGAAAACTTTGGACCCCTGCTATTAATTTTAACTGGTGCTGCATGAAATAGAGGGGAGGCACATGGGGCAGACAACAGGTGAGCTGCTTGATGCCTTTATTTTTACCATTGGGTAAAACATAACATCTTTTTGCCTTTTGAAAGGAATTTCTGTGCAATTTAGGGGCATTTGGTTGCTTTTTTCCACTTTCCAGAGACCATGTAAACACTTCAGTATGTTTCCTTCCATAGACTATAATGGCGCATAAATAGATTGTGGGACAGATCTTTGTATTGAGCCCGAATATATTTATACATAGTTATTAGATCACCCCTCAGGAGTCTTTTTTCTAAACTAAATAAACCTAACTTTGACAATCTTTAAGGGTACTCTAGTCCTTGCACTCCTTTTATTAACTTATTTGCCCTCCTTTGAACGTGCTCCAGTTCTGATAGGTCCTTTTTAAGCACAGGTGCCCAGAACTGTACACAGTACTCCATATGTGGTCTGACCAGTGACTTGTACAGGGGTAAAATGATGCTCTGGTCATGAGCACCTATGCCCCACTTGATGCACCCCATGATTCTGTTTGCTTTGGCAGCTGCTGCCTGGCATTGATTACTACAGTTAAACTTATTGTTAACTAAAACCCCTAGGTCCTTTTCCATTGTTGTTTTACCAAGTGTTTCTTTATTTAGTGTGTAATCATGACACAGATTTCTCCTTCCCATGTGCATAACCTTACATTTATCTGTGTTAAACTTCATCTGCCATTTAACTGCCCATGCTTCCAATTTATTGAAATCTGTTTGTAGCTGCCTGCTGTCTTTTGTTTTAACTACTTTACACAGCTTAGTATCATCTGCAAACATTGAGACTTTACTGTTTAATCCGTACCCAATGTCATTAATATATATTTATTGAAGAGAATTGGTCCCAGAACTGACCCTTGTGGTACTCCGCTAGTAACAGTGACCCAATTTGAGTGTGTACCATTGATAACCACCCTCTGCTTCCGATCATTAAGCCAATTTCTCACCCATCTGCACACGTTTTCCCCCAGTCCAAGCATTCTCATCTTTTGTACCAGCCTTTTATATGGCACAGTATCAAATGCTTCAGAAAAGTCAAGATATATGATATCCAATGACTCTCACTTATCCAGTCTTGAACTTACCTCCTCATAAAAGTTGATTAGGTTTGTCTGGCAGGAGTGATTCCTTATAAATCCATGCAGATATGGCATAATAAGGTCATTTTCCCCAAGATGCTCCAGGATAGTATCCCTTAAGAAACCTTCAAACAGCTTGCCCACCACAGATGTTAAACTTGCCAGTCTGTAGTTCCCAGGTTTCCCCTTAGACCCCTTTTTGAATATTGGCACCACATTTGCCAAGCGCCAATCCCTCGGAACAGCCCTTGTAATTATCGAATCGACAAATATTAGAAATGATAGCTTGTCTATTACTGTACATAACTCCCTTAAAACACAAGGATGTATGCCATCTGGTCCTGGTGATTTATTTAATTTATATCTGCTTGAGGTGGCACTGGACTTCTTCCTTGGTTAGACCAGTGACATTTAATGGAGGGTTTGGGTTATTGCCCTGCATTTCACTCTGCAAAGAAGTTGTTTAGAAAATTAGCTTTCTCCTCATTCCCCTCTATAGGTGTCTATAGGTGTCCTCTCATTGCTTTTCTGGGGGGCCTCAGGTTTGTATCTTTTACTGTTTATGTAGCTAAAGAATAATTTGGGGTTAGTTTTACTCTTTGGCTCTTTCTGTCTCCAGCTTTACTTGCCCTTATCTGTTGTTTACATGTTGTTTATTTTCTTCTTTTTTTAATGCTTCCACTGTCCGTTCCTGCTTTAAATGTTTAAATGCCTTTTTTTTTTTTTGCCCCCCAATCAGTTCACACATGTTTTTACCAGTTTTATTCCTGTAAGGTATAAATCTATCAAAATGAAAATGTAGGATTTCTTTGAAAGTATCCCATTTACTGTCCATGCTTTTATTTTTAAGGACATTTTCCCAGTCAATGAAGTTTAGGGCCTCTCTAAGCTGGTCAAACTTTGCCTTTTTGAAGTTCTGTGTTTATGTGGCTCCCTGATAAGGCACCCTAGTAACTGCTAAGTGGAAATTATTAATATCACTTTTTCCAAGGTGTCCCCCAACCTGTACCTTTGTTACTTTGTCTGGTACATTGGTTAGTATTAGGTCCAATATAGTCCCCCCGCCTTGTTGGAGCATGTACTTGTTGGGAAAGGTAGCGATCTTTTATTTTAGATAAAAAACTATTACTTTTATGAGAACCACATGTTTCAGCGTCTCAGTCTATATCTGGGTAATTAAAGTCCCCCATAATAACTACCTCATTTAATTTAGCAGCTATATCTATTTGCCTTAGCATCAAATTTTCTGTGATACGGATATATCTGGAGGCTTGTAGCACACTCCCATCAGTATTTTATCTTTGTTTCTTCCTCCATGTATTTCTACCCATACAGATTCCACATGGCCATTTACCTCACATATATCCTCCCGCAGAGCTGGTTGTAGAGAGGATTTTACAGTTAAGCAAAGAATTAGGCAGACTCCACCCCTTTGAGTTTGTTACGGTCCCTCCTAAACCCACAGTAGCCCTGTCGATTTACTGCCCAGTCATAGCTTTTATCCAGCCAGGTCTCAGTTACCCCCACTATGTCATATTGCTCTTCTGTTATTATCAATTCTAGTTCATCCATTTAATTAGTCAAGCTTCTAGCATTTGTAAGCATGCATTTCAAATGTATATGACAATTTTGTATATTGCCCTTATTCCTTCTAGATGTGCTAACCCCCCTCTACCCCCAGTATCATGTCTTCAAACTACTGCCTGGGCATTAAAAGTTTTCAGAATATCAAACTTACTTACAAAGCAGATGTCAGTAGCACGAGGATGAGAAGTTTCCTCCTTTGAAACAGTGAAAGTGAAAAGTGAAAGTAATGCATTAATAAAACTGAAGCAAAATAGATAAATCAATAGATGTTTTAAGGTGCTAGGTTATTAACACCTAAAACTTTCACTATGGGCTGGTAAAAGAAAGACTTAGTAAAGGCATAAAACATTTGCTTTAAAAAGCAATTAAATTAGTGATTACATTGCTCTGGTGAAAGTTTTAGGTGTGAATAATGCTTCTAATAACAATTCTAATTATCTAACCTTCTGAAATGACATGATAATTAAGAGAAAGTTTCTGGAATCAAGGCCTTAGTCACCTTGGTAGGCCTTTCAAAGTATCTCATTGTCTTGGGTTTCTGCGGTTATAAATGTTTTAATAAAGGTTTAACAAAATGTATACAAGCAAACAGAGAACTAAACATTTCTAGTGCCTAAATTAAAAAAAATGACATTTAAAATAAAGATCAGCAGATGAGCTTTAAAGTGGAACTTCAGTCAACTATAACTCCCCACCGCCCTGCCACCCTACCCTGGAACTGAGGCAGGACAGGGGTGTTACAAAAATCCCTTACCTTATCCAGGGGCCCATGCCGCTTCTCTCCTCCAGTGCGCCAGATGCTGGCCGCCATATTGAATAAAAAGCACAGTGCCACATCCTCTGGCTCTGTGCGCACTCCCGCCATTCCGTTCAATTGAATGGGCGGCGGGAGCACACGTGGACCTGGGGAATGCGGCTTTCTGTCTTTCCCTGCATCAGCCATGGGAGACCAGGAGGATGGCATGGGCCCTTGGATATGGTAAGCGTTTTTTTCTTTTTAACTGCCTTGCCTCAGCACCAGGGTAGGATGGAAGACCGGGGGTTATAGTTGACTGAAGTTCCCCTTTAATGTCTGACTACAGACTAAGGAGTTGATTAAGGGCGAGGGGAGAAAACTCACTCCTTGATTAGAAGAGAAAGTTGCCATTCAATTACATTAGCGTTGATTGATGGTCGGTGCGCCGGTGAGTTTGCACACGCTTTCCGCCATGGTTGTCAAAATGGGATGCGCTTTTGTTTCAGCATCAATTTCTGCATTAGCCTGAAATTTCCCACTAGAAACCTTTTTGCACAAACTGTCTCCGGCGCCTGTTATGTCTAGAGGGCAGCAAAGCGTGCACAAATGTAGAAATTTGAAGAGTGAAACTGCAGATTCCAATGAGTAACAGGCTTATTTCATTCCGAGAACACATGCCGGCAGCGTCCTGCATGTTTATGAAAGTGTCAGACACAAATTAGGGATTTGACCCTTTTTTGGGGGTTTGGGTTCCAATAAAAAAAAAATGATAAAAAGTTTTCAAAAACACAACATTTAAGGTCCAAATAACAAAAATGTGGATATTGGGCTGATAGTTTAGCAAAAACAATAAAACATTATAGTTAAATTATTAAGCATTAATATGTAAACAAACAGGGAGAGTTAAAGAGAACATTTGGCACAAAATATTGAGCAAAAAAACGTTATGGTTTAACTAGAATCAAAATATCCCCCCCCCAAAAAAAATAAACAAAATGGAAAACACAGGTTTTCGAGAACACACTCCGAAATGGCGAATAGATCTTCGCAGAAAACACAGAATTGTATAGATCAATCGCTATGGAGAAGCAGTAAAGGAAAGGGGAAAAAACATGGACGGCCATCAGGGGAGCAGTTAGGCGATTAGCCGGCCAAATGCGCAAGGGCAGGGACATTTTTAATTCAAAACAGCAGGTTTACCTTGCAAAAGCTGCAAATTGCGCTTGCCATTTGATGCGCTGGATCGCCATGGATCGTTTGTGCTCCATCTGTTTCTGTGCACTGACCATGAATTGACTCTCTAGTCTACCTTGGGGCTGATTCAACATGTAAATTTCCATCTGGTGTTGAATCAGCCACAAAGTAGACAATCAAAGTGAATAGCAGTTTTCTCTCAAAAAATGGAGTGAGTTTTCTCACCTGGCTTTGAATCAGTCCATATGTCTAATATTTCATAATGTAAGTTTTGTACGATAAACATTTGTTCTGGTAAACCTGCAGGGCTATTCATTACACCTTGCTAAAAGGCAAATTAAAAACAATAATGGTTAACTGACATTCCACCACATATTTCAAGGTGCCTCCTCAAAAATTATTTATAGTATGATTAAAAATGTAGTTTTCTTGTACAATTTGCAAATCATCAATTTACAGTTCTCCATATCAGTGTTTTTTGTCTTTTATGAGGTTGCATTATCAATGGCATGTTGGACCTTATGCTTACTGTATGCTTAAAGATGTCATAAAGTAGAACAAGCTTACCTAACTGACCAGACTCCTGGGTCCTAGAGCACCTTACCAGCAGCCCCTGAAAGGGACGGTAACACAAACTATGGCACTCTTTCCTGGAGCACTTGTGTAGCCCAATCAATCCATTTTCCACCCACAAAATGCCAAGAAAAGGCATTTGTATGCCTTCTGGTAGACAACCTACTACACTATCAAATTTTGAAATTAAGATTAATTTTGAAGCTATTCCAAACACACATAGGCAGGTCTTGCCAAGCTCAAAGTGTAAGGTGATCAACCCAGTAATGAACTTTAAAAGTGTTTCACCACACAAAAATGCACAATTCTTTTTAAAACATGTAATATATAAACAAAAAAAAAATCAAAGTGCATCAAAATATACTCTTCTAACCCTTTCTAATCCCCACATCCTTAACTAATAGCATATTGATTAAACAGTTTTAATTTTCCTCTGCCTTGGCCTTTCTGATATAATGACAATTGGTAAAGAAGATTGATAATGATTGGGTTTAAATTATTATTACTGCATGGGGGTCATCTTTGATGAGAAAATCCATATCAACATGGTTCACTGTGTTTTTAATATTGGCCTGTACTTTTTTGAACAATGCCAATATCAAATTACAGAAATTTTTAATATATTAAGGCATTCATACTCGAAGCAGAAAATACAAGGGACACAAATCAGTTGTGGTAAATTACACAAAAACCTGTAATATCTGGCCCCACATTTTAAAAGACTCTGGGGCCTGTTTAATAGCTTTCCCTAAAGGCATCCCCTTAAACGTATTTGTTTGATGCTGAAAAGTAAAAAATTCTGATGACTTTACCTGTGTCTTTAAAGGATATTTACCACTATTACTAATATTGCGAAGGTAACTCTAACTCATCTGTCTTATGTAATTGCTTTACAAACAGGCCAGATATTACCTTTTCATTTTTAATTTACAATTGCAATTTCAGTGGTTTTATTAGAGGACAAGGTCCAACACTGTGTGCTGTATCAGAGTTACCGCAATAAAGAACCTTGCACTGAACTGCTGTTTCAGCGTCCTGCTATGTGAGAGCAAGGTTTCATGTGCTGTGCTCATGTTTTTTTTTTACTTGCTTTATAACTCTGGCCTGTCACTGTAAGGTCTTTGAGATATCTTCTTAGAGAACAAGCGGATAATAGAGCTCAGTGTTAACAAAATGAAAGTATATATTCTGTGTGGCAGAAAATATATTTTAAATTCCTATGTAATATAACATCAATACAATTGTTAAAAATGAATGTTGAATCTGGGCTATATCTCCAATTTTCATGTTCCTTATAACTCTTTTGTCTGAACCAGCATACCAACCGGTAAAAGCAAAAAATTATGTTTACCAGGTTGTCTACCTTGTACATCTATGCATACAAAGCATGAGAGGACTTGTAGTGTGCCAAGATGAAAGGCAAGGAGATTATATATATTTGCCTCAGCAGTCAGGAACCCTAGTTGATGTTCCAACACTGAGTTGGATTATATACTCCAGCATTTAAAGGAATAAGCAATTTACGTTAAATTATTAATAACATATTAACTCTGAGCTAATCCAATTGCCATTTGATTAGCTCTGAGGATGAAAGCACACACCCAACTGCTCCCCAGTAAGCATACGAGCTTTCACCACTGATAGCAAATCAGCAGTGGACACTCTTGTGACTCAGCTGCATATATCTGGACCATAACCCAGTCTGCAAAACAAGTACACTTAAATCTAAATGTTTTGCCATCCCTAGTCAATATTACTGTGTTACTTTGAATGTTTCAGCAAGTTGAAGTTGAAATCTTCAAAAAGCTTAAAGATAAAGATGACACATTTTGGTAAAATCTTAGACTTCAAACAGGAAAGAGGACCTTGCAATAGTGTGGGAACCCAAAGAGATCTGTGAGATATGTCAGTAAACTGTGACTTAATTCGCCTGTTAGGATGATGGCTTGTTCAAAATCAGTGTTAGGTTAGGCCAGGTTCTACAAATATGAAAGCTTTATAAATACACAGACTCCTCCCAAAACACAGCAGCCATAGGTGCTTCTAGACAGCTGCCTAACACTCTGAAAGCGATTGAGGCCCACAAAGCAGAAAAAAGCTATGAGATAGTAAATGTATTTAAGAAATGGCAGTTAACAGCAACTGTGTTGGTCAAGAGAAGGTTTGAAAGTTCAACAAATATTTCAGCGGACCGTAGCAATTAGAACTCTTGCTAGACTGCAAAAGATTGTAGCAGACTCTGGAGTTGTGGTACATAGTTCTACTGTCCAAATATAGCCTTAATGGAGGAGTCATCAGAAGAAAACCTCTCCTGTGTGCTCAACACACAATCCATCGTCAGATGTTTGCAAATAAACGTCATTTTTTAATCATATCCTGTGAACCGATAATATTAAAATATAACTTTTTGGGGCTTATGACTTGTGTCAGCATTAGAGATGCTGGCATCCCCCCTTGTAACTTCATAGTCAAGCTGTCACAGGCACAGCATAAACGTGACAGAATAGGGTTATAAGGTGAAGAGAGGAAAAATAAAACACTGCACCACCTATTATGTGTTATGTTTTTTATACCAATGTAGCCTTTGTACAAAAGTTATCTTAGCACAGAATCCGTTGAAAAGCATTGAAGATTCCAAGATGGCCACTGTGCCATTGTAATATATGGTGAGTCCAAGCAATGGCAATAATAGGCAGGAAGAAATACCGGTAACATGCCATAGATGCCATAGCAGAGCTCCAAAATGTATCCCCTTTTCCACTGATTGCACAACATTCCCTGTCCCTCAGTCCTCAAAGCATGAGCGAGCTTGTCAAGGTACAGTGTTCTGAGGGACAGGGTGGCCACATAATCACATTGAGCACATTTTGGGCATGGTTGTGGAAAAATGGAAAGGAAAGGAGGACAAACTATGGACCCACTACAGCATCTACTCTACATCTACTCTACATCTACCGCATGGTTATGCCGCCTGAACAAGTAAGCAGCAAATGGAGACGATGGGAGCCGAGTGCACCACCAGTCGCAAACCCCCACTCACCTTCTAGCCTTGGCGTGCCCATGCTGCTCATCCAGAAATACTGGTCATGTACATGTGCATGGCTAGAGGTGAGCAGAGACGTGGTAAGGGTTCCAGGAGAAGGTGAGTGTATGGGGGGTCACACAGCGTTGCATCCTAAATTCCAAGTTTTACACAACGGGCCATACCGAGTTCCAAGTAGTGGAACAGGGGTATGGTACAGTATATTGTAGGTCTGCTTTTACGTAAAGTATTACAATGAGGCTTATTCAATTTGTAGATAATGTGCATTGGTTTAAGTTGTCAGTTGTCACCTTCCACAAGTTTCTTAGACGAGGTCTAATCTCAGTAACACATAAAACAAATAACCATGATTAATGCAATTATGCAAATGCAGACACATGGCAGATTTACAAAACATTATCATTTTAATTTGTGCTCTTCAGGCTGTATCAAATGCCCTTGCAGATTTTCAAGTTCAATACAAACATAAAACTATCAAAGCTTAACCAAATATTTGAACCATTATACGTGTAAACTATTGATCACTGATTACTACACAGCAACATGTCGCATTGCAACAGGAAATGTCATCACTTCAAGGCACTTCATCTGGTCTTATTTTCATTCCATTAAAGCAAGAGAGGCTTCTTCAGATTTGATGTGTCTGGTTGTCACCTTTTTCACATGTCGCTTTTTCAAAGTGCCCTGTCACATAGAGGAGCAATTAGGTCCAGCCCAATGCTAGCAGCTAGTGGATAGGCAGAAGCAGCCAGGCCTGCCATTGGAGGTGTGTGTGTAGGTCTGCACTAGAGAAATAAATAAACTAAAGAAATATCTCACTAATATCTGAGAGAATGTTTTCAATACAGTATTTAAAAAAATTGCTATGAAATAAAAAAATCAGAAACACAGATACACTTCGTCAATGGACCCAGGCATGGCCGACCAAAACCCACTGAACTTGTGTAATACATTTGGCCAAAGCCCCTGCTAATACTACCCTCTTAGGGTGAAGAACTAGAAATGGATATAATGGATATTTTCACTTTTTGAATCATCCTGGAATCGTCCTGTTTTTTTTCTGTTCTTCTCTGTAAGATGGCAGGTAATCAGTCATTACATCATTGCCACACACAACAGTGGCAATACATGGAGGAGGTGGAGCTTTACAGCTAAAACAGGTGGCATTATCTGGGATTAGTGTGAAGTAGGGGCAGTGAAAACTGGCAAAAGGTACTCCTCATGGGGGGAGCAATTCAGGGGATGCTAGTTAAAAATGTGGGTTTTGGCAGCTTTAAGTTTAATAAGGATAAATGTAAGGTTATGCACATGGGCAAGGCAATTTGTGTCAGGATTACACTAAAAAACTTTAAACTAATCAATGTCAGGCAGAAGCTGCAAAGGCAAACAGGATCATCGGGTGCATCAAGGGTTCCATAAGGGCCCCTAACCAGAGCATCACTTTATCCCTGTATCAGTCACTGGTCAGACCCCATATGTAGTATTGTGTACAGTTCAGGGCACCTGTGGATAAGAAGGGCATATCAGAACTGGAGTGCATTCAATAGTGGGCAACTAAATAAAAAATGGAATGGGGGAACTAGAGTACAAAAAAATATTGAATAACTTAGATTTATTTAGTTTGGAAAAGAAATGTCTTAAAGCGGAACAACACACAGGAATTACACTTTCATGTGTGTTGTTCCTTTTTTGGGTGACGGCATCCCACATTGGGATCCCCTGCTGTGTGTACCCCCCAGGTTGGCCAGTTTCATTCACATTCCTTCTGCTCCCATGGTGCAGAGTCAGGCAAGAGCAAGTGCGCTGAATAAATGTGCTCGCTGTCACTCAACTCCCTTCGGCACCGCTGACGGCTAAGCCGTCTGGACAGTTAAGCAGTCGAGCCTCTGATGCAAGCCTGGTGAACAGGGAGCGCAGCATGCATCAAGCAAGGGGAGGGGGCAGCCACTGTTAACGGGGACAGGGCTGCAATGTGTCCCTCTGCAACAGATTCTACACCATAGCTGACTGGCATGTTTCTAATGTACAGAGGGCCCCATGGAACAACAGCCTCTACCTTCAGATGGGAGGAGGAGGCAGAACATGTATTGGTTGTGTGGACTCCAGCCTTTGCAGGGAAGTGTTAGGTCTTGTTGTTATTCATCGAACTGAGGGGGGCGGAGGGGGGGGGCAGTGGCAAACATACACACTGGCAAACTTAGGATGCACCCTGGAATCTTGAAGTTTGCATTGCAGCCATAGATATTTATTTTTCAGCTTAACAGTTTAAAAAAAAATCATGACCTGATTCTCTCTTTTGGGATCAAAATTGGGATGCCCTACGGTCTTCAAACAACCCAATAGACCACTATGCTTACTTAACCAAAGTTTCCTGATTGATTGAGGCTTAAACAGTAAAAGCCATTATTAGAAAAACAACTATGGTATTTGGTTATTTCTAAATAAAAGGTACAATATTACAATCAAGCCTATCTTTAGGGAGACTATTATGACATTTGAGGAAAAAGTTAAGCTAATGCTAAATCGCTGCACTAAGCCATCATCTAGAAAGCCATGTTGGTCCACACATACACCATTCCAGAAGGCCTCATGCAAGTGTCTTGAGGGTCAGGTGTCCTAAGCATGTTATAAGCAGAAGGGTTTATTTTAATAAAATTAACACCCCATGCATATTCTAATTAGCATGGCATCGCAGATGAATAAGTGTGGGAAGAATAAGTGGTCATGGTGAGGTCACAGTGTGTTTCAGGGGCAAGTAATGTCCAAAGACTAAGCACACATGACATTGGAAGGGGCAGGAGAGCCTAAGAGGACAGGCAGGGATGAAGTAACATTCCATGGACCCTATGCTTGGGGAAGAGAAGTTGTTTTAGTAAGACCGTACTTACCAGCAGAATGTGGGCTGCAGGAAGGGGGGTGGTGGGGAAGGGCCTTTCATGCCGACGTCTGACTTTATAGGCCCAAATAATTAATGGTAAAGAAATTATTAGACAAAAATCATAAATAACGCGTCTGGGCATTCTAGCAAGCTATAGAGCAATACAAGCATTGTGGTGCAACTAACCTGGTGACCTTCCAGGTCTGACTCCCTCCCCTCGCTGCCGTCCTTGTCAATGGCTGTTGTAGAGGGTCCTTTCACCACTGGAGCAGCCACATGCCTGGCAAGTCCCAAAAAGGCATTTCGGTGGAAGCCCCTTCGTTGGCCTCATCCTCCTCCTGTAATCCTACAAGTAGAAAAGTACAAAACAGTTTTAAGCAAATAAACTTGCAAAGAGTCTTCATACTAAAATTTAGACCTTCATACCAAACGTTCCAAACAAACTGCAACCCAATAGCCCAAATGAAAGAAACAGCTCACTACTTGATAGGCCGAAGACAGAAATATGAAGCAACCATGCTGACTCAAGTTACTCTATTTGAACTTCAAGTGGGGCCAACAATGGTGCCACACAATGTCCTTGATTCACTAAGAGTTGAAAAAAAATTCTCATGATAGAAAAAATTCATTTTGTGAGAAATAATCCTGAGAATGTCACTTTTAGTAAATCACCAGATAGGAGGACAATGAAAGTCTATGATACTTTTTACTAAAGTGTGTAAAGTGATTAAAAAAGTGCAGTTTAATTTCATTGTATTCCTATCTGGTGATTCACTAAAAGTGACATTCTCTGGCATTTTTCTCATTAATTGAATCTTTTTCTACCATGATCATTTTTTTCAACCGTTGTGTGTTTAAGTGGTGTGAACTTTGTACACACGCTCTAAAAGATGAAAATTCATCAAGCTAAAGTCCAAGCAGTCAATTTCTATTTGGAGTCTAGCAAAGATAGTAAAATTATGGGCATTTTGAAGCTATAGCTAAATATTAACCCTTTAAGTGCCAGCCTTCCTAGAATTTTTGTCACCCTTTGTTGCCAGACTACGTTTCACTATTTTGCGCTACATATTTTCAACCTTGATTTTTGAAGGGATTTCAGGGATTTTCCAGGAAAATTATATATTGTTTTTTTAAGCAGAGTCTGAGCTTCAACATGAAATGTCTTGTTTGGCCTTTTTTAGTGTATTCTCAATACTTTTTTTGCAATTTGTTTTTTGTAATAAAAAATGTAAGTTTGTCAATAAAATCTTATTGCGTGTGAAACCCTAATTTCTCCCAGTTACAGCGGTACCACATATGTATTGGTAGACACCCTTTCTTGCCCAGGGGACTCCCCCAAACTGAAACAGCGCTTTAGGAGATTTTCAGATAAAATACAACTATGTTACGCGCTAAGCGCACCTTGCAGTTTTTCCAGAAAAACATCTCTTTACATTTAAAAATGCAAACTATATATTCTCTGGAAGTACACGCCTCAAGCTTTCTAGACGTACCAGGCTTGTTTATGTGGGCATAGTTTTGCGGAAGTAATCCCTCAATCAATTCTTTGGTTGCACAGAGTTTCCCTAAAAAAGAATAAAAAAGAAGAATCAAAGCCACATTTTCCTAAAATAAACTATATTCAAACAAGAAAAAACAAGTTACATCTGAAAAAGCAACATCCCCCGAACAGAACGGTACCCAACATGCATAGCTACTGTCAAGGACGGAGTTGCCAAACACCACAAAGAAAATCATGCGCATAACGGTAATTTTACTTGAAAATTTCAAAAACCAAAACAACCCTTTACATTTGGAATACCCCCATAAGCCATATATTCCCTGAAAGTACACATGTTAAGCTTTCTATGCATGCCCAGTTTGTTGTAGTGGGCTCATCTTTCTGGAAGTAATCCCTTGAAGAATTCTATGGTTGCACAGGGTTTCCCTAAAAAATTGTAAAAAAGCGGTAAGTGTGTTGCCTATTGTTTTTCACACAGTGGGGCATCCTGTTTCTGTGAAGAAATATATTCGACCCTGGAATCTTGAAGTTTGCATTGCAGCCATAGATATTTATTTTTCAGCTTAACAGTTTAAAAAAAAATTATGACCTGGTTTCAAAAACCAAAACAACCCTTTACATTTGGAATACCCCCAAAAACCATATATTCCATGAAAGTGCACATGTTAAGCTTTCTATGCATACCCAGCTTGTTGTAGTGGGCTCATCTTTCTGGAAGTAATCCCTTGAAGAATTCTATGGTTGCACAGGGTTTCCCTAAAAAATTATAAAAAAGCATAGTAAAAAACATGTTTTCCTAAAATATCAATATGCAAACAAGAAAAAAAACAAGCTAAATCTGAAAGCGCTAGGTCCCCAGAGCAGAACAATACCCCACATGCATAGGTACTATTAACCCTTTTAATTGCCAGTCTACTTGAAGTTTTGTCACCCTCTGTTGACAGGTTATTTTTCCCCATTTTGTGACATGATTAACCGTGCCATTTTGCCGGAATTTCCAGGAAAATATATATATATATTTTGCAGCAGAGTTTAGGCTTTAACATGAAATGTCTTGTTTGTAATTTTTCTACTGTTTTTTAAATATTTTTGCATAAAAAAATTGCCTCCTTTATTTTAAATAAAACATTTGTTTTATTAATGAAAACCATATTGCACGTGAAAGCCCCATTTCTCCCGATTACAACGGTACCACATATGTATCGGTGGCACCCCTATTCTTGCCCAGGAGACCCCCCCAAACTGAAAAGAGCACTTTATAACATTTACAAATAAAATACAACTACTATCCACGCTATAAACATAAGAGGTTAATTTAAAAAAAATGACATAGGGTCCCCCCCTCCTCGGGGGGACCCCATTTTTTGGGAATTTTAAGAGTTAAAAACCCTTAAAAATCCAAAAAAAAAGGGTCCTCCTTACCCATCATATCCAGCCCAGGACCAGCTATTGGGGCTTGTAGGAACAGGGTGCAGGGGCCAGCTTTGGTGGCAGCTTTTTGACGGCTACAAGCTCCGTGGGCTCTTCTGCCCCCCCCTGGGCTTTGGGGGTGCCGGGGGTTAATGACTTGGCCCTCAGCCTTGTGAACTGGTATAGGGGTCTCATGAACCCCTTACCAGTTCACAAGGGGTTAACAGAAAAATAAAAACACAGACACAATAAAAAAAATGACATTTATATACTTTTTTTTCTTTACTTACCTTCGATCCTCCTCTGTCCCCCATGGCGATCCCCGATGACAAATGCCGGGTGTTTGGTGGAGGGAGCCTGGGGGGGGTGAAGGACCACAGCCCTCCCTACCTCTCTTCTCCAAGCACCCGGCAAGACTGATATTCTCAGGTGCGGGTGTTAAGAAGCCGGCTGCCGAGTGACATCACAGTGACGTCGCCCGTCCCCGCCCCAGGGGGCAGGGCTAGCAGTCGAGATCCAGGAAGGGGGGGGTCGCTATTCCGGGGGTTCTCCTGGAGCCATCCGAGCCCCCAGGGGGAATAGGATGGCACCAAATTAAAGAGGAGACCCGATCGACAGAGGGGTCAGGTGAGTATTTTTTATTTTTTTTAACTAGCAGGGGGGGAAAGTCAAGCACGTAACACCTACATGCTTGGCACTTAAGGCCCGGAAAAGCGAGCACATAGGTGTTACATGCTTGGCAACAAAAGGGTTAATAGACTAATCCAGCATCTCACATGTGTCTCTATCTCATATGTTTCCAGGCTAGGAAATAAGCCAAATGACTAATAGAGGGGTATCTTGTGTATATTTATATTTAACTCGTGGGACTAATTTATGCTTTTTAACATATATATATATATATATATATATATATATACATACACAACCTTATAAAAGCCATAGATTTCTGGCTCAAACAAATGCCATGCTAGTGGCAAGACTTGAGCTGTCTTTTGTTGCTAGTGAAAATACAGCCTACATTCTCCGCACCTATGATGGAGCCTCTTGACGGGTTCTGTGTGAGTGTTTGCAGCAGCGTGGACTGTTAATCATGTACCTTCCAGAGCTTAGGAATACCTGCAGTCACCTGAATATCGATCAGATGACCGATCAGCAGACCCGACAGAACCGTCTTTCTCTTGATAAGCTTTTCTCAGAGTTGCGGCTATGGTTGGCCCCCACCACAAGAAAGTGGATTGCAATTGGAGGTATGACCAAATTGCTTGGCTGCCTTCAATTGTTAGCGAATTACTCTTTGCAGAGGCTAGGGGCACTGTCAGTTGGCATGTCCCAGCCTTCATAAACACTTTAACCATCCCACGTAAGCCAATTCAGCCTCGCTGTTTCCTCCTTCACTTTCAGTTTCGGTTTTGCTAGTGTCCTAGCTCAGTGCTGCAGATTCCTCCCCTGAACACTTCGTCCCTAGGACTTGATCATGGGTGACGGAGGTCTGTCAGCGCTCCAGTTTTACATCATACAGCAGCGGGATTTAACCCTCTATATGGCTAATATAATAGTTCCAGAAAGAACAACTCATCTATCAGCTTTCTCTTACAATGCTAATTAATCTAAGTTATAAATTATAGAAACTATCAAAAATATGAGTTTCCCAATAAATGTAAACAAATGTTTTTAAATATTTTCAATAAGATTAAAAATTATTTTGTTTAAGCCCATATATTATGTAAAAGGAATTCTCCTATGCAGGAAATCCTCATTCTATCCCATGCCATTTGATAAACCTATGAGGTGACAATTCTTGTCACAAAATAATTTATAAACATTTCATAATAAAAGTGTCAGGGGGCCATTGATTGTATGCATGTTGATCTGGTTCCCCCAGCTGCTCAGGAGTATATATTTTGGTATGTTTAGGTTCACATAGCTCCTCCTTTTAGTCCACTTTCCTCTCTTGAGGCTAGCTTAGCTTCAGCTACCCCCAAACAGCTTTCCTGTGTCTCAGTCTGTTTAGGTCCACATAGCTCCTAATTTTAGCCCACTCTACTAATTTGAGGCTAGCCTAGCTTTCCCTCCCCTCAAACAGTTTCCCTGTGTCTCATTCTGTTTAATTTCACATAGCTCCTTCTTGTAGCCCACTCTCCTCTCTTGAGGATAGCCTAGCTCCCCCTCCTCAAACAGCTTTATTGTGTCCCATTTGGCCATTGTTTTACTTTGTTGTTGCCAGTTGGCTTGTTGGTAAGTCTGTTTGTGGCTGGAGGGGATCTGCCTGTTTATTGTTGCATTTGCAATGTTTTTTTCCTTTGTTATGTGCCCCTTTTTTGTAATTGGTCCAAGTTTCATGTTTTAGTCAATTGCTCTCCCTGCCCTCCATCACTGTGCCCATTGAATGTCCCCTTCTCCCTGTTGCAGTTACCAATGGTTAGTCCAAGCATCCTGCCTTAGCTATTGATTGTTTGGCTCTACTCTTTTGTAATACTTAATATTTAGTCTAGGCTGTTTTTATGTTGTGTTGTAGTTAATATTTTAATTTCCATTTTATTCATATTTTAGGTGATTCGGGTTATCCCTTGCTGTCCTGGCTCCTGACTCCCTTCTTAAGGCCCCAGACACCTGGCCAGGTGGCTTATATTATGGCCCACGCAGCACAAGGGCTGAAGTTGAGCATGCCTTAGGCTGTTGAAGGCCAGATTTTGCTGTTTGGTCCACACAGGGGGCGCTCTTCAATACAAGCCAGAGAAGGTTGTGTAAATTATCATGGTGTGCATCAGCCTTCTTAACTTTGCCTTGAGCGAGAGGGTGGCAGCAAATTTGGAGGAGACAACCCCTGCTTCTGCTCCAGAAATCTGTATGCTGGCACCCAGAGCCATGGGGGCCAAAGCATTCAGCAGCTTTAGGTGGACTTTTTCTTGAATTTATATTTTTTCTCCACTTAATGTCATTTGTGATTTATTCAATCCTTTGCCTTGTCTGATTGTGATTAAAAAACATCCAAACAAAGTTCTGTTTTTTGGTTTATATTCTCTAATTACGTGTTAATTGTCATGTTGTTGGGTTATGGCACAACTGTGAATGTAGGTCAACAGAAAATTGATCATTAAAAATGTGGCCGTCCGGCGTAACTAAAGTAAAGGTCCAACATGGCACCCACGTGTTTACCCGTGAGAAGCTGGAGGACACTATGAAGTCCCACTTTCATGTCATTCACCTACAAATGTGTGCTGCATTACACTCCTGCCAAGGTGCAAACAGCTGACAGAGTGGCCACGAAATACGAGCAAAGGCACATAGTGCCACAGTAATGGTGGAGTCCTGTACATCCAATGTTACAGGGCTACAGTACTTTGCTGCCACTGTCACATGGACCACATAAGTGGCCCTGGGTATGGAAGTTCTACAGCCAGAACTTCCCAGGTAAGTGGATGTACAACAGAGAAGGGGAGCTATCAGGGTAATTATATTTTCTTTTGTAGCTTGGGAATTCTGGCTGCGGATTATGTCCACCCAGAGGTGAGGGGTTCGACTAGTGGGGCCAAGAAGACAGGGTGTGGGTGTAAGGCGGTGGCCCTGAACCCTGTCAACGTCTTCTTCCTCCTCTGAAGCAGCACCACCACCAGCCATGGAGCTTGCTGACGAGGAGGATATGTTGAGCTTGGAGTCGGCCAAAGCTCCTGCACACTTCTGTAGCTCAATACCCAAAGAAAAATCACAGTGTGCTGCATGTAAAGTCTAATAACATGTTTGCTAAGTGGTGGTGTGTTGTGCTTTTCTATCCCTACAGAACCATCAGAGGGTGAGAATGCGGCAATGGGGCCACCCAATATGGAAGTGGCACAAGTCTCAGGTGGGTGTGAAAGCAGTGAAGCAGAACAATACCCAAGCATTGCACAACAACACATGGTCATAAATAATAACTTAGGTTCTTTCCCTCTACAGACCCTGAAAAGCGATGGAGCCGCGGAGGAGGGTGGTCACCTAAAAATATGTGTCAAACAGTTTGGGTAAGTATGTAAAAATGTGTGTGCATGTACAGGCACACATGTGGACAAACAAGTGGTAATGTATATTTTTTCTCTTTCCATGTGCCATGTTGGTCCCAGAAAAAATGTAATTAAAATATACATATATTTTATATGTTTTTAATATACATCACATTTTTAAAACTGATTTTAAACAAAAAAAACATTATAATAAAAAAATAGATTTAAAGTGATATGCTGCATGGTGGCGTGTTTTCTATGCAACTACATAAAGCAGATGCTAAGCATCTGTTTCTAATTTTGTTTTTATTTACCCAGGAATAGAACATATGATATTTGTTTGTTTAAACCTGGCTAGTTATCAGCTTCCAACATAAAATTAAATTTTTTGCTCATATTGTAACGTTTGTTTGGTAAGGTCACCGCCTCTCATGTGTGCAGTCGCGCCAGGGCCTGGACATTGTTTACAGGTTGTCCCATTTAGTGTTGACTGTTAAAATATGCCATTGTTTTTTAGGAATCTTTTTTAACCAGATGTGTTGTCTGATATATTGAGTAATGAATAAACGTTTTTATTGTGGGGTCCTTGATGTTTGCTCACCCCTTCACCCCCTAGAAGTTGTCATCTGTCACTATACAAAGCCCCATGGTGGGCTGTTTTCAGATACCGATTCCTATATCCTCTACTCCTTAATCTATCTTTGATTAGTTTGGCTTCCTGTTTGAATTCCGAGAGGATGTTATCAATGTACCTGTGCCAGTCTCATATGTGGCACAGGTACATTGATAAGTCCTTGTTGAATTATAGATGACATTCCCATAACCCTGGTACAGGTTTGCATACGACGGGGCACATGTTGTCCACATCGCAGTCCCCTGTACCTGGTGGTATAGGTCCCCTTTAAAGAGAAATACATTTTGTGTCAAAATGTATTTTAGCAGATTAAGGAGGAAAACGCTGTGGTCATGCTTCTCCAAAGACAATTAGGGTGGCCAAAATAGTATAAGGTGGCAAAATGATGTCCTGAATCAAACTTTATGAATGTCGGATATCTTTATTATATGCTGCTAAAGATACAACATGTGGTTATAAATGGTAATCTAAATATGAGCTTTTTCAGTAAGAGATCCTAGCTCCAAGACTTTTGGTACATCCTGTTGTTTTTTTTCATCTTTGTGAATCATTCGTAAAGAATAAAAGTTTGGATTTTTTGGATTTGGTGTCTGCAAATAATGCCGGGTAAATTTGTCAATAATTTTGTGTTCTAGTGCATGATCCAAAATGCTATTGTATTCAACTAAATCATTGGGCACCTTAGATGTGGGAGCCCTCAAGTATCACTCATCATTTTTCAATATCTTCTAACACATATTTTCATATTGGGAGGTAGACATGACCACATCATTTCCCCCCTTGTCCATCTGTTTGACTTCAAGGACCCACCATCTCTCAGTTTTCTGATTGCTATTGTTGAATCTTGTTGTTTTTCTTAATTTTCCTACTTCCTTTGACACAACCTCAGAAAAAAGTTTGAATATGGGGTTCTGTACTCATTGGGGGAAAAAAGGTTGATTATTTCTTAAATTTCTGTTTATGTCTCTTCAATATTACTCTCAGTAGCTAAAATGGATCTAGTTGGTCTTCTGATAGTTCACCATAAGTAGAAAAATCCAAAGGCTGCTCGGAGACTAGCCCCATCTTAACGGAATTCCTATCAGTGTAAATAATTTGTACTTTCCTTACATATAATGCCAAATCATTTATTAGAGTACATTTATCAGTGTCTTGTGGATGACAATAATTAAGGCCCAGCTTCAACATATCCATTTGTGACTGTGTTAACTCTGTGTTAGTGAGATTTATAACTGCTGGGGTTTGATTGGTGTCTGACTGTGCTGATATGGAAAATTGTTGGTTGTCTGCTTTTTGTGCTTTTATGTTGATGCCAGATCTGGGCGGGGCTCCATCTGTCCCAATACTAAAAAAAATTCTTAGTGCCTATGTGTTTTTTGTGAATCTGTACCTGAGGTGATTGGGGAATTCTATATTATTATTTGTCCCATTTATGATAATTCATACTTTTTGTCTATATTGTACCGATGTTTTGATGCTGATGTTCCTACAGAATCTGTGTGTGACTGTGTTGTGAATGTTTATGATATCTACTCTCTCTATTATTGACATTCCTCCATTTATATGCATATCCTTGTGCATGTGCCTGTCTTGTGCTAAAGTGTATTTTTTCTGCTTGGCAATTTATTTGTTATATTTTTCTACATGAATTTAGTTTTGTTTTTTGTTTTTTTTGTATATATATTTCATTATCTTAAAAAAAATTCCAGCACTTGGCTGGTTTTCAATATATCTGTATCAATGTCCTGTAGGTGTTCTGTATAGTGTTCAATCAATATATTGACCATTGTCTCCGATCAGTCCTGAAGATTTTGTTGCCACCTTTACTTGTAAGTTTGTGACACGTTACTTGTGGAAAAACCTGAACACTTAAGCCTTTTAGGCGCACTTTTTCCTGTACATATTTTTTAAAAAAGAAAATATTCCACCATGCTCTTGATTTATACTTTAATTTATTTTGTAACTGAAACATATGACTGTTTATTCTGTGAGTTATTTGGACTTGATCTATGTTAATAGAATCCCCACTAACAGATTCAACTGCATCTTTTACTATAGCTTCTCACAAACTTTCTGTCCATAATAAGCACACATGACATAGGAAGTGGCAGAAGAGCATTAGAGGATATAAAGGGAACCAGCAACATTTTATGATGACATTTCTGGGCCCAAGAGTTAGAAACATAAAACTAGACTGTACTTACCAGAAGAAGGAGCACCGCTTGTTCCCCCTTGTGGCGAGGCAGTAGTCATCAAAATCAGAGACTCTATAAGCCAAACAACAAAACATAAATGTGTGTTGATCACAAAGATAAAAGGGCAAATAGATTGTGGTGAATGTTTTATAGTACTAACCGGGTGAGGACACAGCAGACATCTCCTGCTCAATGCCCACATGGGTGAAATGAGACATGTGACCAATGTTTGGTTGGAACATCTATATTTCTGCCAAGTTATAAGACTTGATGCCACAAACACGGGGAAGTAGTTGCAGGATTGTGAACTAAGGGGGTGTAGTATGTGAAATAAGTAGGTGGAGAAATGTGAAATAAGGGGGTGGTGTATGCGCAATAATTGTACGTGGCTTTATAAATCAGTTGCTGGTGTACACAGCTTTATTTCAGATACCCCATGCCTTTTTTCACATACCCCACCCTTATTTCACTTACCCCCACCCAGTCATTACACAAACCCTGCCCCTTCTGTCATACCCCACCCCTTATTTCACATACCCCCACCCAGTCATTACACAAACCATGCCCCTTCTGTCATACCCCACCCCTTATTTCACATACCCCCACCCAGTCATTACACAAACCATGCCCCTTCTATCATACCCCACCCCTTATTTCACATAACCCCCCCAGTCATTACACAAATCCCGCCCTTTCTGTCATACCCTGCCCCTTATTTCACAGAAACCCACCCAGTCATTACACAAACCCCATCCCTTCTGTTATACCCCGCCAGCTAAAGATGTATATATGTAGGTGTATTAAGAATTCCAGGAAATTAGTTACTTACCATACCCTGATATGGCTTTAACCAAAAGAAGACAGGATAAGGATGGACACATCTCTGTTTGCAAATAAAAATAGCAGTTTTAAGATTGAGACATTTTACATTTTTTGCTATGTTGTATGTGCCGCAATTTCCTACTGGTAGTCAGGTAGATGTTTTTATTGTACCCCTAAAATAAACATACTTCGAATTCACACAGGACCTCCTCCCATATATTCTTGAAGACTTGCAGAATAAACAGATACTGTAGCAACAATGGTATTAAATACCCTACAATGTTGTTTTAAATTTGTTCCTTTTGTTAGTTATTAGATGTACACACAATCGAGAATATATACCTTGACCTATCCTCTGCTTTCGACACTGTTCACCATGCTCTTCTGCTCCCTGGGAACTCAAGACCACACAGTTTTATGGCTATTCTTTTAACCCCACTCAGGGGTGAAGCTAGCCTTTTTAACTATATAAAGGCATCCTCAACCCTTATTATATAGTAATCTAACTATATATGAAACACAGTTGGTCAATCAAATTTGTTTTTAAATACATCCAGTCATTGGTGGCTCAGCAGCTTTAATTTAATGTATTAAAAAATGCAATATGATGTCAGGCAGTGGTGCCCCAATCCCCAATGAACCACCAATGGACTAGTAAAATAAAGTGGGTCTAGAGATTGCCATTCCCTGTAGATGTTGCTGCCTCACCTGACCCCATTGCAGGTGCACCCGGATCCCTCTCTAACATGGTTTCCTCCTTCCAACCTCTGTCTGTTGGTGCACCACAAGGTTCTGTTCTTGGACCTCTACTCTTCTCAGTTTACACCTATGGTCTTCACCTATGGTCTTCTACTGCCTCCACAACAACTATATCTGTCAACAATATCACAATTACTGCAACTTCCCAAGCACAATGTTTTGGTGTTATACTGGACTTCTCTCTCTCATTCATACCTCACTAGCTAACTAATGTCATCTCCAACTAAAAAATATTTCCCGCATTGCCTCCAACTCAAAAATATCTCCCCTTTCCACCCCTTCCTCTCACCTGATACCACCAACATCCTAGTGCATGCCCTGATCATATTCTAAATAAACTACTGCAACACTCTCCTCTGTGGCTTACCAATAAACAGACTGGAACCCTTCCAATCTATACTCAACTGCTGCTAAACTCATTCACCTCATCTCTCATTTCTCTAGCACACTGCAATCACACCACTGCCTAGGCGCAAACTCCACTCTTCCCAGGACCTCCTCCTGTTCTCAACCCTTTTCCCCTCTTCTCACTCCCATGTTCAGGACTCCATACACCGCCCCAATTCTCTGGAATACAATACAATTTGCCACTTCCTATGCCTTCACGACTTTAAGAGTGCCCTTAAAACCCACCTTTTATATTGTGTGGTCTAAATAACTGCCAACCCCAACCACTTTAGATCACTTGCCATTATACTTAGTACACACTACCTGTGAGCTACATTTTGTCTCCACCCATGCTTTAGAGATTGTTACATCTGACTGTGCAATTCTGCACTATAAAGTGCCCTGGATGTGGCTTAATAAATAATCAATACTAATAACTGAAAAACAAAAGGAAAAGGTTTAATAGTGAATGTAATTCCAGCACAGGACACTTTCCTGAAGCTCCGGCAAAAGAGTTAATTCAGCAGTTACCAAACATGCAGACCCTAGCCAAGGAAAACCAGTCTTACCAGTTTTTTAGAACAATAGAAAGGAGCTTTATACCAAAAACTGTGCAAGGAAAAGGTACAATAAACCCCAAATTATGTTACAAATACAACTAAACTATACACACATCTACAAATTTGAGCAGTTTTAAGACAGAAATACAAGAAAAACATATCTTAGTAAATAATAGCCTTTCTCAGATGCTTGGTCAGCCCATTCAGGAATCCAGGTATTTTTGGTCTGTCCTAGAAAGAGCGTGTCCTGGGATCCTTTTGTTTAACATAGGACCATGTCTATTGACCAATCAAAGGTCCCCAAAAATCATCCAGTGAGTGATTGTTTTTAATCAATATGTTCCACTAGCCAATCTCAGATCAACACACTGACACAAAGGAAACTAAACAAGCACATGGCTTGCGGCCATTTTTGGACAATGCAGTTGTCCATTCAATTATTTGAACAATTTTAAACAGATTTTTATCACAGATCAAATCAATAATAAACATAAAAATATGTCCATAGCACTACAGTTATACTAAAAAAGACTCCAAATATGTGCAATCTAAGAATGCCAAAGCACAAGAACAATAGAAATAACATAATTACAAACAATTGTTTGTAATATGATATCCTTAAGTTCTTTTTTGAAATGCACAATTTTGTCAGATAGTTGAAAAGTTGATACTTTTAAAATTATATTTTCAGCAATGTTGTTATGACCGAATGCTGATACAATTCATTACTTGTCTTATGAACTGGGTGCCATCTGCAGCATGAAGAAAGCATAAAAAGTAAAGGCTTAAAATTGCTACAGAGTGTTCTTTTTTTTTCCACAAGTTACAGGGAATTTAATTTAATGGTCTTTTTCAGCCCCTTAATAAATGTTTCCTAGCCGTTACATGCTTTAAAGGAAAGAGACAATTGAAAATACAAGTTAAAAAACAGAAAACCTGATGTGTTTAGGGAGGCGTTCAAATGGACAAAAGAAATACAATTTGGCCTTTGTTCGACAGTCATATTTCCAGACAATATTGTAGAATTAGGCTTTTTATACTGATTACCGTATATACTCGAGTATAAGCCGAGTTTTTCAGCCCACTTTTTGGACTGAAAAAAGCCGCCTCGGCTTATACTCGAGTCATACCGCTGGCCCGCTGGGGGAGCTGGCCTGGAGCGGCAGCTCCATCTGCCCCTAAGTCGGAGGAGAGGCAGAGGGCCCCTGCAATCATTCCAGCGACGGAGGTGAGGAGAGCGGGAAGATCCGAAGCTGGCCGGCCGCAGGCGGAGGAGAGCGAGGCGGCTTCTCAGAAGAGAGTCCCCTGGAGGAGAGGGGGGGGGGGGCGAGACAGCGGGCGGCAGCCGGCCGGGGAGCGGCGCCGCTGCAGGAGGAGGGGATAGCGTCTCCCGCAGGTCTTCGGTCCGGGGGAGCCGGGCGGCGCCGCCTGCTGCGGCTCCCCTGGCCACGTTCACACAGTGACAGCGCGGCGGAGGCGGGAGCGGCTGCCCAGAGCAAGGGACAGGCGGGAGAGAGGCCGGCGCTGAGTAGCGGCTCGGAGTGACGGCCTGTGGCCACGGAGACAGCCATCCTGTCTCGGACGCGCCCTCCGGTAAGTGCTCGCCCTCCTCTCTATGCGCACGAAACTGCAGAAAGCATCCGCCCTCTTTATTAAGCCTCATAAATCAACACTGAGCAGCTAATTATTTTCCATAGTCATATTATTAGTTACGGTATATGGGGATCACTTGTGTGTAGTCAGAGAGTAAGATACAGATAGATCGAGGAGGAACGACACCAGGAATTTCTGGGCCCGGGAAACGTCAAGTGTTTATAATAATACAGCCTCCTCCCTTCCCTCCCTTCCCTTCATCTTCTCTTCATCTTCTCTTCAGCCTCTCAAAATGGTGGCCGGCCGTTACTGCTGCTGGGAGGGACACCGGGGCCCCTCTGCAGGGCAGGACAAAAAAAACTATCCTGGAGTCCCTTTCCTTACTTGGCCATTTTTTTTGAACAGGGAGGGTCTGTGTTTACAGGGTAATATGTGGGGCTTATTCTCAGGCTTTAACATATTTGGTTGTTAGTGGGGTAGCTGCTGCATTTCCCACCCTAGGCTTATACTCGAGTCAATAACTTTTTCCATTTCTTTGTGGTAAAATTAGGTGCCTCGGCTTATATTCAGGTCGACCTATACTCGAGTATATACGGTAATTTATAAACAGAAAACTGTGGTGATCACTTGCAAAGCTTTGAAAACTAATCATCAACAACCATTATAGCTAAAGATTTGCTAAAAAATGTTGTTTTGATATTTGATGATATTTGATATTGTATATTATCCAAAAAAAATATATAGGCATTTTTTAGAGTGGTTGCTTCAGAGTAATATTAATATAGCAGAATTAACCAACACATAACACAAGACAATTAAAAACATTACAAACAAGATGTGTGTTGCAGTCCATAAAGCAGATCTTACATCATATATATGGAACATTACAGGTGTCTCCAAGAACCTCCTCCACCCACCTAACAATATACAAGAAAGTCCATTCACCTTTTGACCCAAATCTATAGTCACTATTTAATAAAAATAATAATAAATAATAATAAAAGTACAATGTTGTGAAAATGCCTCCCCCCCCCCATTAATAGAATATATAATAACCAGTGAACAAATGAAAAAACACACAAGGGGGGGAGGTTATGCTCCAAAAATATAGTAATCGGAACATATCACCCGATCAATCCAAAGCCTGTGACACCACTCGGGCACCCACGCGTATTGTGACGTGAGGATTGCGTCACTTCCTCTTATTCTCATATTCCATATATATATATGGTGTAAGATCTGCTTTATATTTGTTGTTTTGTTTTTAAGTGTCTTGTGTTATGTGTTGGTTTGTAGCTGCATTATTTGTTTAATAAAATGTATTATTAATTTATATTTTTGGTTTGCACCATTGTCTGGCTGTATTGTGGGTAAATTGCAGGTGGTTCTCCCTTTCTTTTGTAGTTTTGTTCTCATATACTGCCAGCAGTTAGCATCCATTGGGGTGTTGCTTTATAACTTTGTGTATATCTGGTGGTGCAACAGATGTATTTCACTTCTGCTTGTACATTATGATTATTGTCATGCTTCCACAGACAAAGACCGACTCACCCTTCGACCAGGAAGCCTGGAGTCTAAAGACCAACCTTGTCTTCACTAGGTCTCCCTACAAGGAAGGATAGTCTAGGCCGCAGGAAGATCCCAGGTCAGGCAACCAAGGAGTAGGTTTTGCCGAAACTGTGGGCAACGGACAGACCGGGACTGAAAAACAGAGGGGTAGTCTGGAGAAACCAAGAACTGGATTGTACATGGTGAATAGGTCGACTTAATGGGCAGGAAGCGCAGGTTCAAAACGGTGAAAAGGTTGTTGGCAGGCAGCACAGAATTGTAGTCGATAAACAAGCTGAGGTTGAACAGGAGACCAGGTCCTAAATTTAAGGCCACCATAGGAAATATCAGTTATGGAAATTGGTAATGTTAAACATTGAGTGCTCTCGAGTGATAAATTGAACTGATGAATCTGGGTCCAACAAGTTTAACTGCATGGTGAAATTTATCATTTTAAGATTGTCTCCTTAATTGCAGTCAAGGGAAACATTTATGTTACAAAATGGAATGGTAATATAGACATATATATATATATATATATTATATATATAATTAGGAGCAATGTCACAAATCAAGTTCCATAAAATTTTGCACAGTCCAGACATCAAACCAATCCAACATGCTTGGGATAAATTGGAGCAATGAAAGCAAGCCAGATAGTATTATACAATATCCATTCTGTGCCTCAGTGATGCTTGTGTCACTAAATAGATGTAAACCTCGACAGTCATGATTTAAAACCTTTTAAGAACAATGACTGCTATCAAAGCAGCATTGTGGAAGTAGAGAGCATCTTAATTTAGATCAAAAGTCAAAATAGACTTTTGGTCCACTGCAAAGTGTCCTAGCAGGTATCTCGATCTGCAGCGCAAAACACAGCTTGTGCAGTATACCCACCTACATCCAGGACTCTGCGGTGATGAAATGTGAAATTGGGTAGAGCGCTTCTTACTGCAGCGGCATTCCTGCTCCCTTTGCTTTACACCTTCCAGCAGATCATCTGATGGACCACAGAGCAGAGATACCCGATGCCGCATTATGATGTATGGGAACCCCCCGCAGCTTGTGCAGCATACTCACCTACATCCTGGATTCCACAGTGATCAAATGGGGCATTGGGTAGAGCGCTTCTCCCTGCAGTGGCATCCCTGTTCCCTTTGCTTTTTGCCCCCGCCAGCAGATCATTAATTCTGAAGGTCACACACAGAGCAGATACCCAGTACCACATTATGATGCATGGATTTTACACTGTGGGGAATCTGTAATAAGGGTGCTTCCAGGACATGTCGCAGTAGACCAAAAGTCTAGGGATAAAACAAGAAACATGCTTAATGCTTACCTCCTTGCACCTGTTCTATTGGTTGAGGTTACACCTTTTGGGCACAGTTATGACAGAAGGGGGTGACGGTGAACTACAGGACAAGCACTCTTTGAAGTAGCAGACCTGCAGCAACAAGCCATGGGGGAACGGTAAATGGTGCACTATTAGATAAAGGGCAATAGCTGATTGAATGCTAAATAAAGGGTAGTCTGAGCTTCTATAATTTTTTTTTACTGGAGGGATAGTCAATTTCAATTGTGTGGGTTCTCAGTAGATCAGCTGACCCTGTATCTAGAATAAGGTCAACACTTTAATTACAAACTATGATATTTATATTCTAACATAGCATAACGTAATGAGCTAGAAATGTTAATGGGTACAAATATTATCCATCAAGTGGGTCATCATTTTTTATGATCTTCAAGGCCAGAATATGTTGTTCATTGATTAATTCTATTCCATTTACCTTGGGTTTAAGTAATACAAACCAAACAACTACACTGGGTTGAAAGTTTGATTTATATATTATTTGTGACAGTTTAAAGTTTAATAAGACAGGCAGTTAAGACACTGTCGTCCTCATCTAGTAAAGGTTCTCTGACTGATGTGACAAAGTATAATTCCTCGTCAAATCCAGAAAAGGGTCTTATAACTGTCAGAACAGTTATAATTTCGCTCTGCTTTGAATCATTCTTCCTCTTACAAATATTCGCTTGTCACACATTTTACATTTCGGTAATGTAACACCAGTGACAGGGCCAAGCAATTTGGGTTTTATAAAAGATTGATGTTCAAAATAATTGCACGTTCTAATAAAAACCACAACTATTTAAACATTTTTGCTTGAGGACCCATCAGAAAAATGGCTGTATTAATGAAGAAAAATCAAGTTTAGCATGTAAAAGTAAGATAACAAAAATATATTTCAGTATGTCTGATTTATTGGCATTGCAAATAAGTTATGAAGGCATAAATTAAAGATATGCGCTTTCCTGTCAAATTATACTAAATCTGATGTCTGATGAGAAAAAAAAACAATATATGAAATTATGTACAAGACAAACAATGCCTTTTTATCACTAATTAGAATCTCTCCAAGTGTATCCTGTATCCCTACTGTCACATAATGGATAACAATGATATCACTTTGACAAATAAATACAGTAGCCAGATATTAACTTCCAAGCTTACTCACCTAACTCCCCACAGCATTGATTCTGTAGCCTTGAATCCTAAAAGGCAGAATGTCTCTTGCACTCCCAGGCTAGCCACACAGAGCACTTTGCTCAGAATTGCTGGACCAGCCAGCCACACTGAGAGCACTTTTCTCAGAATTGCTGGACCAGGTAGCCACACTGAGAGCACTTTTCTCAGAATTGCTGGACCAGGTAGCCACACTGAGAGCACTTTCACAGAATTACCCGTCAGGCTACCCACACTGAGAGCACTTTCACAGAATTACCCGTCAGGCTACCCACACTGAGAGCACTTTCTCGGAAATGCTGTTCAGATTAGCCACACTGAGAGCATTTTTCTCTTAATTGCTGGTCAGGCTAGCCACATTGAGAGCACTTTTCTCAGACTTGCTAGACCAGCTAGCCACATTGAGAGCACTTTCTCAGAATTGCCCATCAGGCTAGCCACACAGAGCACTTTCTCAGAATTGCCCATCAGGCTAGCCACACTGAGAACACTTTTCTCAAAATTGCCCATTAGGCTAGCCACACTGAGAACACTTTTCTCAGAAATGCCCATCAGGCTAGCCACACAGAGCACTTTCTCAGAATTGCCCATCAGGCTAGCCACACAGATCACTTTCTCAGAATTGCCCATCAGGCTAGCCACACAGAGCACTTTCTCAGAATTGCTCATCAGGCTAGCAACACAGAGCACTTTCTCAGAATTGCCCATCAGGCTAGCCACACAGAGCACTTTCTCAGAATTGCCCATCAGGCTAGCCACACAGAGCACTTTCTCAGAATTGCCCATCAGGCTAGCCACACAGAGCACTTTCTCAGAATTGCCCATCAGGCTAGCCACACAGAGCACTTTCTCAGAATTGCCCATCAGGCTAGCCACACAGAGCACTTTCTCAGAATTGCCCATCAGGCTAGCCACACTGAGAACACTTTTCTCAGAATTGCTGGACCAGCTAGCCACACTGGGAGCACTTTGCTCAGACTTGCTGGACCAGCTAGCCACACTGAGAGCCCGTCAGGCTAGCCACAGTGAGAGCACTTTCTCAAAATTGCTGGTGGGGCTAGCCACACTGAGGACACTTTTCTCAGAACTGCTGGACCAGCTAGCCACACTGAGAGAACTTTCTCAGAATTGCTGGTCGGCTAGCCACACAGAGCACTTTTCTCAGAATTTTTGATCAGACTAGCCCCACTGAGAGCAATAATTGGCAGGACCCCCCACGGTCGTAGACATAGCACAGTCCTTAGCTACTGAGGTCATCCCTTTCTTAAAGAGACTTTAAATTAAATGGCAATAATTAGCCAGCAAGCAGCAGAATTTCTGGACCAGCTAGCCACACCGAGTGCACTTTCTCAGAATTGCTGGTCGGGCTAGCCACACTGAGAGCACTTTCTCAGAATTGTCCATCAGGCTAGCCCCACTGAGAGCCCTTTTCTCAGAGTTGCTGGTCGGACTAGCCACACTGAGAGCACTTTCTCAGAATTGTCCATCAGGCTAGCCCCACTGAGAGCCCTTTTCTCAGAGTTGCTGGTCGGACTAGCCACACTGAGAGCACTTTCTCAGAATTGTCCATCAGGCTAGCCCCACTGAGAGCCCTTTTCTCAGAATTGCTGGTCGGACTAGCCACACTGAGAGCACTTTCTCAGAATTGTCCATCAGGCTAGCCCCACTGAGAGCCCTTTTCTCAGAATTGCTGGTCGGACTAGCCACACTGAGAGCACTTTCTCAGAATTGCTGGTCGGGCTAGCCACACTGAGAGCACTTTCTCAGAATTGCCCATCAGGCTAGCCCCACTGAGAGCACTTTCTCAGAATTGCCCATCAGGCTAGCCCCACTGAGAGCCCTTTTCTCAGAATTGCTGGTCGGACTAGCCACACTGAGAGCACTTTCTCAGAATTGCCCATCAGGCTAGCCCCACTGAGAGCACTTTCTCAGAATTGCCCATCAGGCTAGCCCCACTGAGAGCACTTTCTCAGAATTGCCCATCAGGCTAGCCCCACTGAGAGCACTTTCTCAGAATTGCCCATCAGGCTAGCCCCATTGAGAGCACTTTCTCAGAATTGCCCTTCAGGCTAGCTCCACTGAAAGCACTTTCTCAGAATTGCCCTTCAGGCTAGCCCCACTGAAAGTACTTTCTTCAGAATTGCCCATCAGGCTAGCCACACTGAGAGCACTTTCTCAGAATTGCTCATCAGGCTAGCCCCACTGAGAGCCCTTTTCTCAGAATTGCTGGTCGGACTAGCCACACTGAGAGCACTTTCTCAGAATTGCCCATCAGGCTAGCCACACTGAGAGCACTTTCTCAGAATTGCCCATCAGGCTAGCCCCACTGAGAGCCCTTTTCTCAGAATTGCTGGTCGGGCTAGCCACACTGAGAGCACCTATTCAGAATTGCTGGTTGGACTAGCCATGCTGATAGCACTTTTCTCAGAATTGCCATTGCCACTAGCCACATTGAGAGCACTTTTCCCAGAATTTTCGATCAGACTAGCCCCACTGAGAGCAATAAGTGGCAGGACCCCTCCACTGTCGTAGACATAGCACAGCCCTTAGCTACTGAGGTAATCCCTTCCTTAAAGAGACTTTAAATTAAATGGCAATAATTAGACAGCAAGCAGAAGACTTGGTGCCTGTCCCATGGACCGCTCCCACACTTCCAACAGAGTAGGACAAGGACCATGCAAAAAAGTGGTCTTACAGCCTCTCTGCCCCTTGGTGTGCTCAGCGTGAGTGACGTGGTACCAGCCAGCCCATAGGGTGGTGTTCTCTGTTGGTGGATGTGGCTTATGTCGTCATCCATGGTGAAGGTGGGGGATGCCATCATCCTTGGTCGCCGGGTCACCTCCATGGGCAGCAATTACTTCTGGGTTGCGTGCGTGCTGTGCTTGGTGGTGGGCAGCAAAGCTATGCCTCAGAGAGGTGGGGGATGACACAGCTGCACATTGCCTTGTTTACCGGACTGTGCAAGCGGCACTTCATTGTAACACCAGTACATCGCTGCAGGGAGCGAAAGGTAGCGCCAGCTCAGTGTGACCGACTCTCAGCGCTCCACACTATCAAAAAAGAACACACACACAGCATCGGCGCTCTAAATCTGGTCGATATAGCATAGAGCGCCAGATGCTATGTGATTAAAGTCTGTTTTTGAACACATATCCACCGGTAACAAAGCGAAAACACATGGAATGACATGTTTTAAAACTGACATTAACACTTTAGTGCCAGACCTGTAATGACAATTCTGCATAAAAATATAAAAAGTCAAAAAAAGTTTTTGCAGCCAGGAGAGGTCACACAATGATTTGAGTAAAAGAAAACCAAAATAATTGTCAAAAACGCTTTTTAAACACAAGCAAATGAACGGCCATAGACGTGTATGTGAGAGCAACAGTGAGCGTAAGGTAATACCTGGCGCTCTGGAAGCTAGAGTGCCGGCGCTATACGCTGAGCCGTCTGTAATAATACATCGGACGCTACATGGTGCTGTTAGAGGCAGTCACCAGATTCGCTTTCATAAATGTGGTTTTGCCTACAGCGCCCGGCGTTCACCAGATGCTACCTGCCACTACGAGGTGCTACCTAGCGCTAGCCATTCATAAATAAACCCCTTAGTAACCAGCTTATGCTGACTTATTCACTAGCACTCTATTGTTTGATTGCAATATTGTACAGTGTTTTTTATTGTAGTGTTTTTATAGGATTGTATATTAGTAACTTTTGGGGTGCCCTATTATTGATTTTTTGGCAACATTTTAACAGGTTGTTATGGTTGATCTCAATAAATCTTGCTTGTTTTTTAACATTTATTTGGCTTTAGTGCACTAGATGTACCTGGTTGCCAGGGGTCTTTTTGCATATATAATACGTTTAGAGTGTGTGTTATTAGTGTTTCAATGACTTATGATTTTATAAAAAAAAGTCTAACAACTAATAATATTGGATTTGCTTTTAAAGAAGTTCGTATCACTTTTAAGTGCCCTTTCTTGCCTCCTACCCAGGTTCTGAGGCAGGGTGGGGGTTAACAAAAAAAACACCTTACCGCTTAAAAGCATCACTTGCTCTATTCACGAGCCCATCCCCACAATGGGGGCCACTCTGTGCAGCCTCCGTGCAACCACCAAGGATCGATGGATTCCAGGACAAGGTAAGGTGTTTTTTTTAATAATGTGAGGAGATGCAAAGCAACCTTGGGTGGAGTCACCAGGAAGAAACAAATTGCTAGACACATCTTTCTTTTGGCAAATAGATTCATTGTTTTTAAAATGTTTACAGCAAGAAAATAACCTTGTCTCAACTGAAATTTGACTTTATTGCAAGACACCTTGATCTATACTTTAAAAAAATACATATGCAAATTGCACTTTTTTGGTTTCTATTATATTTGCAATTGCAAGTTGTTTACTGTAAATAGATTTCATATTGCTCAAACTTCTTTCTAAGCCACATAAGGTTAATTTTTGCAGGTTTGCATGTAGTTACAGAAGTTGATTTTCCCATCCTAGGCGCTAAGATATTTTTGTAGTTTCTGCCTCCCCCTCTCAGCAAGACAATTATAGGCCATTACATGTCCTGAATGAAGAAAAGATGATTTAAATGTGAGCACACTGTTTGTACACTTTGCGGGGGACTGACAGATCTCTGTTGATTTCATATCTTGAAATATGACAGCGTATGCCATAGGAAATGAATGAATGCTAGGAAAAAGAAATGACTTCAACTCCAATAAAGCAACAAAGTGGAACAAGGCATCATTGATCATAATCACATCAAACATGACTCAAGGAGGTGGAAGGTTTGTACTGAGATGTTTTATTCTGTACAAGTGGGAATGGACTTTTGTACAAGTTGTTCTCAATTTGAGACATGGGCTTTTGGAATTACAAATTTAACTTTATACCAGTAGTTGAGAAGAAGAAAGAAAAACAAAAAAAACTTTAAGAGTTTCAAACATAGTAATCTTTTATGTTGACAACTCCTGGGTTACAGATAGTTTATATCTATTGGTAGAAAACACAATGTATATGAACATGAAATGCAAAATATACCTCTTCTGACAGTGTGCTTCATTCTGGTACATTTTAAGAGTAATCTCTTACTGAATCAAAAGTGCCAGCTGTTATTTCATAATGTACTGACAGAACAAAGCTTATTTAAGTCTAATATTTGTTCAGTAGTGCCCATGATGCAATGGCATGGTATTAATGCAAGGAAATTAGGGCAATGGCATGGAAACTCCACTGATGTCACTGTGAGTCCCCAAAACCAGACATTTATTCAAAGGTTGGCCCGGACACAAACTGGTTGGGTCACTATCCCTAACTGTGTGGCAAAACAATTTTAATAAACCACCTTCTGTATCACAATAAACAAATAAAAGATATTGTAGTGAGCAGAGTTGGTGACCCCTAAGTCATTGTTCATGGCACCCACTTGAAACTGACTTTTGATATCATCAAAACATCATGAATAATAGTGGAAACCAATGCAACTGAAATGCCTAATTCATGAGCTTTAACACTGTATTTTACCCAATGATCTTCCAAAATCCTGACCTCTACTTTAATGGCACTTTTCCTCTGAAGATACTGCAACAGGTTGCCCTGATGCCCTGGTCATCTTCAATTGAGTCCTTACCCCATTTAACTCTTTAAGTGTCATCCATGTAGAATCTAGGTAGACGGTATTTTTCCATGAAAAATAAAAAAGCTAATCCCCATCCAGGCTTCAGCATCGGGGTTCTCCCCCGGTAGGCCTCCTCAGGTTGGGGTCTTCAATGGGGAAGAGAACAATAATTTCCTGTCCCACACATGGCTTCTGACTTTTCATTAGCTGCTGCAGGAAGGGGACTTTTATACCGGCGAGTGAGCTGATGTCACTCCTTGTTTCCACTGCTCACTTGGGGCAGCAGTGATCGAACAGCATGGGACAGCACTCAGCAATAGGATATATATATATATATATATATATATATATATATATATATATATATTTATTAAAGGACTTTTACAAGTGAGTGTGTTTTTGTTTTACACTTAAGCCTTTGGAAACTGGTAGGGGTCCTTGAGATTCCTATACCAGTCCAAAGGGCAGAAGGGGCCTGTAAGTCACCTGACAGCAAGTACAAGACTTTCCAAAACCCACCACCCAATAACCTGTATCCTCAAAGGCAGGGACGGTGCAGAAGAGCCCAATGTCCATGTAGGCTATGTGGGCTGGTAGCCTTTAAGGCCAGCCAGTCGGCCCCTGTACCCTATTAGCCCAGATAGCTGATGCACAGGCTGATTTTGCTGGAAATGGGGAAATATACACCTTTTATTATTTTTTAAAGCATTAACCCTTGATAGGTAACTGCAAGGTGCAGTTAGTTGTATATTGTTTGAAAATCTCATAAAGCTCTTCTTTCAGTGTCTCATGAGCAAGAAAGGGTGTCTTCCAATACATATGTGATATCACTGTAATCAATGGCACATTTACAAGCAATATGGTTTTCTATAAAAAAAAATTCCTTTAGAAAAATGTTATTGGTTTCACAGTGGTACAACATTGTTATTCAATGTTATTTCACAACCATGTTATACTGTACAGCCAACAGATTTACACAGTCACAAACATATAGTGAAAAATGCTTAAATATGGCTTGGCAACAAGTGGTATCAAAATCTATAGATGGGCTGGCACTGAAAGGGGTAAATTGCTTGGACAAAGCTTTACTTGGTACATTTTGGATACATTTTTACAGTGAATTTTATTTTATGCACACATCCATTCAACCAAATAAGTGTTACAGAATATCTGAATATAATTATAAGCATGCTCTATAAACTGTATTTATTCTAATCTCTCTAATTTCTAACTACAATCATTTCATTTATTAGAGGAGACACAACAATAACCAATTTCTAATTTACTGAAAAGTTAGTTTTTTTTGATTGACATTTGGTATATAGACAATTACTGTATTTATTTAATGAACGTGCATTAAGAAGCTGTTGCAGTTTAGTATGAAAACAAATCTTTGTGTATATTCTCAATCATATGTTAGATTTAAAGGGATGCAAAACACGAAGACAAAAGGCAGCAAGCAGCTCACCTGATGACTGCTCCATGTATCCCACCTACATTTCCTGCAGCACTGAACAGAAGCCAAAGTTTGCCCCTCAATTGTATTACTTCAGAACCACGCAAACAGTCACTCTGTCCCTTGGTGCTCTCAGTGTGGAAGACCATGGCAAGTCACTGTGTCCTACAGCTCTCTGACCACAGCAGAGGCTTTTAAGGCTGTACCATGGCACGAATGCCAGCAAAAAAAATTATCTTCGGTAAAGGTATTCGGTAAGGTATTTATATATAGTCAGAGATTTTGACATGTTTTGAAATGGCTCGTTTTATAATGCTTCCGATGGGGATAAGGTGGGAGGAAGTTAGTGTTTGCCTGGACAGGGGCTTTAATAAGAAAAAAATAGTAGGAAAAAAATAGAAAAAAACATTGAGAGTACAATGTGTGTCCAATGAGGAAGACTCTTAGCGGGGTTGATTTACCTCTTTATGGGGCATCCTGAATTGGGATCCCGATCCACTCACCTATTCTACAAACCTGCCCTACAACTCCACGCTGGGGACACATCCCCAGGATACCTTTATCTAAGCTCACACCTGTATCAGACCTTTCTTTATGGTCAGTGCGGGAACATCCGCAGATATAGTGGGGGCATGGATGTCTCCACTGGTGCTAGCTCCATTCAGATTTCCCTGCCGCAATGATGTTGCATATGCATACTCTGTGTCAAGGCTGGCGCCAGCACAGGATGTACCTGGGCAATTGCCAGGGGCCCTGACATATTCAGGGGCTCACACTTGGCCATGGTATTATTTTACAGTGGGCCCAGGTGACAACTAATATTGATGATGAAGTCTTTAGTGGCAGCTGAGCAAGCAGTAAGGGCTGGGGGGTCAACTGGTGGCTATAGAGAAGGCAATAAGGACTGGCGGAAGATCAGCAGCAGGTTACATCATGTGACGCACTACTTTGGGGTCCAGTAAGACTCTCCTGCCCAAGGGTCCCCACAAACCTAGAGCCGACCCTGCTCTGTGGGAAGAAGAAATAGGTGAGCTTACGGGCAGTCCAGGGGGAATACACACAGTGAAACATGCCAGAGGAACAAAACACAAGGCAGTTGATTGCTTGGTTGTTCCTCTTTAAAGCTACAAAACTCTCAAACTCAAACTCTCATGGTCTTTTAAATTAACAAACTGTGTCTTTACAAACAAAGTCATGTATAAATAAAGTATCATTTTTTAAACAATGTTGATGTTATTCACTGTGATCAATATTGAGGGGAGTCCAAATTGCACCGACTCAGTGACAAATTGTGTAATAAAGACCCATTCTTTTACTTGCATTCATAAATAGTAATGATTTATGACACTAACATCATCAATAGAACTGTCATAAAGCTAATCGATTTAACACAAGTTTAAAGTGTTTTGATGACTAATACAGGAAATCAAGCAAGTTTACATAAAATGATTACTAGCAATGCTGTTCTCAGGCACCAAAGAAGAAAAAAGAAAGTTTATGGTGCTAAAATGTCAGTTAGGTTGGTTTACATTAATGCCTGCTGGGTAGGTCATAACTCAAAACAGTTACAGATGTTGCTGCTGCTGAAATGTTAAGTATGCCTTGAAGCTCTAACAGAAATCATAAAAACAGTTTGTGTGTGGACATTTGTATTCTGAACTATAAAATAAAACACCGGTTTCTACTCTTTGTGGCATTCATATGTTTTGTGGCTACTGTAAGTCTTATATCCCTTTCGCTGCCAGCCTACCTGGAGTTTTTGTCACCCTTTGTTGCCAGACCATTTTGCACTATTTCGCGCTCCCCATGTTCAAATGTGATTTTTGAAGGGATTTCCAGGGATTTCCCAGGAAAATTATATATTGTTTTGTTCAGCAGAGTCTGGGCTTTAACATGAAATGTCTTGTTTGTAATTTTTTAGGTGTATTCTCAATACTTTTGGGTGAAATATGTGCAAAAAAAAATAAAAAAAAAAATCTATTTTTTGCAATTTGTAGTGTTTTTTGTAATAAAAAATGTAAGTTTGTCAATAAAATCTTATTGCATGTGAAACCCCAATTAATCCCAGTCACAGCGTTACCACATATGTATTGGTAGACACCCTTTCCTGCCCAGGAGACTCCCCCAAACTGAAACAGCGCTTTAGGAGATTTTCAGATAAAATACAACTATGCACCGCGCTAAGCGCACCTTGCTGTCTTTTCAGAAAAAGAACCCTTTAAATATGAAATACCCCCACAAACTATATATTCTCTGGAAGTATACACCTCAGGCTTTCTAGGCGTACCAGGTTTGTTGAAATGGGCACAATTTTCTGGAAGTAATCCCTCAATCAATTCTTTGGTTGCACAGAGTTTCCCTAAAAAAGAATAAAAAAGAAGAATCAAAGCCACATTTTCCTAAAAAAAACTATATGCAAACAGAAAAAAACAAGTAAAATCTGAAAAAGCAACATCCCCCGAACAGAACAATACCAAACATGCATAGGTACTGTCAAGGGAAGAGTTGCCAAACACCCCAAAGTAAAGCATGCGCATAACGGTAATTTTACTTACAAATTTCAGCTCTGCAGACAAAGTGCGCACCTTGCAATTTTTCAACCAAAACAACCCTTTAAATTTAGAATATCCCCATAAACCATATATTCCCTGAAAGTACACATGTTAAGCTTTCTAAGAGTACTGAGCTTGTTGTAGTGGGCTCATCTTTCTGGAAGTAATCCATTGAAGAATTCTTAGGTTGCACAGGGTTTCCCTAAAAACAATTATAAAAAAAGCAGAATAAAGACCATGTTTTCCTAAAATATCAATATGCAAACAAGAAAAAACAAGCTAAATCTGAAAGCGCAAGGTCCCCCGAGCAGAACAATACCCAACATGCATAGTTATTATTAACCCTTTTAATTGTCAGCCTACTTGAAGTTTTGTCACCCTCTGTTGACAGGTCATTTTTCCCCATTTTGCGGCATGATTAACCGTGATTTTTGCTGGAATTTCCAGAAAAATTATATACATTACATATACATTTTTTGCAGCAGAGTTTAGGCTTTAACATGAAATGTCTTGTTTGTAATTTTTCTACTGTTTTTTGAATATTTCTGCTTAAAAAAACAAAAAAAAAACAAAAAAAATATATTTTTTTAGACAATTGTCTCCTTTATTTTAAACAAAACCTTTTTTTTTAAATGAAAACCATATTGCATGTGATAGCCCCATTTCTCCCGATTACAACGGTACCACATATGTATCGGTAGCCCCCCCATTCTTGCCCTGGAGACCCCCCAAACTGAAAAGAGCACTTTATTACATTTACAAATAAAATACTATCCACACTATAAATATAAGGGGTTAATTAAAAAAAAAATGACATAGGGGGGGGGGGGCATTTTTTGGGTAATTTTAAGGGTTTAGGGTTAGGCTAACCCTAACCCTCAAAAATCCCCCAAAAAATGACATAGGGTCCCCCCTCCCAAGGGGGGGGGGCTTTTTTTGGGAATTTTAAGGGTTAGGGTTAGGCTAACCCTAACCCTTAAAAATAAAAAAAAATATACAAAAATTAAAATTCCCCCCAAAAAATGGGGAGCCCCCCCCCGGGAGGGGGGACCCTATGTAATATTTTTGGAATTTTAAGGGTTAGGGTTAGGCTAACCCTAACCCTTAAAAATAAAAAAAAAATGACGTAGGGTCCCAACTCCCATAGGGTCCCAATCCCATTTTTTGGGGAATTTTAAGGGTTAGGGTTATTCCCAAAAAAATGCCCCCCCCCCCCCCCCTGGGAGGGGGACCCTACATCATTCTTATTTTTAAGGGTTCGGGGGACCGTACGTCATTTTTTTTTATTTTTAAGGGTCAGGGTTAGGGTTAGCCTAACCCTAACCCTCACCCTTAAAAAAATTTTCTTGAATTTTAAGGGTTAGGGTTAGGCTAACCCTAACCCTTAAAAAAAAAAAAGACTTTTTTTTTTTTTTTTTTTTAATTTTAAGGGTTAGGGTTAGGCTAACCCTAAAAAATTAAAAAAATGACGTAGAGGGGAACCCATTTTTTTTTTATTTTAAGGGTTAGGGTTAAGCTAACCCTAACCCTTAAAAATAAAATAAAAATGACGTAAGGTCCCCCCTCCCAGGGGGGGGGGGAACCCATTTTTTTTTAATTTTAAGGGTTAGGGTTAGGCTAACCCTAACCCTAACCCTTAAAATTAAAAAAAAAATGACGTAGGGTCCCCCTTACCCGTCATAACCAGCCCGGGACCAGCTATGGGGGCTTGTAGGAACAGAGTGGAGGGGCCAGCTTTTGTGCCCCCCCCACCCTGCAGCCTACGAGCCCACATACCCTGTGTGGGCCCGGGCTCTTCTGCCCCCCCCCCCCTGGGCTTTGGGGAGGCAGGTAATTGGGGGTGCGGGGGTTAATGGCAAGCCACCCGCTAGTTGCAGGTGACTTGCCAGCCCCTAGCCTTGTGAACTGGTATAGGGGTCTCATGGACCCCTTACCAGTTCACAAAGGGTTAACAGTAAAAAAAAAGACAGACACAAAAATGTCCTTTATTAAAAAAAAAAAAAAACCGAAAAAAAACACTTTACTCACCTCACCCGATTGTCAGCTCCTGTGTTCATCAGCTGTCAGATGCCCTGATGATCGCTGGCCAGAGGAGGGGGGGCAGGGGATCAGAGCATCCCCTGCCCCTCCACTGCTCTGCCCAGCGATCACCAGGGCATCTGACAGCTGAGCCGAGGAGAGGCAGCAAGACGCCCGGGAGTGACCACAAAGGGGCGGGGCTTAACAGCAAGATGGCGGCGCCCGTCGGGAGAGGAGGGGGAGAGCCCTTTCAGGCTCTCCCCTGAAGCTGAAGAGGCTGGGGGGGGTGATCGGAGGCCCCCCCAGTGAAAAGGAGACCCGGAGGGAGGCAGCGCGACTGCAGGTAAGTAAATGTCATTTTTATTATTTTTTTTTTTACAGTTATCAGCTGCTGCTGCCAAACGGGGGGGGGGCTATTCCGGGGGCTCTCCTGGAGCCATCCGACCCCCCACGGGGGATCGGATGGCACCAAATTAAAGAAGAGACCCGGCCGGATCCAACGAGGGGTCAGGTGAGTATTTTTTTTTTTTTTTACTAGCAGGGGGGAAAGTCAAGCACGTAGATTCTACGTGCTTGGCACTTAAGTGGAGTGGAAGCGAGCACGTAGAATCTACGTGCTTGGCACTGAAAGGGATATATATTAGTTTAACATAAAAGTGAGTAAGGGAATAGAATAGGGCACCTATCAGCAATATAGTGTATGACACTCATCGCTCACTGCATCCCCACCCCCATCTTTTAGGCATACAGTACCCATTATGGATGCCAAGATGGTAAAGGGCTGAAATATTTTATTTTCTATTGTATTTACCCCCCCCCCCATATTTTTTGGCACCTATGCTGTCCAAGTGGCTGCCAGTAATCAATGGAGTTCACCAGTTGGTTTTCTGTAAGTTGTAAATAGGAAGCAACCGGGCATGTATTGATTTATTAATCATCAGCATCCATAACTGCAATTCCAAGGGGGGTAGGGGATGCAGCAGCCCTGAGACTCGTAGGCTGCCTAACAGGAAAAAAACATACCAACACACCAACACATTAATCGTTAAAGAAGCACTATCGCGAAATTGTGTAATATCAAAAATCCATATAAATACCTTGGTTAATGAGAGGAGGGGTCACTTATACACCTGAATTGAATAAAACTCCCACCAAGCTTGTGGTTTTCTTCTCCTGATAGGAAGAAAATCCAGGGGTTACAGGTTTAGTCAATGAGGGGTGACAGAGCCTGTCACCCGTGATTTCGTTTTTCTATTATTAAAATTAAAAAATTAAGCCTGGCTGGATATTTCCTGATGCTGGGTGTATAAGTGACCCCTCCACTCACCATCCTGAATGTTTATATGGATTTTTATTATTGGGCCATTTCTTCGCGATAGTGCTCCTTTAAATAAATCCACAGATAATGGAAAGAGTAAGAGCCTTATTTAAGAAGTGCCAGCGCCAAACTGTCCTTTTTTTTGGCCTAAGCAGCACTCAGCGTCTGATTTAAGAAATAAAAAACGGCAGCGCCGATGTGGCACCCAGCTAGTGTCTTTGTCAACGTTAGTGCCAAAAAGGATTTAGCAGAACTTGCATTGGGGCTTGTCACAAAATTTTAATGGCTTCTTTTGCATACCAATTAGAAATGAGCAAACTTTTGAAAAATTCGATTCGACTGATTCGCCGAATTCTCAGACAAAAATCGATTCGACCCGAATTTATTCACGACGAATCGCTATTAAAAACGGCTATTTCTGAGCTTCCTAGAGCCTCAATAGGGTTGTAAACCATTCTGCCTTGCTGTACCACGCATAGGATGCGTGCTGGGTTAATGAAATAATACTGTAAATAATTATGACATGCAGATCAGAGGCAACGCTAATAGAATCGCAGAGCGGCACAATTGCAGAGAGTTGAGGTGGCATCACTATGAGGGGCCCCTATAGTGCCTGAAAAACACACCCTGGAGCTGGCAGCAGCAGGAGCCCAGAAATTAGCTGAATCACACCCTGGAGTTGCAAGTAGCAGCAGCAGCTGCAGGAGCCCAAACATTCCTTTAAAGAGACACTGGAGTTGGCTGCAGGAGCCCAAAAATTGAATGAATCACACCCTGGAGTTGCAAGCAGCAGCAGGAGCCCAAACATAGCTTGAAAGAGACACTGGAGTTGGCAGCAGGAGCCCAAAAATTGGATGAATCACACCCTGGAGTTGCAAGTAGCAGCAGCAGCTGCAGGAGCCCAAACATTGCTTTAAAGAGACACTGGAGTTGGCTGCAGGAGCCCAAAAATTGAATGAATCACACCCTGGAGTTGCAAGCAGCAGCAGGAGCCCAAACATAGCTTGAAAGAGACACTGGAGTTGGCAGCAGGAGCCCAAAAATTGGATGAATCACACCCTGGAGTTTCAAGCAGCAGCAGCAGGAGCAGGAGCCCACACATTGCTTTAAAGAGACACTGGAGTTGGCTGCAGGAGCCCAAAAATTGGATGAATCACACCCTGGAGTTGCAAGCAGCAGCAGGAGCCCAAATATTACTTTAAAGAGACACTGGGGTTGGCTTCAGGAGCCCAAAAATTGGATGAATCACACCCTGGAGTTGGCAGCAGCAGCTGCAGCAGGAGCCCAAACATTACTTTAAAGAGACACTGGGGTTGGCTTCAGGAGCCCAAACATTGGATGAATCACACCCTGGAGTTGACAGCAGCAGCAGGAGCCCAAACATTACTTTAAAGAGACACTGGGGTTGGCTTCAGGAGCCCAAAAATTGGATGATTCACACCCTGGAGTTGGCAGCAGCAGGAGCCCAAATATTACTTTAAAGAGACACTGGAGTTGGCTGCAGGAGGCCAAAAATTGGATGAATCCCACCCTGGAGTTGCAAGCAGCAGCAGCAGCAGCAGCAGGAGCCCAAACATGGCTTGAAGAGACACTGGAGTTGGCAGCAGGAGCCCAAAAATAAGCTGAATTACACCCTGGAGTTGCAAGCAGCAGCTGCAGGTGCCCAAACATGGGATACCCTGCGGCCTAGTGTTTTGGCAGCAGGACAAAAACCAATTCAAAATGCAATAGTTTGATTCAGCTGAAGAAGGATGAACAAGCAAATTTAGTACAACAGATAGGCTGCTAAGTGCAGGTTTGGGATCCCCTGCGGCCTAGTGTTTTGGCAGCAGGACAAAAACCAATTCAAAATGCAATAGTTTGATTTAGCTGAAGAAGGATGAAGAAGCGTATTTAGTATAACAGATAGGCTGCTAAGTGCAGGTTTGGGATACCCGGCGGCCTAGTGTTTTGGCAGCAGGACAAAAAACAATTCAAAATGCAATAGTATGATTCAGCTGAAGAAGGATGAACAAGCGTATTTAGTATAACAGATAGGCTGCTAAGTGCAGGTTTGGGATGCCCTGCGGCCTAGTGTTTTGGCAGCAGACCAAAAAACAATTCAAAATGCAATAGTTTGATTCAGCTGAAGAAGGATGAACAAGCGTATTTAGTATAACAGATAGGCTGCTAAGTGCAGGTTTGGGATGCCCATGTGGGCTAGTGTATTTAAAGCAGACCAAAAAATATTAAAACTAAATTCAAACTAATCCAGTGATAAATGATAAATGATTGTGTGTAACAGATAGGGTTAAATAAGCCACTGCATAGATGGGATGCACAGTGGAAAGGCAGATTAAAATTTACAGCACAAATAACTGAAATTGAATTGAAAACTGATCAGGCTAATGAAAAAAAAAATAAAAATTCACTGTCACTTCTATGCTGTCCCTGGATCGTTCCGGTTTTTCCCTATCTTTCACTATCTTTCCCTGGCTCTGTCTACCTCTCTGTCTGCCTCTCTGATTCTCCCTACCTATCTCAAACTCTTTCTCCCTATCTGCAGCAACCACCGCTGTCTCTGGAATGCAAGGCTCAAATGCGCAAAAGGAAAATGGCCGCCGGTTTATGTAGCACGGTGACGTCACCGGGCTTCCTGGCTGCTGATAGGCTGCATGTGACTGTCCCATGATACCTTGCCCTAGGGGACATGTCCGGACATGTGCTTCCACAATCTTAGAATGCCTGTAATTGAAAAAAATGGAGTTTAAAGGAAAACTTCGATCGAATCGCGGGGAAATTCGGATTCGTTCAGAATCAAATTTTTCATGAAATTCGGAACGAATCCGGGTTCGTCCGGATCGATTCGCTCATCCCTAATAGCAATGTGTAATTTGGACACCAACAACTAAAACGCAGTCTAAACACACTGCAAAATTTGTCCCCGGCAGTGATTTCTTGTAACTGTAATGATGAAACACTGACTAGGAAAATACAGCACCAATGATTTCAAGGAGGAAAAAAATCATAAATATAATGCCCGAATAATAGCAGTACAAGGTGGCGTTCACTGGCGCTGGGATAATCTCCAGCCGGTCCAAAAGTAGCTGACATAAGCCGGCCAATACCTAGTGCAACAATCAAAGCTAATTACAGGCTGATTCATTACTAGCGGCAGGTAGCGACAGATGAGCGTCTGTAGAGGGCATTCCAGAGTGCTCGGTAGTAGTCGCTGTGCTCCACCGTGGTTCGCTAGTTCAGAGTGTCTCAGTCGCTGTGCAGCATTGTTGAATACGTTGTGGGGAGTCGCTATATGAGCAGTACAGCACTGTATGGGAGTGAATGGTAGCGACTGGTCAGTGCGACCGACTCACACCATATTCATCAAAAAAACAGCCTCACACACCACTGGCGCTTCATTAAAACATTATTCACACAAATTCAATATGTTTTAAAGTATTTACATTTGAAATGGATATAGGATATATGGATATTTTAAGGTCTGTGGATAATGTATTCCTTGTAATATCTATGCTTGACACATTTCATCTGAACCAAATGATTTGACAAGAAGCCATTATTGTAGGAATAAATACATATCATTTGTAGCCAGGATGAATGCTTTCATAAATGCACTGTGCCTCATATTTTCATAAGTTTGCAGGTTTTTTTTAGAAAAAAGAGAGGGGATAAATGTGCATCTTGTGGGCAAATAGGCAAGCCAAAGACTATCGGGGGACAGCCTGTACTTTCCCATCCTCTCCTCTCTACTGCTTGGGATATGGCAATGTATATATATATGGAGATATGAAGGTTTACATTTTTATCTTAAACCGGACCTTCACCATGATTTATTGAAAAGCCCAAACCCTTAAAAAATGATTCCCCAGCATCTAAAGTTAATATATTTTAAGTTTTTAGCCCACTGGGCTGCAACTCTGTTCAGGACTTCAGGATACGGGCACTGCCATCTTGACTCAGAAGCATCGCACTTACTGAGGAGAGGAGAGTGGGATAAAGTACAGGGGTGCGGGTTATAGCTGTGCTTTGCTCAGACAGAGCAGAGCTGGGGTCAGGAAAAGGTCAGCAATCCCAGAATGCAGAGCAGCACAGTCAGAAGGCAATTCCTGTTTGCAGGCTGCCTGATGTTCCATGAGCCGCCATTAGAGGTGAGCGAACTTTTGAAAAATTCGATTTGACTGATTCGCCGAATTTTCCGACAAAAATCGTTTCGACCCGAATAAATTCGCGACGAATCGCTATTAAAAACGGCTATTTCTGAGCCTCCTAGAGCCTCAATAGGGTTGTAAACCATTCTGCCTTGCTGTAACACGCACAGGATGCGTGCTGGGTTAGTTAAATAATACTTTGAAGAAATATCACATGCAGATCAGAGGCATCGCTAATAGAATCGCAGAGCGGCACAATTGAATTCAAGAGAGTTGAAGTGGCATCACTATGAGGGGCAGGAGCCCAAACATTGCTTTAAAGAGACACTGGAGTTGGCAGCAGCAGGAGCCCAAAAATTGGATGAATCACACCCTGGAGTTAGCAGCAGCAGCAGCAGGAGCCCAAATATTACTTTAAAGAGACTCTGGGGTTGGCTTCAGGAGCCCAAAAATTGGATGAATCACACCCTGGAGTTGGCAGCAGCAGGAGCCCAAATATTACTTTAAAGAGACCCTGGGGTTGGCTTCAGGAGCCCAAAAATTGGATGAATCACACCCTGGAGTTGGCAGGAGTTGACAGCAGCAGCAGCAGGAGCCCAAATATTACTTTAAAGAGACCCTGGGGTTGGCTTCAGGAGCCCAAAAATTGGATGAATCACACCCTGGAGTTGGCAGGAGTTGACAGCAGCAGCAGCAGGAGCCCAAATATTACTTTAAAGAGACCCTGGGGTTGGCTTCAGGAGCCCAAAAATTGGATGAATCACACCCTGGAGTTGGCAGGAGTTGGCAGCAGCAGCAACAGGAGCCAAAACATTACTTTAAAGAGACCCTGGGGTTGGCTTCAGGAGCCCAAAAATTGGATGATTCACACCCTGGAGTTGGCAGCAGCAGCAGCAGCAGGAGCCCAAATATTACTTTAAAGAGACCCTGGGGTTGGCTTCAGGAGCCCAAAAATTGGATGAATCACACCCTGGAGTTGGCAGCAGCAGCAGCAGGAGCCCAAATATTACTTTAAAGAGACACTGGGGTTGGCTTCAGGAGCCCAAAAATTGGATGATTCACACCCTGGAGTTGGCAGCAGCAGCAGCAGGAGCCCAAATATACACTGGGGTTGGCTTCAGGAGCCCAAAAATTGGATGAATCACACCCTGGAGTTGGCAGCAGCAGCAGCAGGAGCCCAAATATTACTTTAAAGAGACACTGGGGTTGGCTTCAGGAGCCCAAAAATTGGATGAATCACACCCTGGAGTTGGCAGCAGCAGGAGCCCAAATATTACTTTAAAGAGACCCTGGGGTTGGCTTCAGGAGCCCAAAAATTGGATGAATCACACCCTGGAGTTGGCAGGAGTTGACAGCAGCAGCAGCAGGAGCCCAAATATTACTTTAAAGAGACCCTGGGGTTGGCTTCAGGAGCCCAAAAATTGGATGAATCACACCCTGGAGTTGGCAGAAGTTGGCAGTAGCAGCAGCAGGAGCCCAAATATTACTTTAAAGAGACCCTGGGGTTGGCTTCAGGAGCCCAAAAATTGGATGAATCACACCCTGGAGTTGGCAGAAGTTGGCAGTAGCAGCAGCAGGAGCCCAAATATTACTTTAAAGAGACCCTGGGGTTGGCTTCAGGAGCCCAAAAATTGGATGAATCACACCCTGGAGTTGGCAGAAGTTGGCAGTAGCAGCAGCAGGAGCCCAAATATTACTTTAAAGAGACCCTGGGGTTGGCTTCAGGAGCCCAAAAATTGGATGAATCACACCCTGGAGTTGGCAGAAGTTGGCAGCAGCAGCAGCAGGAGCCCCAACATTACTTTAAAGAGACACTGGGGTTGGCTTCAGGAGCCCAAAAATTGGATGAATCACACCCTGGAGTTGGCAGCAGCAGGAGCCCAAATATACACTGGGGTTGGCTTCAGGAGCCCAAAAATTGGATGAATCACACCCTGGAGTTGGCAGCAGCAGCAGCAGGAGCCCAAATATTACTTTAAAGAGACCCTGGGGTTGGCTTCAGGAGCCCAAAAATTGGATGAATCACACCCTGGAGTTGACAGCAGCAGCAGCAGGAGCCCAAATATTACTTTAAAGAGACCCTGGGGTTGGCTTCAGGAGCCCAAAAATTGGATGAATCACACCCTGGAGTTGGCAGAAGTTGGCAGTAGCAGCAGCAGGAGCCCAAATATTACTTTAAAGAGACCCTGGGGTTGGCTTCAGGAGCCCAAAAATTGGATGAATCACACCCTGGAGTTGGCAGGAGTTGGCAGCAGCAGCAACAGGAGCCCAAACATTACTTTAAAGAGACCCTGGGGTTGGCTTCAGGAGCCCAAAAATTGGATGATTCACACCCTGGAGTTGGCAGCAGCAGCAGCAGCAGGAGCCCAAATATTACTTTAAAGAGACCCTGGGGTTGGCTTCAGGAGCCCAAAAATTGGATGAATCACACCCTGGAGTTGGCAGCAGCAGCAGCAGGAGCCCAAATATTACTTTAAAGAGACACTGGGGTTGGCCTCAGGAGCCCAAAAATTGGATGATTCACACCCTGGAGTTGGCAGCAGCAGCAGCAGGAGCCCAAATATACACTGGGGTTGGCTTCAGGAGCCCAAAAATTGGATGAATCACACCCTGGAGTTGGCAGCAGCAGGAGCCCAAATATTACTTTAAAGAGACACTGGGGTTGGCTTCAGGAGCCCAAAAATTGGATGAATCACACCCTGGAGTTGGCAGCAGCAGGAGCCCAAATATTACTTTAAAGAGACCCTGGGGTTGGCTTCAGGAGCCCAAAAATTGGATGAATCACACCCTGGAGTTGGCAGGAGTTGACAGCAGCAGCAGCAGGAACCCAAATATTACTTTAAAGAGACCCTGGGGTTGGCTTCAGGAGCCCAAAAATTGGATGAATCACACCCTGGAGTTGGCAGGAGTTGGCAGCAGCAGCAACAGGAGCCCAAACATTACTTTAAAGAGACCCTGGGGTTGGCTTCAGGAGCCCAAAAATTGGATGATTCACACCCTGGAGTTGGCAGCAGCAGCAGCAGCAGGAGCCCAAATATTACTTTAAAGAGACCCTGGGGTTGGCTTCAGGAGCCCAAAAATTGGATGAATCACACCATGGGGTTGGCAGCAGCAGCAGCAGGAGCCCAAATATTACTTTAAAGAGACACTGGGGTTGGCTTCAGGAGCCCAAAAATTGGATGAATCACACCCTGGAGTTGGCAGAAGTTGGCAGCAGCAGCAGCAGGAGCCCCAACATTACTTTAAAGAGACACTGGGGTTGGCTTCAGGAGCCCAAAAATTGGATGAATCACACCCTGGAGTTGGCAGAAGTTGGCAGTAGCAGCAGCAGGAGCCCAAATATTACTTTAAAGAGACCCTGGGGTTGGCTTCAGGAGCCCAAAAATTGGATGAATCACACCCTGGAGTTGGCAGGAGTTGACAGCAGCAGCAGCAGGAGCCCAAATATTACTTTAAAGAGACACTGGGGTTGGCTTCAGGAGCCCAAAAATTGGATGAATCACACCCTGGAGTTGGCAGAAGTTGGCAGCAGCAGCAGCAGGAGCCCCAACATTACTTTAAAGAGACACTGGGGTTGGCTTCAGGAGCCCAAAAATTGGATGAATCACACCCTGGAGTTGGCAGAAGTTGGCAGTAGCAGCAGCAGGAGCCCAAATATTACTTTAAAGAGACCCTGGGGTTGGCTTCAGGAGCCCAAAAATTGGATGAATCACACCCTGGAGTTGGCAGGAGTTGACAGCAGCAGCAGCAGGAGCCCAAATATTACTTTAAAGAGACCCTGGGGTTGGCTTCAGGAGCCCAAAAATTGGATGAATCACACCCTGGAGTTGGCAGCAGCAGGAGCCCAAATATTACTTTAAAGAGACACTGGGGTTGGCTTCAGGAGCCCAAAAATTGCATGATTCACACCCTGGAGTTGGCAGCAGCAGGAGCCCAAATATACACTGGAGTTGGCTTCAGGAGCCCAAAAATTGGATGAATCACACCCTGGAGTTGGCAGAAGTTGGCAGCAGCAGCAGGAGCCCAAACATTACTTTAAAGAGACCCTGGGGTTGGCTTCAGGAGCCCAAAAATTGGATGAATCACACCCTGTGGAGAGTCATGTGGAGAAAAAGTAGCTTAGTTAGTAATATCTACATAAAATTATGAATAAACAAATGCAAAATTATTGCCAAAGTGAAGTTTTGTTTGAGGGTGTGTTTCCACCTTTTAATTAAATCAGAAACAAGAAGGTATCATTGCCTCTGACTAATTAGCCCTCAAAAATTCTTTGAATTTTTAATCTGGAATCATGTCTGATCCGTCTTATCCGAAGAATATTAATAAAAAGTAAGAGTAACGTAAAGGATTTTTTATTAATACTTACTTGTGGTCCGATGCGGAGGAATGTCTGTAACTGGAGAGCAGCGCCTTAAATCTGTTTTGCACGATCCATCTTTCTTTAGTGTAGGTCTGGCCCCGTCATCAATCTACTGGAATACATCAGGCATTGTTGGGAGAAAAGCTTGGATGATCCATGCGCCATTCATTTCCACGCAGGGCAGTCTCTGGAAAAAAAAAAAAACTATGTATAAACCAGGGTCTTTTTCATATAAAAACAAATGGTTATTTTTGCTTTTAAACCATATGTTCCACAGCTTTACCAGTCATTGTGTCAGCCAATGAAGCAACTTTGTCTGGAAGTGCTGCAAAAGCAGTCCACTGCATCACAAGTGGCATCTGACACCCCCAGTCAACTGTCTGTTGTCTGTCTTTTATGCTTTGGGTTCAGCTCCACTATCCATTGATGAAGATCTGATAATCATAAAATTCAGCAGCTACTGCCCAGTAGCTGCAGGAGCCCAAATATTACTTTAAAGAGACCCTGGGGTTGGCTTCAGGAGCCCAAAAATTGGATGAATCACACCCTGGAGTTGACAGCAGCAGCAGCAGGAGCCCAAATATTACTTTAAAGAGACCCTGGGGTTGGCTTCAGGAGCCCAAAAATTGGATGAATCACACCCTGGAGTTGGCAGAAGTTGGCAGTAGCAGCAGCAGGAGCCCAAATATTACTTTAAAGAGACCCTGGGGTTGGCTTCAGGAGCCCAAAAATTGGATGAATCACACCCTGGAGTTGGCAGGAGTTGGCAGCAGCAGCAACAGGAGCCCAACATTACTTTAAAGAGACCCTGGGGTTGGCTTCAGGAGCCCGAAAATTGGATGATTCACACCCTGGAGTTGGCAGCAGCAGCAGCAGCAGGAGCCCAAATATTACTTTAAAGAGACCCTGGGGTTGGCTTCAGGAGCCCAAAAATTGGATGAATCACACCCTGGAGTTGGCAGCAGCAGCAGCAGGAGCCCAAATATTACTTTAAAGAGACACTGGGGTTGGCCTCAGGAGCCCAAAAATTGGATGATTCACACCCTGGAGTTGGCAGCAGCAGCAGCAGGAGCCCAAATATACACTGGGGTTGGCTTCAGGAGCCCAAAAATTGGATGAATCACACCCTGGAGTTGGCAGCAGCAGCAGCAGGAGCCCAAATATTACTTTAAAGAGACACTGGGGTTGGCTTCAGGAGCCCAAAAATTGGATGAATCACACCCTGGAGTTGGCAGCAGCAGGAGCCCAAATATTACTTTAAAGAGACCCTGGGGTTGGCTTCAGGAGCCCAAAAATTGGATGAATCACACCCTGGAGTTGGCAGGAGTTGACAGCAGCAGCAGCAGGAGCCCAAATATTACTTTAAAGAGACCCTGGGGTTGGCTTCAGGAGCCCAAAAATTGGATGAATCACACCCTGGAGTTGGCAGAAGTTGGCAGTAGCAGCAGCAGGAGCCCAAATATTACTTTAAAGAGACCCTGGGGTTGGCTTCAGGAGCCCAAAAATTGGATGAATCACACCCTGGAGTTGGCAGAAGTTGGCAGTAGCAGCAGCAGGAGCCCAAATATTACTTTAAAGAGACCCTGGGGTTGGCTTCAGGAGCCCAAAAATTGGATGAATCACACCCTGGAGTTGGCAGAAGTTGGCAGTAGCAGCAGCAGGAGCCCAAATATTACTTTAAAGAGACCCTGGGGTTGGCTTCAGGAGCCCAAAAATTGGATGAATCACACCCTGGAGTTGGCAGAAGTTGGCAGCAGCAGCAGCAGGAGCCCCAACATTACTTTAAAGAGACACTGGGGTTGGCTTCAGGAGCCCAAAAATTGGATGAATCACACCCTGGAGTTGGCAGCAGCAGGAGCCCAAATATACACTGGGGTTGGCTTCAGGAGCCCAAAAATTGGATGAATCACACCCTGGAGTTGGCAGCAGCAGCAGCAGGAGCCCAAATATTACTTTAAAGAGACCCTGGGGTTGGCTTCAGGAGCCCAAAAATTGGATGAATCACACCCTGGAGTTGGCAGCAGCAGCAGCAGGAGCCCAAATATTACTTTAAAGAGACACTGGGGTTGGCTTCAGGAGCCCAAAAATTGGATGAATCACACCCTGGAGTTGGCAGAAGTTGGCAGTAGCAGCAGCAGGAGCCCAAAAATTACTTTAAAGAGACCCTGGGGTTGGCTTCAGGAGCCCAAAAATTGGATGAATCACACCCTGGAGTTGGCAGGAGTTGGCAGCAGCAGCAACAGGAGCCCAAACATTACTTTAACCCTTTAAACGCCAGCCACGTAAATTTTACGTGGCTGCCTCTCCAACAGTTAAACGCCAGCCACGTAAAATTTACGTGCCTGACTTTCCCCAGTAAAAAAAAAAAAAGTAAAAATAAAAGACACTTACCTGACCCCTCGTTCGATCCGGTCGGGTCTCCTCTTCAGCCAGAGGGGCTCCGATCGCCCATCGGGACCCCTCCGGCTGCAGGGGAGGGCCCGGAACAGGGTGCCCCCCCCCCGTTTCAGCAGCCGCCCGGTTTACTGTAAAAAAAAAAACAAAAACAAAAAAAACAGTCACCTACCTTTGTCCCCGCCGGCTCCCGCAGGCTCTCCTCTTCACGGGGGGGGCTCCGATCCCCCCCCCGCTCTTCTGTCTTCTGGAGGGGGCATAACAGCCCTCCTCCCTTGCCTCTTCCGATGGCGGCCGCCATCTTGGTGACGTCACGGGGCGGGGCCAGATGACGTCACCGCCGGGTGTCATCGGGGCACCCGGCAGTTCGTTTCTCAGATGCCGGTGACGGCTGGGCGGGGAAGGAGGGAGGTAGGCGATCCTCCGATCGCCTGCCTCCCCCCTTCTCTGCCCAGCCGTCACTGACAGCAGATCGCCGCGGGACACAGAAGATGAAGATCGGAGGTGAGTAAAGTAAAAGTTTTTTTTTTTTTTTTAATAAACTTTTTTAAAAAACGTCTTGTCTTTTTTTTTTTACCATTTAACCCTTTGTGAACTGGTAAGGGGTCCATGTGACCCCTTATACCAGTTCACAAGGCTGGGGAGATGGCAAGCCACCTGCGCTAGCGGGTGGCTTGCCATTAACCCCTGGCACCCCCATTACCTGCCTCCCCAAAGGCCAGGGGGGGGCAGAAGAGCCCGGGCCCACATGGGCTATGTGGGCTCGTAGGCTGCAGGGTGGGGGGGCCACATAAGCTGGCCCCCCCACTCTGTGCCTACAAGCCCCCATAGCTGGTCCCGGGCTGGTTACTGTGGGTAAGGGGGACCCCACGTCAATTTTTTTTTTGATTTTTAAGGGTTTTTAACCCTTAAAAATCAAAAAAAAAATGGGGTCCACCCCCCCTGGGAGGGGGGACCCTATGTCATTTTTTTTTTTTGATTAACCCTTTGTGTTCTGTCATCCAGCAGCTATAAAAGGCTTCTAGCAAGGGAGCAGAAGCCAGTGATCGCCGAGGGACAGAGTGCTCCAGGATGGATGGGAGGTGAGTACAGTGTAAAAAAAAAAAAAAAAAAATTAATAAAATATTTTTTCTCTTTTGTGTGTCTGTGTCATTTTTTACTTTTAACCTCTTGTGAACTGGTAAGGGGTCCATGACCCCTATACCAGTTCACAAGGCTGGGGGGATGGCAAGCCACCTGCGCTAGCGGGTGGCTTGCCATTAACCCCCGGCACCCCCATTACCTGCCTCCCCAAAGGCCAGGGGGGGGCAGAAGAGCCCGGGCCCACATGGGCTATGTGGGCTCGTAGGCTGCAGGGTGGGGGGGCCACAAAAGCTGGCCCCCCCACTCTGTGCCTACAAGCCCCCATAGCTGGTCCCGGGCTGGTTACTTTGGGTAAGGGGGACCCCACGTCATTTTTTTTTTTGATTGTTAAGGGTTTTTAACCCTTAAAAATCAAAAAAAAAATGGGGTCTCCCTCCCCTGGGAGGGGGGACCCTATGTCATTTTTTTTCTCGATTTAACCCTTTGTAGTGTGGATGGTTTTTGTGTTTTTTTTTGTGAATGTTATAAAGTACTTGTTTCAGTTAGGGGGGGTCTCCTGGGCAGGAACGGGGGCTACCGATAAATATGTGGTACCGTTCTAATCGGTAGAAATGGGGCTTTCACATGCAATATGATTTTCCTTAATAAAATACATTTTTTATTTAAAATAAAGGAGTAAATTTTCTAAAAAAAAAATTTTATTTATTTATTTTTTTTTTCACTTAATAATATTGTAAAAAAAAAAAAAAAAATTACAAACAAGACATTTCATGTTAAAGTCTAAACTCTGCTGCAAAAAAAAAATATATATAATTTTTCTGAAAGTTCCAGCAAAAATGGCGCAAAACATGTCGCAAAACATGACGCAAAATGGGGAAAAATGGCCTGTCAACAGAGGGTGACAAAATCTCAACTAAGCTGGCAATTAAAAGGGTTAATAGTACCTATGCATGTTGGGTATTGTTCTGTTCGGGGGACCTTGCGCTTTCAGACTTAGCTTGTTTTTTCTGGTTTGCATATTTATATTTTAGGAAAAGGTGTTTTTTATTCAGCTTTTTTATAAATTTTTTAGGGAAACCCTGCGCAACCAAAGAATTCTTTGAGGAATTAATTCCAGAAAGATGAGCCCACTACAGCAAGCTGGGTACCCTTAGAAAGCTTAACGTGTGTACTTTCAGGGAATATATGGTTTATGGGGGATATTCCAAATGTAAAGGGTTGTTTTGGTTGAAAAATCGCAAGGTGCGCACTTTGTCTGCAGAGCTGAAATTTTCAAGTAAAATTACCGTTACGCACATGCTTTACTTTGGGGTGTTTGGCAACTCTTCCCTTGACAGAACCTATGCATGTTGGGTATCGTTCTGTTCGGGAGATGTTGCTTTTTCAGATTAAACTTGATTTTTCTTGTTTGTATATAGTTTTTTTAGGAAAATGTGGCTTTGATTCTGCTTTTTTATCCTTTTTTTAGGGAAACTCTTTGCAACCAAAGATTACGTTGAGGGATTACTTCCAGAAAACTATGGCCACATCCACAAGCCTGGTACGCCTAGAAAGCCTGAGGTGTGTACTTCCAGAGAATATATAGTTTGTTGGGGGTATTTTAAATGTAAAGGGTTGTTTTTCTGGAAAAACCGCAAGGTGCGCATATTGCATAGCATAGTTGTATTTTATCTGAAAATCTCCTAAAGCGCTGTTTCAGTTTGGGGGAGTCTCCTGGGCAGGAAAAGGTGTCTACCTATACATATGTGGTACCGCTGTAACCGGGAGAAATTGGGATTTCACACGCAATAAGATTTTATTGACAAACTTACATTTTTTATTCCAAAAAAAACTACAATATGTAAAAATTTTTTTTTTTTTTTTTTTTTTTGCACATATTTCACCCAAAAATATTAAGAATACACCTAACAAATGACAAACAAGACATTTCATGTTAAAGCCCAGACTATGCTGAAAAAAACAATATATCATTTTCCTGGGAAATCCCTGGAAATCCCCTCAAAAATCACAGTTGAACAAGGGGAGCGCAAAATAGTGCAAAATGGTCTGGCAACAAAGGGTGACAAAATCTCAAGGTAGGCTGGCGGTTAAAGGGTTAAAGAGACCCTGGGGTTGGCTTCAGGAGCCCAAAAATTGGATGATTCACACCCTGGAGTTGGCAGCAGCAGCAGCAGCAGGAGCCCAAATATTACTTTAAAGAGACCCTGGGGTTGGCTTCAGGAGCCCAAAAATTGGATGAATCACACCATGGGGTTGGCAGCAGCAGCAGCAGGAGCCCAAATATTACTTTAAAGAGACACTGGGGTTGGCTTCAGGAGCCCAAAAATTGGATGAATCACACCCTGGAGTTGGCAGAAGTTGGCAGCAGCAGCAGCAGGAGCCCCAACATTACTTTAAAGAGACACTGGGGTTGGCTTCAGGAGCCCAAAAATTGGATGAATCACACCCTGGAGTTGGCAGAAGTTGGCAGTAGCAGCAGCAGGAGCCCAAATATTACTTTAAAGAGACCCTGGGGTTGGCTTCAGGAGCCCAAAAATTGGATGAATCACACCCTGGAGTTGGCAGGAGTTGACAGCAGCAGCAGCAGGAGCCCAAATATTACTTTAAAGAGACACTGGGGTTGGCTTCAGGAGCCCAAAAATTGGATGAATCACACCCTGGAGTTGGCAGAAGTTGGCAGCAGCAGCAGCAGGAGCCCCAACATTACTTTAAAGAGACACTGGGGTTGGCTTCAGGAGCCCAAAAATTGGATGAATCACACCCTGGAGTTGGCAGAAGTTGGCAGTAGCAGCAGCAGGAGCCCAAATATTACTTTAAAGAGACCCTGGGGTTGGCTTCAGGAGCCCAAAAATTGGATGAATCACACCCTGGAGTTGGCAGGAGTTGACAGCAGCAGCAGCAGGAGCCCAAATATTACTTTAAAGAGACCCTGGGGTTGGCTTCAGGAGCCCAAAAATTGGATGAATCACACCCTGGAGTTGGCAGCAGCAGGAGCCCAAATATTACTTTAAAGAGACACTGGGGTTGGCTTCAGGAGCCCAAAAATTGCATGATTCACACCCTGGAGTTGGCAGCAGCAGCAGGAGCCCAAATATACACTGGAGTTGGCTTCAGGAGCCCAAAAATTGGATGAATCACACCCTGGAGTTGGCAGAAGTTGGCAGCAGCAGCAGCAGCAGGAGCCCAAACATTACTTTAAAGAGACCCTGGGGTTGGCTTCAGGAGCCCAAAAATTGGATGAATCACACCCTGTGGAGAGTCATGTGGAGAAAAAGTAGCTTAGTTAGTAATATCTACATAAAATTATGAATAAACAAATGCAAAATTATTGCCAAAGTGAAGTTTTGTTTGAGGGTGTGTTTCCACCTTTTAATTAAATCAGAAACAAGAAGGTATCATTGCCTCTGACTAATTAGCCCTCAAAAATTCTTGGAATTTTTAATCTGGAATCATGTCTGATCCGTCTTATCCGAAGAATATTAATAAAAAGTAAGAGTAACGTAAAGGATTTTTTATTAATACTTACTTGTGGTCCGATGCGGAGGAATGTCTGTAACTGGAGAGCAGCGCCTTAAATCTGTTTTGCACGATCCATCTTTCTTTAGTGTAGGTCTGGCCCCGTCATCAATCTACTGGAATACATCAGGCATTGTTGGGAGAAAAGCTTGGATGATCCATGCGCCATTCATTTCCACGCAGGGCAGTCTCTGGAAAAAAAAAAAACTATGTATAAACCAGGGTCTTTTTCATATAAAAACAAATGGTTATTTTTGCTTTTAAACCATATGTTCCACAGCTTTACCAGTCATTGTGTCAGCCAATGAAGCAACTTTGTCTGGAAGTGCTGCAAAAGCAGTCCACTGCATCACAAGTGGCATCTGACACCCCCAGTCAACTGTCTGTTGTCTGTCTTTTATGCTTTGGGTTCAGCTCCACTATCCATTGATGAAGATCTGATAATCATAAAATTCAGCAGCTACTGCCCAGCCAAGAAGTGGAGGAGACACTCGCCTCTTCTTCCACTAGCCGGCAATTAGTGATGAGGAGAGTGTCGTGGGAGGAGGTGTTGCAAGCCGAGGTAGTGGAAGAGGGTCCCTGGAGTCTGCGGCGGTGGCGGCGGCAGCAGCAGCAGATTATTGCGGACTGTTGTTCGGAAAAATCAGCTACTCAGCGATGTGGCAGTGTTTCATGCAGCATCCTGTGGAGAAAAAGTAGGTTAGTTAGTGTATATACATAAAATTATGAATAGACAAATGCAATAGTATTGCCAAAGTGAAGTTTTGTTTGAGGGTGTGTTTCCACCTTGTAATTAAATCAGTAACAACTAGCTATCATTTGCCTCTGAATAATTAGCTCTCAAAAATTCTTGGAATTTTTAATCTTGATGTCTGAGGGATTTCTCCTCTCAGACAGCGTCACCATAAGTCCAGCCTGCTGCATTACACTTGGAAGGACATCTTGTTTGCGCTGCGACAAGGAAGCCAGAGTCATGCGTCCTGACATGGCACACGTGTTCAGTCTAGTTTTGAAGTCTTGCCCCCATCTGAAAGAACAACAGGAAAGAAAGTTAGCATGCACTTCTGGCACTCCTACACCACCAAGCACAACCTTATTGAGCCTCAGCGTCACAACGGTGTACCCCACCATAGTCTGATTTGCGATGTTTCCACCCGTTGGAATTCCACCCTCCATATGCAGGATCCACTATAGCAGTGGTCCCCAACCCTGTCCTCAAGGCCCACCAACAGGCCAGGTTTTGCAGATCTCCACAAAGATGCACAGGTGGAGTAATTAGTGCAGCTGCAGAGCAATAGAGCTGGCTATTTGGAGATCCAAAAAACATGACATGTTGGTGGGCCTTGAGGACAGGGTTGAGGACCACTGCACTATAGGAACAGAGAAAAGCCATCACGGATTTCTGGATGATCCAAACGGATAGGGGGACACCCCTGTGTAAATTCAATGTAAACCATTGGCAGCTCATACGTGACACCGACCGTTTGCTCAGGCCCTTTGAGGAAGCTACGTTATTAGTCAGTTGCCAGGACTATGAGATGAATGATGAGATTCCACTGCTTCATGTACTACAACACATGTTGGAAACCATGGCTGGTCAGGGCACTGGAGACATGGCACATACATTTCACAGCCACATGAAGCCTGTGGGGGCTGAAGTGGAGGAGGAGGAGGGGGTGGGGCACAGCAAACCACAGTTTAGGTTTCACAAAATGACCATTTTATCTAGTCATCTGACAGGAGAGGAGGAGCAGGAGCAGCCACAGGAGCTAGAGGGTTGTGAGTAAGGCGAGACAGAGGACCCAGACACACCATGGAAGTTTACAGTGGAGATGGAGACAGGTAGTCCCTCCGAGTCACTTGCACAAATGGCACGATGCATGCTCACATGCATGCGTACTAGTGAGCGCAGAATTGTCTCCATTTGTCAGCGGGAAGACTTCTGGCTCTCCAACTTATTGGACCCTCGCTTCCGGCACAAAATGGGGGCATTTTTTACGCCCACTGAGAGGGAGGACAAACTGACCTACTACAGAGACATCCCACGTAGTCAGTTGGGCGATGTCTATCTGCGCCATGGCCCATACTCCCGCAGGTCTGACTCGGGGGGAAGTCTGCGATCACCTTCCACTGCCATGGCTGCTGGGGGGGTGGAAGGAGCAGCAGCAGCAGCTCCATCAGCAGCAGCCTCAGTCTTCAGTCGCTAGTGAGTAGCTTTCTACACCCGCATAGTGAGTCTACTCATGAGCAGCAGGAAGACCTGGAGCTGGACCTCAAACAGCAGGTCATGTCATACCTTGACATGACCATGCCAACACACCTTCAAGATCCACTGGATTTGCTGGGAAGCCAAACTTGACTTGTGCCCGCAACTAGCAGAGTTTGCCCTGGAAAAGCTGTACTGGCCGGACAGTAGTTGATTTAGATGGCAACTGGGCTGCTCTATATAACGAAGCAAAATGGCAAATTTACCTCACTATATAAGCTATTGCCCCTCAGATTTACACAGGGGCTGCTCTATATTATGCTGCAAAATGGCAAATTTACCTCACAATATAAGCTATTGCCCCTCAGATTTACACAGGGGCTGCTCTATATTATGCTGCAAAATGGCAAATTAACCTCACAATATAAGCTATTGCCCCTCAGATTTACACAGGGCCTGCTCTATATTATGCTGCAAAATGGCAAATTAACCTCACAATATAAGCTATTGCCCCTCAGATTTACACAGGGCCTGCTCTATATAACGAAGCAAAATGGCAAATTTACCTCACTATATAAGCTATTGCCCCTCAGATTTACACAGGGGCTGCTCTATATTATGCTGCAAAATGGCAAATTAACCTCACAATATAAGCTATTGCAGCTCTATATAAATAAAAATAAATAAATAAAAAAAGGGCCTGTAGAAGCTTATTTAGTATAACAGATAGGGTGACATGTGCTGGTTTGGGATGCCCATATGGGCTAGTGTTTTGGCAGCAGTACAAAAACCAATGCAAAATGCAATAGCTTAATAAAGCTGATGCTGATCAACGCTTATTTAGTATAACAGATGGGGTGCAACATGCAGGTTTGGGATGCCCTGCGGCCTGGTGTATTTAAAGCAGACCAAAACCAATTCAAAATGCAATAACTTAATAAAGATGAGGCTGTAGATGCTTATTTAGTATAAACAGGTAGGGTGCAAGGTGCAGCTTTGGGGTGCCCTGCGGCCTGCTTAAATGAAAGCAGTCAAAAAGGAAGTGCAAACTGAAGTAGCTTAATGAAGCTGATGCTGATCAACGCTTATGTTGTATACCAGATAGGGTGCAAGGTGCAGCTTTGGGGTGCCCTGCGGCCTGGTTTATTAAAAGTAGAGATGAGCGAACTTTTGAAAAATTCGATTCGACTGATTCGCCGAATTTTCCGACAAAAATCGTTTCGACCCGAATAAATTCGCGACGAATCGCTATTAAAAACGGCTATTTCTGAGCCTCCTACAGCCTCAATAGGGTTGTAAACCATTCAGCCTTGCTGTAACACGCACAGGATGCGTGCTGGGTTAGTTAAATAATACTTTGAAGAAATATCACATGCAGATCAGAGGCATCGCTAATAGAATCGCAGAGCGGCACAATTGCAGAGAGTTGAAGTGGCATCACTATGAGGGGCAGAAGGAGCCCAAATATACACTGGAGTTGGCCTCAGGAGCCCAAAAATTGGATGAATCACACCCTGGAGTTGGCAGGAGTTGGCAGCAGCAGCAGCAGGAGCCCAAATATACACTGGAGTTGGCTTCAGGAGCCCAAAAATTGGATGAATCACACCCTGGAGTTGGCAGGAGTTGGCAGCAGCAGCAGCAGGAGCCCAAATATACACTGGAGTTGGCTTCAGGAGCCCAAAAATTGGATGAATCACACCCTGGAGTTGGCAGGAGTTGACAGCAGCAGCAGCAGGAGCCCAAATATACACTGGAGTTGGCTTCAGGAGCCCAAAAATTGGATGAATCACACCCTGGAGTTGGCAGGAGTTGACAGTAGCAGCAGCAGGAGCCCAAATATACACTGGAGTTGGCCTCAGGAGCCCAAAAATTGGATGAATCACACCCTGGAGTTGGCAGAAGTTGGCAGCAGCAGCAGCAGGAGCCCAAATATACACTGGAGTTGGCTTCAGGAGCCCAAAAATTGGATGAATCACACCCTGGAGTTGGCAGGAGTTGACAGTAGCAGCAGCAGGAGCCCAAATATACACTGGAGTTGGCTTCAGGAGCCCAAAAATTGGATGAATCACACCCTGGAGTTGGCAGGAGTTGACAGTAGCAGCAGCAGGAGCCCAAATATACACTGGAGTTGGCCTCAGGAGCCCAAAAATTGGATGAATCACACCCTGGAGTTGGCAGGAGTTGACAGTAGCAGCAGCAGGAGCCCAAATATACACTGGAGTTGGCCTCAGGAGCCCAAAAATTGGATGAATCACACCCTGGAGTTGGCAGGAGTTGACAGTAGCAGCAGCAGGAGCCCAAATATACACTGGAGTTAGCCTCAGGAGCCCAAAAATTGGATGAATCACACCCTGGAGTTGGCAGAAGTTGGCAGCAGCAGCAGCAGGAGCCCAAATATACACTGGAGTTGGCTTCAGGAGCCCAAAAATTGGATGAATCACACCCTGGAGTTGGCAGGAGTTGGCAGCAGCAGCAGCAGGAGCCCAAATATACACTGGAGTTGGCTTCAGGAGCCCAAAAATTGGATGAATCACACCCTGGAGTTGGCAGGAGTTGACAGCAGCAGCAGCAGGAGCCCAAATATACACTGGAGCTGGCTTCAGGAGCCCAAAAATTGGATGAATCACACCCTGGAGTTGGCAGGAGTTGACAGTAGCAGCAGCAGGAGCCCAAATATACACTGGAGTTGGCTTCAGGAGCCCAAAAATTGGATGAATCACACCCTGGAGTTGGCAGGAGTTGACAGTAGCAGCAGCAGGAGCCCAAATATACACTGGAGTTGGCCTCAGGAGCCCAAAAATTGGATGAATCACACCCTGGAGTTGGCAGGAGTTGGCAGCAGCAGCAGCAGGAGCCCAAATATACACTGGAGTTGTCTTCAGGAGCCCAAAAATTGGATGAATCACACCCTGGAGTTGGCAGAAGTTGGCAGCAGCAGCAGCAGGAGCCCAAATATACACTGGAGTTGGCTTCAGGAGCCCAAAAATTGGATGAATCACACCCTGGAGTTGGCAGGAGTTGGCAGCAGCAGCAGCAGGAGCCCAAATATACACTGGAGTTGGCTTCAGGAGCCCAAAAATTGGATGAATCACACCCTGGAGTTGGCAGGAGTTGACAGCAGCAGCAGCAGGAGCCCAAATATACACTGGAGTTGGCTTCAGGAGCCCAAAAATTGGATGAATCACACCCTGGAGTTGGCAGGAGTTGACAGTAGCAGCAGCAGGAGCCCAAATATACACTGGAGTTGGCTTCAGGAGCCCAAAAATTGGATGAATCACACCCTGGAGTTGGCAGAAGTTGGCAGCAGCAGCAGCAGGAGCCCAAATATACACTGGAGTTGGCTTCAGGAGCCCAAAAATTGGATGAATCACACCCTGGAGTTGGCAGGAGTTGACAGTAGCAGCAGCAGGAGCCCAAATATACACTGGAGTTGGCCTCAGGAGCCCAAAAATTGGATGAATCACACCCTGGAGTTGGCAGGAGTTGACAGTAGCAGCAGCAGGAGCCCAAATATACACTGGAGTTGGCTTCAGGAGCCCAAAAATTGGATGAATCACACCCTGGAGTTGGCAGAAGTTGACAGTAGCAGCAGCAGGAGCCCAAATATACACTGGAGTTGGCCTCAGGAGCCCAAAAATTGGATGAATCACACCCTGGAGTTGGCAGAAGTTGGCAGCAGCAGCAGCAGGAGCCCAAATATACACTGGAGTTGGCTTCAGGAGCCCAAAAATTGGATGAATCACACCCTGGAGTTGGCAGAAGTTGGCAGCAGCAGCAGCAGGAGCCCAAATATACACTGGAGTTGGCTTCAGGAGCCCAAAAATTGGATGAATCACACCCTGGAGTTGGCAGGAGTTGACAGTAGCAGCAGCAGGAGCCCAAATATACACTGGAGTTGGCCTCAGGAGCCCAAAAATTGGATGAATCACACCCTGGAGTTGGCAGGAGTTGACAGTAGCAGCAGCAGGAGCCCAAATATACACTGGAGTTGGCTTCAGGAGCCCAAAAATTGGATGAATCACACCCTGGAGTTGGCAGAAGTTGACAGTAGCAGCAGCAGGAGCCCAAATATACACTGGAGTTGGCCTCAGGAGCCCAAAAATTGGATGAATCACACCCTGGAGTTGGCAGAAGTTGGCAGCAGCAGCAGCAGGAGCCCAAATATACACTGGAGTTGGCTTCAGGAGCCCAAAAATTGGATGAATCACACCCTGGAGTTGGCAGAAGTTGGCAGCAGCAGCAGCAGGAGCCCAAATATACACTGGAGTTGGCTTCAGGAGCCCAAAAATTGGATGAATCACACCCTGGAGTTGGCAGGAGTTGACAGTAGCAGCAGCAGGAGCCCAAATATACACTGGAGTTGGCCTCAGGAGCCCAAAAATTGGATGAATCACACCCTGGAGTTGGCAGGAGTTGACAGTAGCAGCAGCAGGAGCCCAAATATACACTGGAGTTGGCCTCAGGAGCCCAAAAATTGGATGAATCACACCCTGGAGTTGGCAGGAGTTGACAGTAGCAGCAGCAGGAGCCCAAATATACACTGGAGTTGGCTTCAGGAGCCCAAAAATTGGATGAATCACACCCTGGAGTTGGCAGAAGTTGACAGTAGCAGCAGCAGGAGCCCAAATATACACTGGAGTTGGCCTCAGGAGCCCAAAAATTGGATGAATCACACCCTGGAGTTGGCAGAAGTTGACAGCAGCAGCAGCAGGAGCCCAAATATACACTGGAGTTGGCCTCAGGAGCCCAAAAATTGGATGAATCACACCCTGGAGTTGGCAGGAGTTGGCAGCAGCAGCAGCAGGAGCCCAAATATACACTGGAGTTGGCTTCAGGAGCCCAAAAATTGGATGAATCACACCCTGGAGTTGGCAGAAGTTGGCAGCAGCAGCAGCAGGAGCCCAAATATACACTGGAGTTGGCTTCAGGAGCCCAAAAATTGGATGAATCACACCCTGGAGTTGGCAGGAGTTGACAGTAGCAGCAGCAGGAGCCCAAATATACACTGGAGTTGGCCTCAGGAGCCCAAAAATTGGATGAATCACACCCTGGAGTTGGCAGAAGTTGGCAGCAGCAGCAGCAGGAGCCCAAATATACACTGGAGTTGGCCTCAGGAGCCCAAAAATTGGATGAATCACACCCTGGAGTTGGCAGGAGTTGACAGTAGCAGCAGCAGGAGCCCAAAAAATGGCCTAAAGACATAAATATGTTTTGCACCATTTGGAAAGTGTAAAACGTGGCACCATGCTGAATCTAGTCGCATGCATCAGGCATTGGTGGGTGGAAATCCTGGCTGATCCATCCCTGATTCATTTTGACAAAGGTGAGTCTCTCCACATTTTTAGTTGACAGACGAGTTCTCCTCGCCGTAACTATGGCCCCCGCCGCACTAAACACCCGCTCAGATGGCACGCTACTTGCCGGGCAGGACAGCTTTTCCAGGGCAAACTCTGCTAGTTGCGGCCACAAATCAAGTTTGGCTGCCCAGAAGTCCAGCGGATCCTCAAGGTGTGTTGGCATGGTCATGTCAAAGTATGACATGACCTGCTGGTTCAGGTCCTGCTCCAGGTCTTCCTGCTGCTCATGAGTAGCCTCACTATGCGGGTGTAGAAAGCTACTCATTAGCGACTGAAGACTGAGGCTGCTGCTGCTGATGGAGCTTCTGCTGCTGCTGCTGCCAACCCCCCCAGCGGCCATGGCAGTGGAAGGTGAGCGCAGAGGTCCCCTCGAGTCAGACCTGCGAGAGTATGGACCATGGCGCAGATAGGCATCGGCCAACTGCCTCTGTAGAATGTCTTTGTAGTAGTTGAGTTTGTCCTCCCTCTCGGTGGGTTTAAAAAATGCCCCCATTTTGTGCCGGAAGCGAGGGTCCAATAAGGTGGACAGCCAGAAGTCATCCCGCCGACAGATGGAAACAATTCTGGGGTCACTACGCAAGCACGTGAGCATGCTTCGTGCCATTTGCGCAAGTGACTCGGATGGACTACCTGTCTCCATCTCCACTGCATACTGCCACGGTGTGCCCGGGTCCTCTGTCTCTCCTTCCTCAAAAACCTCTAGCTCCTCTGGCTGCTCCTGCTCCTCCTCTCCTGTCCGCTGACTAGATAAACCAGCCATTTCGCCAAGCCTAAACTGTGTTTCGCTGGGCAACTCCTCCTCCTCCTCTTCCTCCTCCTCCTCCTCCAGTTCAGCTCCAAGGGGGTTCATGTGGCCGTAAGATGTAAACGCCATGTCTCCAGTGCCCTGACCAGCCATGGTTTCCAACATGTGCTGTAGTACATGAAGCAGTGGAATCACGTCGTTCATCCCGTAATCCTGCCGACTGACAAATAAAGTGGCTTCCTCAAAGGGCCTGAGCAAACGGCAGGTGTCACGTATGAGCTGCCACTGGTTGACATTGAAGTTACACAGGGGAGTCCCCCTATCTGCTTGGATCATCAGGAAATCCGTGATGGCTTTTCTCTGTTCATATAATCGGTCCAACATGTGAAGGGTGGAATTCCAACGGGTGGAAACATCGCAAATCAGACTATGTTGGGGGATACCATTCTGACGCTGTAGCTCAAGAAGGGTGTGTTTGGCGGTGTAGGAGTGGCTGAAGTGCATGCAAAGTTTCCGTGAAGTTGTTAGGATGTCCTGCAGATGGGGGGAACACTTCAGAAACCGCTTGACAACCAGATTGAAGACGTGAGCCATGCAGGGGGCATGGGTCAGGCTTCCTTGGCGCAGCGCAGACAAAATGTTCTTCCCATTGTCGGTAACCATGATTCCCATTTTAAGTTTTCTCGGAGTAAGCCATGTTTGGATTTCCTGATGAATACATTTAAGCAGTTCCTCCCCTGTGTGACTCCGTTCGCCAAGACAAACCATGTGAAGCACTGCGTGACACCTCCGTGCCCTGCACACATGGTAGACTGGAGGGGCACTGAGACTTGAGCCTACAGTGGAGGGTGAGGAGATGGCGGAGGATGAGGAGGCCGAGTCGCACGGTGTCACAGGCCCAATGGGCAGAGAGCGCGGAGGCCGAAGCGGCGTGACCTGTCCAAGTTGCTGCTGCAAAGGGACCACATTCACCCAGTGGGCCGTAAACGACATGTACTGCCCCTGACCGTAGTTACAGCTCCAGATGTCGGCGCTGCCATGTATTTTGCTACACACCGACAGGCTCAAGGACTGGCCCACCTTCTGTTCAACAAAAGTGTGCAGCGCTGGTACTGCCTTCTTGGCAAAGAAATGACGGCTTGGGACTCTCCACCTCGGCTCGGCACAAGCCATCAGTTCTCTGAAAGGTGCAGATTCCACCACCTGAAAAGGGAGCGACTGCAGCACCAGCAACTTGGACAGGAGCACATTCAGCTTCTGCGCCGTAGGATGAGTGGGCGCATACTGCTGTCTCTTGGACATGGCTTCGCTGATGGATTGCTGGCGGGATGCATGACTTGGAGGAGGAGGAGGAGGAGCAGGAGCGACAGAGGATGGGTGTGACGCACAGCTGCCTTCGGCTGAGGTGCTGGAGCCTTGGCTGGCAGAAATTGGGAGCTCACTTGGTGAGGAAGCAGACTGGACCACCCCTTGGGAGCCTCGGTTCTCCCAGGTCGTTTTATGGTGACGCATCATATGTTGACGCAGGGCCGTGGTGCCAACATTTGGACCCTGGCCACGCTTCACCTTTTGCCTACATATCTTGCATGTGGCCATGTTACCCTCCTGCGGATGCCTCAGGAAAAACTGCCACACTGCCGAGTAGCTACTTTTCCCACCCCCTGGCCTCACTGATTCACTGCTGCTGTTGCCAACTCCAGGAACCCCTGCTCCACTACCTCCCGATAAGGTAGACTGCCGCACAGCAGGTGCTCTACCCCGGCCCCGGCCCCGGCCGGCTCCAGCCTTTGGAATTGTGCCCCCATGCTGACTGCTACCACCTTGCTGCCTCAGCTGCTGACTCCGGGGCAACCTGCGCCCCTCTTCTCCTGATGATGACGATGAAGCCCCTTCATCACCCGGCTCCCAAGTGCGATCGGCTTCATCGTCATCATCATCATCATCACCGGGTTGTGGCTGTACGTCACTGATGTTCGTGGATTCGTCAACAGTGTCTGGCGCAGGAGCTGGAACGCTCGCAGCACCCACGACACTGTCCACATCACTATTTGTCTGCCTAGCTAAAGAAGCCACCTCCATTTCTTGGCTGGGCAGTAGCTGCTGACTGTCCTCCTGTATCTGATCGTCCTCCTCACTAAAGAGTGGAGCTGAACCCAAAGCATAGGATACGTCGCTGGGGGAGGGAACGGCGTAGGACAGAGGCAATGGGAGGACAGGGACTGCTCTCGGGGCATGCCAACTCAGGGTTGTGTCAGAGGAACCTACCGACCCTAGACTGGGGGTCTCAGATGTAAGTTGTGATGATGTTGTTGATGAGCGCGTCAGCCAATCTACCACGGCAGATGCGTTACTGGTGGAGACCCGACCGCTAGCAGATACTGGCAGATTAGGTCTCTCAGCGTGACTCCTGCTGCTACTGGCCCCCAGTCTGATGCGAGCTCTGCCTGCGGAATCTTGGCCTCTGCCACTCCTCTTTTCACTTCCAGGCACTTGTCTGCCCGACATAGTCTAACTGGCGTGGTAGTAGGTGATATTTTAAGAACCCCCAGGCAGCAGTGGGTCTATATAAAACAGAATATAATGCACACCAAAAGTGAGCAGTAACACTCAGCCTCCAACAGGCCTGCTTAGTGTAAATAAGAGAGCTGCTTAGTGTAAATAAAGAGGGGTATGCTATGTTACAGAATGGGATGCCTCAACAGAAGTGCACCTGGCAGGCAGCAGTAAGCCTATGCCCAGCAAAAGTGTCTTATAATATAAATATAATAAGAGCAAATGCTTATATGGTCTTAAACAGAGGCTGCTTTAGTCACAGAATGGGATGCCCTGGGCAGGAATCGACCTGGCAGGGTCCAGTAGTGCTTTGGCCAGCAAAAGTGTCTTTATCAGGCCTAATTTCAAATATAATAAGAGCAAATGCTTATATGGTCTTAAACAGAGGCTGCTTTAGTCACAGAATGGGATGCCCTGGGCAGGAATGGACCTGGCAGGGTCCAGTAGTGCTTTGGCCAGCAAAAGTGTCTTTATCAGGCTAATTTCAAATATAATAAGAGCAAATGCTTATATGGTCTTAAACAGAGGCTGCTATAGTCACAGAATGGGATGCCCTTGCAGGGTCCAGTAGTGCTATGCCCAGCAAAAGTGTCTTTATCAGGCTAATTTCAAATATGATAAGAGCAAATGCTTATATGGTCTTAAACAGAGGCTGCTGTAGTCACAGAATGGGATGCCCTGGGCAGGAATGGACCTGGCAGGGTCCAGTAGGGCTTTGGCCAGCAAAAGTGTCTTTATCAGGCTAATTTCAAATATGATAAGAGCAAATGCTTATATGGTCTTAAACAGAGGCTGCTTTAGTCACAGAATGGGATGCCCCGGGCAGGAATCGAGCTGGCAGGGTCCAGTAGTGCTTTGGCCAGCAAAAGTGTCTTTATCAGGCTAATTTCAAATATGATAAGAGCAAATGCTTATATGGTCTTAAACAGAGGCTGCTGTAGTCACAGAATGGGATGCCCCGGGCAGGAATCGAGCTGGCAGGGTCCAGTAGTGCTTTGGCCAGCAAAAGTGTCTTTATCAGGCTAATTTCAAATATGATAAGAGCAAATGCTTATATGGTCTTAAACAGAGGCTGCTTTAGTCACAGAATGGGATGCCCTGGGCAGGAATGGACCTGGCAGGGTCCAGTAGGGCTTTGGCCAGCAAAAGTGTCTTTATCAGGCTAATTTCAAATATGATAAGAGCAAATGCTTATATGGTCTTAAACAGAGGCTGCTGTAGTCACAGAATGGGATGCCCCGGGCAGGAATCGAGCTGGCAGGGTCCAGTAGTGCTTTGGCCAGCAAAAGTGTCTTTATCAGGCTAATTTCAAATATGATAAGAGCAAATGCTTATATGGTCTTAAACAGAGGCTGCTGTAGTCACAGAATGGGATGCCCCGGGCAGGAATCGAGCTGGCAGGGTCCAGTAGGGCTTTGGCCAGCAAAAGTGTCTTTATCAGGCCTAATTTCAAATATGATAAGAGCAAATGCTTATATGGTCTTAAACAGAGGCTGCTGTAGTCACAGAATGGGATGCCCCGGGCAGGAATCGAGCTGGCAGGGTCCAGTAGGGCTTTGGCCAGCAAAAGTGTCTTTATCAGGCCTAATTTCAAATATGATAAGAGCAAATGCTTATATGGTCTTAAACAGAGGCTGCTTTAGTCACAGAATGGGATGCCCTGGGCAGGAATGGACCTGGCAGGGTCCAGTAGGGCTTTGGCCAGCAAAAGTGTCTTTATCAGGCTAATTTCAAATATGATAAGAGCAAATGCTTATATGGTCTTAAACAGAGGCTGCTGTAGTCACAGAATGGGATGCCCCGGGCAGGAATCGAGCTGGCAGGGTCCAGTAGTGCTTTGGCCAGCAAAAGTGTCTTTATCAGGCTAATTTCAAATATGATAAGAGCAAATGCTTATATGGTCTTAAACAGAGGCTGCTTTAGTCACAGAATGGGATGCCCTGGGCAGGAATGGACCTGGCAGGGTCCAGTAGGGCTTTGGCCAGCAAAAGTGTCTTTATCAGGCTAATTTCAAATATGATAAGAGCAAATGCTTATATGGTCTTAAACAGAGGCTGCTGTAGTCACAGAATGGGATGCCCCGGGCAGGAATCGAGCTGGCAGGGTCCAGTAGTGCTTTGGCCAGCAAAAGTGTCTTTATCAGGCTAATTTCAAATATGATAAGAGCAAATGCTTATATGGTCTTAAACAGAGGCTGCTGTAGTCACAGAATGGGATGCCCCGGGCAGGAATCGAGCTGGCAGGGTCCAGTAGGGCTTTGGCCAGCAAAAGTGTCTTTATCAGGCCTAATTTCAAATATGATAAGAGCAAATGCTTATATGGTCTTAAACAGAGGCTGCTGTAGTCACAGAATGGGATGCCCCGGGCAGGAATCGAGCTGGCAGGGTCCAGTAGGGCTTTGGCCAGCAAAAGTGTCTTTATCAGGCCTAATTTCAAATATGATAAGAGCAAATGCTTATATGGTCTTAAACAGAGGCTGCTTTAGTCACAGAATGGGATGCCCTGGGCAGGAATGGACCTGGCAGGGTCCAGTAGGGCTTTGGCCAGCAAAAGTGTCTTTATCAGGCTAATTTCAAATATGATAAGAGCAAATGCTTATATGGTCTTAAACAGAGGCTGCTTTAGTCACAGAATGGGATGCCCCGGGCAGGAATCGAGCTGGCAGGGTCCAGTAGTGCTTTGGCCAGCAAAAGTGTCTTTATCAGGCCTAATTTCAAATATGATAAGAGCAAATGCTTATATGGTCTTAAACAGAGGCTGCTTTAGTCACAGAATGGGATGCCCTGGGCAGGAATGGACCTGGCAGGGTCCAGTAGGGCTTTGGCCAGCAAAAGTGTCTTTATCAGGCTAATTTCAAATATGATAAGAGCAAATGCTTATATGGTCTTAAACAGAGGCTGCTTTAGTCACAGAATGGGATGCCCTGGGCAGGAATCGACCTGGCAGGGTCCAGTAGGGCTTTGGCCAGCAAAAGTGTCTTTATCAGGCCTAATTTCAAATATGATAAGAGCAAATGCTTATATGGTCTTAAACAGAGGCTGCTGTAGTCACAGAATGGGATGCCCCGGGCAGGAATCGAGCTGGCAGGGTCCAGTAGTGCTTTGGCCAGCAAAAGTGTCTTTATCAGGCTAATTTCAAATATGATAAGAGCAAATGCTTATATGGTCTTAAACAGAGGCTGCTGTAGTCACAGAATGGGATGCCCCGGGCAGGAATCGAGCTGGCAGGGTCCAGTAGGGCTTTGGCCAGCAAAAGTGTCTTTATCAGGCCTAATTTCAAATATGATAAGAGCAAATGCTTATATGGTCTTAAACAGAGGCTGCTTTAGTCACAGAATGGGATGCCCTGGGCAGGAATGGACCTGGCAGGGTCCAGTAGGGCTTTGGCCAGCAAAAGTGTCTTTATCAGGCTAATTTCAAATATGATAAGAGCAAATGCTTATATGGTCTTAAACAGAGGCTGCTTTAGTCACAGAATGGGATGCCCCGGGCAGGAATCGAGCTGGCAGGGTCCAGTAGTGCTTTGGCCAGCAAAAGTGTCTTTATCAGGCCTAATTTCAAATATGATAAGAGCAAATGCTTATATGGTCTTAAACAGAGGCTGCTTTAGTCACAGAATGGGATGCCCTGGGCAGGAATGGACCTGGCAGGGTCCAGTAGGGCTTTGGCCAGCAAAAGTGTCTTTATCAGGCCTAATTTCAAATATGATAAGAGCAAATGCTTATATGGTCTTAAACAGAGGCTGCTTTAGTCACAGAATGGGATGCCCCGGGCAGGAATCGAGCTGGCAGGGTCCAGTAGGGCTTTGGCCAGCAAAAGTGTCTTTATCAGGCCTAATTTCAAATATGATAAGAGCAAATGCTTATATGGTCTTAAACAGAGGCTGCTTTAGTCACAGAATGGGATGCCCTGGGCAGGAATCGACCTGGCAGGGTCCAGTAGGGCTTTGGCCAGCAAAAGTGACTTTATCAGGCTAATTTCAAATATGATAAGAGCAAATGCTTATATGGTCTTAAACAGAGGCTGCTTTAGTCACAGAATGGGATGCCCCGGGCAGGAATCGAGCTGGCAGGGTCCAGTAGTGCTTTGGCCAGCAAAAGTGTCTTTATCAGGCTAATTTCAAATATGATAAGAGCAAATGCTTATATGGTCTTAAACAGAGGCTGCTGTAGTCACAGAATGGGATGCCCCGGGCAGGAATCGAGCTGGCAGGGTCCAGTAGTGCTTTGGCCAGCAAAAGTGTCTTTATCAGGCCTAATTTCAAATATGATAAGAGCAAATGCTTATATGGTCTTAAACAGAGGCTGCTTTAGTCACAGAATGGGATGCCCCGGGCAGGAATCGAGCTGGCAGGGTCCAGTAGTGCTTTGGCCAGCAAAAGTGTCTTTATCAGGCTAATTTCAAATATGATAAGAGCAAATGCTTATATGGTCTTAAACAGAGGCTGCTGTAGTCACAGAATGGGATGCCCCGGGCAGGAATCGAGCTGGCAGGGTCCAGTAGGGCTTTGGCCAGCAAAAGTGTCTTTATCAGGCCTAATTTCAAATATGATAAGAGCAAATGCTTATATGGTCTTAAACAGAGGCTGCTTTAGTCACAGAATGGGATGCCCTGGGCAGGAATCGACCTGGCAGGGTCCAGTAGGGCTTTGGCCAGCAAAAGTGTCTTTATCAGGCTAATTTCAAATATGATAAGAGCAAATGCTTATATGGTCTTAAACAGAGGCTGCTTTAGTCACAGAATGGGATGCCCCGGGCAGGAATCGAGCTGGCAGGGTCCAGTAGTGCTTTGGCCAGCAAAAGTGTCTTTATCAGGCTAATTTCAAATATGATAAGAGCAAATGCTTATATGGTCTTAAACAGAGGCTGCTGTAGTCACAGAATGGGATGCCCCGGGCAGGAATCGAGCTGGCAGGGTCCAGTAGTGCTTTGGCCAGCAAAAGTGTCTTTATCAGGCCTAATTTCAAATATGATAAGAGCAAATGCTTATATGGTCTTAAACAGAGGCTGCTTTAGTCACAGAATGGGATGCCCTGGGCAGGAATGGACCTGGCAGGGTCCAGTAGGGCTTTGGCCAGCAAAAGTGTCTTTATCAGGCTAATTTCAAATATGATAAGAGCAAATGCTTATATGGTCTTAAACAGAGGCTGCTGTAGTCACAGAATGGGATGCCCCGGGCAGGAATCGAGCTGGCAGGGTCCAGTAGTGCTTTGGCCAGCAAAAGTGTCTTTATCAGGCCTAATTTCAAATATGATAAGAGCAAATGCTTATATGGTCTTAAACAGAGGCTGCTTTAGTCACAGAATGGGATGCCCTGGGCAGGAATGGACCTGGCAGGGTCCAGTAGGGCTTTGGCCAGCAAAAGTGTCTTTATCAGGCTAATTTCAAATATGATAAGAGCAAATGCTTATATGGTCTTAAACAGAGGCTGCTTTAGTCACAGAATGGGATGCCCCGGGCAGGAATCGAGCTGGCAGGGTCCAGTAGTGCTTTGGCCAGCAAAAGTGTCTTTATCAGGCTAATTTCAAATATGATAAGAGCAAATGCTTATATGGTCTTAAACAGAGGCTGCTGTAGTCACAGAATGGGATGCCCCGGGCAGGAATCGAGCTGGCAGGGTCCAGTAGGGCTTTGGCCAGCAAAAGTGTCTTTATCAGGCCTAATTTCAAATATGATAAGAGCAAATGCTTATATGGTCTTAAACAGAGGCTGCTTTAGTCACAGAATGGGATGCCCTGGGCAGGAATCGACCTGGCAGGGTCCAGTAGGGCTTTGGCCAGCAAAAGTGTCTTTATCAGGCTAATTTCAAATATGATAAGAGCAAATGCTTATATGGTCTTAAACAGAGGCTGCTTTAGTCACAGAATGGGATGCCCCGGGCAGGAATCGAGCTGGCAGGGTCCAGTAGTGCTTTGGCCAGCAAAAGTGTCTTTATCAGGCTAATTTCAAATATAATAAGAGCAAATGCTTATATGGTCTTAAACAGAGGCTGCTGTAGTCACAGAATGGGATGCCCCGGGCAGGAATCGAGCTGGCAGGGTCCAGTAGTGCTTTGGCCAGCAAAAGTGTCTTTATCAGGCCTAATTTCAAATATGATAAGAGCAAATGCTTATATGGTCTTAAACAGAGGCTGCTTTAGTCACAGAATGGGATGCCCCGGGCAGGAATCGAGCTGGCAGGGTCCAGTAGTGCTTTGGCCAGCAAAAGTGTCTTTATCAGGCTAATTTCAAATATGATAAGAGCAAATGCTTATATGGTCTTAAACAGAGGCTGCTGTAGTCACAGAATGGGATGCCCCGGGCAGGAATCGAGCTGGCAGGGTCCAGTAGGGCTTTGGCCAGCAAAAGTGTCTTTATCAGGCCTAATTTCAAATATGATAAGAGCAAATGCTTATATGGTCTTAAACAGAGGCTGCTTTAGTCACAGAATGGGATGCCCTGGGCAGGAATCGACCTGGCAGGGTCCAGTAGGGCTTTGGCCAGCAAAAGTGTCTTTATCAGGCTAATTTCAAATATGATAAGAGCAAATGCTTATATGGTCTTAAACAGAGGCTGCTTTAGTCACAGAATGGGATGCCCCGGGCAGGAATCGAGCTGGCAGGGTCCAGTAGTGCTTTGGCCAGCAAAAGTGTCTTTATCAGGCTAATTTCAAATATGATAAGAGCAAATGCTTATATGGTCTTAAACAGAGGCTGCTGTAGTCACAGAATGGGATGCCCCGGGCAGGAATCGAGCTGGCAGGGTCCAGTAGTGCTTTGGCCAGCAAAAGTGTCTTTATCAGGCCTAATTTCAAATATGATAAGAGCAAATGCTTATATGGTCTTAAACAGAGGCTGCTTTAGTCACAGAATGGGATGCCTCACAGCAGACTTAAGATCAGTTCAGTATATATGCACAGTTAGTTACTATAAGCAGCCTGAAAACGCTAACAAAGGCTGGATGAAAAAAAAAAAATCTCCCTGTCAGCCAGCTCCGTTTTTCCTACCTTTCCCTGGCTTTCTGTCTGTCTCCTGTCTGTCTCCTGCCTGTCTCCTGCCTGTCTCCAGCCTGTCCCTGTCTGTCCCTGTCTCCAGCCTGTCTAACTGCCTCAGCTACACAGCGTTCTGTCTGTCTGTCACGAATGCAATAGAGAAATGAGGAAAAGCAAGATGGCCGCCGTTAAATACCGCTGTGTGACGTCACCGGGCTTGCTGGCTGCTGATAGGCTGCATGTGACTGTCCCAGCTTGCACTGGCGCGGGATACATGTCCAGACATGTCCCGTCCGCCATCTTAGAATGCCTGTAATGTAAATGAATGGATGTTAAAGGAAAACTTCGAGTGATCGAATCGCGGGGAAATTCGGATTCGATCCGAATCGAATTTTTCCTGAAATTCGGATCGAATCCGGGTTCGTCCGGATCGATTCGCTCATCCCTAATTAAAAGCAGTCAAAAACAAGTGCAAACTGAAGTAGCCTGATCAACGCTTATGTTGTATAACAGATAGGTTTAAAATAGCATGTGCCTTGGGATGCCCGTGTGGCCTGTTATATTTCAAGCTGAACAAAAAGTAACAATAATCCAAGTATGAGACATCATTTTGACCTTCTTTACAGCGCCATACTTTGAAAAAAAAAAATTAATTTCATGCCGATCAATCCAAAGGTCAATGCCCCTAACAAAAATAGTGTTCGGCATAAGTTTTCCTTCTGGAAGGACGTAACCTTTAGTTTACATGGTTGGGGTAGGTTATCTTACAAATTGGGATACCCCAGGCAGCAGTGTCATTGAAAGAGACAGATTGTAATGCAGGCCATACGCAAGCAGAGAAACTCAGGCTGCAACAGGCCTATTTAGTTTACATGGTTGGGGTAGGTTATCTTACAAATTGGGATACCCCACTGTATATGAAACCGAATATAAATGCACACCCAAAAGTGGACAATCAGCCTCCAAGAGGCCTGCTTAGTTTAAATAAGAGAGCTGCTTAGTATGGTAGGTAGGTTATGTTATGTTACAGAATGGGATGCCCCAAGCAGACTTGAGATCAGTATATATGCACACAGCAGCAGTGTGTTAGCAGGCTCATACAGGCCAAATTTCTTTAAATAACTGTGCAGCTTACAGTAAATGCAGAGGCTAATGGTATGTTACAGAATGGGATGCCCCAAAGCTGACTTGAGAACAGTATATATGCACACAGCAGCAGTGTGTAAGCAGGCTCATACAGGCCAAATTTCTTTAAATAACTGTGCAGCTTACAGTAAATGCAGAGGCTAATGGTATGTTACAGAATGGGATGCCCCCAGCAGACTTGAGATCAGTATATATGCACACAGCAGCAGTGTGTTAGCAGGCTCATACAGGCCAAATTTCTTTAAATAACTGTGCAGCTTACAGTAAATGCAGAGGCTAATGGTATGTTACAGAATGGGATGTCCCAAAAACCAGAGAGCACCTGGCAGGCAGCAGTAAGACTATGCACAGCAAAAGTGTCTTTATCATGCCTAATTTCAATTAGAATAGGTGCAAATGGTTAGGTTCTTAAATAGAGGCTGCTGTAGTCACAGAATGGGATGCCCTAAAAACCAGCAGTAAGTACACCTGGCAGGGACAAGTAGTGCTATGCCCAGCAAAAGTGTCTTTATCAGGCCTAATTTCAATTATAATAAGTGCAAATGGTTATATGGTCTTAAACAGAGGCTGCTGTAGTCACAGAATGGGATGCCCCAAAAAAGATCCAGTAGTGCTATGCCCAGCAAAAGTGTCTTTATCAGGGCTAATTTCAATTATAATAAGTGCAAATGGTTATATGGTCTTAAACAGAGGCTGCTGTAGTCACAGAATGGGATGCCCTGGCAGGGTCCTGAAGTACTATGCCCAGCAAAAGTGTCTTTATCAGGCCTAATTTCAATTATAATAAGTGCAAATGGTTATATGGTCTTAAACAGAGGCTGCTGTAGTCACAGAATGGGATGCCCTAGCAGGGTCCAGAAGTACTATGCCCAGCAAAAGTGTCTTTATCAGGCCTAATTTCAAATATAATAAGAGCAAATGGTTATATGGTCTTAAACAGAGGCTGCTGTAGTCACAGAATGGGATGCCCTGGCAGGGTCCAGAAGTACTATGCCGAGCAAAAGTGTCTTTATCAGGCTAATTTCAAATATAATAAGAGCAAATGGTTATATGGTCTTAAACAGAGGCTGCTGTAGTCACAGAATGGGATGCCCTGGCAGGGTCCAGAAGTACTATGCCCAGCAAAAGTGTCTTTATCAGGCTAATTTCAAATATAATAAGAGCAAATGGTTATATGGTCTTAAACAGAGGCTGCTGTAGTCACAGAATGGGATGCCCTAAAAACCAGCAGTAAGTACACCTGGCAGGGACAAGTAGTGCTATGCCCAGCAAAAGTGTCTTTATCAGGCCTAATTTCAATTATAATAAGTGCAAATGGTTATATGGTCTTAAACAGAGGCTGCTGTAGTCACAGAATGGGATGCCCCAAAAAAGATCCAGTAGTGCTATGCCCAGCAAAAGTGTCTTTATCAGGGCTAATTTCAATTATAATAAGTGCAAATGGTTATATGGTCTTAAACAGAGGCTGCTGTAGTCACAGAATGGGATGCCCTGGCAGGGTCCTGAAGTACTATGCCCAGCAAAAGTGTCTTTATCAGGCCTAATTTCAATTATAATAAGTGCAAATGGTTATATGGTCTTAAACAGAGGCTGCTGTAGTCACAGAATGGGATGCCCTAGCAGGGTCCAGAAGTACTATGCCCAGCAAAAGTGTCTTTATCAGGCCTAATTTCAAATATAATAAGAGCAAATGGTTATATGGTCTTAAACAGAGGCTGCTGTAGTCACAGAATGGGATGCCCTGGCAGGGTCCAGAAGTACTATGCCGAGCAAAAGTGTCTTTATCAGGCTAATTTCAAATATAATAAGAGCAAATGGTTATATGGTCTTAAACAGAGGCTGCTGTAGTCACAGAATGGGATGCCCTGGCAGGGTCCAGAAGTACTATGCCCAGCAAAAGTGTCTTTATCAGGCTAATTTCAAATATAATAAGAGCAAATGGTTATATGGTCTTAAACAGAGGCTGCTGTAGTCACAGAATGGGATGCCCTGGCAGGGTCCAGAAGTACTATGCCGAGCAAAAGTGTCTTTATCAGGCTAATTTCAAATATAATAAGAGCAAATGGTTATATGGTCTTAAACAGAGGCTGCTGTAGTCACAGAATGGGATGCCCTGGCAGGGTCCAGAAGTACTATGCCGAGCAAAAGTGTCTTTATCAGGCTAATTTCAAATATAATAAGAGCAAATGGTTATATGGTCTTAAACAGAGGCTGCTGTAGTCACAGAATGGGATGCCCTGGCAGGGTCCAGAAGTACTATGCCCAGCAAAAGTGTCTTTATCAGGCTAATTTCAAATATAATAAGAGCAAATGGTTATATGGTCTTAAACAGAGGCTGCTGTAGTCACAGAATGGGATGCCCTGGCAGGGTCCAGAAGTACTATGCCGAGCAAAAGTGTCTTTATCAGGCTAATTTCAAATATAATAAGAGCAAATGGTTATATGGTCTTAAACAGAGGCTGCTGTAGTCACAGAATGGGATGCCCTGGCAGGGTCCAGAAGTACTATGCCGAGCAAAAGTGTCTTTATCAGGCTAATTTCAAATATAATAAGAGCAAATGGTTATATGGTCTTAAACAGAGGCTGCTGTAGTCACAGAATGGGATGCCCTGGCAGGGTCCAGAAGTACTATGCCCAGCAAAAGTGTCTTTATCAGGCTAATTTCAAATATAATAAGAGCAAATGGTTATATGGTCTTAAACAGAGGCTGCTGTAGTCACAGAATGGGATGCCCTGGCAGGGTCCAGAAGTACTATGCCCAGCAAAAGTGTCTTTATCAGGCTAATTTCAAATATAATAAGAGCAAATGGTTATATGGTCTTAAACAGAGGCTGCTGTAGTCACAGAATGGGATGTCCTGGCAGGGTCCAGAAGTACTATGCCGAGCAAAAGTGTCTTTATCAGGCTAATTTCAAATATAATAAGAGCAAATGGTTATATGGTCTTAAACAGAGGCTGCTGTAGTCACAGAATGGGATGCCCTGGCAGGGTCCAGAAGTACTATGCCGAGCAAAAGTGTCTTTATCAGGCCTAATTTCAATTATAATAAGTGCAAATGGTTATATGGTCTTAAACAGAGGCTGCTGTAGTCACAGAATGGGATGCCCTGGCAGGGTCCAGAAGTACTATGCCCAGCAAAAGTGTCTTTATCAGGCTAATTTCAAATATAATAAGAGCAAATGGTTATATGGTCTTAAACAGAGGCTGCTGTAGTCACAGAATGGGATGCCCTGGCAGGGTCCAGAAGTACTATGCCCAGCAAAAGTGTCTTTATCAGGCTAATTTCAAATATAATAAGAGCAAATGGTTATATGGTCTTAAACAGAGGCTGCTGTAGTCACAGAATGGGATGCCCTGGCAGGGTCCAGAAGTACTATGCCCAGCAAAAGTGTCTTTATCAGGCTAATTTCAAATATAATAAGAGCAAATGGTTATATGGTCTTAAACAGAGGCTGCTGTAGTCACAGAATGGGATGCCCTGGCAGGGTCCAGAAGTACTATGCCGAGCAAAAGTGTCTTTATCAGGCCTAATTTCAAATATAATAAGAGCAAATGGTTATATGGTCTTAAACAGAGGCTGCTGTAGTCACAGAATGGGATGCCCTGGCAGGGTCCAGAAGTACTATGCCGAGCAAAAGTGTCTTTATCAGGCTAATTTCAAATATAATAAGAGCAAATGGTTATATGGTCTTAAACAGAGGCTGCTGTAGTCACAGAATGGGATGCCCTGGCAGGGTCCAGAAGTACTATGCCGAGCAAAAGTGTCTTTATCAGGCTAATTTCAAATATAATAAGAGCAAATGGTTATATGGTCTTAAACAGAGGCTGCTGTAGTCACAGAATGGGATGCCCTGGCAGGGTCCAGAAGTACTATGCCGAGCAAAAGTGTCTTTATCAGGCCTAATTTCAAATATAATAAGAGCAAATGGTTATATGGTCTTAAACAGAGGCTGCTGTAGTCACAGAATGGGATGCCCTGGCAGGGTCCAGAAGTACTATGCCGAGCAAAAGTGTCTTTATCAGGCTAATTTCAAATATAATAAGAGCAAATGGTTATATGGTCTTAAACAGAGGCTGCTGTAGTCACAGAATGGGATGCCCTGGCAGGGTCCAGAAGTACTATGCCGAGCAAAAGTGTCTTTATCAGGCTAATTTCAAATATAATAAGAGCAAATGGTTATATGGTCTTAAACAGAGGCTGCTGTAGTCACAGAATGGGATGCCCTGGCAGGGTCCAGAAGTACTATGCCGAGCAAAAGTGTCTTTATCAGGCCTAATTTCAATTATAATAAGAGCAAATGGTTATATGGTCTTAAACAGAGGCTGCTGTAGTCACAGAATGGGATGCCCTGGCAGGGTCAAGAAGTACTATGCCCAGCAAAAGTGTCTTTATCAGGCTAATTTCAAATATAATAAGAGCAAATGGTTATATGGTCTTAAACAGAGGCTGCTGTAGTCACAGAATGGGATGCCCTGGCAGGGTCCAGAAGTACTATGCCCAGCAAAAGTGTCTTTATCAGGCCTAATTTCAATTATAATAAGAGCAAATGGTTATATGGTCTTAAACAGAGGCTGCTGTAGTCACAGAATGGGTGCCCTGGCAGGGTCCAGAAGTACTATGCCGAGCAAAAGGGTCTTTATCAGGCTAATTTCAAATATAATAAGAGCAAATGGTTATATGGTCTTAAACAGAGGCTGCTGTAGTCACAGAATGGGATGCCCTGGCAGGGTCCAGAAGTACTATGCCGAGCAAAAGTGTCTTTATCAGGCTAATTTCAAATATAATAAGAGCAAATGGTTATATGGTCTTAAACAGAGGCTGCTGTAGTCACAGAATGGGATGCCCTGGCAGGGTCCAGAAGTACTATGCCGAGCAAAAGTGTCTTTATCAGGCTAATTTCAAATATAATAAGAGCAAATGGTTATATGGTCTTAAACAGAGGCTGCTGTAGTCACAGAATGGGATGCCCTGGCAGGGTCCAGAAGTACTATGCCGAGCAAAAGTGTCTTTATCAGGCCTAATTTCAATTATAATAAGAGCAAATGGTTATATGGTCTTAAACAGAGGCTGCTGTAGTCACAGAATGGGATGCCCTGGCAGGGTCCAGAAGTACTATGCCCAGCAAAAGTGTCTTTATCAGGCTAATTTCAAATATAATAAGAGCAAATGGTTATATGGTCTTAAACAGAGGCTGCTGTAGTCACAGAATTGGATGCCCTGGCAGGGTCCAGAAGTACTATGCCCAGCAAAAGTGTCTTTATCAGGCCTAATTTCAATTATAATAAGAGCAAATGGTTATATGGTCTTAAACAGAGGCTGCTGTAGTCACAGAATGGGATGCCCTGGCAGGGTCCAGAAGTACTATGCCGAGCAAAAGTGTCTTTATCAGGCTAATTTCAAATATAATAAGAGCAAATGGTTATATGGTCTTAAACAGAGGCTGCTGTAGTCACAGAATGGGATGCCCTGGCAGGGTCCAGAAGTACTATGCCCAGCAAAAGTGTCTTTATCAGGCTAATTTCAAATATAATAAGAGCAAATGGTTATATGGTCTTAAACAGAGGCTGCTGTAGTCACAGAATGGGATGACCTGGCAGGGTCCAGAAGTACTATGCCCAGCAAAAGTGTCTTTATCAGGCTAATTTCAAATATAATAAGAGCAAATGGTTATATGGTCTTAAACAGAGGCTGCTGTAGTCACAGAATGGGATGCCCTGGCAGGGTCCAGAAGTACTATGCCCAGCAAAAGTGTCTTTATCAGGCTAATTTCAAATATAATAAGAGCAAATGGTTATATGGTCTTAAACAGAGGCTGCTGTAGTCACAGAATGGGATGCCCTTGCAGGGTCCAGAAGTACTATGCCCAGCAACAGTGTCTTTATCAGGCTAATTTCAAATATAATAAGAGCAAATGGTTATATGATCTTAAACAGAGGCTGCTGTAGTCACAGAATGGGATGCCCTGGCAGGGTCCAGAAGTACTATGCCGAGCAAAAGTGTCTTTATCAGGCCTAATTTCAAATATAATAAGAGCAAATGGTTATATGGTCTTAAACAGAGGCTGCTGTAGTCACAGAATGGGATGCCCTGGCAGGGTCCAGAAGTACTATGCCGAGCAAAAGTGTCTTTATCAGGCTAATTTCAAATATAATAAGAGCAAATGGTTATATGGTCTTAAACAGAGGCTGCTGTAGTCACAGAATGGGATGCCCTGGCAGGGTCCAGAAGTACTATGCCGAGCAAAAGTGTCTTTATCAGGCTAATTTCAAATATAATAAGAGCAAATGGTTATATGGTCTTAAACAGAGGCTGCTGTAGTCACAGAATGGGATGCCCTGGCAGGGTCCAGAAGTACTATGCCGAGCAAAAGTGTCTTTATCAGGCCTAATTTCAATTATAATAAGAGCAAATGGTTATATGGTCTTAAACAGAGGCTGCTGTAGTCACAGAATGGGATGCCCTGGCAGGGTCAAGAAGTACTATGCCCAGCAAAAGTGTCTTTATCAGGCTAATTTCAAATATAATAAGAGCAAATGGTTATATGGTCTTAAACAGAGGCTGCTGTAGTCACAGAATGGGATGCCCTGGCAGGGTCCAGAAGTACTATGCCCAGCAAAAGTGTCTTTATCAGGCCTAATTTCAATTATAATAAGAGCAAATGGTTATATGGTCTTAAACAGAGGCTGCTGTAGTCACAGAATGGGTGCCCTGGCAGGGTCCAGAAGTACTATGCCGAGCAAAAGGGTCTTTATCAGGCTAATTTCAAATATAATAAGAGCAAATGGTTATATGGTCTTAAACAGAGGCTGCTGTAGTCACAGAATGGGATGCCCTGGCAGGGTCCAGAAGTACTATGCCGAGCAAAAGTGTCTTTATCAGGCTAATTTCAAATATAATAAGAGCAAATGGTTATATGGTCTTAAACAGAGGCTGCTGTAGTCACAGAATGGGATGCCCTGGCAGGGTCCAGAAGTACTATGCCGAGCAAAAGTGTCTTTATCAGGCTAATTTCAAATATAATAAGAGCAAATGGTTATATGGTCTTAAACAGAGGCTGCTGTAGTCACAGAATGGGATGCCCTGGCAGGGTCCAGAAGTACTATGCCGAGCAAAAGTGTCTTTATCAGGCCTAATTTCAATTATAATAAGAGCAAATGGTTATATGGTCTTAAACAGAGGCTGCTGTAGTCACAGAATGGGATGCCCTGGCAGGGTCCAGAAGTACTATGCCCAGCAAAAGTGTCTTTATCAGGCTAATTTCAAATATAATAAGAGCAAATGGTTATATGGTCTTAAACAGAGGCTGCTGTAGTCACAGAATTGGATGCCCTGGCAGGGTCCAGAAGTACTATGCCCAGCAAAAGTGTCTTTATCAGGCCTAATTTCAATTATAATAAGAGCAAATGGTTATATGGTCTTAAACAGAGGCTGCTGTAGTCACAGAATGGGATGCCCTGGCAGGGTCCAGAAGTACTATGCCGAGCAAAAGTGTCTTTATCAGGCTAATTTCAAATATAATAAGAGCAAATGGTTATATGGTCTTAAACAGAGGCTGCTGTAGTCACAGAATGGGATGCCCTGGCAGGGTCCAGAAGTACTATGCCCAGCAAAAGTGTCTTTATCAGGCTAATTTCAAATATAATAAGAGCAAATGGTTATATGGTCTTAAACAGAGGCTGCTGTAGTCACAGAATGGGATGACCTGGCAGGGTCCAGAAGTACTATGCCCAGCAAAAGTGTCTTTATCAGGCTAATTTCAAATATAATAAGAGCAAATGGTTATATGGTCTTAAACAGAGGCTGCTGTAGTCACAGAATGGGATGCCCTGGCAGGGTCCAGAAGTACTATGCCCAGCAAAAGTGTCTTTATCAGGCTAATTTCAAATATAATAAGAGCAAATGGTTATATGGTCTTAAACAGAGGCTGCTGTAGTCACAGAATGGGATGCCCTTGCAGGGTCCAGAAGTACTATGCCCAGCAACAGTGTCTTTATCAGGCTAATTTCAAATATAATAAGAGCAAATGGTTATATGATCTTAAACAGAGGCTGCTGTAGTCACAGAATGGGATGCCCTGGCAGGGTCCAGAAGTACTATGCCGAGCAAAAGTGTCTTTATCAGGCCTAATTTCAAATATAATAAGAGCAAATGGTTATATGGTCTTAAACAGAGGCTGCTGTAGCCACAGAATGGGATGCCCTGGCAGGGTCCAGAAGTACTATGCCGAGCAAAAGTGTCTTTATCAGGCTAATTTCAAATATAATAAGAGCAAATGGTTATATGGTCTTAAACAGAGGCTGCTGTAGTCACAGAATGGGATGCCCTGGCAGGGTCCAGAAGTACTATGCCGAGCAAAAGTGTCTTTATCAGGCTAATTTCAAATATAATAAGAGCAAATGGTTATATGGTCTTAAACAGAGGCTGCTGTAGTCACAGAATGGGATGCCCTGGCAGGGTCCAGAAGTACTATGCCGAGCAAAAGTGTCTTTATCAGGCTAATTTCAAATATAATAAGAGCAAATGGTTATATGGTCTTAAACAGAGGCTGCTGTAGTCACAGAATGGGATGCCCTGGCAGGGTCCAGAAGTACTATGCCCAGCAAAAGTGTCTTTATCAGGCTAATTTCAAATATAATAAGAGCAAATGGTTATATGGTCTTAAACAGAGGCTGCTGTAGTCACAGAATGGGATGCCCTGGCAGGGTCCAGAAGTACTATGCCGAGCAAAAGTGTCTTTATCAGGCTAATTTCAAATATAATAAGAGCAAATGGTTATATGGTCTTAAACAGAGGCTGCTGTAGTCACAGAATGGGATGCCCTGGCAGGGTCCAGAAGTACTATGCCGAGCAAAAGTGTCTTTATCAGGCTAATTTCAAATATAATAAGAGCAAATGGTTATATGGTCTTAAACAGAGGCTGCTGTAGTCACAGAATGGGATGCCTCACAGCAGACTTAAGATCAGTTCAGTATATATGCACAGTTAGTTAGTATAAGCAGCCTGAAAACGCTAACAAAGCCTGTCAGGCTGGATGAAAAAAAAAAAAAAACTCCCTGTGACAGGCTGACAGCCTCCGATTTTTCTACCTTTCCCTGTTTTTTCGCTGACTTTCTGTCTGTCTCCTGTCTGTCTCCTGCCTGTCTCCAGCCTGTCCCTGTCTGTCCCTGCCTGTCTAACTGTCTCTCCCTCAGCTACACAGCGTTCTGTCTCTCACGAATGCAATAGAGAAATGAGGCAGGAAAGCAAGATGGCCGGCCTTAAATACCGCTGTGACATCACCGGGCTTGCTGGCTGCTGATAGGCTGCATGTGACTGTCCCAGCTTGCACTGGCGCGGGGTTGATGTCTGGACATGTCCCGTCCGCCATCTTAGAATGCCTGTAATGTAAATGAATGGATGTTAAAGGAAAACTTCGAGCGATCGAATTGCGGGGAAATTCGGATTCGATCCGAATCGAATTTTTCCTGAAATTCGGATCGAATCCGGGTTCGTCCGGATCGATTCGCTCATCCCTAGCCGCCATCTTGGATGTTTAAAGGCTCATAACATGCAGTAGATGCAGGTAGGATGATTTTTAATGTGAGCAATCTGTATGTACAGGGTGTGGGAAACATATAAGATAGACTCTTATTCAGAGTGAAGGACCGCTTTAATATCCATCCTGTGATTTAAGTGGGAGTGGACTGGGTTGTGTGATACAAGCATGCTGTATGTAATGTAATGTGTATATATGTAAAATATTTACACCATGAGTATTTTTTTACATAGCATAAGACAATTAATATGCTAATAATCTTATATATACATTCATAAACAATAGTTCACAGACTTGAAATACATTTGCAGTGGAACTTGTAACGCCCAACCTAATGACCTATGTAGAAGGGAGGGAGCACAAAGCTCTTCCACGGCAGCTTTGTGACACCTAGAGGCCGATTCATTAATAGCGCCAGGTAGCGCCAGATGAGCGACTGTAGCGTGATTTTTTCAGCGCCAGCCAGTATTCGCTGTGCTTGGCCGGCGTTTGCTTGATGACAGCGACTCAGTCGGTGTGCGGTAATGTTGAATACGGGCTTAGGGGTGCTGTTTCACAGGTTCAGCGTTGTATGTGAGCGCCTGACAACGAATGGCCAGAGCGAACGGCTAGCTTCATATTCATTAACAAATCACGCTCCGAATGTGCTGTCGCTGTCCATTCCTTGTTTAAACCCCAGTGCGCTGGCGGCGATGGGTATTAACTAGTTTTTAACCCCTAAACAACCATATTTTTTGAATGTAACATTATACATGTTTTTAGAATCATTTTGTAATATGAATACATTAATCTCAGACCTGTTAGATCAATTCTGCACAAATTTTTTTTAAAATTTTTTTTTACTTAAAAATAAATCCTAACATTGCAGAAGTGGTCTCCGAATTTTTGACCTTAAAAAAAATTAAAAAAAAATTAATACCAATTAATTATGATTAATTATAGATTGCTCCATTGAAATGCATTGGACATCGCCAGGGAGCGACAGGTCATACCTGGCGCTGTGAAGGAATTTGCAGCGGCGCTGTTCGGTCCAGGCGGCTTCATGATGAATCCCGCTCTAGCCGTCGCTCTCGCCGGCGCTAGCCTCATTTTGCTTGATAAATGCGTCATTGTGACCGCCGCCGGGCGTACTTGAGTCGGTAGTCGCCGTTAGCTGCCGCTACCTGGCGCTCGTCAGACACTACCTGGCGCTAGCCCGTGATAAATAAGGGCCCTAATCACAATGGCAAACACACACATATATGGGCTATTTCATATGCTAATTAGGTATGGTGTTGCCGAGGCTGAATGGCATGAGCGGGGGGGAGTAGAGAAAGCTAAAGGGGCTGAAGGGGATTAAGGTTGATGGGATGGCTCACACTGTTAGACCAAAACTAACAGGGGTGGATGGATAGCAAGGATGCATCACTAATGTTCAAACAGGAGACACACATGAACCCCCCCCCCCGAGTTGTAGTCTCTAGGATTCATTAATGATGTGGTGATGTGGTATGCTAAAAGGGTAGAAATAGATGCACAAGCTAGGGAGACGAGTACTGATCAGAATGACAAAATATGAGCTAATAATGGGAGTCTAATTAATTAGTAAAGCAAGCATAACTCTGGGTCCACGTTTGGATACAGATACTTTTTTTTATTTTATTCAATATAGAAACTTAAATAAGGTTGTATGGGTATGGGTATTAATTTAATAATTTAGAAAAAATAGATGACAAACATCTGTCCCATGGGTTGAGATCCCCTTTAAAAACAGTAGGAAATAAAGTAAAAAAAAGTAAGAGAATAATAACACATTGAAAGAAGGCCACAACACAGTACATAATGCATTAGTATACATTTCCAAAAAAACTTACCTTAACTATTTGGCCATTGACCCGAGGGTCCACAGGCTGCCTCTTCCTTGGGGGGGGGGGGGGCTCTCCTCAGATGATGAGGAGGAAGAGGAGCTGGGAAGGCACCTGGCTGGTCTCCTGGGGGCCATCGCTGCCCATAGGAAAACCGGAAGTGCACAAAACAAAACCAAAAGCAAAACCTTTAACCCTTCTAGTGCCAGCTACGTGACTCTCACGTAGCTGCCTCTCCAACCGTTAAGTGCCAGCTACGTGAGAGTCACATAGCTGAATTTAGAGGCCCATAAAACAAAAAGTAAAAAACATACAGACTTACCTTACCCCTCATTTGAAAGGGCCAGCGATTCTGTACAAATCTGTAGATTTCCGCCCCCAGGCCTCTGATCTTCAGGAGAGGGCCCCGAATAGCCCCCCCCCCCCGCCGGCGCCGACATCTGTAAACAAAAAAAAAAAAACAGAAAATGACATTTACTCACCTCGCAGCGCGATGGCTCTCCCCGGGTCTTCTCTTCACCAGGGGGGGCTCCGATCCCCCCCCCTGGGCTTTCCACGCTGCTTGTGAGGGCCCAGAAACGGGCCCTCACCATCCTCTTCGGCCGACGCTGACCCCGCCCCTAGCCCCGCCCCTAGCCCAGCCCACTTGATGACATCATCCCGCTCCTCGGGTTACCGGCACCCGGGCTCCGATCTGTCAGTTGTCAGCAGCGATCGGTGCAGGGAGGGTGGCAGGCAGGGAGGCTCTGATCTCCCTGCCTCCCACCCTCCCTGCTCCGATCACTACCGACAACTGTCATCTGCAGCAGCGTGGGACACTGGATGGGTAGGTAAGTATAAGTCAAAAAAAGAATCATAAAATATTTGTCTGGTGTCTTTTTTTTTAACTTAACCCTTTGTGAACTGGTAAGGGGTCCATGAGACCCCCTTATACCAGTTCACAAGGCTCTGGGTATGGCAGGTCACCTGCGGCAAGCGGGTGACTTGCCATAACCCCCAGCCCCCCATTACCTGCCTCCCCAACGGCCAGGGGGGGGCAGAAGGGCCCGGGCCACGTGGCTATGTGGGCTAGTAGCCTGCAGGGCCAGGGGCCACCAACGCTGGCCCCTGCGCCCTGTTCTACAAGCCCCCATAGCTGGTCCGGGTCAGTAATGCTGGGTAAGGGGGACCCTATGTCATTTTTTGGGGGGGGATTTTAAGGGTTTTTAACCCTTAGAATTCCAAAAAAGAAATGAGGTCCCCCCCCCCTTGGGAGGGGGGACCCTATGTCATTTTTTTTTTTTATTAACCCCTTACAACTATGCAATCATATTGCATAGTTGTATTCTATCTGAAATCTCCTAAACTGCTGTTTCAGGAAAGGGGGTATACCTATACATATGTGGTACCATTGTAACCGGGAGAAATAGGGCTTTCACACGCAATAATATTTTATTAACATACTTACATTTTTTATTACAAAAAAAACACTACAAATTGTAAACAATAGGTTTTTTTCATTTTTTTGCACATATTTCATGTTGAAGCCCAGACTCTGCTGAAAAAACAATATATAATTTTCATGGAAATCCCTTCAAAAATCAAGGTTGCACACGTGTAGCACAAAAACGTGAAAAGTCGTCGGGCAACAGAGTGTGACAAAAAATCTAGGTAGGCTGGCACTCAAAGGGTTAACCCTGTCGCAAGGTACGAATGGTATACATGATATTTACGCTATAGAACGCACCAATAACCAACATTACGCTACATCTTACAGTACAAATTCAAAAATGTAATTCATTCAACAGCACTGCTTAGCATTTTATATATATTGCACATTTGTTTATATTTTACTTTCACATAATGTTCTTCTGTTACTGTAATAATATGCTCCAAGCTCTAAAGCATTAATACTGTTTCCCTATTTGCCACAGTGTATGCAAGGCGGTGTCCAGAACAATAGCGGCCAAGCTTACACCACATCTAACAACAGTACAGCGCTAGAGGTAGCGAGAGGTAGCGACTGCTCAGTGCGTCTGGCACTCGGTGCTCCACACCAAATTCAACTAAAAGACAGACTCAAAGAGCGTCGGTGCTCTATATTTGGTTGCTGTAGCATAGAGTGCCAGATGCTGTGTGATTAAAGTCTGTTTTTGGACACATATCCACCAGTAACAAAGCGAAAACACATGGAATGACTTTGTTGGAACACTGTGACATTAACACTTTAGTGCTAGACCTGTAATGACAAAAAATATTTTCAAAAATACTTTTTTCCAGGCCAGGAGAGATGAAACAATTATTTGAGAGAAACAAAACAAACCAAAAAAATATATAATAAAGAGATTAGAGGGACATTGAAATGTATGGGAGAGCGACAGGTAGCAACCTTGCTCTCTGGAAGCTAGAGCACCGGCGCTATATGCTGAGCTGCCTGTAATGATGAATCTTACACTACATGGTGCTGTTAGCGTCGCTCACCAGAATTGCCTTCATAAATGTGGTTTTGCGTACACTGCCCAGCGTTCACCAGATGCTGTTTGCCGCTATGAAGAACTTCCTTGCACTAGACCTTCATGAATAAGCCCCAAAGCCTTAAGTTGCCTGTAATCCAGTGATTCTGACCATTTGGTTGCAGCACCGCCATCTTTCTTCAGCTGCCTGATGCTACCAGACTGGAAGCTCTTGGTCTGGTGGTGATTTCAAAATGGGCAGTCTGGCTGGAATGGCTCTATAAATGAGAACCAGTAGATGAATTGAGCAAGCAACAGTGTGCTTGCTGGAATCACACTGTCAGACAATTCGTCATTGCACCCACACTCTTTTCAGGAAGATAATGAACACACTGTTTCAAACAATAAAATTCCTCAATTGACACCATAATACATAATCCACCAAAAACCATAATCATTCAGTTGTGAGTATTTTTTCATTACCAGGACAGTTGATAGATTTTTTTTTTATTTAAACTGCCTTAGGACATGGTTGCTCCACTTTTCCATTTTAAGTATATATTTGTGTATGTTTCGGATGGGTTGATTGGACATATTTGCCATCAAATACCAATTTAAAATTTTTGAAGATTATAGAAGGATTTGGTTAACAGATCAATCTCAGTTATAGATAGTGTGACGTGATGAGAAACTTTGGAAAATGTCACGTGGAGGCTGATTCATTACTAACGGCAGATGAACGTCTGTATAGCAGTGCTTAGAGTGACCGCTAGTATACTCTGTAAGTGGCTATCGGACACTGTAACAGAGCTTCTCATTCGCTGACGGCACGCTGTAGTAATCATTTTACCAATGATAAATGTGATGTATGGAAATCGCTGTAGAGGCACCATCATTCAATGCAGCGCCTGAGCATTCCTATGCTGCTCTAACACCACTGTTGTTTAGCATGTTATCTTTCGCACTGTTATATTCCAGCCACATTTTTTTTATTTTTATTTTTGTTCTTTGTTTTTTTCTTTTCTTCTTCTTTTTCAGACAATACTATTCTAAAAAAAAAAAAGCACAAATGTATGTTAAATATTAGAAATAATGTTTAATACAAGAAAAAGGTCTACATGGTCAATAAAAATAAAAGCCGCAAATCGGCAAAGTTATTTCCCCATCCTGTCTTTCGTTCTGTATCTCCAGCAGCATTTAGCGTGATTCCCTCACATATTGCCACAGTCTGTGATGCTCGTTAGTGCAAGCTGTGGGAAAGAAATGGGGAGGCCGATTCATTAATAGCATCAGGTAGCGACAGATGAGCGACAGTAGCGGTATTTTCACAGCACCCGCTAGTATGCTTGGCCGTTGTTCGGATGTTGACAGCGACTCAGTCGGTGTGCGGTAATGTTGAATACGGGGTTAGGAGTCGCTGTTTGACAGGTTCCGCGCTGTATGGGAGCGCATGACAGCGAATGGCCATAGCGAACGGCTCCCAGCATATTCATTAACAAATCACGCTCAAAAAATTCTCGCGCTGTGAAATGCTTGTTTAAACCCCAGAGCGCTGGCGGCGATGGGTTAAAAGTAGTTTTTTAACCCCCAAACAACCATATTTTTGAAAAAAAAAAAAAAGAGTTTTTACAAACATTTTGTAATATGAATACATTAATATCAGACCTGTAATATCAATTCTGCACAATTTTTTTTTTTTTACCTTAAAAAAAATATCTAACATTGCAGAAGTGGTCACAGAATTTTTGACATTAAAAAAAAAAAAAAACAAAAAAAAAAACATTAATAGCAATTAATTATTAATATTTAAAGATTGCTCCATTGAAATGCATTGGAGAGCGCCAGGTAGCGAGAAGTCATACCTGTCGCTGTTCAAGGTCGCTCGCTGGCGCTGTGGGGTGAGGCTGGAATAATGATGAATGATTCGCTATCTGGCGCTCTGTCAGTCGCTAAGCAGGATCGGCTTGATAAATGTGTGATTGCGGAGGGGAGCCGGCGTTCTCGTGGCGGTGACCGTCATTACAGTTCGCTCACCATTCACTACCTGGCGCTATCCCTTGTTAAATAAGGGCCTAAGTACCACAGCTCTACGAATAAAGTATATACCTATGATCCTTGGTAAAAATGTTAGTTTAACAATAATTTATTACAAATATTTCAAAACATACACAACAGGCCAACATTTCTGAATAATAGATGGCAAACTAAAAGAACCTGTGTAGCCATTCTACATAACCACCCTAGTCTAACATCACAAAGCGCATAACCTAGCCAAATAAAGCCTACTTGACCACATGAAGAATGTACTTAATATAGTGGTCATTAACACCTGAAACAAAATGATCTAAATAGAGTGACCTTTTTAAATAAATTATTTTTTGGATCTAATCAATAGTGAACGGAGATTTACAATAGTAGCTGGAATGGAAAAGCAGCACATAAAGCACATAACCAACTGCTGCCTTTATAAGGTAGGGTCAAGTTACATTAGCATGGGCAGGAAACTAGCATGCTTTGATACAATTCTGATTGATTATTGTAAAAAGAGGGTCTTCATGTATGAATGTCAACTCTAGACTGTCACTAACATGTGTACATGGTCAGGAACACATACATATGCATGTCTACAACCTTATTGTCACAAATAACTTTACTCACCATCACAGCTGTGTCTTGGGCCCATGCTGCTAGAGGGTCCTGGAGATGGGGTGGCGAGAATAACCACAGGGTCCATCTGCGTAGAAACATCTGTATAGAGAAAAAACACAACAGGTACAATCATAAGAACATTGTATTAGGAAGCTAAATTATACCCTCAAATTTATCTGTAGGGAAGAGTTCAATCTGACTAATTATTGGAACACACTTGGCCATGTGTTAGCTCAATCTAAACTACTTTGTCTAGTACATGATCAAGCCACATAATTGTTGTAAGCTGTGGAACACCAGAAGAGACCCTACCTTGTTAGAGGCCACATGGCCACTTTTTCAATAATATCGGGTCACATTTCCAAAGAAAATGATATAGGCAGAAAACACTGGATGCATATAGTTTTATTACAAAATTAATGTAATTCTTACCTCGACTATGCCTGAGTGTCGAAACTTCAGCATCTGTGGAGGAGGTGTCGGCTCTATGATGCCCTGAAAAAACATTTATAGACCCAAAAAAATATTTTATATACTACAATGTAACAATTGAACAACAAAGCAAAACTAGGTACAAGTTTTAGACAAGCTAGAAAAGTTGCACCTGTCTATAAGCCAAATGGTAAGTCAACAATAAAGCCAATAATAGTGTGCACACTAATCCCAGCACTCAAAACTCAATACACTGCAAGAAAAGAGGGAAAGCCACAGTACCCTCTAAAAAGTACCAAGGATGAAACAGTTGCACCACTTTAAGGGTCTAAAAAATATTCAAATTTATTGACTAATTACATATATTTACAATCACAATAAACATTAAGACTATACAATAACAACTACATGACAAACATTTAAAACCACAAGGGGGCGCTGGAGGTCTGTCTCAGTGCAAAAAGTAAAATACTCTCCATTAAAAGTGTGTATCCAAATCCTATATACTATAACTAATATGCTCTCAGGTCCACATGAGTGACTCACTCGCCCTTGAAGTAGTGCAGGAGACACTACGAACACGCTTGGCGTTGTTACCTGTGGGGGGTCCACGTCTGGTTGGTCTGTATGCACTTCTGTTCATTTCTTTCTCTTTCACTTCCATCACCACGGCGTGTTTCCCTGCTCAATGGTATGTTATTTTGCTTTATTTTTGTACACTCATGTGGACCTGAATTGATTAATAGGTGGGTTTAGCACATTTTTGTTGTATTTTTGCACCTTTGCATCTGAGAGCATATTAGTTATAGTATATAGGATATGGATACACACTTTTAATGGAGAGTATTTTACTTTTTGCACTGAGACAGACCTCCAGCGCCCCCTTGTGGTTTTAAATGTTTGTCATGTAGTTGTTATTGTATAGTCTTAATGTTTATTGTGATTGTAAATATATGTAATTAGTCAATAAATTTGAATATTTTTTAGACCCTTAAAGTGGTGCAACTGTTTCATCCTTGGCACTTTTTAGAGGGTACTGTGGGTTTCCCTCTTTTCTTGCAGTGAACAAAGCAAAACTAAGAAGTACACTCACCAAGGGATAACCTGTTGCTTGTATCCCACCGAGGGCTCTGAGATGAAGGCAGAGTGCCTCCACTACTCAAAATCTGCCCAGCAGAGCCCAAATCAAAGGGGCCACCCTCCTCCCTTTCACTCCCTGAAAGTCCCTTCCCTCCTCCCCATTGGGACTCCCCACTTGAGAGTGGCCACAAGTGTTTTGTGACTCTGCCGAGCTGAGGCTCCACACTACCCTCACCCCAGTAGCAGACTCCACTGGTGCGTCATCTCCTTCCTCCCCTGAGTCCTCAATTTGGGAGTGCCCCCCGCTGACTCATCTGACCCAACCACTCGTCTGTGGGGGAGAAAACCCTTCCCGTGCTTACCCAGAAAAATACAAAGAAAAAAATGTAAGACATCAGCAGTATAATGTGTGGATATGTAAGAATAGTGTATGTGTGTTCAACTTACCAGAAGCGTAGGCATCATAGAGCCTATAGATGCCCTCATTGTCCCGGTGCTTGAAATCAGACCAAAGCTGCATGATTGCTTTAATCTTTTATTCAGTGTTAAAGCGCCAGAACACAGTGACCTTCACCTCCTCCACAATGCTGGTCTTGGCCCTCAAGTCATAATCGTACTCCTTCTGGCAGAAGTCCTAGATGCACAGAAAGTAACAAAAAAAAAACATTAAATAATAACAATATATTTAACATTAACTTAAATTTAATAAAAAATGAAGAATAAATATTTTTAGCATTACAAATTCTTTGTCTCCTTTAAGCTGCCATAAAGGACTTCACAACATAGAATTTTCATAAGCTTGTAAAATGACCAAAAAAAAAACAATTTGGATGCCCATGGGTATTAATTTATAAATTTTGCAATAAAAAATAGATGACTAAGATCTGTCCCATGGGTTGATATTCCTTTTAATAACAGTAGGAACTAATACAATATTTACATTAACACACAAAATAAAAAAATGGAATTTAATTCTATATTGTGAAATATATAAAAAAATTAAAAACAATTAAAACAATTATAAAAAATCTATTAAGCATAAAACATTTAAAGCAGCAGGAAATAAAACACATTGAAAGAAGGCCACAACAGAGTACATAATGCATTAGTATACATATGACCCGAGGGTCCACACGCTGCCTCTTCCTTGGGGGGGGTTTCCTCAGATGATGAGGAGGAAGAAGAGATGGAAAGGTGCCTGGTTGGTCTCCTGGGGGCCATTGTTGCGCATAACCGAAAGCAAAACCTTTAACCCTGTCGCAAGGTACGAACGCTATGGAACGTCCCGATACATGATACTTGGGCTATAGAAGGCACCAAGACCATAAATAACATTGCCCTACATCTACAGAACAGAAAAAGGTCAAATGGTAACGCTTTACAAATTCAAAAATGTAATTCATTAAACAGCACTGCTTAGCATTTTATATATATTGCACATTTGTTTTTATTTAACTTTCACATAATGTTCTTCAGTTACTGTAATAATAAGCCCCTAACTCTAAAGCATTAATACTGTTTCCCTATTTGCCACAGCGTACGCAAGGCAGTGTTACAAACAGTAGTGGCCAAGCCTACACCACGTCTAACAGTACAGCGCTAGAGGCAGCAAGAGGTAGCAACTGCTCAGTGCGTCTGGCACTCTGCGCTCCACACCATGCTTATAAAAAAAGGAAACACACACAGCGTCGGCAATCTAAATCTGGTCGATCTAGCATTTAGCACCAGAAGCTATGTGATTAAAGTGTGTTTTGGAACTCATATCCACCAGTAACAAAGTGAAAACACATGGAATGACATTGTTGGAACACTGTGACATTAACACTTTAGTGCTAGACCTGTAAATACAATTCTGCATAAAAAATTGGAAACAAAATATTTAAAATACATTTCACCAGCCCAGGAGAGGTGACACAATTATTTGGGAGCAAAAAAAATAATAATAATATAAAATAAAAAAAACAGATTAGAAGGAACGTCCATTGAAATATATGGGAGAGCGACAGGTAAGACCTGGCGCTCTGGAAGCTAGAGCGCCGGAACTATACGCTGAGCCACCTATAATGATGAATCTTATGCTACATAGCGCTGTTAAAGTCACTCACCAGAATCGCCTTCATAAATGTGGTTTTGCGTACAGCGCCCAGCGTTCACCAGCTGCTGCTGCTAGAAGCACTATCTGGCGCTAGACCTTCATGAAAGAACCTCCTAATTGTTAGTCCTAACAACATCTATATTTCTTGTTTCAGCCATAGCTAACACCAGGAAAGAAAAGCAAATTCCTTTTAATACAGGATGTATCATCTATCTGCTCCCCCTTAAAAGAAATAATTAAAATCTGTGGGATAGAATTAAGCAGCTGTATGGTTTTAAGAGAAGACTGGTGCTCTGTAATAATAAGTTTAGCCATGTACACCCTAGAAAGCCTGAATAAGCTTATTTGCATTAATAAAGACTATCTACCAGAGTCTTATCTATTTCATTTATTGCTGCAGGAAAACAATTAAAAAAACAACTGAAAAAGAAACTTTCATGAAAGATATAGCAAGTGCTGTGCTGACCTCTGGCTATTTAATTTTCAGAACCCAAACTCATTTAAAAACACTCATTAAATGTAATCCACATTGATTAGATATATTTAAACTTAATTAGAAATGCAGCAGGAAGAAGAAAAAAAATTATACAAATGTATGACTGGAATATATATGTATACATATATATATATTTTCCACTTACATCTTTTACAGGTTGCAACCAATGTATTCAAGGATGTTTTCAAATGCCAATTATGTGCTAACATATTCCAGCCAGGTCCTTAGGTGAGCATGCCTGACCCACCATTCACCAGCGACATACAGATCATAAGACTGCCCTAGTATCAGTCAGTGGCTGGCATCGACATGCCTCCTCTATTGCAGTAAATAGAGTGGACATACTTGAGCCACTGTGACTGACACAGGTGGGTAACCCTAAATCTCTTATATTGTCAGTAAACATGTATGCTCTCTTTTGGGACTCAAAATGGTTTTATACAACCAGAATAGGATGTAACAGGCTATGGGGATAATGGGTCAGTGTGTTCTATGTTTGTCTTTTCAATTTTCTGCCTGCACAGACCGTTTTGGGAATTAACTTTGCCTAATGCCAGACTAAACTAAGTCTGGCATTAGGCACCAAAGCTCCCCTTCAACCAAGCCACAAGTGCACAGCTATAATCTGCACAACTGTGGGCATGTCACTTGCAGCTAGCCTTGCTGTGGTGTTGTGTAGTGTCTAAGCTGCTCAAAAAATGGAAAAATTGATCCAGTGGGCCATAACAAACATTTACAGTCCCCGGTAATAACAGCTACAGGCAGACAGGACAGGGTGCTTTATCTAAGTATAAATAGCAGCTAGGTTTAATTTTTTTTAATTCAGCACAAACCACCAGTTTCACTAGTTTAAGCTATTTTTGGTGTTTAGTGGTCCCTTGAGCAGAAACTGTCAGAAACTAGTGAAAACGTGAAAAAAATCACATGTTTAGAGGTATCGAGTGACAATTTCCATCATTTTTTTAATGCCATTCTAAAATTTAAGAAATATGATTTGTGCTGAATTGATTTCCTTATTTTTACCTATGTATACTTAAAAACAAATGTAGGGATTCACTTTTAATAAAGCAGCTATTCCTTTTCAACTATTCTAAAAATGTTGCTCATGGATACAATAGAAATTCTTTTCTAGAATTTCTTTGTAGCAAATGTCTAGGTCTTAAGGGTGAACCCACTGCTCGCAGGTTGATAAACAGGGTGCCCCAAAGTGCAGGAGGAGGAAGGTGATATCAGGAAATCCATGATGGGCATACATCCGCATGGAGAATTTTCATTTCTGTGAAAACTGGGGAAGGTGGGGGAATGTACTGTAGCACAGGTCAAGAGCACAAGACAAAAGTCATCAAAAGAAGAGTCATCTGGGGATAGGTGCAGACAGTATGCGGGCTCTAACCAGGTAATAAAACACAGGATTTTAAGCCACTGTAATTTTTAAAATGATACAATATCACAGAGAACATTAAGGCAAGGTGCCAGAGTTTGGAGGAAGACAAAAAACATTGGATCTGGAAACAGGCCTCAGAACTGAACACCAAACCTCAAATCAGAAACACAGTTCCTGGAGGTTGGCTGGAGGACCTTGGAGATAGATAAAAATCATCTGAGCCAGATACAAGAGCTCAGAGCAGTAAAATGTGGCCTTGGTACCTGACACATGGCCTCATAGTCAGATGCACGTCCGGGTACATTTGCAAACTCCTTAAAAACTCAGCTATTTGTACTAGATTATGGATGGAGAGAATGGATGGATATGGATGGAGAGAATCACCAAAAGATTCAACTTTGACTGATTCTAGAAAATCTTGCTGTGCCCTTGTGGCCAGTATTCTCAGTTTCTTGCATCTCAACACTTCAAATTGCTTCCTTCTATATAAGCCTTAGTGGCCTTAACCAACCTTAGCCTGGCTACCTAATAATGACCCCACACTTACATAGCTGACTATTTAGCTGCTGACCTATGTCAGTAGAATATTCATTTCCTCTCAAGGCGGTCACCAGCAGCAGTCAGCATAACGAAAATAAACTCTTAGGCCTGAACAACGAATATCTTTCTAAACCGTAATCTTTGCACAGCCTGTTTTTTGAATGTATATTGAAAGTATCTCTCTTAAGTGTTACCCCCAACAGAAAAAATAGGAGGTTGTTAAGGAGAAATATTGCATTTTTTGCTCCATAAGACACAGTTTTTCCTATAAAAGTGAAGGGGGAGTGGTAAATGTTAGTGCATCTTATAAGGTGATGTAAAAAAAATTAAGCTTGCGTAACCGGCACCACTGATCAGGCACTAGCAGCCAGTGGGACTTCAGACAATAACTAAACTAAAAACGACTAGATAAATCCAGCTGAATTCCTGTAGATAATGCAGATTGCTTGATTTTCTCTAATAGATCCTGTTTAAAAGTGGTCCATCAATTTCAAATTTATAAACAACCTGAGAATTTTGTTGAGCTAAACATCTCTCCGGTGGTTGCCAAACTGAAGAGGCGTTTGACCCAATGGGTGCCCTTGCCTCTTTCTGTTATGGGCATTAATATCTTTAAAATAGCATTTCTTCCCTCTATTCTTCTCTGTAAGTTCCTGTATCTTTAGTAACCTTCCACTGTACTAATGCCCGCTTCACATTTTAAATTGTTAGACACTATAATCTTCAACTTTATCTGGGGCCACTCCCCACTGAGTGAATAGGAGAATTATGTATAGTTGTGGTTGTATCCCCCTAGCGATAGCCTAGTAGTCATGCTTGAGGCTGCATTGTTGGGATCCAGGCCCTGCTGTCCACACTGATGCAAGTCCAGAAGAAGTGTTGTAGAGGTACCTCTCCCCCTTCACCCCCCTTTACTGGAACAACCCCAAGTTACTAGAACTTAGCTTCTTAACAGATATTTAGTTTTGTTAATGAAGGGGTATCTTTAGACTAGGCCAGATATGTGCTAAAGGAATCCTAATGCCCTTTGAACAATTGAGCGGGATTTGCAGTATTAAACAAAGAGACTGTTTCCTACAACTTCGGCAAGCCCCCAGATTTTAGAGTCCCCAAAAGAAAGTATAATTAGAACAACAGATTTGGCGAAGCCTGTCTGCACATTACTCAAAGACTTACTTGATTGCCTGGAATTTTCTGCTATACAAGCTGAGTCAAACATTAGACCCAACCTTGGACAAGGATGATTGGGAGGAAATCATGGATAATATACATGGCCAGAGATAGACTAATTTAAACTAAATGTATAGACGAAGTGTATATTACACCAAAATGCTTGCATAGAAGAGTCTTTTGGATAATGTTCTCTCCCCAAAAGGCGGAAATGGTAGCACTACCTGGTTTCATATGGTCTTGCACTGCAATAATGCAATACTATGAGGATGCAGTTGATGATGATTGAAGGAGTGGTGGTATTCCAGACAAAGAATTCAATAGCATTCTGCCTGCTCAGGGTAGTTGAACAGGTATCAGAGAATAGTGTATTGAAGTCTTTGCTAGGATTGCTATTCTTCTATGCCAGGAAATGTATTCTGTTGATTTGGAAACATCTTGCCTTACCCTCATTGCTAGCCTAAAAGAAACTGATGAACCAGGAATACTCCTATATAAACTAACATTCACATTCTAAAGGAATTCCCAAATTCATTAAGATCTGGGGATTCTGGCTTCAATGCATAGTATCGGCATTTGAGCCTGAATAAAGTGTGTGCCAGGTTGGGTTTTCCCTTTCCCTCCCATATTCAGAGAAACCTACCTGCTCACCAAGCCTGATACAAGCCAATAAGAGAAATATGAATGGAGTGCAAATGCTTGTCTGTTGTCCATTAGGAATGTTTTTGTATTGTTTGGTACCTGCGGTACCGTGTTCTGTTGAAAATGTAATGTAAAAAATAAAAACCTTTATTAAAAAAAAAATATTTATTAAAAATTAAAATAACTGACCGTCAGCTGCTAACACCGCTGCCCAGTAGGTGTGGCCCATGTCCGAAGTTCATTGCTGTCAATGAACACTGGCTACAGGCCACGCCCACGGCCACTGCCGCCTGGAACCAAGTGTGTGTGTGTGTGTGTGTGTGTGTGTGTGTGTGTGTGTGTGTTCGCGTGCGGCCCAGGTACAAGTTCAGGCACCAGTGGGTGTGGCCTGTGACCGGGTTCACTGAAAATGCTCACATGCTGCCTGTTATGGTGTTATGGGGGAGTTCTGTACACTGCTTGTTATGGGGTGATTGGGGGATTCTGCATATTGCCTTACACCTTGAAGGAGCCTATAGGGTATAAAGACATACATTAGTAAATGGTTTATGTTTTAAGAACACCAGAATTGGCAGACTGGGGGTAGGTACAATGCCCTAGGTAAAAAGGCAGACAGTTTAGTCACCTGGGATCACGAGCAAGGGTGCTCTGGCTCTGGGAGAATTCCCAGTGGGCCACATTGCTTTTGGACAAACTGGACTGACACCTCATGCAGATCCTGTTCCAGTCCTCTTCCAACACCTACCTCAGCTCCCTGCCTCCCAAGTCTCCCCGTATACCCGGCCCATTGTACTAATGTAACCAAGTTACCCCAGCCCACGTTCCCTAACAATGCTTACAGTCCCAGCATCATGGCTGTTGAGGGCCATACCCACTTCTGACATATTACCCGCTCCTACAATATTTAAAGGGTCAGTACCATCTTTTTAAGATCCATTTTTGCCCTGTTCATGATCTTTCCCTGAAGTTCTATAGCCACAGCTGAGGACCATACTCATTGACCAGCTAGGAAGCACCTTGCAGGGCAGGGCTCAGTGGCTTGTGGGTAATAAAAATCCTAACCTAGGAAAAAACACAGGCCCTTATTCATCAAGCGATAGCGTCAGGTAGTGTCTGACGAGCGCCAGGTCCCGCCAGCTAACGTCTGCTACCGACTCAAGTACGCCCGGCGTCAGCCACAATGACGCATTTATCAAGCTAAATGAGGCTAGCGCCGGCGAGAGCGACGGCAAGCGTGGCATTCATCATGAAGCCGACTGCAACGAACAGCGCCGCTGCTAATCCCATCACAGCGACAGGTATGACCTGGCGCTACCTGACGCTCTCCCATACATTTCAATGGCAGACGCTGCAATGATTGTTTTAAGTGGTTTTTGTGTTCTTTTCTTTGGCACAAAATTCAACACATGTTTATAGTGATATGTTTTATTAATCTGGCTGGTTATTTTTATGTTTTTGAAGTTTTTATTAATTTTTACAATGTAATGTTGTGAGTGACATCTAAATTGCATCTCCTCCAACAAAACTCATTGGCATCAAAATCGCTTGTTTTCACCACACACGGGGCTTGTAAAGCTATTTTTTAGCCTGTCATGTGGGGCGGTCACGTTCGCTCTTCGAAATTGTCAGCGCCCAAGCTATTCGGCAGCCCTGTCCTTGATGAATCTGTGGTGGTCAGAGTTTGTGCAGTCGCTGTTTTGATTCGCTATGTGGCGGCGCGAGCGTCGCTGTGCTTCGCTGCGCTGCGTTGTGCGGCGCTGTGCTGTTCATACATGTGCCCTTCTGCCATTTGCAAGGAATTCACTTCCCGCGACCCCAGTCGTTCTTAATGAATACACTGTAGTTGTGAGCGTGCATGGCCACATACTGCAGGATTATCATTCAGTCGTACAAGCTCATAATAACCCGTTATGCATTCTCATGTGTGCCACATTATCATGTAGTTGTATAGTTTTATTTTGTGATGATTTGAGGAAGGAATAAGATTTGTATTTTTAAGCACAACTTTTTTTGCTTTTCAAGGACCTATGCATTACAGTATGTCGAACCCCCTGCTAAATCAAGCTAATAATTAGTGGCGCCTTGGGCAATAGCTTGTTATAAAGCGTCATTTTACTTTTTCCGCCACTTAGCTTGCACATAGCTGATATTAGCTTGTCCCTGGTGCGCGGATCTTTTTTTTTGAATTTTTAATCACAGTTGCTTTCGTCATATCCGGTTCCGGTATCCTCCTTTGCGTTTCAAAGCCACCTAAAGCTAAAAATGTCTAGCGCTTATGCCAATAGCTTGTTTGAAAGCGTCATTTTACTTTTTCCGCCACTTAGCTTGCACATAGCTGATATTAGCTTGTCCCTGGTGCGCGGATCTATTTTTTTGAATTTTTAATCACAGTTGCTTTCATCATATCCGGTTCCGGTATCCTCCTTTGCGTTTCAAAGCCACCTAAAGCTAAAAATGTCTAGCGCTTATGCCAATAGCTTGTTTGAAAGCGTCATTTTACTTTTTCCGCCACTTAGCTTGCACATAGCTGATAATAGCTTGTTCCTGGTGCGCGGAGCGTTTTTTTTTTTTTTTTTTTTGTCCCATGTCGCTTTGGTCATTTCCGGTTCCTGTTTCCTCCTTAGCGTTTCCACCATGCTTCCCAGAAGAAGGATAATGCGCCTCCCCAGCTCCTCCTCCGACTCCGACCCCACCACCCCTCCCCCACCTCCCCCACCTACCTCACCTCCCCCACCTAGCACCCCTCCCACCCCTTCCCCTCCTGGGCAGCCCAAGAAAAAGCGCATGAGAGTGGATAGCCGCGTTAATGGCCAGGTGGTCAAAGTGAGTATTTTTTTTTTTTGTATTTTATGTTTAAAGTGGAACAACACACAGGGGGGATTGGCCCTGAAATATCTAATTTTTCTGGGCCAATTGGATCACTCCCCGTGGAGCATCCCCAATCTGGATGTCCTGCGGGGATGACCCCCCCTGGAGGCCCATAAAACTTACCTCAGCCCCGTCCCATCTGTGCATGCGTGAGCTGCGGATGCCTCTTGCGCTTACCTCTAGCAGAGTGTACCCCTGCGCAAGACATTTGTTAATGTTGTGCGCAGGCGCACTCCCTGTTAGAGTCAAATGCCACATGCGTACTTTGCCGCGCAGAGCCAGCTGAGCTGGTATGCACGTCCAAACGGCCTTGTATGCGCATACCACAGCGGCGCAGAGCGCTGTGCTAGGCTGGCGCAGTCACGTGGGAGCGTGGTCAGTGGTGTATTTGTGGCCTTCCAAGGGGGTTTCAGACAGCGGACCACCCACAATTGGTGTGGCCCACCAAAGTGCACACAAACCCAGAATAGTGATAATCCTGGGTGTGGGTCCACTTTGATCTGGTCTCTGTATAACTGTTTATGCCATTGTTCTGATGTCATGTATTGATTAGTGTTTCTTTTTCATTTCTCATAGGATTTCTGCATAATGCAGTACGACTATGCCCGTGGGGGAAAAAAAAGAATCGCCATGGAGGTGAAGGCCACAGTGTCCCGGCGCTTCCACACCCAGCTCTCCATAAGAGCAATCCAGCAGAAGTGGTCGGACTTTAAGCGCCGGGACCCTGAAGGCGTGTACCGCCTATATGATGCCTACGCATCAGGTAAGTTAAAGCTTATGCAATGTTTATACTTTTTTGCTAATCATCTGCTAAGCTGTGTCCATTTGTGCTCTTTATATTAATTATTTTCTTTCACCCCCTCAACACAGATAAGCGTCCTCCCCTGGGGAAACGTGGGAAGGGATTCCTCCCCCGAACCAGGCAGGAGGACTCGGGGGAGTCATCGGGGGAGGGTCCCTCCCGCGGGTCCTATTTAGAGGACCCAGGGGAGGAAGGGGATGACGCCCCAGAGGAGTGTGCTGCTGGGGGGCTGGCAGGATCAAGCCTCAGCTCCTCACACTCTGAATCTGAGGAGTCTCACCAGACAAGGGGCCACTCTCAAGTGGGGAGTCCAAGTGGGGTGGTAGAAATGGACTCTCCCACACTCCCTGAAGGAGCAGGGAGTGAGAGGGAGGAGGGTGGCCCTTTGCCTGGTGGATCTTCCGACCAGAGTGTGAGGAGCTGAGGCTCCCCGCCTCCTCCTCAGAGCCCTCCCTGGGCTTCAAGTGGCGGATCATCCCCTGGTGAGTGTACTTTTTTTCATTGTTAGTCTGTGACAGGTTTCATCTGACCATTTGTACTTAGCCCTTGCCATTCCTCTCTAATTTGCAGGGCATCATATAGGCGGCACCTCCATGGCCTTTTGGCGAAGCATTCTCCACGGGCATAGTCGTGGTAAGTGTTTGTTGTTATCCATCACATTCCCTATGTTATGACATTCCTTAAAGTGGACCAACAAACATTGTTGATAGTGCTTTGATTCTCGAAGCTTCCCTGCAAAATCACATCCCTCACCCAGGGCACCCCCCCCAAAAAAACCCCACAAACTCCTTACCTCTTTGGGGGTGGCAGAAGCCACCGTCCCAGCCTCCTGTGTGCCACTCTAGATGTGTGTGCGCCTGCGCTCTGTTTCCTAATGGGCTGCGCGTGCGCACACACTGGAGGAGTGATGTGCGGAAGGCAGCGGCGGCGGCGGACGTTGTCTCACTCAAATTGTGGTGCTCTGCCAAAGCGGACCAAAACACAGAATAGTTGCAATCCTGGGTCTTGGGCCACTTTTAACAGACACATGTTTCCTGGTCCATTGTCACAGCTGGTTTGATAATGTACATTAACATCACAAACCCCACTACAGTGCTAGCCAACTGGCAACCACCCCTATGTTTCTGCCCACACCATGATGGGTGTTATCAATTTTTTTCTTTGGTTAAGTTGTTCCAGCTAACACATGTTGCACACTAGTAACATTAGCCAATCAACTGCTAATGAGTCCTTTACATTGCACTGTCTATGTTATTTGCACATTATCTTTAGGGATACATGTTGCAACCATAACTAATTTACATTAACTCATGGACCAGGAAATATGCTAATTTTGGTCAACCTGTATGTAACCATGCAAGCATTTGATTTTTCAGACTCCATAACCAGATGGATGTCAAATAGTCAGGTGTCATTGGCCCACTAATTTTGTTTTTGTCTTTTGCTTTCTGTTGACAGATGTTGCTACGCAGACGGAGCCAGAAAACCTCCTCCCCACCCCAGCTCCAGGGACGGCCAGCAGCATGGGCCCCCGCCACAGCTGCGATGGTGAGTACATCCCACTTCATATGCCTAAAGACTTGTGAAACCTATGTCTTCTAGTCACATCTGCAGACATTTAAAATGTACCTATGTGTTAATTTCACACACATCTAGGTTCCATGTGTTTGTACAATAATCCAACATGCCTGTCTGCATGCTTGATTGTTGCCTCACATTCTTGATTTGGCCACATAGAGACTATTTGTGGCTTAGACACAACCAAATGGGCCTGATTAGGTCGTGACCTCTAACATTATAGGGCAAACTAGTTTACTCGTTAGGACTTAGGCCCTGATGTTTGGCTGTGACTAAACACATAAATGTACACACTGGGACTTATACCTTCTTTGCTTCCCAAGAGTTAAAGTGGAACAACAACCAGGATTTTGACTTTCCTGGGTCTTGGTCCACTACGGTGGGGCACCCCCGATCGTCACCGCTGTGTGACAACCCCCTGAACTCACCTCTCCTCGAGCCGACGGACAAGCCGCGGCAAAGCGGCTCCTCCTCCTCCGCCTCCCGCGCGTCCCTTTTTACGCGCGCGTGCCCGTGCCGGCCATTCACAGACGGCCGGCGCAGGCACGCGCACGTCTAGAGGGGCGCGAGGGAGGGGCCGGCAGCCGTGCCCCGCCGGAACTGAGGTAGGGAGTTTGGGGTTTTGGGGGGGTTTCACCCCGCGGGACATCCCGATCTCGGATGTCCCGCAGGGAGGGAGGTGATCGGGCCGGGAATCTGATAGATTCCAGGGCCGATCACCGGTGGGTGTTGGTACACTTTAAGAGTAAATGTATGCTTGGGATGTGTTGTCCAAATTTCTGCCAGTCAATAGTACTCATATAATGTTAACAAATAAGCGCACAGTGGCCAACAATGTTAATGTGAGTGTCAGCTAATTGGACACACTGACATTACATTGCTACATCTGTGTCTGTTGAGGTCACATTCCATTTATTAATAAATTTTTGTTTATACATCTCTACAGCTTGTGAAAACCAGCATCGCAGACTGTGGCGGGAGATCAGGCGCCTGAAGCTGATGCTGCTGGCCAAGAAGAGGCGGCGGTGGCGTCGTTAGGGTGGGGGGATGCCTGGCCTGTTGACGCCCTTTGTTGGGCAATGTTGGCCCTGTTGGCCACCTTAGGAAATAAAACTTTTCTATTTACATAATTGCAGTGTGGTGCCTTGCCAAGCATAGTTTAACTGTCTCAAAACCCATTTGTGTGTAAATTTAGCCATACCTTTGGAGCCATTTCATGTGTTAACCATAGTAAGCTATGGTCACAAATGTGTGGCCTAAATTTACAAATACATTGACATATCTAGATCAAGATACTCATCCCTGACTGTGTTATTAGCTATGTCTTAGGAAAAACACAATTTAGAGGTGGGTTAAGCCAATATATTTACAGAAAAAAAAACACAAACAAAATTAACATTCTTGGCTGGGTGGCCGGGGAGGTTGGGAGTCATTGCTAGGGGCGGTGTTGGGGGACAACAGTGCAGTAAAAAATATAGACTGCTGTTGTATGAGCTGTTGTATCAACAACAAAGTTTGGTCCTGCCGCTGTATAGCTTCTTGCTGCTGCTGGATAGATTGTTCAATTGCATTGGCCAGCCGACCAAGTTCCTGGTTTTGGTGAAGGTTATGCATCAACAGGTCGATCTGGCGCTGCTGGGCCTCATTTTGTTGCTGACACATCAGCACCTGCTGTTCCAACGCCGCAATGCGCTCATTAGTTCCATCACGCAGCTGTTGGCGACTGTAGTCCTCCAGCATCTGGACCCCTAGCTGGTAAAAATCGGCACTGGTTGGTGCCACACCTCCTCTTGCTGTGGTTTGAGGCTAACAAAATAGAAAACAACATTTTAGACAAACAGAAACAATGCATGTATGCTCCTCAAAATCATTTGCCAAAACAGTCACTATACAACTTACCCTTGTCTGAGCCTCGGAAGCTTGGCCACATGGGACTTGGGAAGAGGTCCCAGCTTGGGGTTCTGGTTCCGCCTCCTGCCAAAACGACAAAGAAAGGAAATGTGACATGTTGCTTCATCCACTACCCACGAACATGACAATGTGGTTATTGGTCCTCTAAATCAGCCATGTTACCTCCGTGTCGTCCGCCACAGGTAGGAGCGAGGTATCGCTGCCAGAGAGGGGCAATTCAACATCAGAGATGTCCGGCAAGTTGGCATATGCTAAACAGGAAAGTCAGGTTAGTAGGTCAGTGGACCAAACTCAAATGTAACATGGCTAGGCTATCGAGGCCATACCTCCACAAAGTGCCAAATTACACACTAGACCAAAGGTATCTGTTAAACTCAGATTGTTAACATGTATGTTAGAGGACTAAGAGGAAATAATTTGGGCAAATAAGATCAGACACATTGCTTAAATTACACACACCCGCAATCTCCCAGATGTCTGAAGTGGGGCCCTCACTCGAGCTTGGACCTTTAAAATACATGTGGACACACAAGTTGCCAGAAGCAAGTGCCACAAAAGTAGAGCCAAAATACATACTAGAGCAAGCCAAAACAACTTACCCTCATCTCTGGCAGCCTGAACTTGAGGGGCCCTTTCCGGACAGCCACTTCCGATATTCTGGTCAACTAAAAAACACAAGATATCGATTGGTTTTTAAGTGTGGAGGATACCATGACAAATTAAGAGGCGTGTTTTGCCAGCTTCTTATTGGTAAGAGTATATATAAGAGGTGGTGGGCACGCGTGGAAGTGTGCATGCCTATTTGGACCGCTCTGCACATCCTCAATTGATGAACATTTGTTAAAGAAGACCTTCCTGCTCTGTGCTTTTTAGATTACTAAAAAACACAAGTAATGGCTCTAAATATTCATCAAACTACTACGGTGAATGTTTGTCCAAAAATATGTCCAACAAAATGCATTGCTATCACTCCAAGAACTATTAGACTGACCCTGGGGAGGGAATAAGCACTCCCAAGAGGCATCTTCAAGTTGACAGAGCAAACATGTAGATTATTAGACTAACCAAATCGAACCAGTGTAACAGAAACAGCATAAAGGATACATTATGTATTGCTATACACACCAACAGGGTCCTGTTGACCTGCAACATCGGAAGTGGGGTCCAAAGATGAACCAGTCACTTGGCCTACCAATAAAAAAGAGAAATGAGACACATGCACTTGGGTTAAAGTGGATAAAGCAAGGTTGACACATGCACTTACCGACATCCAAAGAGTAGCTTGGCTCCTGAGGAGATGCTGGGACCAATGGCGGGGCAGCTAGGCAAAAATCAAGCAAACATTGAGCCATTGTTAATGTGCGTGCAAAAATACAACATGCATTAAGGTGTGTGTGAGCAGCTCATTCACTAATATTCACTAATCAAGGCCAGTGTGGCTTCCACATTTATATGCAGATATATGGCCACACATCTCTGCCTTCCAACATAGCTACACATGTTAGGGCCTTGTTAGTTAGTTGCTGTGAGTGTTAAAGTGGGCGTGAAATTAGGCCGCAGGTCCATATTATTAATACTCAACAGTGCCCCACTCGATTGTTGGAGCTGCTCCCACACCCATTTGTTCCCCAAACAACCAGCACCTAAATTAGTGGTAAATACCTTCAATGGCAGACTGGGTTAGGCTTGAGGTTGGTTGAAGGGCAGGAGTTTGTGTGTCCTGAGGCACATCCTGGACAGCACCATGTGCACCTATGCAGAAAGCAACAGACAGGAAAGTAAAAAATGTATGAGGTCTAATGTACTACTTCACAGGTCCTCCTGTTAGTTGGGCAGAAAGAGAAAATGCTAATCACATACATTAACATTAGCTTTTATAAAAAGGCAGAAAATATGTACCTTCAGTCCAACCTGTGGTGTCATCCCCAGGATCCACACCCTGCAGCCGAGCCAGTGGAATTTTGGCCTTCAGCATCTCCTCATACGGCCTGTAGGTACTCTTTGGAGCCTGGATGGTCCCACTGTCCACATCAAGATCGTGATTCATCTTTTTCATAAGGGCCCTCTCAAAGTGTAGAAGCGTTTCCTGCAGGATGGGCCACTACGTGGGTGTTGAGCAGTGCTACTAAGCTCCACACCAATGGCATCCCACAGTTTGCTTCTTTCTTGTTTGCCTATGGACTTGCTTTGGGAGCCAAAGAGTAGCTCCCATTTAGCAAGTGTAAGGCGCACAAGATGATTATTCTCCGCCAAATTAAATTCAGGCTCCCTCTTGGCACCTGGGCGCTTAGCCTGGGGTGCTGCCCCACCTTCAGGCTGGGCCCTTTTCCGTAAGGGAGGTCTGCGCACAGCACCCACCAAACTCCTACTTGGGCCTGCTGTGGCCGGCAGATGTCCTGAATTTGGCTCCATCCTGTAGCTGCACACACACACAAATACACACCCAACAAGCACGCATGCAGACTACAGAATGGCATCGCACTCTCTTTGGGTTGGGCAGGTTTTATGTGCTCTAACAGCCAATCACAAACCAGCCCACTTAATTGATTCACACATACAGCCCAGTTCCTTCTAGCCACACCTCCACTGCACTGACTGAAGCATGTGTGTTAGCCAATTAACTAATTACAGACCACATTAACCAAACAACACACACCCAAATACAACAATGGACTGATGTATCTGAAACCCTTGTGACATGTGGCTAGCCTAACGGCTATTTAAATAAACAGCAGCTTACCTTTCATTGGCCCACCACTGAATTTTCGCCCATGTCCGTTAATGCACGCAAGTTTCGGCTCACGTAAGCTAGTAGTGCTACTAGCGTGCGCGTGTGCACTCCGTTTTACGCACACCTGGGTCGGCTAATTGGCGCCCGGAAATAGCAGAGCAACGCAAAAGGCGGCAAAGCGGACCTGTCCTTTTTCAAAATGAAGTATAAATGGAAGGAATTTGCAAGCTTCTGGTATTGTTACACTGTGGCAAAGGCTGTGGTGTGGTGCTTGTTTCCCTTAGCTCATTTGAGTCTCTGTCTGGGTTCTGTCCTCACTCTCTGTGGCTTGTTGGGTGATTTCTGACATCAGTGCTGTTTCTTTAGGAGATTGTTTTTGGTGGCATATGCAAATATTGTGGAGCATACAGCAAGTGAGGCTTGATTTTGGGGCCTTTTGTGGGCTGTGCAGCAACTCCCCTCTTGGTTGTGCCTAACTTAGAAAGCTGTTTTTCAGCAGGCTGGTGGTTTGGACCACTATAGTTCTGGTTTTGTGGTGAGCTGCATTGTAGCGAGTGTGTGAGGAGTGTGATTGTTTGTGTGTGTGGTGTGTTTGTGGTTTTTGTTTTTGTTTGTTTGTTTGATTTTGTATATCTGTTGAGTGTGTGTGATGGATAAGAGGGTGATGTATGGTGTCTGGGTGGATGGATGTATGTGTATGCTGAAAGAGCAGGAGGACAGGGAGCGGGGTGTTGTGAGGCTTAGGGCACCCCGCTCCTTTGGAATCCGCCTTTCAGTATGGGACTTAAGTGACGAGCAGATCAGGAGCCGCTTCCGTCTGAATCGTGCTGCACTACAGTCCCTATATGATCAGATTAAGCACAAAATCGAGCCATCCACCAAACGCACTCAATTTATTCCAGGCATAGTACGCCTGTGTGCCACTCTGAATATTTTGGCACGAGGGACCTTCCAGGCAACCTCCGCCCTCCTCAGCGGGATAAGCCAGGCTACTATGAGCCGCATACTAATCCAGGTAGTTCTGGCGATTTGTGATTTAATCCCAATTTACATCAAGTTTCCTGAGGATGAGGAAGAGGTTGCCAAAATAAAACATGCTTTCTATCTCATGGGAGGGATCCCGAATGTGCTAGGGTGCGTTGATGGTACACATATCCCTTTCCGCCCTCCCCGTGCACAGGAGCTGTATTACAGAAACAGAAAGCAATTTCATTCCATCAACGTTATGCTTGTCTGTGACCATGACATGAGGCTGCGGGCGGTGAGATCGGGGTTCCCCGGCTCATGCCACGATTCTTACGTCTTGCAGCGGACAGTCCTGTGCCGGAAGTTTGAGGACAACGAAATGCCAGCTGGCTGGCTACTGGGTAAATAATTAACCATGTCAAAGTATTTGGATTCAAATATGTGGCCTAGTAAGCCAAATTTGAAAAAAAGAAAAACAAAACATGTACTAGTACTAATTGCTGTCCCTCTCCTTGTGTTTTTTCTACAGCGGATAAGGGATATGGGCAGAGAACGTGGGTCATGACTCTGGTCAGGAGCCCACGGACCTCTGCCCATGAACGCTACAATGCAGCACACCGCAAGACCAGAAGCATTGTGGAAAGAACCATCGGCCTGCTGAAAGCACGCTTTCTCTGTTTGGCACGCCCAGGAGGAGAGATGCTCTACAGCCCACAGAAGGTCTCCAAGATCATCCTCGCCTGCTGTGTGCTCCATAATATTTGTATATGCCACCGAATTCAATCCCCCGAGGAGACAGCACTGGTGCCAGAAATCCCCAACTTGCCCGCAGGAAGAAGTGAGGACACCCAGACTGGCGATGAGCTAAGGGAAAGGATGATCACTTCCTTTTTTGCGGTAAGCTAACTACCCTTCACTCTAATCCAAGTACTGCACTACTGGGTAAATGTATTTGACCTCCCATCATAATTTGGCTAAAACCACTCTAAGGGGGGTGTAAGATGACCCAAACCACTCTAAGGGGGGTGTAAGATGACCCAAACCACTCTAAGGGGGGTGTAAGATGACCCAAATCACTCTAAGGGGGGTGTAAGATGACCCAAACCACTCTAAGGGGTGTGTCAGATGACCCAAACCACTCTAAGGGGGGGTGTCAGATGACCCAAACCACTCTAAGGGGGGTGTCAGATGACCAAAACCACTCTAAGGGGGGTGTAAGATGACCCAAACCACTCTAAGGGGGGTGTAAGATGACCCAAACCACTCTAAGGGGGGTGTAAGATGACCCAAACCACTCTAAGGGGGGGTGTCAGATGACCCAAACCACTCTAAGGGGGTGTGTAAGATGACCCAAACCACTCTAAGGGGGGTGTCAGATGACCCAAACCACTCTAAGGGGGTGTGTAAGATGACCCAAACCACTCTAAGGGGGGTGTCAGATGACCCAAACCACTCTAAGGGGGGTGTAAGATGACCAAAACCACTCTAAGGGGGGGTGTCAGATGACCCAAACCACTCTAAGGGGGTGTGTCAGATGACCCAAACCACTCTAAGGGGGGTGTCAGATGACCCAAACCACTCTAAGGGGGGTGTAAGATGACCCAAACCACTCTAAGGGGGGTGTAAGATGACCCAAACCACTCTAAGGGGGGTGTAAGATGACCCAAACCACTCTAAGGGGGGGTGTCAGATGACCCAAACCACTCTAAGGGGGGTGTAAGATGACCCAAACCACTCTAAGGGGGGGTGTCAGATGACCCAAACCACTCTAAGGGGGTGTAAGATGACCCAAACCACTCTAAGGGGGGGTGTAACATGACCCAAACCACTCTAAGGGGGTGTGTAAGATGACCCAAACCACTCTAAGGGGGGTGTCAGATGACCCAAACCACTCTAAGGGGGGTGTAAGATGAACCAAACCACTCTAAGGGGGGTGTAAGATGACCAAAACCACTCTAAGGGGGGGTGGAAGCTGAACAACATAACAATTAGGGTTGGTGTGCAAGATTGACGCAAATGTTGGTTAACAATTAATGCAATATTTTTTTACAGCGAAAAAACAAATTTAAAGATATATACTAACTGCACTTTTTTAAATTTTTCAGGCACCCCGAGATGCACCCTGAAGCAAAATTTCCTTTTCTTTCAAATTTCTGTATTTTCCTTTCCATTCTAATTTCAGTTTTAATTTTCATTTTCATTCTCATTTCTGTTTTAATTTTAGTTCCTTTTTCTACCAAAAATAAAAAAAAAACTAAAGATACATGTGGCTATGTGTTTAATTCTGTTTTAATTTTCCTTTTCATTCTAATTTATGTTTTAATTTTCCTTTTCATTCTCATTTTTGGTTTAATTTTCCTTTTCATTCTCATTTCTGGTTTAATTTTCCTTTTCATTCTAATTTATGTTTTAATTTTCCTTTTCATTCTCATTTCTGGTTTAATTTTCCTTTTCATTCTAATTTCTGTTTTAATTTTCCTTTTCATTCTAATTTCAGTTTTAATTTTCATTTTCATTCTCATTTCTGTTTTAATTTTAGTTCCTTTTTCTAAAAAAAATAAAAAAAAACTAAAGATACATGTGGCTATGTGTTTAATTCTGTTTTAATTTTCCTTTTCATTCTAATTTATGTTTTAATTTTCCTTTTCATTCTCATTTCTGGTTTAATTTTCATTTTCATTCTCATTTCTGGTTTAATTTTCCTTTTCATTCTAATTTATGTTTTAATTTTCCTTTTCATTCTCATTTCTGGTTTAATTTTCCTTTTCATTCTAATTTCTGTTTTAATTTTCCTTTTCATTCTAATTTCAGTTTTAATTTTCATTTTCATTCTCATTTCTGTTTTAATTTTAGTTCCTTTTTCTAAAAAAAATAAAAAAAAAATAAAGATACATGTGGCTATGTGTTTAATTCTGTTTTAATTTTCCTTTTCATTCTAATTTCTGTTTTAATTTTATTTCCTTTTAAACACAAAATAAAAAAAAAAACATGTTGCAATGTGTTTAATTCTGAAGGTACTTGATTCCCAGCCCACAGCAAAGCAAAGCGCAGGCGCTGTGTTGAATAGCGTGGTCAAACTGACTGACAGCGCCTACAAAGCTGAGCTCCAACATCATATTCAGCAATGTAGGCGTTGTTCCCAACAACGCCAGGTAGCGACTGAGGAGGCCTGCTATAGCGAATCGCTACCGCCCGCGGCGTACGCTAGCGGCGCTCATAGCGCCATACTTCAGTCGCTCATCTGTCGCTACCTGGCGCTATTAATGAATCGGCCTCCCCGGACAGAATCAAGGACAGATAACAATGATTAATCAAGGACGATTAACAACAGGGAGCATCCATTTTCTGACCATGGCAGCATAGACTTGTATTAGGTAAATCAGATCCTGTGAAAGATAACAATAGTTTAATAGCAATCTATCCTTATCATCATGGAAAATACAGTGCATTATCCAGGGATATATTTTGCCCATAGCTTACTAGGCAAATGAACTAGTTACTTGAAAAAATTACTTTACATTGTTTCTCAAAGATTCTATTAGCAGGATGGTATAAGAAAAGAAATGCCCACCAGCTGTTTTCCTAATCTTAACTGTTTCTTTAGGAACAGCTTAATTGGAACCTAAATTGCTATTTCCTTGCTTTGAGATGTAGAAATAAAAAAACAACAATGGTAACAGTGGGATCATGTCAGACTATAAATACAAATCCCACACAAATAAAAGAGGGCAGTTTAATGCCTTGAGTGTGTGTTTTTCATTCAAATTTGTTAAAAGCATGAAAAGTTTTTTTACATACATTTACTAATGTTTCTAAACTGTGTTGTTTTAAATGACACAGAGCTCACCATGGTCTGAACTAGTGTGTTGCATTATGCTGGTTTTGGGGTGCACCACACACATAGTGCGGCTGCCATTTATAACTGTTAACATAGGATACACAGGGTGGGACGAATATCCAAACTATATCTATCATTATGTATGGTCCTAGTGCTGGGGGGTGGGATTCTGCCTTAAATATCCTGCTGACCTATCTGCCCATCCCTTTGTGTGACAATGTAGCCATGTGACATGAAACTTCTGTCAATTACCCCAACACCTACTGGCCAGGGGGTGTGGAAGACCCCATGGGACTAGTATGCTTCCAGGGGTGCGGCAATGAAACTGTGCAAAGGGCATAGGGACTGGTAAAAACTAGGGCTAGGGACTGGCATCCCCCCTGATTTACCAACCCCTGTGCATGAACGTCTCTCAAAAATTAAAACTCATGTGATTTAGGGAGTTTTTTTTTTGGGGGGGGGGGAGACTTTTTTCATGCAAACTTTTTAACCCTGCCAAAAGCAGGAGTAAAAAGTCCACTTCAGTAACTTGCATGCTTTTAAAAAAAAGTGTACCCCCCCTTCCAGGGCCAAGTAGTTAGGGGTCCAGTAATAGGGACTGGTAACCCAGGGCTCAAGGGCCCATGATTTCACATCAGGTCTAATACTGGTTGGTCAGGGTTACATTTTACTGGAGCAAATCTCCTGTAACTTTGGATACATTTTTCATTGATTTAAGGATATTTAAAAAAAAAGAAAATCAGAACCCTATCGGAGCAGAATGTCTGCTTACCAACCACACTGCCTTGGTTGTCCCTCATGGTTCTTCTTAGTCTTTGCAATATATGTGAAAGGGACTCTAAGCTGCAATATAAAGCCAGCAGGCAGCTCATCTGATGCCTATATCTTGTGCCTTTCCTTCATTTCCTGCAGTGCAGAGTAGAAGCAGTAGCAGGGATCCAAATTTTGCCCTTTTTAAAATTCTGTTCCTCCAGGACCACACAAAAAAGTGGTCCTAGCTTCTCTGTCCCTTGGTGCTCTCCGCATTAGTAAGCACAGCAAACCACAGTGGGTCCAATGCTGTCTTTTTCCAAAGCAGAGCATGCTCAAAACTCAAAAATCTGCTCCATGACAAGCCCTTCCCCGCTCAGTCACCAACCAGAAATTAAAACATAAATATCAGTTTTGCCTTGAATGCATAAGCTATTTATTAATCAGAGATTTGCAGGTGCTTTGAAATGGCTTATTTTATACTGTTCCCAAGGAGGAGAAAGTGGGAGAAAGTTAGTGTGTGACTGGACAGGGACTTTACTTAGTGGCCTGATTTATCCACCACTGTGCCAGATAGAGATGAGCGAACTTTTGAAAAATTCGATTCGACTGATTCGCCGAATTTTCCGACAAAAATCGTTTCGACCCGAATAAATTCGCGACGAATCGCTATTAAAAACGGCTATTTCTGAGCCTCCTAGAGCCTCAATAGGGTTGTAAACCATTCTGCCTTGCTGTAACACGCACAGGATGCGTGCTGGGTTAGTTAAATAATACTTTGAATAAATATCACATGCAGATCAGAGGCATCGCTAATAGAATCGCAGAGCGGCACAATTGAATTCAAGAGAGTTGAAGTGGCATCACTATGAGGGGCAGGAGCCCAAACATTGCTTTAAAGAGACACTGGAGTTGGCAGCAGCAGGAGCCCAAAAATTGGATGAATCACACCCTGGAGTTGGCAGCAGCAGCAGGAGCCCAAACATTACTTTAAAGAGACCCTGGGGTTGGCTTCAGGAGCCCAAAAATTGGATGAATCACACCCTGGAGTTGGCAGCAGCAGCAGGAGCCCAAATATTACTTTAAAGAGACCCTGGGGTTAGCTTCAGGAGCCCAAAAATTGGATGAATCACACCCTGGAGTTGGCAGCAGCAGGAGCCCAAATATTACTTTAAAGAGACCCTGGGGTTGGCCTCAGGAGCCCAAAAATTGGATGAATCACACCCTGGAGTTGCAAGCAGCAGCAGGAGCCCAAACATTACTTTAAACAGACCCTGGGGTTGGCTTCAGGAGCCCAAAAATTGGATGAATCACACCCTGGAGTTGGCAGAAGTTGGCAGCAGCAGCAGGAGCCCAAACATTACTTAAAAGAGACACTGGGGTTGGCTTCAGGAGCCCAAAAATTGGATGAATTACACCCTGGAGTTGGCAGAAGTTGGCAGCAGCAGCAGCAGCAGGAGCCCAAATATTACTTTAAAGAGACCCTGGGGTTGGCCTCAGGAGCCCAAAAATTGGATGAATCAAACCCTGGAGTTGGCAGCAGCAGCAGCAGCAGGAGCCCAAACATTACTTTAAAGAGACACTGGGGTTGGCTTCAGGAGCCCAAAAATTGGATGAATCACACCCTGGAGTTGGCAGCAGCAGCAGCAGGAGCCCAAATATACACTGGAGTTGGCTTCAGGAGCCCAAAAATTGGATGAATCACACCCTGGAGTTGGCAGCAGCAGCAGCAGGAGCCCAAATATTACTTTAAAGAGACACTGGGGTTGGCCTCAGGAGCCCAAAAATTGGATGAATCACACCCTGGAGTTGGCAGCAGCAGCAGCAGGAGCCCAAATATACACTGGAGTTGGCTTCAGGAGCCCAAAAATTGGATGAATCACACCCTGGAGTTGGCAGCAGCAGCAGCAGGAGCCCAAATATTACTTTAAAGAGACACTGGGGTTGGCTTCAGGAGCCCAAAAATTGGATGAATCACACCCTGGAGTTGGCAGAAGTTGGCAGCAGCAGCAGCAGCAGCAGGAGCCCAAATATTACTTTAAAGAGACCCTGGGGTTGGCCTCAGGAGCCCAAAAATTGGATGAATCACACCCTGGAGTTGGCAGCAGCAGGAGCCCAAATATACACTGGAGTTGGCTTCAGGAGCCCAAAAATTGGATGAATCACACCCTGGAGTTGGCAGCAGCAGCAGTAGGAGCCCAAATATTACTTTAAAGAGACCCTGGGGTTGGCCTCAGGAGCCCAAAAATTGGATGAATCACACCCTGGAGTTGGCAGCAGCAGCAGCAGGAGCCCAAATATACACTGGAGTTGGCTTCAGGAGCCCAAAAATTGGATGAATCACACCCTGGAGTTGGCAGCAGCAGCAGCAGGAGCCCAAATATTACTTTAAAGAGACACTGGGGTTGGCTTCAGGAGCCCAAAAATTGGATGAATCACACCCTGGAGTTGGCAGAAGTTGGCAGCAGCAGCAGCAGCAGCAGGAGCCCAAATATTACTTTAAAGAGACCCTGGGGTTGGCCTCAGGAGCCCAAAAATTGGATGAATCACACCCTGGAGTTGGCAGCAGCAGCAGCAGGAGCCAAAATATACACTGGAGTTGGCTTCAGGAGCCCAAAAATTGGATGAATCACACCCTGGAGTTGGCAGCAGCAGCAGTAGGAGCCCAAATATTACTTTAAAGAGACCCTGGGGTTGGCCTCAGGAGCCCAAAAATTGGATGAATCACACCCTGGAGTTGGCAGCAGCAGCAGTAGGAGCCCAAATATACACTGGAGTTGGCTTCAGGAGCCCAAAAATTGGATGAATCACACCCTGGAGTTGGCAGCAGCAGCAGTAGGAGCCCAAATATTACTTTAAAGAGACACTGGGGTTGGCTTCAGGAGCCCAACAATTGGATGAATCACACCCTGGAGTTGGCAGCAGCAGGAGCCCAAATATACACTGGAGTTGGCTTCAGGAGCCCAAAAATCGGATGAATCACACCCTGGAGTTGGCAGAAGTTGGCAGCAGCAGCAGCAGGAGCCCAAATATTACTTTAAAGAGACCCTGGGGTTGGCCTCAGGAGCCCAAAAATTGGATGAATCACACCCTGGAGTTGGCAGCAGCAGGAGCCCAAATATACACTGGAGTTGGCTTCAGGAGCCCAAAAATTGGATGAATCACACCCTGGAGTTGGCAGAAGTTGGCAGCAGCAGCAGGAGCCCAAATATTACTTTAAAGAGACCCTGGGGTTGGCCTCAGGAGCCCAAAAATTGGATGAATCACACCCTGGAGTTGGCAGCAGCAGCAGCAGGAGCCCAAATATACACTGGAGTTGGCTTCAGGAGCCCAAAAATTGGATGAATCACACCCTGGAGTTGGCAGCAGCAGCAGTAGGAGCCCAAATATTACTTTAAAGAGACACTGGGGTTGGCTTCAGGAGCCCAACAATTGGATGAATCACACCCTGGAGTTGGCAGCAGCAGCAGCAGGAGCCCAAATATACACTGGAGTTGGCTTCAGGAGCCCAAAAATTGGATGAATCACACCCTGGAGTTGGCAGAATTTGGCAGCAGCAGCAGCAGGAGCCCAAATATTACTTTAAAGAGACCCTGGGGTTGGCCTCAGGAGCCCAAAAATTGGATGAATCACACCCTGGAGTTGGCAGAAGTTGGCAGCAGCAGCAGCAGGAGCCCAAACATTACTTTAAAGAGACCCTGGGGTTGGCCTCAGGATCCCAAAAATTGGATGAATCACACCCTGGAGTTGGCAGAAGTTGGCAGCAGCAGCAGCAGGAGCCCAAACATTACTTTAAAGAGACCCTGGGGTTGGCTTCAGGAGCCCAAAAATTGGATGAATCACACCCTGGAGTTGGCAGGAGTTGACAGCAGCAGCAGCAGGAGCCCAAAAATGGCCTAAAGACATAAATATGTTTTGCACCATTTGGAAAGTGTAAAACGTGGCACCATGCTGAATCTAGTCGCATGCATCAGGCATTGGTGGGTGGAAATCCTGGCTGATCCATCCCTGATTCATTTTGACAAAGGTGAGTCTCTCCACATTTTTAGTTGACAGACGAGTTCTCCTCGCCGTAACTATGGCCCCCGCCGCACTAAACACCCGCTCAGATGGCACGCTACTTGCCGGGCAGGACAGCTTTTCCAGGGCAAACTCTGCTAGTTGCGGCCACAAATCAAGTTTGGCTGCCCAGAAGTCCAGCGGATCCTCAAGGTGTGTTGGCATGGTCATGTCAAAGTATGACATGACCTGCTGGTTGAGGTCCTGCTCCAGGTCTTCCTGCTGCTCATGAGTAGCCTCACTATGCGGGTGTAGAAAGCTACTCATTAGCGACTGAAGACTGAGGCTGCTGCTGCTGATGGAGCTGCTGCTGCTGCTCCTGCCAACCCCCCCAGCGGCCATGGCAGTGGAAGGTGAGCGCAGAGGTCCCCTCGAGTCAGACCTGCGAGAGTATGGACCATGGCGCAGATAGGCATCGGCCAACTGCCTACGTAGAATGTCTTTGTAGTAGTTGAGTTTGTCCTCCCTCTCGGTGGGTTTAAAAAATGCCCCCATTTTGTGCCGGAAGCGAGGGTCCAATAAGGTGGACAGCCAGAAGTCATCCCGCCGACAGATGGAAACAATTCTGGGGTCACTACGCAAGCACGTGAGCATGCTTCGTGCCATTTGCGCAAGTGACTCGGATGGACTACCTGTCTCCATCTCCACTGCATACTGCCACGGTGTGCCCAGGTCCTCTGTCTCGCCTTCCTCAAAAACCTCTAGCTCCTCTGGCTGCTCCTGCTCCTCCTCTCCTGTCCGCTGACTAGATAAACCAGCCATTTCGCCAAGCCTAAACTGTGTTTCGCTGGGCAACTCCTCCTCCTCGTCTTCCTCCTCCTCCTCCAGTTCAGCTCCAACGGGGTTCATGTGGCCGTAAGATGTAAACGCCATGTCTCCAGTGCCCTGACCAGCCATGGTTTCCAACATGTGCTGTAGTACATGAAGCAGTGGAATCACGTCGTTCATCCCGTAATCCTGCCGACTGACAAATAAAGTGGCTTCCTCAAAGGGCCTGAGCAAACGACAGGTGTCACGTATGAGCTGCCACTGGTTGACATTGAAGTTACACAGGGGAGTCCCCCTATCTGCTTGGATCATCAGGAAATCCGTGATGGCTTTTCTCTGTTCATATAATCGGTCCAACATGTGAAGGGTGGAATTCCAACGGGTGGAAATATCGCAAATCAGACTATGTTGGGGGATACCATTCTGACGCTGTAGCTCAAGAAGGGTGTGTTTGGCGGTGTAGGAGTGGCTGAAGTGCATGCAAAGTTTCCTTGAAGTTGTTAGGATGTCTTGCAGATGGGGGGAACACTTCAGAAACCGCTTGACAACCAGATTGAAGACGTGAGCCATGCAGGGGGCATGGGTCAGGCTTCCTTGGCGCAGCGCAGACAAAATGTTCTTCCCATTGTCGGTAACCATGATTCCCATTTTAAGTTTTCTCGGAGTAAGCCATGTTTGGATTTCCTGATGAATACATTTAAGCAGTTCCTCCCCTGTGTGACTCCGTTCGCCAAGACAAACCATGTGAAGCACTGCGTGACACCTCCGTGCCCTGCACACATGGTAGACTGGAGGGGCACTGAGACTTGAGCCTACAGTGGAGGGTGAGGAGATGGCGGAGGATGAGGAGGCCGAGTCGCACGGTGTCACAGGTCCAATGGGCAGAGAGCGCGGAGGCCGAAGCGGCGTGACCTGTCCAAGTTGCTGCTGCAAAGGGACCACATTCACCCAGTGGGCCATAAACGACATGTACTGCCCCTGACCGTAGTTACAGCTCCAGATGTCGGCGCTGCCATGTATTTTGCTACACACCGACAGGCTCAAGGACTGGCCCACCTTCTGTTCAACAAAAGTGTGCAGCGCTGGTACTGCCTTCTTGGCAAAGAAATGACGGCTTGGGACTCTCCACCTCGGCTCGGCACAAGCCATCAGTTCTCTGAAAGGTGCAGATTCCACCACCTGAAAAGGGAGCGACTGCAGCACCAGCAACTTGGACAGGAGCACATTCAGCTTCTGCGCCGTAGGATGAGTGGGCGCATACTGCTGTCTCTTGGACATGGCTTCGCTGATGGATTGCTGGCGGGATGCATGACTTGGAGGAGGAGGAGCAGGAGCGACAGAGGATGGGTATGACGCACAGCTGCCTTCGGCTGAGGTGCTGGAGCCTTGGCTGGCAGAAATTGGGAGCTCACTTGGTGAGGAAGCAGACTGGACCACCCCTTGGGAGCCTCGGTTCTCCCAGGTCGTTTTATGGTGACGCATCATATGTTGACGCAGGGCCGTGGTGCCAACATTTGGACCCTGGCCACGCTTCACCTTTTGCCTACATATCTTGCATGTGGCCATGTTACCCTCCTGCGGATGCCTCAGGAAAAACTGCCACACTGCCGAGTAGCTACTTTTCCCACCCCCTGGCCTCACTGATTCACTGCTGCTGTTGCCAACTCCAGGAACCCCTGCTCCACTACCTCCCGATAAGGTAGACTGCCGCACAGCAGGTGCTCTACCCCGGCCCCGGCCCCGGCCGGCTCCAGCCTTTGGAATTGTGCCCCCATGCTGACTGCTACCACCTTGCTGCCTCAGCTGCTGACTCCGGGGCAACCTGCGCCCCTCTTCTCCTGATGATGACGATGAAGCCCCTTCATCACCCGGCTCCCAAGTGCGATCGGCTTCATCGTCATCATCATCATCACCGAGTTGTGGCTGTACGTCACTGATGTTCGTGGATTCGTCAACAGTGTCTGGCGCAGGAGCTGGAACGCTCACAGCACCCACGACACTGTCCACATCACTATTTGTCTGCCTAGCTAGAGAAGCCACCTCCATTTCTTGGCTGGGCAGTAGCTGCTGACTGTCCTCTATCTGATGGTCCTCCTCACTAAAGAGTGGAGCTGAACCCAAAGCATAAGATACGTCGCTGGGGGAGGGAACGGCGTAGGACAGAGGCAATGGGAGGACAGGGACTGCTCTCGGGGCATGCCAACTCAGGGTTGTGTCAGAGGAACCTACCGACCCTAGACTGGGGGTCTCAGACGTAAGTTGTGATGATGTTGTTGATGAGCGCGTCAACCAATCTACCACGGCAGATGCGTTACTGGTGGAGACCCGACCGCTAGCAGATACTGGCAGATTAGGTCTCTCAGCGTGACTCCTGCTGCTACTGGCCCCCAGTCTGATGCGAGCTCTGCCTGCGGAATCTTGGCCTCTGCCACTCCTCTTTTCACTTCCAGGCACTTGTCTGCCCGACATAGTCTAACTGGCGTGGTAGTAGGTGATATTTTAAGATCCCCCGGGCAGCGGTGGGTCTATATGAAACAGAATATAATGCACACCAAAAGTGAGCAGTAACACTCAGCCTCCAACAGGCCTGCTTAGTGTAAATAAGAGAGCTGCTTAGTGTAAATAAAGAGGGGTATGCTATGTTACAGAATGGGATGCCTCAACAGAAGTGCACCTGGCAGGCAGCAGTAAGCCTATGCCCAGCAAAAGTGTCTTTATCAGGGCTAATTTCAATTATAATAAGTGCAAATGGTTATATGGTCTTAAACAGAGGCTGCTGTAGTCACAGAATGGGATGCCCTGGCAGGGTCCAGAAGTACTATGCCGAGAAAAAGTGTCTTTATCAGGCTAATTTCAAATATAATAAGAGCAAATGGTTATATGGTCTTAAACAGAGGCGGCTGTAGTCACAGAATGGGATGCCCTGGCAGGGTCCAGAAGTACTATGCCCAGCAAAAGTGTCTTTATCAGGCTAATTTCAAATATAATAAGAGCAAATGGTTATATGGTCTTAAACAGAGGCTGCTGTAGTCACAGAATGGGATGCCCTGGCAGGGTCCAGAAGTACTATGCCCAGCAAAAGTGTCTTTATCAGGCTAATTTCAAATATAATAAGAGCAAATGGTTATATGGTCTTAAACAGAGGCTGCTGTAGTCACAGAATGGGATGCCCTGGCAGGGTCCAGAAGTACTATGCCGAGCAAAAGTGTCTTTATCAGGCTAATTTCAAATATAATAAGAGCAAATGGTTATATGGTCTTAAACAGAGGCTGCTGTAGTCACAGAATGGGATGCCCTGGCAGGGTCCAGAAGTACTATGCCCAGCAAAAGTGTCTTTATCAGGCTAATTTCAAATATAATAAGAGCAAATGGTTATATGGTCTTAAACAGAGGCTGCTGTAGTCACAGAATGGGATGCCCTGGCAGGGTCCAGAAGTACTATGTCGAGCAAAAGTGTCTTTATCAGGCTAATTTCAAATATAATAAGAGCAAATGGTTATATGGTCTTAAACAGAGGCTGCTGTAGTCACAGAATGGGATGCCCTGGCAGGGACAAGTAGTGCTATGCCGAGCAAAAGTGTCTTTATCAGGCTAATTTCAAATATAATAAGAGCAAATGGTTATATGGTCTTAAACAGAGGCTGCTGTAGTCACAGAATGGGATGCCCTGGCAGGGACAAGTAGTGCTATGCCCAGCAAAAGTGTCTTTATCAGGCTAATTTCAAATATAATAAGAGCAAATGGTTATATGGTCTTAAACAGAGGCTGCTGTAGTCACAGAATGGGATGCCCTGGCAGGGACAAGTAGTGCTATGCCCAGCAAAAGTGTCTTTATCAGGCTAATTTCAAATATAATAAGAGCAAATGGTTATATGGTCTTAAACAGAGGCTACTGTAGTCACAGAATGGGATGCCCTGGCAGGGTCCAGAAGTACTATGCCCAGCAAAAGTGTCTTTATCAGGCTAATTTCAAATATAATAAGAGCAAATGGTTATATGGTCTTAAACAGAGGCTGCTGTAGTCACAGAATGGGATGCCCTGGCAGGGACAAGTAGTGCTATGCCCAGCAAAAGTGTCTTTATCAGGCTAATTTCAAATATAATAAGAGCAAATGGTTATATGGTCTTAAACAGAGGCTGCTGTAGTCACAGAATGGGATGCCCTGGCAGGGACAAGTAGTGCTATGCCCAGCAAAAGTGTCTTTATCAGGCTAATTTCAAATATAATAAGAGCAAATGGTTATATGGTCTTAAACAGAGGCTGCTGTAGTCACAGAATGGGATGCCCTGGCAGGGTCCAGAAGTACTATGCCCAGCAAAAGTGTCTTTATCAGGCTAATTTCAAATATAATAAGAGCAAATGGTTATATGGTCTTAAACAGAGGCTGCTGTAGTCACAGAATGGGATGCCCTGGCAGGGTCCAGAAGTACTATGCCGAGCAAAAGTGTCTTTATCAGGCTAATTTCAAATATAATAAGAGCAAATGGTTATATGGTCTTAAACAGAGGCTGCTGTAGTCACAGAATGGGATGCCCTGGCAGGGTCCAGAAGTACTATGCCCAGCAAAAGTGTCTTTATCAGGCTAATTTCAAATATAATAAGAGCAAATGGTTATATGGTCTTAAACAGAGGCTGCTGTAGTCACAGAATGGGATGCCCTGGCAGGGTCCAGAAGTACTATGCCGAGCAAAAGTGTCTTTGTCAGGCTAATTTCAAATATAATAAGAGCAAATGGTTATATGGTCTTAAACAGAGGCTGCTGTAGTCACAGAATGGGATGCCCTGGCAGGGTCCAGAAGTACTATGCCCAGCAAAAGTGTCTTTATCAGGCTAATTTCAAATATAATAAGAGCAAATGGTTATATGGTCTTAAACAGAGGCTGCTGTAGTCACAGAATGGGATGCCCTGGCAGGGACAAGTAGTGCTATGCCGAGCAAAAGTGTCTTTATCAGGCTAATTTCAAATATAATAAGAGCAAATGGTTATATGGTCTTAAACAGAGGCTGCTGTAGTCACAGAATGGGATGCCCTGGCAGGGACAAGTAGTGCTATGCCGAGCAAAAGTGTCTTTATCAGGCTAATTTCAAATATAATAAGAGCAAATGGTTATATGGTCTTAAACAGAGGCTGCTGTAGTCACAGAATGGGATGCCCTGGCAGGGTCCAGAAGTACTATGCCCAGCAAAAGTGTCTTTATCAGGCTAATTTCAAATATAATAAGAGCAAATGGTTATATGGTCTTAAACAGAGGCTGCTGTAGTCACAGAATGGGATGCCCTGGCAGAGTCCAGAAGTACTATGCCGAGCAAAAGTGTCTTTATCAGGCTAATTTCAAATATAATAAGAGCAAATGGTTATATGGTCTTAAACAGAGGCTGCTGTAGTCACAGAATGGGATGCCCTGGCAGGGTCCAGAAGTACTATGCCCAGCAAAAGTGTCTTTATCAGGCTAATTTCAAATATAATAAGAGCAAATGGTTATATGGTCTTAAACAGAGGCTGCTGTAGTCACAGAATGGGATGCCCTGGCAGGGACAAGTAGTGCTATGCCGAGCAAAAGTGTCTTTATCAGGCTAATTTCAAATATAATAAGAGCAAATGGTTATATGGTCTTAAACAGAGGCTGCTGTAGTCACAGAATGGGATGCCCTGGCAGGGACAAGTAGTGCTATGCCCAGCAAAAGTGTCTTTATCAGGCTAATTTCAAATATAATAAGAGCAAATGGTTATATGGTCTTAAACAGAGGCTGCTGTAGTCACAGAATGGGATGCCCTGGCAGGGTCCAGAAGTACTATGCCCAGCAAAAGTGTCTTTATCAGGCTAATTTCAAATATAATAAGAGCAAATGGTTATATGGTCTTAAACAGAGGCTGCTGTAGTCACAGAATGGGATGCCCTGGCAGGGACAAGTCGTGCTATGCCGAGCAAAAGTGTCTTTATCAGGCTAATTTCAAATATAATAAGAGCAAATGGTTATATGGTCTTAAACAGAGGCTGCTGTAGTCACAGAATGGGATGCCCTGGCAGGGACAAGTAGTGCTATGCCCAGCAAAAGTGTCTTTATCAGGCTAATTTCAAATATAATAAGAGCAAATGGTTATATGGTCTTAAACAGAGGCTGCTGTAGTCACAGAATGGGATGCCCTGGCAGGGTCCAGAAGTACTATGCCCAGCAAAAGTGTCTTTATCAGGCTAATTTCAAATATAATAAGAGCAAATGGTTATATGGTCTTAAACAGAGGCTGCTGTAGTCACAGAATGGGATGCCCTTGCAGGGTCCAGAAGTACTATGCCGAGCAAAAGTGTCTTTATCAGGCTAATTTCAAATATAATAAGAGCAAATGGTTATATGGTCTTAAACAGAGGCTGCTGTAGTCACAGAATGGGATGCCCTGGCAGGGACAAGTAGTGCTATGCCGAGCAAAAGTGTCTTTATCAGGCTAATTTCAAATATAATAAGAGCAAATGGTTATATGGTCTTAAACAGAGGCTGCTGTAGTCACAGAATGGGATGCCCTGGCAGGGACAAGTAGTGCTATGCCCAGCAAAAGTGTCTTTATCAGGCTAATTTCAAATATAATAAGAGCAAATGGTTATATGGTCTTAAACAGAGGCTGCTGTAGTCACAGAATGGGATGCCCTGGCAGAGTCCAGAAGTACTATGCCCAGCAAAAGTGTCTTTATCAGGCTAATTTCAAATATAATAAGAGCAAATGGTTATATGGTCTTAAACAGAGGCTGCTGTAGTCACAGAATGGGATGCCCTGGCAGGGACAAGTAGTGCTATGCCGAGCAAAAGTGTCTTTATCAGGCTAATTTCAAATATAATAAGAGCAAATGGTTATATGGTCTTAAACAGAGGCTGCTGTAGTCACAGAATGGGATGCCCTGGCAGGGACAAGTAGTGCTATGCCCAGCAAAAGTGTCTTTATCAGGCTAATTTCAAATATAATAAGAGCAAATGGTTATATGGTCTTAAACAGAGGCTGCTGTAGTCACAGAATGGGATGCCCTGGCAGGGACAAGTAGTGCTATGCCCAGCAAAAGTGTCTTTATCAGGCTAATTTCAAATATAATAAGAGCAAATGGTTATATGGTCTTAAACAGAGGCTGCTGTAGTCACAGAATGGGATGCCCTGGCAGGGTCCAGAAGTACTATGCCCAGCAAAAGTGTCTTTATCAGGCTAATTTCAAATATAATAAGAGCAAATGGTTATATGGTCTTAAACAGAGGCTGCTGTAGTCACAGAATGGGATGCCCTGGCAGGGACAAGTAGTGCTATGCCGAGCAAAAGTGTCTTTATCAGGCTAATTTCAAATATAATAAGAGCAAATGGTTATATGGTCTTAAACAGAGGCTGCTGTAGTCACAGAATGGGATGCCCTGGCAGGGACAAGTAGTGCTATGCCCGGCAAAAGTGTCTTTATCAGGCTAATTTCAAATATAATAAGAGCAAATGGTTATATGGTCTTAAACAGAGGCTGCTGTAGTCACAGAATGGGATGCCCTGGCAGGGACAAGTAGTGCTATGCCCGGCAAAAGTGTCTTTATCAGGCTAATTTCAAATATAATAAGAGCAAATGGTTATATGGTCTTAAACAGAGGCTGCTGTAGTCACAGAATGGGATGCCCTGGCAGAGTCCAGAAGTACTATGCCCAGCAAAAGTGTCTTTATCAGGCTAATTTCAAATATAATAAGAGCAAATGGTTATATGGTCTTAAACAGAGGCTGCTGTAGTCACAGAATGGGATGCCCTGGCAGGGACAAGTAGTGCTATGCCGAGCAAAAGTGTCTTTATCAGGCTAATTTCAAATATAATAAGAGCAAATGGTTATATGGTCTTAAACAGAGGCTGCTGTAGTCACAGAATGGGATGCCCTGGCAGGGACAAGTAGTGCTATGCCCAGCAAAAGTGTCTTTATCAGGCTAATTTCAAATATAATAAGAGCAAATGGTTATATGGTCTTAAACAGAGGCTGCTGTAGTCACAGAATGGGATGCCCTGGCAGGGACAAGTAGTGCTATGCCCAGCAAAAGTGTCTTTATCAGGCTAATTTCAAATATAATAAGAGCAAATGGTTATATGGTCTTAAACAGAGGCTGCTGTAGTCACAGAATGGGATGCCCTGGCAGGGTCCAGAAGTACTATGCCCAGCAAAAGTGTCTTTATCAGGCTAATTTCAAATATAATAAGAGCAAATGGTTATATGGTCTTAAACAGAGGCTGCTGTAGTCACAGAATGGGATGCCCTGGCAGGGACAAGTAGTGCTATGCCGAGCAAAAGTGTCTTTATCAGGCTAATTTTAAATATAATAAGAGCAAATGGTTATATGGTCTTAAACAGAGGCTGCTGTAGTCACAGAATGGGATGCCCTGGCAGGGTCCAGAAGTACTATGCCCAGCAAAAGTGTCTTTATCAGGCTAATTTCAAATATAATAAGAGCAAATGGTTATATGGTCTTAAACAGAGGCTGCTGTAGTCACAGAATGGGATGCCCTGGCAGGGTCCAGAAGTACTATGCCCAGCAAAAGTGTCTTTATCAGGCTAATTTCAAATATAATAAGAGAAAAATGGTTATATGGTCTTAAACAGAGGCTGCTGTAGTCACAGAATGGGATGCCCTGGCAGGGTCCAGAAGTACTATGCCGAGCAAAAGTGTCTTTATCAGGCTAATTTCAAATATAATAAGAGCAAATGGTTATATGGTCTTAAACAGAGGCTGCTGTAGTCACAGAATGGGATGCCCTGGCAGGGTCCAGAAGTACTATGCCCAGCAAAAGTGTCTTTATCAGGCTAATTTCAAATATAATAAGAGCAAATGGTTATATGGTCTTAAACAGAGGCTGCTGTAGTCACAGAATGGGATGCCCTGGCAGGGTCCAGAAGTACTATGCCGAGCAAAAGTGTCTTTATCAGGCTAATTTCAAATATAATAAGAGCAAATGGTTATATGGTCTTAAACAGAGGCGGCTGTAGTCACAGAATGGGATGCCCTGGCAGGGTCCAGAAGTACTATGCCCAGCAAAAGTGTCTTTATCAGGCTAATTTCAAATATAATAAGAGCAAATGGTTATATGGTCTTAAACAGAGGCTGCTGTAGTCACAGAATGGGATGCCCTGGCAGGGACAAGTAGTGCTATGCCCAGCAAAAGTGTCTTTATCAGGCTAATTTCAAATATAATAAGAGCAAATGGTTATATGGTCTTAAACAGAGGCTGCTGTAGTCACAGAATGGGATGCCCTGGCAGGGTCCAGAAGTACTATGCCCAGCAAAAGTGTCTTTATCAGGCTAATTTCAAATATAATAAGAGCAAATGGTTATATGGTCTTAAACAGAGGCTGCTGTAGTCACAGAATGGGATGCCCTGGCAGGGACAAGTAGTGCTATGCCGAGCAAAAGTGTCTTTATCAGGCTAATTTCAAATATAATAAGAGCAAATGGTTATATGGTCTTAAACAGAGGCTGCTGTAGTCACAGAATGGGATGCCCTGGCAGGGTCCAGAAGTACTATGCCCAGCAAAAGTGTCTTTATCAGGCTAATTTCAAATATAATAAGAGCAAATGGTTATATGGTCTTAAACAGAGGCTGCTGTAGTCACAGAATGGGATGCCCTGGCAGGGTCCAGAAGTACTATGCCGAGCAAAAGTGTCTTTATCAGGCTAATTTCAAATATAATAAGAGCAAATGGTTATATGGTCTTAAACAGAGGCTGCTGTAGTCACAGAATGGGATGCCCTGGCAGGGTCCAGAAGTACTATGCCCAGCAAAAGTGTCTTTATCAGGCTAATTTCAAATATAATAAGAGCAAATGGTTATATGGTCTTAAACAGAGGCTGCTGTAGTCACAGAATGGGATGCCCTGGCAGGGTCCAGAAGTACTATGCCGAGCAAAAGTGTCTTTATCAGGCTAATTTCAAATATAATAAGAGCAAATGGTTATATGGTCTTAAACAGAGGCTGCTGTAGTCACAGAATGGGATGCCCTGGCAGGGTCCAGAAGTACTATGCCCAGCAAAAGTGTCTTTATCAGGCTAATTTCAAATATAATAAGAGCAAATGGTTATATGGTCTTAAACAGAGGCTGCTGTAGTCACAGAATGGGATGCCCTGGCAGGGTCCAGAAGTACTATGCCGAGCAAAAGTGTCTTTATCAGGCTAATTTCAAATATAATAAGAGCAAATGGTTATATGGTCTTAAACAGAGGCTGCTGTAGTCACAGAATGGGATGCCCTGGCAGGGTCCAGAAGTACTATGCCCAGCATAAGTGTCTTTATCAGGCTAATTTCAAATATAATAAGAGCAAATGGTTATATGGTCTTAAACAGAGGCTGCTGTAGTCACAGAATGGGATGCCCTGGCAGGGACAAGTAGTGCTATGCCCAGCAAAAGTGTCTTTATCAGGCTAATTTCAAATATAATAAGAGCAAATGGTTATATGGTCTTAAACAGAGGCTGCTGTAGTCACAGAATGGGATGCCCTGGCAGGGTCCAGAAGTACTATGCCCAGCAAAAGTGTCTTTATCAGGCTAATTTCAAATATAATAAGAGCAAATGGTTATATGGTCTTAAACAGAGGCTGCTGTAGTCACAGAATGGGATGCCCTGGCAGGGACAAGTAGTGCTATGCCGAGCAAAAGTGTCTTTATCAGGCTAATTTCAAATATAATAAGAGCAAATGGTTATATGGTCTTAAACAGAGGCTGCTGTAGTCACAGAATGGGATGCCCTGGCAGGGTCCAGAAGTACTATGCCCAGCAAAAGTGTCTTTATCAGGCTAATTTCAAATATAATAAGAGCAAATGGTTATATGGTCTTAAACAGAGGCTGCTGTAGTCACAGAATGGGATGCCCTGGCAGGGTCCAGAAGTACTATGCAGAGCAAAAGTGTCTTTATCAGGCTAATTTCAAATATAATAAGAGCAAATGGTTATATGGTCTTAAACAGAGGCTGCTGTAGTCACAGAATGGGATGCCCTGGCAGGGTCCAGAAGTACTATGCCGAGCAAAAGTGTCTTTATCAGGCTAATTTCAAATATAATAAGAGCAAATGGTTATATGGTCTTAAACAGAGGCTGCTGTAGTCACAGAATGGGATGCCCTGGCAGGGTCCAGAAGTACTATGCCCAGCAAAAGTGTCTTTATCAGGCTAATTTCAAATATAATAAGAGCAAATGGTTATATGGTCTTAAACAGAGGCTGCTGTAGTCACAGAATGGGATGCCCTGGCAGGGTCCAGAAGTACTATGCCCAGCAAAAGTGTCTTTATCAGGCTAATTTCAAATATAATAAGAGCAAATGGTTATATGGTCTTAAACAGAGGCTGCTGTAGTCACAGAATGGGATGCCCTGGCAGGGTCCAGAAGTACTATGCCCAGCAAAAGTGTCTTTATCAGGCTAATTTCAAATATAATAAGAGCAAATGGTTATATGGTCTTAAACAGAGGCTGCTGTAGTCACAGAATGGGATGCCCTGGCAGGGTCCAGAAGTACTATGCAGAGCAAAAGTGTCTTTATCAGGCTAATTTCAAATATAATAAGAGCAAATGGTTATATGGTCTTAAACAGAGGCTGCTGTAGTCACAGAATGGGATGCCCTGGCAGGGAAAAGTAGTGCTATGCCCAGCAAAAGTGTCTTTATCAGGCTAATTTCAAATATAATAAGAGCAAATGGTTATATGGTCTTAAACAGAGGCTGCTGTAGTCACAGAATGGGATGCCCTGGCAGGGTCCAGAAGTACTATGCCGAGCAAAAGTGTCTTTATCAGGCTAATTTCAAATATAATAAGAGCAAATGGTTATATGGTCTTAAACAGAGGCTGCTGTAGTCACAGAATGGGATGCCCTGGCAGGGTCCAGAAGTACTATGCCCAGCAAAAGTGTCTTTATCAGGCTAATTTCAAATATAATAAGAGCAAATGGTTATATGGTCTTAAACAGAGGCTGCTGTAGTCACAGAATGGGATGCCCTGGCAGGGTCCAGAAGTACTATGCCGAGCAAAAGTGTCTTTATCAGGCTAATTTCAAATATAATAAGAGCAAATGGTTATATGGTCTTAAACAGAGGCTGCTGTAGTCACAGAATGGGATGCCCTGGCAGGGTCCAGAAGTACTATGCCCAGCAAAAGTGTCTTTATCAGGCTAATTTCAAATATAATAAGAGCAAATGGTTATATGGTCTTAAACAGAGGCTGCTGTAGTCACAGAATGGGATGCCCTGGCAGGGTCCAGAAGTACTATGCCCAGCAAAAGTGTCTTTATCAGGCTAATTTCAAATATAATAAGAGCAAATGGTTATATGGTCTTAAACAGAGGCTGCTGTAGTCACAGAATGGGATGCCCTGGCAGGGTCCAGAAGTACTATGCCCAGCAAAAGTGTCTTTATCAGGCTAATTTCAAATATAATAAGAGCAAATGGTTATATGGTCTTAAACAGAGGCTGCTGTAGTCACAGAATGGGATGCCCTGGCAGGGTCCAGAAGTACTATGCAGAGCAAAAGTGTCTTTATCAGGCTAATTTCAAATATAATAAGAGCAAATGGTTATATGGTCTTAAACAGAGGCTGCTGTAGTCACAGAATGGGATGCCCTGGCAGGGAAAAGTAGTGCTATGCCCAGCAAAAGTGTCTTTATCAGGCTAATTTCAAATATAATAAGAGCAAATGGTTATATGGTCTTAAACAGAGGCTGCTGTAGTCACAGAATGGGATGCCCTGGCAGGGTCCAGAAGTACTATGCCGAGCAAAAGTGTCTTTATCAGGCTAATTTCAAATATAATAAGAGCAAATGGTTATATGGTCTTAAACAGAGGCTGCTGTAGTCACAGAATGGGATGCCCTGGCAGGGTCCAGAAGTACTATGCCCAGCAAAAGTGTCTTTATCAGGCTAATTTCAAATATAATAAGAGCAAATGGTTATATGGTCTTAAACAGAGGCTGCTGTAGTCACAGAATGGGATGCCCTGGCAGGGTCCAGAAGTACTATGCCCAGCAAAAGTGTCTTTATCAGGCTAATTTCAAATATAATAAGAGCAAATGGTTATATGGTCTTAAACAGAGGCTGCTGTAGTCACAGAATGGGATGCCCTGGCAGGGACAAGTAGTGCTATGCCCAGCAAAAGTGTCTATATCAGGCTAATTTCAAATATAATAAGAGCAAATGGTTATATGGTCTTAAACAGAGGCTGCTGTAGTCACAGAATGGGATGCCCTGGCAGGGACAAGTAGTGCTATGCCCAGCAAAAGTGTCTTTATCAGGCTAATTTCAAATATAATAAGAGCAAATGGTTATATGGTCTTAAACAGAGGCTGCTGTAGTCACAGAATGGGATGCCCTGGCAGGGTCCAGAAGTACTATGCCCAGCAAAAGTGTCTTTATCAGGCTAATTTCAAATATAATAAGAGCAAATGGTTATATGGTCTTAAACAGAGGCTGCTGTAGTCACAGAATGGGATGCCCTGGCAGGGTCCAGAAGTACTATGCCCAGCAAAAGTGTCTTTATCAGGCTAATTTCAAATATAATAAGAGGAAATGGTTATATGGTCTTAAACAGAGGCTGCTGTAGTCACAGAATGGGATGCCCTGGCAGGGACAAGTAGTGCTATGCCCAGCAAAAGTGTCTTTATCAGGCTAATTTCAAATATAATAAGAGCAAATGGTTATATGGTCTTAAACAGAGGCTGCTGTAGTCACAGAATGGGATGCCCTGGCAGGGTCCAGAAGTACTATGCCGAGCAAAAGTGTCTTTATCAGGCTAATTTCAAATATAATAAGAGCAAATGGTTATATGGTCTTAAACAGAGGCTGCTGTAGTCACAGAATGGGATGCCTCACAGCAGACTTAAGATCAGTTCAGTATATATGCACAGTTAGTTAGTATAAGCAGCCTGAAAACGCTAACAAAGCCTGTCAGGCTGGATGAAAAAAAAAAAAAAAAAACTCCCTGTGACAGGCTGACAGCCTCCGATTTTTCTACCTTTCCCTGTTTTTTCGCTGACTTTCTGTCTGTCTCCTGCCTGTCTCCAGCCTGTCCCTGTCTGTCCCTGCCTGTCTAACTGTCTCTCCCTCAGCTACACAACGTTCTGTCTCTCACGAATGCAATAGAGAAATGAGGCAGGAAAGCAAGATGGCCGGCCTTAAATACCGCTGTGACGTCACCGGGCTTGCTGGCTGCTGATAGGCTGCATGTGACTGTCCCAGCTTGCACTGGCGCGGGGTTGATGTCTGGACATGTCCCGTCCGCCATCTTAGAATGCCTGTAATGTAAATGAATGGATGTTAAAGGAAAACTTCGAGCAATCGAATCGCGGGGAAATTCGGATTCGATCCGAATCGAATTTTTCCTGAAATTCGGATCGAATCCGGGTTCGTCCGGATCGATTCGCTCATCCCTAGTGCCAGACTGTGCTGGCGTGTGCCATATCAGCGCACGTAAGCACTATGCAAAACACATTTTTTGGGACACCCGCACATGCTAGTGCTTTGCAAAATACACATGTACTAAAGCACCAGTGTAAAGCATCAGCAAGTGTTGCATCTGTTTTAGGTGGTGCAGTGCTCACAACTCCCATATAATTGTTATAATGGGAAAGTTACACAGCATCTTATATTACTATTTTTTTAATTTAAAGTTATGTGCATGGCATTTGGAACCTGAGAGGTTTACTTTTTGGAGAGAGGATACTCTCCAGTTACAATAGATACATATTTCAGTAAAGTAAACAGCCCCCTAAAACGTAATGCAGTAACTATGGAAAGCTCCCATACAAGGCAGAACGCTTTCCAATAAGAAGAAATTTCAACACATTACACCCTAAACAACTGCCAAGTTAATGGCAGATGTGTTTTTTATTAATTAAAAAAAATATCATAAATTTAGTATAAAAAATACATTACATTTATACATATTCTGTGATTTGTGAGACCATTAAAATCTGAAATCTGGATCAGTTCCTTTATATGTGTTTAATACCAACCAAAATCCTCCATAATGAACCAACAGGGAATGCCATAAAAGTAAAGAACATTCTTTGAAATGTTAAAAATGAGACTTTTAAATGTCCTGCATACAACCTTGCCCTCATAGCTGTTAGGCCTGTTTTGAATAAAGCTATTGCATTTGTATGAGGACACAAAACTAGTAGTGGGTATTTCACCTAAAAATCTATTTTCACAATATTTTAAGAGAGAACTGCTTGTCCTTTATTAACGTGAGATTTAAAATAACTTCCAAAGGCAGCAGATATTTCAGTAAATAAAACATTTATTGAAATGTTTTTTTTCTGCTATTGTACTGCATGCTGGGCAGTTCAGAAGAGAAATTCATGTGACTGATTAACAATCACTGGAGAAGAAAGAAATAGGGCAACCAGTGTTACCCTTTATTTCCCAACCTGCTCTAGTAAAATAGATTACTACGTTTTTTATTGCTAGTGCTTCTTAGAATTGGTCAAAATGCTTCCGATTTGAAAAAAAAATCTCTATTGGACCATTTTATAATTTTTTATATTATTTTATAATATACACACACTTGTAATCATGTAATCAAGTATTGGTGCAAACCTGTTTGAGAAACAGTATTAAAAAATGAGTGCTATCCCTCTGTAGAAGGGGGCATCCAACTGCTAGATGCCCCTCACTACATACCTGCTAGGGAAGTCTGCATTGTGGTCCCACATGACGACCAGAAGTCAGTGAACTTCACCAGCTTGTGTTGCACAGCCCCCACCCGACCGTCGGTACGTGTGATGCTGGATAAAGTGAGCGAGGAAGGTCAATACTCATTTTTTTAAGCGCAATAGATGCTGGGAACGAATTACTAGTGGTTGGAAAATCAACAATAGGAGAATCAAAAAACTATAAGGCTGGTGCACCACACATCCCCACAGTGCATATTGCCAAACATACCACCAAATCTAAAGCATAGATGGGAGAATGCCTTGGTAAGTTCTGGTCAGTCTTAAGGAGACCATATATGAAAAATCCCCTCGCTAGCCTCTATTATTTTCATGCTGAAGTGCCAACCAAGCTCCCTCATTCACAAAGCTCCTCCTCCAGATCTCCTTCCTTGTTCAATCATTTTTTATTAAAAGATAAGAAAATATACAACAATATTTCCATTCATTCATGGAAATTATCTCTCCAGAAAGTGATATGACATTTCTCAAGTCTGTTGACCAACATTACAATCCAGTAATACATATAATAAACACATATAGACTACCTAACCACTAGCTTATTCAAAATAAAAAAAAAATAAAAAAGGGGGGAGAAAAGGGGCCAGAGGGAGGGAAGAGAAGGGGAGGAAGGGGAGAAATCACAGCCATAAAAAATAGTGAAATGTTGTCCCTAGCAAAAGAAAAAAGTGCCACACAGGAAAGAGAGAGAAAACTATATGTTCCCAATAAAGAACTACTACAAAGGAGAGGCCAACCACGCCTTAAAATCATACTTCCAATAGACTGATATCGAAGTCTGCTGGCAAGCATTCCTGAATCCAGGGCTCCCACACTTCCCGGAATCTCTCTAGAGTACCATCATGTAGTGAAGACATTTTCTCCATAGCCATAATATTAGCAACCAAATTCTTGAATTCCCTAAAACTTAGCTTAGGGGATCTCCAGGATCTTGCAATAACCAATTTGGCCCCTGTAAGAAGGTGGTAAATAAGATTTTTGCCGTTTTTAGTAGCCACAGCAACTGAACCATTTAACAATGCAATCCAGGGATCAGCTTCTAAGGAAATATCTAGTGCCTTGCTAATAACAGCGAAAACCTTTTTCCAGAATATCTTAACTAAATGACAATCCCACCAGATGTGGGACTGTGATCCTACTACATCACAGCCTCTAAAACAGAGTTTACTTGCATCCCCATCTGAGTGACAAAGATGGTCTGGAACCAAGTGCCATCTTAAGAATACTTTAACATTAATCTCTATCGAATTCACTGACGCTGCCAACCAACCTCTCTGCCAATCCTCTTCAGAATGTTGTATACCCAAATCCCTCTCCCAACGATGTTTAAGCACCGCCCTAGAATCACTATGAGTCTTACAAAGCCGCTCATACACCTCTGATATCGAGCCCCGAGCTCTGGGGTACTGTTTACACCTTACTTCAAACGGTTGAGGTTGGTCCACATTTCCACTAATTCTGATTAATGACTTAATGAAGTGAGAAACTTGTAGATAATCAAATAACTCCTTCCCAGAAAGACCACAATTTTCTGAAAGCTGAGAAAAAGGGATTATTCTCGAACCCTGCAAACAGTCTGATATATATCGAATGCCTACCTCTCTCCATTTAGCAAATCTTCCCGGATCTGTAAAAGCCGGGGTAAACATAGGGTTGCCCCAAAGAAGCAACATAGGCAAGTGTGGAGAGGCCAAACCTCTCAAAAAGTCCATCCCATAAATGGAGGGAGCTCCTTCCAAAACCTCCATATAAGGCAAATTGGAATCAAGATATACCAACATACTGTAACGCCCTATCCCCCCAGAAAAGGTAACATTTTGACCCTACATTAGCTGTCATATCTTTACAGGAAGATTTGATCAAGGCCATAAAGTGTAGAATTAGACCAGCTCAGAAAAACTCCAAGGATGGGAGCTACTTGTTTTCTTTGACTTATTTAAGGTTTCTCAGACCACCTATCATTTATGAAGTCGCCAATGTGATATACACTCTTATTTGTCAATTTGATTACCTGAAAGTCCAGACAAGATCAGTGTGATCCAGGCCCAATTAAACCCTCTTGACTACTGTAACCCAAACAGAGAGAAGTTTAGATTTCATTCCCCACCCAGTGAAACAGCCTGTGTTTTTTTTTTCCAAAAGCTTTGCCCAATATTCATAACATACATTGGATGCAGTAGGCCACATTGCTCCCTGGCCCCCTACACCCAGCAATGATGCACTCAGTTACAGTACACATAGCTCAGCAATGGGGAGCAGTTAAACCCAACTGACCTAATAGCGCTGATTCAGCACCATGAGATTTTTTTCCTTGTGTTTTTTTGTGAGATAAAAATGAAAAAAACTATGTTTTTCCTAACTGCCATTCAGCATTATTTTTAGCTGTGTCAGTTATTTAAAAATGTGCACAGCTAAAGTGGTGCTGAACTATACTAAGGAAAAAATCATTATAATTTTACAATGTTGAATCAGTCCTAATCTACTAAATTTATTGTGACAGGACTTATGTTAAACTCCAAGCATGTAGACCCAAATTGGGCTCATACATTAATAATCCAAAGGTGCATAAAAACAGTTTGCTTCATCATATACATTTGCATTGCATACTATACATACAAAAATACATAGTTATGATTTGACCAAAATCCCTATGCGTTGCATGTGCAATTTCCACGTGCAACGCGTGTTCCACAGGCATGCACCTGGGAAATAAAAAAAGCAAATGATAATAGCATAGATCTATATCCAGGAATGAATACTTTAACAAAATGTGCAAAGTATTGCTAGGTGTGCAGTTACAATAAAGAACAGCAAATATTTAGTAGCATTGATATATCAAAATTGCTTGTTTGCTTTCAATTTGTATTTTTTTTGTTCTATATTAAAAATGATAATTAATAATGAAATGTAATCTTGTTTTTATACTGTATATGACATATCAATGTTGTTGCTAATTGTAAACACAATTGTTTGTACAGAACTTGCTTTGGTGGCTTGTCCCCAATGTAAATGCAGGACTTAGATGCTGCCAATTGTCCTGTTTTTAATTCCTTGTTAAATCAAATCACACCTGTTTTTTATGTATTTTGTGTATTTTGTAGAACAACAACTAAAACACCAAAAACAGCAACCAAAACACACTCTAATTTGTGGAAACATACCTTAAGCACATATTGTGCCTATCATTACATTCAAAGTACACAGCTGGGCACCATTGTGATTACCTGTGTGTGGAATAGGCCTGCAATACAAGTTTTTTGTGTAGAAAAGAATAGCTCATTTGTAGATGAATATTTTTCATCCATGGGAGAAATATGTGTAAGAAAATAGCAATCTTCTGATCTTTTGAAATGTAAAGTAAAGTAAAGTAAAAACAAGCTAAAGCTAAAAGCGCAAGGTCCCCCAAACAGAAAAATACCCAACATGCATAGGTGCTTTTAAATCTTTAATTGCCAGCCTTCATGAAATATTGTCAGGGGGGACAAAGGGGGAGTGGCAGCTGCTCAGACCATTTTATAACTAACCTGGGAGGTGCAAGTCAGCAGGGCAATTAGGTTACTAAAGCCTTAAAGGAGCCGTAGCACTCAACCCTGTTAGCTTGCAGACCAACCTATAATCTGTCTCTAAACTTGGTTAAAAACAGAGGACTCAGTCACACACATCTGCAGAAGTATGCTAAGCTGCACCACCAGCGCCAAGGTGCCTCTATGGGTGCAGTCCTAAGTCTAATCTATGAGAGCCCCATTTGGGACATATAATGCTAGAGATAAAAAGGGAGCAGCTTACCTGAGGTTGCCCTAAACCTCATGTGCAAGCCATGGGGTGGAAGGATCAAGACCTTGCAATACAGCCTAGACCCCACACCCCATGTGCTTGCACAAATTCAAAGTGGACAAAGGGGGAGTGGCAGCTGCTCAGACCATTTTATAACTAACCTGGGAGGTGCAAGTCAGCAGGGCAATTAGGTTACTAAGAGTAAGGTTACTTTAGTAATGAAATATTGTCACCCTCTGTTTACAGGCCATTTGTCAGCATAGGTTTAACTGATTTATGCTGAAATTTTCAGGGTTTTACAGGAGAATTACATATTGTTTGTTTTGGCAGTTGGGGCTTGTTTGTATTTTTTTACATGCTTTCATAATAATGTTGTATAAAAATAAACAAAATAACAAATTATAATTTTAAAACATTGCTTTTTTAAATAAAAACACTTTTTTTAAGAAAACTATATTGTGTGTGGAGGCCCCATTCCTCCTGGCTACGGTACCATGTATGTATCGGTAGACCCCTGACCAGGAGAAGAACATTTTCAAATGGAATACAACTACTATGTGCACAATTACGGGTTACATTTTTTAAAAAAATGGTTAAAAATGAAATCTAAATGATTCCAGATCCGGCAGCTGGATTTTTTCTGAGGCATCCCGAATCGGGATGTCCAGCTGTGTGAAACCCCCTCAGGAAGCCCAAAAATCTCACCTTGCCACGCTTCAACGACTCATGCGTGGGCTCTCATCTAATGAGAGTTGCCTGCTAAGTAATTTGGCATTGTTCACAATGGGGAGTGCTGGTGCGTTTTGTTCCGCTTTAACTCACCTGTTAAGCTGCCAGCCTCCTTTGAAATTCTTCACAGGCTGAGATCCATAATAGCTGAACTTCACCCTGTGTGTGTGTTCCTAGCAATCCAAACTGAGTTACTGGGGGCACCGAAGCAGGACCGGCCTTTGGGGTTTGCAAGGTGTGCCATCACACAAGGCGTCCAACTAGGGGGGAAGGGCATGTGTTCAGGGCAGCTTATTATCTTCCCGAGACAATGTTGAGCAGATGAAGTTGCTTCTTTGACAGAATTGTGGTTCACTGTTTCTCCCCTGAGAGATAACAGACTGTCCTGTAGGATGGAAGTAGCAGCCTTTGAGTTGTGTAGTTGTCAACCTAACGATCAGGTTGCCGGGGTTATGTGTGAGGGGGAGGATAACATGGCCTGTATACAGCATCTGCCTGTATGTGGAATCTGCTCCCTTTGAAGGAGGGGAGACAGAGGCCCACACATTGCAGTCTGCATGGTCCCTCTGCTGAACTGGATCATGTGGTATGCATTTATGTTTTTATTGGGGGACTCCATACTTTGCATGCAATTTGGGGGGAGGGGGTCCTGTTGAAACCTATTAGAACCTGTGGAACAAAACCCTGGCAGACAGGCCCTGGAATCTCAACTTTGCCCTGGCTCCCTCATGAGGTAAACAATACAAGCCACATCCCCAGCATCACTGGGATGAGGCATGCTCCACCCCAAGCCATTAAGATAAAAATAACTGGAGGTGCGGCCCCTATCTAATAGTTGCAGGGCCACATAGTGACAGCCTTGAGGGGCACCCAGATTGTTGGAGACACCCCCCACCTAATACCCCCTGCAAGACCCTGAAATCCTTACCTGTACCTCAATCCTCGGCCAAAATGCACACCTTTGACAGACCGCCGGCTGCCAATCGGAGAACCGTACTTTGGCTGGCGCAATTTAGATGTCACTATGTGGCCCCAAACCCGCTAGGAAACAGATGTGTGACCACTTTAAACTTCTTATTGCTGTAAGACCGGAAAAAGTTGTTATGGGCGATTTTCACAAAGCAGGGCATCCCAAAGCCCAGTTTATCCCGTCATTATTAATACAACTCATGTTCACTAAATTTTAGAGACTCCATCAAAGCCTCTTAAAATATTTTATGAATAACCCCCTAGTGTCGGCTGGAGGGAAAAGTATGTAAGTTGGACAAGTGCACTTTTCCAAAATCTTTCATCAGTATTCACAGATTTTCGTTCCTGATAAAGTTTATCCTTGAGACAAAACTTTGCTTACAAGATAAATAATCCTATGAATGATTACGGATTCTTTTTGCCTTTATTTCAAGGCTTTTAGTTGCTGTAACAACAGGAACAAACAAGTTGGGAAGCATAATAATGGAAATCTTATTCCCTTATGCCCTTTACAGTCAATTTATTTTGCTTGAATCAATACTTTATTCTGGTCATTTTTATTGCACATTATTTTTTTTTTTATTTTGTTATTGCCAATCTTCTCTCTAAAATAATTTTCTAATTTGCAAGTATAATGCCTACTGTAATATTTACCTCTTGTATATGCAGACAATGACTTTTCCATTTAGATACTCTTGGTGTAAAAAATGCAAATAAACCTGAGAATTTCACTGTTGCTGAATCACCAGCTAGAAAGACAATAAAAGTCAACGGTTCTTTTAACTGCAAGGAGTAAAAAGGAGTAAAATGTTTTATATTTTATTAGGAAGTGGAGACTGATTCACTACTGACGCCAGGTATTTCCAGATGAGCATCTGTAAAGCGGCACTTAGAGCGACCGCTAGTAGATGCTATAAGAGGGTATCGGGCTCTGTAACAGAGCGTCTCAGTCGCTGTAGTAACCTGGCCGGCATTGATGAATGTGATGTGTGTTGGGCGCTGTAACAACAGTATAATGCTGCAGGGAGTAGGAGGTAGCATCAGCTCAGTGTGTCCAGCACTCTGCGCTCCATACCATATTTAGCAAAACACTAGACACACACAGCGTCGGCGCTCTAAAGCTGGGCGCTGTAGCATAGAGCGCCAGGCACTGTGTGATCAAAGTTTGTTTTTGGATACATATACACCAGTAACAAAGTGAAAACACATGGAATAACATAGTTTTAACACTGGGACAATAACACTTTAGTGCCAGACCTGTAAATACAATTCTTCATAAACATATAAAAAGTCCAAAAATGTATAAAATTGTTTGTTTGCAGCTAGGAGAGGTCACACAATGATTTCAGCAACAGAAACACACACACACACACACACACACACACACACACACACACACACACACACACACACAGATTATCCTTGACCAGCATATGCACAATACCTTCAGCCATGCTTTAACCTGTGGTTGAGCTCAGGGGTGACCAATAACCTGCATACACCCAGACAGCTGAGTGATGTTTCTTTCTTCTCTAATTGACAGGCTCAATTAGGGGTTCCTCCTGACCTGGATAGGTGACCCAGAGCAGGAACAACAGGCAGCATAGGCAGAGAAGCAATATCTGACCATACTTTCGGCCATCCAGGAGAGAAGGAGGTAAATGAGTTGCTACAGGTCCTCAACCAGCAGATCCAGCAGCAAAACATTTTTTCAAGACCCTGTTTGGAGCTGGACCTGTGGGCTCCACGAACCCTCCTGCTCCCAATGGCCAACCATTAGCCACACAATCCCCTCGATTCAAAGAGCAAAAGTTAATTGATTTCGGATCGAGAATCGTAAGTTTGGGTGGGTGTTAGTCATTTTTTCCTGTTTTTTTGGCCATTTCCGACTCGCACGAGCCTACGTACGAATGCGTATATGCTCTTACGATCATCGCAAGTTCATTCCTAAATTTTAGGAACAAAACGTAAAACTTAGGATCAAATCCTAAAACTTAGGATCAAAACGTAAAACTTAGGATCAAAACGTAAAACTTAGGATAATCGAATGGGTTTAGGTGTGATTCAGAGAACAGTTTTCAAACCTCTAAATACGTTTTAAAAGAAAGCCACTGCCGACACCTTTTAGCAGTCGGATTGCTGTTCTTGAACAGGTTTTTTGGCTATGTGGAGGAGTCTGCGCGTCTTGAGCTCCAATGAACTGCATGTATCAGCATGGCCGAGGCCATACATTGTATGGCAATGCATACCTGATTCATGTATGCCTTATAAAAGCATTTTAATGTGGACCTTAATTAGTCCTTTGCATGTAAACCTTTATTTTGCAATATATTTGCGTTAATTAAAGAAACTTATGTCCTTTGGTATTTATTTTTAAATTGATGTACTAGAATAATATTTTTAGATTGCATTTATTGGTGTAGTTGTTTACCTTTGCTTTGTTTAATTATTTAAGCACATCTTTGGTCAGATGCATCACACTTACTGAGGAGAGGAGAGCGGGATAAAGTGCAGGATGTGGGTTACTGCTGTATTTTGCACAGACACAGCAGAGCTGGGGGCACGGAAAGGTCAGAAATCAAAGAATGCAGAGCAACACAGTCACAAGGCCCTTTCTGTTTGCAGGCTGCCTGAGAATACCTGAGCCGCCATCTTGGCTGTTTCTAGACTCATAACATGCAGAAGTTGCTGGGTGTTTTTTTATATTTGAGAGCAATCTGTATGTAGAGGGTGTGGGTAACCACACACTAAATTTTAAGTTGTACCATTTGAAGCCAAAATATTAAAATTAAATCCACAAGTAAAAAATGCAAGTTAACTAAAAATTAAACAAAGTAAGATTTACTTATGCAAATGCATTCATTAATGGTTGGTTACTACAAAATGAATGAAATAAAGAAAAATAAGACCAAATATTTAGAATGCACTTTAATGAGGTAAGTTTGTAGTGCGCAGGCGCAAGATCAGAAGGATTTACGTCCAGACAAAAAAGGAAAAAGGGCAAAACCAATGTTGCAACCTGAGAAATGAAACGGAAAATTCAGGATGGAAACTGACATAGGTCTGATTCCCGAACTGCCATACGAACGGGCGTACATTTTAGGATAGAAACGTATTTGCTTATAGAATCACTCGCAAGTTCATACGAACGCACGAGCGGACGTGAAAAATAGGATGATCGGCACCCAAATCAAAGCTGTTACATGTTTCTTTGAATCGAAATATCAACAGTTGGCTTCTGTTGGATACCCTCTGGATGACCCACCACCCGATAAAGCACCTTCTCCACCCTTCCCTGATTTGGGTTTCTAATTGTTTTGTCATTTTTTTGTGTTTTTGCGGAATCTGGCAAATAAATGTGGTTGTCACTTAAAACATAGCTCCTATTTTGTTTATGTGCAATGTAAGTGTGAAGGTCACTAGTGTTTCGCTCCCAAAAGCAAAACTCTTAAACATTGGACCCAAAAACAAACACACACACACACACACACACACACACACACACACATTTTAGAAATGTTAAAAATATTATTTGAAAAAGAACAACAAGGCCAACATGGCAAAGCGCACAACCATTTTTGTCCTGCACAAAAACTATTTCTTGCCACCACCAAGTATCTTTTCCCACGTGTCCAGCAGAATTGCCCTGCACTCCAAAACATACTGCCTGCCATATCCTGTGATGCTCCGCAATGCAGTCTGAAAAAAAAACATTTAAAAGGAACCAAAAGATTAATCACACAACAAAGCAAGAGGCCATACTCGCCTCATTCTTACTTGTTGTTTGTGTAAGCATGATTTACACATTTACAAGGGGGCACCGAAAAACCCAGGCTAGCTTTGTCTCAAACATCCGTGTGTGGTCTGAGGCTGAGTAACTGTCCAATAACTCCAAGCAACTGCCCATATTGTTTATTTAGCTATGCAAAAACTAATACAGGGGACATTCTTGAAAGGTACATCAGCTGGATGATCCAATGGGGAACTTCATATGGGTCAACCAAAAACATGACAAACACACTAATTCGGTTCAAAAAAGACACACACACACTCTCTGAGTCAGTGCGGAGTCAGTGCACTCATGAACAGGTGGACAATGTAGCCGGTTGTGGTAACACCAACAAACAGGATACATATAAATAGTGAAGTTTGACGGAGCATTGGCCACAAATACAAAGTAAAATGCAAGTGCTTATGCACCAAACTAGGGATGAGCGAATCGATCCGGACGAACCCGGATTCGATACGAATTTCATGAAAAATTCAATTCGGATCAAATCCGAATTTCCCCGTGCTTCGATCGCTCGAAGTTTTCCTTTAACATCCATTCATTTACATTACAGGCATTCTAAGATGGCGGACGGGACATGTCCAGACATCAGCCCCGCGCCAGTGCAAGCTGGGGCAGTCACATGCAGCCTATCAGCAGCCAGCAAGCCCGGTGACGTCACAGCGCTATTTAAGTCGGCGGACATCTTGCTTTTCCTCATTTCTCTATTGCATTCGTGAGAGACAGGACGCTGCTGTAGTGAGGGAGAGCCAGAGAGCCAGGGACAGACAGGGACAGGCTGGAGACAGGCAGGAGACAGACAGAAAGTCAGCGAAAAGCAGGGAAAGTTAGGAAAAATCGGAGGCAGTCACAGGGAGATTTTTTTTTTTTCATCCAGCCTGAGTGTTACAGGCTGGCTGACTGGCTTTGTTAGCGTTTTCAGGCTGCTTATACACTTACTGTGCATATATACTGAACTGATCTCAAGTCTGCTGTGAGGCATCCCATTCTGTGACTACACCAGCCTCTATTTACTGCTATAACCCTTTGCACTTATTCTAATAGAAATTTGGCCTGATAAACACACTTGCTGTGCATAGTATTACTGCTCACAGGTGCACTCCTGTTGGGGCATCCCATTCTGTGACTACACCAGCCTCTATTTACTGCTATAACCCTTTGCACTTATTCTAATACAAATTTGGCCTGATAAACACACTTGCGGTGCATAGTATCACTGCTCACAGGTGCACTCCTGTTGGGGCATCCCATTCTGTGACTACACCAGCCTCTATTTACTGCTATAACCCTTTGCACTTATTCTAATAGAAATTTGGCCTGATAAACACACTTGCTGTGCATAGTATTACTGCTCACAGGTGCACTCCTGGCTGTTGGGGCATCCCATTCTGTGACTACACCAGCCTCTATTTACTGCTATAACCCTTTGCACTTATTCTAATAGAAATTTGGCCTGATAAACACACTTGCTGTGCATAGTATTACTGCTCACAGGTGCACTCCTGGCTGTTGGGGCATCCCATTCTGTGACTACACCAGCCTCTATTTACTACTATAACCCTTTGCACTTATTCTAATAGAAATTTGGCCTGATAAACACACTTGCTGTGCATAGTATTACTGCTCACAAGTGCACTCCTGCCTGTTGGGGCATCCCATTCTGTGACTACACCAGCCTCTATTTACTGCTATAACCCTTTGCACTTATTCTAATAGAAATTTGGCCTGATAAACACACTTGCTGTGCATAGTATTACTGCTCACAGGTGAACTCCTGGCTGTTGGGGCATCCCATTCTGTGACTACACCAGCCTCTATTTACTGCTGTAACCCTTTGCACTTATTCTAATAGAAATTTGGCCTGATAAACACTTGCTGTGCATAGTATTACTGCTCACAGGTGCACTCCTGTTGGGGCATCCCATTCTGTGACTACACCAGCCTCTATTTACTGCTATAACCCTTTGCACTTATTCTAATACAAATTTGGCCTGATAAACACACTTGCGGTGCATAGTATTACTGCTCACAGGTGCACTCCTGTTGGGGCATCCCATTCTGTGACTACACCAGCCTCTATTTACTGCTATAACCCTTTGCACTTATTCTAATAGAAATTTGGCCTGATAAACACACTTGCTGTGCATAGTATTACTGCTCACAGGTGCACTTCTGGCTGTTGGGGCATCCCATTCTGTGACTACACCAGCCTCTATTTACTGCTATAACCCTTTGCACTTATTCTTATAGAAATTTGGCCTGATAAAGACACTTTGCTGTGCATAGTAGTACTGCTGCCAGGTGCACTGCTGACTGTTGGGGCATCCCATTCTGTGACTACACCAGCCTCTATTTACTGCTATAACCATTTGCACTTATTCTAATAGAAATTTGGCCTGATAAACACACTTGCTGTGCATAGTATTACTGCTCACAGGTGCACTCCTGGCTGTTGGGGCATCCCATTCTGTGACTACACCAGCCTCTATTTACTGCTGTAACCCTTTGCACTTATTCTAATAGAAATTTGGCCTGATAAACACACTTGCTGTGCATAGTATTACTGCTCACAGGTGCACTCCTGTTGTGGCATCCCATTCTGTGACTACACCAGCCTCTATTTACTGCTATAACCCTTTGCACTTATTCTAATAGAAATTTGGCCTGATAAACACACTTGCTGTGCATAGTATTACTGCTCACAGGTGCACTCCTGTTGGGGCATCCCGTTCTGTGACTACACCAGCCTCTACTTACTGCTATAACCCTTTGCACTTATACTAATAGAAATTTGGCCTGATAAACACACTTGCTGTGCATAGTATTACTGCTCACAGGTGCACTCCTGGCTGTTGGGGCATCCCATTCTGTGACTACACCAGCCTTTATTTACTGCTATAACCCTTTGCACTTATTCTAATAGAAATTTGGCCTGATAAAGACACTTTTGCTGTGCATAGTAGTACTGCTGCCAGGTGCACTCCTGGCTGTTGGGGCATCCCATTCTGTGACTACACAAGCCTCTATTTAATACCATAATCATTTGCACTTATTCTAATAGAAATTTGGCCTGATAAAGACACTTTTGCTGTGCATAGTAGTACTGCTGCTAGGTGCACTGCTGACTGTTGGGGCATCCCATTCTGTGACTACACAAGCCTCTATTTAATACCATAACCATTTGCACTTATTCTAATAGAAATTTGGCCTGATAAAGACACTTTTGCTGTGCATAGTAGTACTGCTGCCAGGTGCACTGCTGACTGTTGGGGCATCCCATTCTGTGACTACACAAGTCTCTATTTAATACCATAACCATTTGCACTTATTCTAATAGAAATTTGGCCTGATAAAGACACTTTTGCTGTGCATAGTAGTACTGCTGCCAGGTGCACTGCTGACTGTTGGGGCATCCCATTCTGTGACTACACAAGCCTCTATTTAATACTATAACCATTTGCACTTATTCTAATAGACATTTGGCCTGATAAAGACACCTTTGCTGTGCATAGTAGTACTGCTGCCAGGTGCACTGCTGGCTGTTGGGGCATCCCATTCTGTGACATACCATTAGCCTCTGCATTTAGTGTAAGCTGCACAGTTATTTAAAGTAATTTGGCCTGTATGAGCCTGCTTACACACTGTTGCTGTGTGCATATATACTGATCTCAAGTCTGCTTTGGGGCATCCCATTCTGTAACATACCATTAGCCTCTGCATTCACTGTAAGCTGCACAGTTATTTAAAGTAATTTGGCTTGTTTCAGCCTGCTTACACACTGTTGCTGTGTGCATATATACTGATCTCAAGTCTGCTGTGGGCATCCCATTCTGTAACATAACATAACCTACCTCTCTTATTTACACTAAGCAGCTCTCTTATTTAAACTAAGCAGGCCTCTTATTTTCACTAAGCAGCTCTCTTATTTAAGCTAAGCAGCTCTCTTATTTAAACTAAGCAGGCCTCTTGGATGCTGATTGTCCACTTTTGGGTGTGCATTATATTCGGTTTCATATACAGTGGGGTATCCCAATTTGTAAGATAACCTACCCCAACCATGTAAACTAAAGAGGCCTGTGCAGCCTGAGTTTCTCTGCTTGCGTATGGCCTGCATTACAATCTGTCTCTTTCAATGACACTGCTGCCTGGGGTATCCCAATTTGTAAGATAACCTACCCCAACCATGTAAACTAAAGGTTACGTCCTTCCAGAAGGAAAACTTATGCCGAACACTATTTTTGTTGGGGGCATTGACCTTTGGATTGATCGCCATGAAACTAAGGATTTTTTTCAAAGTATGGCGCTGTAAAGAAGGTCAAAATTATTTCTCATACTTGGATTATTGTTACTTTTTGTTCAGCTTAAAATATACCAGGCCACACGGGCATCCCAAGGCACATGCTATTTTAACCCTATCTGTTATACAACATAAGCGTTGATCAGCATCAGCTGCTTTATTAAGCTACTTCAGTTTGCACTTGTTTTTGACTGCTTTTAATAAACCAGGCCGCAGGGCACCCCAAAGCTGCACCTTGCACCCTATCTGGTATACAACATAAGCGTTGATCAGCATCAGCTTCATTAAGCTACTTCAGTTTGCACTTCCTTTTTGACTGCTTTCATTTAACCAGGCCGCAGGGCACCCCAAAGCTGCACCTTGCACCCTACCTGTTTATACTAAATAAGCATCTACAGCCTCAGCTTTATTAAGTTATTGCATTTTGAATTGGTTTTGGTCTGCTTTAAATACACCAGGCCGCAGGGCATCCCAAACCTGCATGTTGCACCCCATCTGTTATACTAAATAAGCGTTGATCAGCATCAGCTTTATTAAGCTATTGCATTTTGCATTGGTTTTTGTACTGCTGCCAAAACACTAGCCCATATGGGCATCCCAAACCAGCACATGTCACCCCATCTGTTATGCTAAATAAGCGTTGATCAGCATCAGCTTTATTAAGCTATTGCATTTTGCATTGGTTTTTGTACTGCTGCCAAAACACTAGCCCATATGGGCATCCCAAACCAGCACATGTCACCCTATCTGTTATACTAAATAAGCTTCTACAGGTCCTTTTTTTTATTTATTTATTTTTATTTATATAGAGCTGTAATAGCTTATATAGTGAGGTAAATTTGCCATTTTGCTGCATTATATAGAGCACCCCCTCTGTAAATCTGAGGGGCAATAGTTTATATTATAAGGTAAATTCATGGTTTTGCAGCATTATATGGAGCAGCCCCTGTGTAAATCTGAGGGGCATTAGCTTATATAGTGAGGTAAATTTGCCATTTTGCTTCATTATATAGAGCAGGCCCTGTGTAAATCTGAGGGGCAACAGCTTATATTGTGAGGTAAATTTGCCATTTTGCAGCATAATATAGAGCAGCCCCTGTGTAAATCTGAGGGGCAATAGTTTATATTATGAGGTAAATTCATGGTTTTGCACCATTATATGGAGCAGGCCCTGTGTAAATCTGAGGGGCAATAGCTTATATTGTGAGGTAAATTTGCCATTTTGCTTCATTATATAGAGCAGCCCAGTTGCCATCTAAATCAACTACTGTTCGGCCAGTACAGCTTTTCCAGGGCAAACTCTGCTAGTTGCGGGCACAAGTCAAGTTTGGCTTCCCAGCAAATCCAGTGGATCCTGAAGGTGTGTTGGCATGGTCATGTCAAGGTATGACATGACCTGCTGTTTGAGGTCCAGCTCCAGGTCTTCCTGCTGCTCATGAGTAGACTCACTATGCGGGTGTAGAAAGCTACTCACTAGCGACTGAAGACTGAGGCTGCTGCTGATGGAGCTGCTGCTGCTGCTGCTCCTGCCACCCCCCCAGCAGCCATGGCAGTGGAAGGTGATCGCAGAGGTCCCCCCGAGTCAGACCTGCGGGAGTATGGGCCATGGCACAGATAGACATCGCCCAACTGACTACGTGGGATGTCTCTGTAGTAGGTCAGTTTTTCCTCCCTCTCAGTGGGCGTAAAAAATGCCCCCATTTTGTGCCGGAAGCGAGGGTCCAATAAGTTGGAGAGCCAGAAGTCTTCCCGCTGACAAATGGAGACAATTCTGCGCTCACTAGTACGCAAGCATGTGAGCATGCATCGTGCCATTTGTGCAAGTGACTCGGAGGGACTACCTGTCTCCATCTCCACTGTAAACTGCCACGGTGTGTCTGGGTCCTCTGTCTCGCCTTCCTCACAACCCTCTAGCTCCTGTGGCTGCTCCTGCTCCTCCTCTCCTGTCAGATGACTAGATAAAATGGTCATTTTGTGAAACCTAAACTGTGGTTTGCTGTGCCCCACCCCCTCCTCCTCCTCCACTTCAGCCCCCACAGGCTTCATGTGGCTGTGAAATGTATGTGCCATGTCTCCAGTGCCCTGACCAGCCATGGTTTCCAACATGTCTTGTAGTACATGAAGCAGTGGAATCTCATCGTTCATCTCATAGTCCTGGCAACTGACTAATAAAGTAGCTTCCTCAAAGGGCCTGAGCAAACGGTCGGTGTCACGTATGAGCTGCCAATGGTTTACATTGAATTTACACAGGGGTGTCCCCCTATCCGTTTGGATCATCCAGAAATCCGTGATGGCTTTTCTCTGTTCCTGTAGTGCAGTGGTCCTCAACCCTGTCCTCAAGGCCCACCAACATGTCATGTTTTTTGGATCTCCAAATAGCCAGCTCTATTGCTCTGCAGCTGCACTAATTACTCCACCTGTGCATCTTTGTGGAGATCTGCAAAACCTGGCCTGTTGGTGGGCCTTGAGGACAGGGTTGGGGACCACTGCTATAGTGGATCCTGCATATGGAGGGTGGAATTCCAACGGGTGGAAACATCGCAAATCAGACTATGTTGGGGTACACCGTTGTGACGCTGAGGCTCAATAAGGTTGTGCTTGGTGGTGTAGGAGTGCCAGAAGTGCATGCTAACTTTCTTTCCTGTTGTTCGGATGTCTTTCAGATGGGGGCAAGACTTCAGAAAAAGCTTGACAACTAGACTGAACACGTGTGCCATGTCAGGACGCATGACTCTGGCTTCCTTGTCGCAGCGCAAACAAGATGTTCTTCCAAGTGTCAGTCACCATGGGTCCAAATTTGCAGTTTTCGTGGATTAAGCAATGCTTTCATGGATTGAGTTCTCATTTTTAGTAGTTCCTCCCATGTGTGACTCTGTTGGTCAAGGAAAACCATGTGAAGAACAGCGTGAAACCACAATCACCAAGGGGGCCTAAAAGGATATATATTGTCCAACATGAGTCCATAGTTACAGCTCCAGACGTAGACAACACTGTGCACTTTGGTACACACTGACAGGCTAAAGGACTGGCCCACCTTCTGTTCAACAACCATGCCATGGGACTCTCCACCTCGGCTCGGCACAAGCCATCAGTTCTCTGAAAGGTCCACCACTGGGTAATGCAGCAGGCTGGACTTATAGTGACGCTGTCTGAGAGGAGAAATCCCTCAGACATCAAGATTAAAAATTCCAAGAATTTTTGAGGGCTAATTATTCAGAGGCAATGATACCTAGTTGTTTCTGATTTAATTACAAGGTGGAAACACACCCTCAAACAAAACTTCACTTTGGCAATACTATTGCATTTGTCTATTCATAATTTTATGTATATATACTAACTAACCTACTTTTTCTCCACAGGATTGTGGATGCAACATGAAAAACTGACACATCGCTGAGTAGCTGATTTTTCCTATCAACAGTCCCCAATAATTCACTGCTGCTGCTGCTGCCGCCGCCACCACCGCAGACTCCAGGGACCATCTTCCACTACCTCGGCTTGCAACACCTCCTCCCACGACACTCTCCTCATCACTAATTGCCGGCTAGTGGAAGAAGAGGCGAGTGTCTCCTCCACTTCTTGGCTGGGCAGTAGCTGCTGAATTTTATGATTATCAGATCTTCATCAATGGATAGTGGAGCTGAACCCAAAGCATAACAGACAGACAACAGACAGTTGACTGGGGGTGTCAGATGCCACTTGTGATGCAGTGGACTGCTTTTGCAGCACTTCCAGACAAAGTTGCTTCATTGGCTGACACAATGACTGGTAAAGCTGTGGAACATATGGTTTAAAAGCAAAAATAACCATTTGTTTTTATATGAAAAAGACCCTGGTTTATACATACTTTTTTTTTCCAGAGACTGCCCTGCGTGGAAATGAATGGCGCATGGATCAGCCAAGCTTTCCTCCCAACAATGCCTGATGTATTCCAGTAGATAGATGACGGGGCTAGACCAACACTAAAGAAAGATGGATCGTGCAAAACAGATTTAAGGCGCTGCTCTCCAGTTACAGACATTCCTCCGCATCGGACCACAAGTAAGTATTGATAAAAAATCCTTTACGTTACTCTTACTTTTTATTAATATTCTTCGGATAAGACGGATCAGACATGATTCCAGATTAAAAATTCCAAGAATTTTTGAGGGCTAATTAGTCAGAGGCAATGATACCTTGTTGTTTCTGATTTAATTAAAAGGTGGAAACACATGCTCAAACAAAACTTCACTTTGGCAATACTTTTGCATTTTTTTATTCATAATTTTATGTAGATATTACTAACTAAGCTACTTTTTCTCCACATGACTCTCCACAGGGTGTGATTCATCCAATTTTTGGGCTTCTGAAGCCAACCCCAGTGTCTCTTTAAAGTAATATTTGGGCTCCTGCTGCTGCCAACTCCAGGGTGTGATTCATCCAATTTTTTGGCTCCTGAAGCCAACCCCAGGGTCTCTTTAAAGTAATGTTTGGGCTCCTGATGCTGCTGCTGCCAACTCCAGGGTGTGATTCATCCAATTTTTGGGCTCCTGAAGCCAACTCCAGTGTCTCTTTAAAGTAATATTTGGGCTCCTGCTGCTGCTGCTGCCAACTCCAGGGTGTGATTCATCCAATTTTTGGGCTCCTGAAGCCAACCCCAGGGTCTCTTTAAAGTAATGTTTGGGCTCCTGCTGCTGCTGCCAACTCCAGGGTGTGATTCATCCAATTTTTGGGCTCCTGAAGCCAACCCCAGGGTCTCTTTAAAGTAATGTTTGGGCCCCTGCTGCTGCTGCTGCTGCCAACTCCAGGGTGTGATTCATCCAATTTTTGGGCTCCTGAAGCCAACTCCATTGTCTCTTTAAAGTAATATTTGGGCTCCTGCTGCTGCTGCTGCCAACTCCAGGGTGTGATTCATCCAATTTGTGGGCTCCTGAAGCCAACCCCAGTGTCTCTTTAACCCTTTAAATGCCAGCCACGTAAAATTTACGTGGTTGCCTCTCCGTCACTTAAGTGCCAGCCACGTAAAATTTACGTGCCTGGCATTTACCCCTGCTAGTGGGCAAAAAAAAAAAATTACTCACCTGACCCCTCGTTGGATCCGGCCGGGTCTCCTCTTTAATTTGGTGCCATCCGATCCCCCGTGGGGGGTCGGATGGCTCCAGGAGAGCCCCCGGAATAGGCCGCCCCGCCCCGCTTCTGCAGCAGCAGCTGCTAACTGTAAAAAAAATAAAAAATAAAAATGACATTCACTTACCTGCGTGTGCGCTGGCTCCCGCTGTCCCTCCTCTTCACCTGGGGGGCCTCCGATCGCCCCCCAGGACTTACCGATCTTCAGGAGAGAGCCCGGGAGGCTCTCTCCTCTCTCCTCTCTCCTCCTCGATGGCGGCCGCCACCTTGCCGCTAAGCCCCGCCCCCTTGGGGGTGGGGCTATGATGTCACCCCGACCCGTCTCCGTGCCAAGCCCCGCCCCTTTTGGGGGCGGGGCTATGGCGTCATCCCAGCCCCGATCACCGGCGTCAGCTCTTTCAGCTGTCAGATGCCGGTGATCGGCAACGGGGAAGGAGGTGGCAGGAGATCCTCTGATCTCTTGCCTCCCCCTTCTCTGGATGCCGATCACCGGCATCTGTCAGCAGAGCGGCGCGGGACAAAGGAGCTTACAATCGGAGGTAAGTACAGTAAAAAAAAATTTTTTTTTTTTTTAAATAAAATACTTTTGTGTGGTGTTTTTTTTATTTAACCCTTTGTGAACTGGTAAGGGGTCCATGAGACCCCTTATACCAGTTCACAAGGCTCTGGGTATGGCAGGTCACCTGCGGCAAGCGGGTGACTTGCCATAACCCCCAGCCCCCCATTACCTGCCTCCCCAACGGCCAGGGGGGGGCAGAAGGGCCCGGGCCACTTAGTGGCTATGTGGGCTAGTAGCCTGCAGGGCCAGGGGCCACCAACGCTGGCCCCTGCGCCCTGTTCTACAAGCCCCCATAGCTGGCCCGGGTCGGTAATGCTGGGTAGGGGGGACCCTACGTCATTTTTTTTGGGGATTTTTAAGGGTTTTTAACCCTTAAAATTCCAAAAAAAATGGGGTCCCCCCCCCCTAGGAGGGGGAACCCTATGTCATTTTTTTTTTAATTAACCCTTTTGTTTTCTGTCATCCAGCAGCTATAAAAGGCTGAAAGAGTGCTCCACTATGGATGGGAGGTAAGTATTAAAAAAAAAAAAAAAAAAATAATAAAATATTTTTTCTCTTTGTGTGTCTGTGTTTTTTTTTTACATTTAACCCCTTGTGAACTGGTAAGGGGTCCATGACCCCTATACCAGTTCACAAGGCTGGGGGAGGTGGCAAGTCACCTGCGCTAGCCGGTGACTTGCCATTAACCCCCGGCACCCCCATTACCTGCCTCCCCAAAGCCCAGGGGGGGGCAGAAGAGCCCGGGCCCACTGGCTATGTGGGCTTGTAGCCTGCAGGGCCAGGGGCCACAAAAGCTGGCCCCTGCGCCCCGTTCCTACAAGCCCTACATAGCTGGTCCCGGGCTGGTTACTTTGGGTAAGGGGGGGGGCCCATGTCATTTTTTTTTTTTTTTTTAAGGATTTTTAACCCTTAAAAATCCCCCCAAAAATGCCCCCCCCCTCCCGGGAGGGGGGACCCTATGTCATTTTTTTTTCTCGATTTAACCCTTTGTAGTGTGGATGGTAGTTGTATTTTATTTGTAAATGTTAAAAATTACTTGTTTCAGTTAGAGGGGTCTCCTGGGCAGGAACAGGGGGCTACCGATAAATATGTGGTACCGTTCTAATCGGTAGAAATGGGGCTTTCACATGCAATATGGTTTTCCCTAATCAAATACATTTTTTATTTAAAATAAAGGAGGCAATTTTCTAAAAAATTTTTTTATTTATTTATTTTTTTTTTACTTAATAATAAATAAAATTAATAATAAATAAAATTTACAAACAAGACATTTCATGTTAAAGCCTAAACTCTGCTGCAAAAAATATATATATAATTTTCCTGAAAATTCCAGCAAAAATGACGCAAAACATGGCGCAAAATGGGGAAAAATGACCTGTCAACAGAGGGTGACAAAATCTCAAGTAGGCTGGCAATTAAAAGGGTTAATAGTACCTCTGCATGTTGGGTATTGTTCTGCTCGGGGGACCTTGCGCTTTCAGACTTAGCTTGTTTTTTCTTGTTTGCATATTTATATTTTAGGAAAAGGTGTTTTTTTTTCTGCTTTTTTATACATTTTTTAGGGAAACTCTGCGCAAACAAAGAGTTTTTTGAGGGATTAATTCCAGAAAGATGAGCCCACTACAACAAGCTGGGTACGCTTAGAAATCTTAACATGTGTACTTTCAGGGAATATATGGTTTATGGGGGATATTCCAAATGTAAAGGGTTGTTTTGGTTGAAAAATCGCAAGGTGCGCACTTTGTCTGCAGAGCTGAAATTTTCAAGAAAAATTACCGTTATGCTCATGCTTTACTTTGGGGTGTTTGGCAACTCTTCCCTTGACAGAACCTATGCATGTTGGGTATCGTTCTGTTCGGGGGATGTTGCTTTTTCAGATTATACTTGTTTTTTCTTGTTTGTATATAGTTTTTTAGGAAAATGTGGCTTTGATTCTGCTTTTTTATCCTTTTTTTAGGGAAACTCTTTGCAACCAAAGAATACATTGAGGGATTACTTCTAGAAAACTGTGGCCACATCAACAAGCCTGGTACGCCTAGAAAGCCCGAGGTGTGTACTTCCAGAGAATATATAGTTTGTGGGGGGTATTTCAAATGTAAAGGGTTGTTTTTCTGGAAAAACTGCAAGGTGCGCATAGCGCATATCACAGTTGTATTTTTTCTGAAAATCCCCTAAAGCTCTGTTTCAGTTTGGGGGAGTCTCCTGGGCAGGAAAGGGTGTCTACCTATACATATGTGGTATCGCTGTAACTGGGAGAAATTGGGATTTCACACGCAATAAGATTTTAATGACAAACTTCCATTTTTTATTACAAAAAAACACTACAAATTGTAAAAAATTGATTTTTTTAATTTTTTTGCACATATTTCGCCAAAAAATATTGAGAATACACCTAAAAAATGACAAACAAGACATTTCATGTTAAAGCTCAGACTCTGCTGAAAAAAACAATATATCATTTTCCTGGGAAATCCCTGGAAATCCCTTCAAAAATCACATTTGAACATGGGGAGTGCAAAATAGTGCAAAATGGTCTGGCAACAGAGTGTGACAAAAACTCCAGGTAGGCTGGCACTTAAAGGGTTAAAGTAATATTTGGGCTCCTGCTGCTGCTGCTGCCAACTCCAGGGTGTGATTCATCCAATTTTTGGGCTCCTGAAGCCAACTCCAGTGTCTCTTTAATGTAATATTTGGGCTCCTGCTGCTGCTGCCAACTCCAGGGTGTGATTCATCCAATTTTTGGGCTCCTGCAGCCAACTCCAGTGTCTCTTTCAAGCTATGTTTGGGCTCCTCCTCCTGCTGCTGCTGCTGCTGCTTGAAACTCCAGGGTGTGTCAGTCAATTTTTGGGCTCCTGCTGCTGCCAACTCCAGTGTCTCTTTCAGCCAATGTTTGGGCTCCTGCTGCTGCTTGCAACTCCAGGGTGTGATTCATCCAATTTTTGGGCTCCTGCTGCTGCCAACTCCAGTGTCTCTTTAAAGCAATGTTTGGGCTCCTGCCCCTCATAGTGATGCCACTTCAACTCTCTGCAATTGTGCCGCTCTGCGATTCTATTAGCGATGCCTCTGATCTGCATGTGATATTTATTCAAAGTATTATTTAACTAACCCAGCACGCATCCTGTGCATGTTACAGCAAGGCAGAATGGTTTACAACCCTATTGAGGCTCTAGGAGGCTCAGAAATAGCCGTTTTTAATAGCGATTCGTCGCGAATAAATTCGGGTCGAACCGATTTTTGTCGGAAAATTCGGCGAATCAGTCGAATCAAATTTTTCAAAAGTTAGCTCATCTCTACACCAAACCAAACAGAGCGTTGGACACTCAGGAGCTGTAGGCCATCTGGGAGGGGTTTCATTAGGAAACAACATATGAAACTCAGTAGAAATGTCTCCAACTTACTCACCATCACAGGTTTGGCAATGGCCCATGCTGCTAGACCCAACTGGATGCTGGTGCTGAAGCTGGGGTTGTGTTGACAAGCCAGAAGGAGTAGGTGTATCTGTGTCAATGAAAAGGAGGAAAAAAAAAGCTCTTTAGCTGGGACAAACAAGCAAACAGGAAGTTGAAAGTCAACAAAGTAGTTAGATGGTGAGGTCTTTTCGTGGGTCCATATTTACCTTCTTGCGGCTCCATCGAAAATTCCAGAAGGGGGGTGGAGGCTGACTCAGCCCTATGATGCTCTGAAACAATCGGAAATAGGCAAACAAGAAAGAAACGTGAGCAAAACATTTTGCAGGTGGACCCTGGGAAGGAAAAAGGAAAGACAGCAAGAACGCTCCGCACTGCTGAGGCTGCAAATCGGAAGTGCGCAATCCAAACCAATCCCATTATCCTTATATTGGTTCGGTCCATGCCACATTTAACATGTAACACAACAGTGCCAGACCTGGTGTTCTCACAATATGATGCTAAGGTGTTCAGTGCCAGGTGCTATACAAATGAAGGCTTAAAAAACCCTTTGAGCATAGTGACTAAGAAAAAACACCTGGAATGACATTAGTGACCACTATCTGACGTGACACATGGCTGAAAACGCAAGTTAGCCAAATATAATAATAATTAGTAAAAATAAAATCAAAACACATTCAGAACATGCAAATGAGACAAAGCAAGCTCAATGAGGACAGAAAGAAAAGAAGTATCCAAAATAAGAACCCAAGCAAGGACAATTGAAGTCAATGGGAGAAAGACACTGAGCGCTGACGCTACAAATACACTCGGTGCAAGTGATAAATTAAACGCTACGTGTTGCTAGATGCGCGGAAAAAAAATGTGAGCGTCTTAAATACAGATTTCATGTGGCGCTCCTAAAAAAGACCTGCTGCTGTGTGGCATTATGTGGCACTAGCGTTTCATAATTTAGAGATTTTTTTGCTTAAGTAATATGTTTACAGCAGAAGGGGTTAAACCTGTCATCTCTGCTTTAGTCAATCAGATGATTAGCAAGCTAAAGTGAGGAAGTCTATGATTAGTGCATTAAATGCACCAGTTGATGTACATTGCTAAGATAAACACATTGAGGCTAATTTAATACTAGCGCCAGGTATTGCCAGGTGAGTGTCTGTGTAGTGGCGCTTAAAGAGACCGCTAGTAGACGCTGCAAGTGGGTGTCAGGTGCTTTGACCTAGCTTAGGGGGCGGACAAGTGACGCTGTAGTATCCTGTCCAGCATTGATAAATGTGATGTCTGCAGGGTGCTGTAGAAGCACTCTCCCTGAATCAATGCATATGTAGTGCTCCGTGGAAAAGCCACCCAAGGCAACGCCACATATAACAACAGGACAATGCATACAGCGCCCAGCGTTCACCAGGCGCTACCTGCAGCTAACGTGGCACTACCTGGCGTTATAGTTTCTTAAATGACCCCTATAGTTGCCAGGGAAAACAATTATATTTTAACACACAACACTGCAAATAAATAAAAAAGAAAAAACAGATTAGCTTAGCACACTGAAGACATCATTAAGGCATACAATAATGGAATCTTTAAAAAAATGGCAAAAATGGAATTAAACTTTAAAGCATAAATCTGGCAAAAACTGTCCTTTTCCACTCTCAACCTTCTTACTATAGCATTAAAGGTTACAACATAAAGATTCATATTATTATTATAATGCCATTTAATATTTTTGATGAGATCACCAATCTGTGCCTGATGTTGGGGTTTAAACATGCTTAGATATCGTTTTATATTGTACACATTCAATGTAAAATTCCTGTGTCATTTTGTGGACTAATCGTAAAATAGTTTTAATTTGTTTTACCAATATAAGTTTGCTGCATTCTTGATTTCTGTAATTGTCCTGGAAAGCATACTGGCACTTCCTATGTTTTCTTCTGCAGCAGTTCTATATTGATACAGGGAATGTGCCATCAAAGGATGATGGTTCTAGTCTACATTATTATGCAGTGTACCTTGTTATAACCAAATCATAGGCAGTTGGACACCACAGTGCCTTTCTCCTATAAAAGCTTTTGTTGTCAGATGAGCAATAGCTTGCATCATATCACACTTTTACACTTAGTAAAATATCCTTATGATGGGTTCTTTGGTAAATAATGTTGTTTTCTCTAGAATTAACAGACATCAATTGGCAACTTCAGGGCTCACATTGTGTGCAACAAATTTCATTTTTACTCAAGTTACCTAAATGGGTGTTACTATTCATTTTATTATTATTGTTTATTTCTAAAATGTGCCTTATCCTTTCAGGGGTATCCCGGTTGGTCTGTATAAATGCACTATAATTTTTTCTTTGGTATCATTTTTTGGATTTTTTTCTATTTCCCTTGCACACCCTGGTTAGTCCTCCTGTCACTCGTTTGAGTCATTTTTTGATTTTCTTTTTGTACAAATTGTTGTTATGCTGGGCACAATTGTATAGTTGATTGCAGATTTGCACATATTTTAGATTGATTACTTGGTGCCTTTATTTCAGGATGATTTTTTGGGGTCTTTAGGGCCACTTTATGAATTTGGCAGACCTCCGGTCCCCCCTGATGTTTTTATACTTGTCTTGTCATGTCCATTGTGTTTATGTAAACTGTGTTAGTTTGTCATAACTGTTTAACCATTCAGATTAATAAAATCTTTTCTATTTTTGTACGCTTATGAGTAGTGCCACTCACTTCTAGCCCGGCACATTTTCTTTGGGGGGGAGGGTGGGGTCCCCCCTATTTTCTTAGTTTATTTCTAAAATGCCATCATAGTCCGTTGCATTGTACAAGGTAGAGGAACAGGTGTAAGTAAAATACTAATAATACAACAATGATGATAGAAGCATAGAAACATAGAAGGTTGACGGCAGAAGGAGACCATACGGTCCATCTAGTCTGCCCTTATGTGTATACTGTATGTACTCTTTATCTTAGGATAGATGTGTGCTTATCCCAGGCATGTTTAAATTCAGTGACTGTTGATTTTTCAACTACCTCTGCTGGAAGTTTGTTCCAAGCATCTACTACTCTTTCTGTAAAATAATACTTTCTAACATTGCTCCTGATCTTCCCCCCGACTAGCTTCAGGTTGTGCCCCCTTGTTCTATTATTAAGCTTCTTCTTAAAAACACTTCCCTCCTGAACCTTATTCAATCTTTTCACATATTTAAAGGTCTCAATCATGTCCCCCCTCTCCCTTCTTTCCTCCAGACTGTACAAATTAAGTTCATTAAGTGTCTCCTGATAAGTTTTAAGTTTAAGTCCTTCCACCATTTTCGTTGCCCGCCTTTGGACACGTTCTATTTGACTAATGTCTTTTTGCAGGTAAGGTCTCCAGAACTGCACACAGTATTCTAGCTGTGGCCTTACCAAGGCTCTATACAGCGGCATCACAACCTCCCTCTTCCTACTGGTGATGCCTCGAGCTATGCAGCCGAGCATCCTGCTTGCTTTTCCCACTGCCTGGCTACACTGTCCACTAATCTTGCAGCTATCAGTAATCAGTACCCCTAAATCTCTCTCCTCCGAGGTCCTGGCTAACACAGTGCTGCCCATACGGTACTCAGAGCAGGGATTCCTTCTACCCAAGTGCATGATTTTACATTTAGAGACATTAAACTCTAGTTTCCACAGTTTTGACCATCTATCCAGTAAAGCTAAATCATTTTCCATGTTGCAGGCACCTCCAGGAATATCCACCCTATTACTAACATTTGTATCATCAGCAAACAGACAAACTTTTCCTACCAAGCCTTCTCCTATGTCACTTACAAATATATTAAAAATAATGGGGCCCAGGACAGAGCCTTGCGGCACACCACTTGTAACACAGTTCACAATTCAAATTGAAGCCATTTTAATTCCACCATCTCCATCCACCCCCTAGCGAAACACCTCCTTCGATATGAATAAACAGTACTATGGTTGGGCATATCATATAACAGTTTGAAAAAGGCGACAGGTAGTGTTGCATGAACCTGTAGAAGTTCGGGTTCGGCAAGTTTGTCCAAACTTTGAACAAAAGTTTGGTTCCGGGACCCAAATTTAACCTGATCCAAGCCCCAAATCAATGGGGACCCATACTTGGTAATCCAAAAATGGCTGTAAAATGGGGATAGTAACAGTGCAATTGCCCTACAAAAATAGGGGAAGGGATAAAATTTTGTATACTTTATTAAAAAATAATAAGAACCCCCATAACCCTGTAACAGGTTGTGTAACAGAATACCTCCATTACCCCATAGCAGACTGTGTGAAAGAGTCCCCCATCAACCCATAGCAGACTGTGTAAGATAATCCCCCATCATCCCATATCAGACTGTGTGGGAGAATCCCCCATCATACCATATAAGACTGTGTGAGAGAGCCCCCCCATCACCTCATAGCAGACTGTGTGACAGAGCCCCACATCACCCCTTGGCAGACTGTGTGACAGAATCCTCCCATCACCCCATAGCAGGCTGTGTGACAGAATCCCCTCATCACCCCATAGCAGACTGTGTGACAAAATCCCTCTATCACCCCATAGCAGACTGTGTGGCAGAGCTCCCATCATACCATAGCTGACTGTGTGACAAAATCCCCCCATCACCCCATAGCAGACTGTGACAGAACCCCCCATCACCCCATAACAGACTGTGTGACAGAATCCTCCCATCACCCCATAGCACTCTGTGTGACAGAATCCCCTCATCACCCCATAGCAGACTGTGTGACAAAATCCCTCTATCACCCCATAGCAGACTGTGTGACAGAGCTCCCATCATACCATAGCTGACTGTGTGACAAAATCCCCCCATCACCCCATAGCAGACTGTGACAGAACCCCCCATCACCCCATAGCAGACTGTGTGACAGAATCCCTTCATCACCCCATAGCAGACTGTGACAGAGCCCTCCATTACCCCATAGCTGACTGTGTGACAAAATCCCTCTATCACCCCATAGCAGACTGTGTGACAGAGCTCCCATCATACCATAGCTGACTGTGTGACAAAATCCCCCATCACCCCATAGCAGACTGTGACAGAACCCCCCATCACCCCATAGCAGACTGTGACAGAACCCCCATCACCCCATAGCAGACTGTGTGACAAAATCCCCCCATCACCCCATAGCAGACTGTGTGAAAAAATCCCCCCATCACCCCATAGCAGACTGTGACAGAACCCCCCATCACCCCATAGCAGACTGTGTGACAGAATCCCTTCATCACCCCATAGCAGACTGTGTGACAAAATCACCCCATCACCCCATAGCAGACTGTGACAGAACCCCCCATCACCCCATAGCAGACTGTGTGACAGAATCCCTTCATCACCCCATAGCAGACTGTGACAGAGCCCTCCATTACCCCATAGCAGACTGTGTGACAGAATCCCCTCATCACCCCATAGCAGACTGTGTGACAGAATCCCTTCATCACCCCATAGCAGACTGTGACAGAGCCCTCCATTACCCCATAGCAGACTGTGTGGCAGAATTAGCCAATCGGTTTCTGGCAGATGTCTAACAATTGTAATGTAACGGGTCCAGGGGTTAGAGGGTCTGGAGTTTGCAGGTTGACCGTTATTTAGGAGGCACCACTCAAGCAAGTTCTCTATCTTACCTTAGATTGCACTCCTGAGGTCTCCAGTGTCTGCCTGGTACTGCCATTTTGTCTTCAGACATCAAGTGGGCATGGGTGGAGTACAAGGCCAGACCAAGGCTTCTTTTATTCTCTATGGGCAACTGGATGAGCTTTGTATACCACTGTACCACTAGCCAGCTGGAGGCTTGAAACAGTGGCAATTGGCTCTTGAGAGCACAACCTAATTCCTGGGAGCATGGACAGCAGCTGGGAGCAGTCTTATGGAATTCCTGATCAGAGATGTGATTAGAAAATTCAGGTAAATTTGATTTTTCTTTTAATCAAGTGGCTGTATTTATGTGAACACAGCAATATAAACACAGTCACAGTGGTGCCAGCACCAAAGTGAGATGAATAAATCTTTATTTCCATATCCATAATGGGCACACTCCAATAAATGTATTCCATGGTAGATAAAATCCATAAATAAATATGAGAAATGACTAGCACAACTTAATTCTCAACACGTTTTAGACTTCCATGAGTTCGTCATCATAATGAACTGTAGCATTCAACATTCCAAATATCAACTTTTAAACTTACACCTACCAAATAAATTCTCATTCTATATTCCTCCTGACAGCCATCTGCAGTTATTTTTTGTAATTAAAATATGTTTGGGAAATATATCAAATGATTTGTGAAACCAACAGAAAGAAAGTATTATTTTAAAATGAATCTTTATTCCAAATAATGTTTTGGAAGCCTTAGCATTATCTGATTCTTCTACAAAACGATAAGCGCTACAGTGATCATTCAGTAAAAACAAGAAATATGAGCACATTTTACAGCACATATTTATTGTACAATATACCAGCAGAAAATTTGTCACACATTACTGTTAAGCACTTAATAAAATTAAACAATGTGAATTACTGCAAATTAATGATTTCTTCTCCAACTTTCTAGTTTTAATATAATACAACACCAATAATCATAACCGGTATTAATAATGTTTGTTATTTCCTTAGTTTAAATACTGTAGATTAGCTGAAGCATGTGGTTGTTCATCCCTTTCGAACAAAAAAATATGTTTTTAAATTGTGTATGCTGGAGCAAATATTTTTACTGTACATATGTATATACTGTATGTACAGTATATACAGGAAACAGGTTTACACCCAGAAAATGACTAAAATGTTAGAATTGTCCCAAAAAGGGGTTTTCACCTCGGAGGCCACGTTCACCTGATCTCATCAATGCACCCAAGAAAAAATGTCCTACTACTAACTACCAGAAACAATATATCAAAAAGGTGATTATTCAAAAAAACCTTTACTGAAAACCTTACTTGTGATTTGGGCCATGATAAAGATATGTTAGTCTAATGTCCCTAATGCAATTCCAATTTTTAATAAAAAAAAAAAAACCTAAAACATAATAAATAGGGAATCCAACAGGTGCTGCGTGCCTGAATTCCCTTTTTTGGAGCACCTCTTGATGAATTTTGTCAGCTTGCGGCGCTCTCGGCTGGCACTAGGTGTCGCTAGCACGAACGCTGCTTGGCCAAGAACGCTACAGCTGACAGCACTGACAACCAGAATCTGACTGGGGTGCGGGCGCTGCTAAGCGTCTCTGACCAGGTGCTGAAGTGGCACCCACACAAATAATAGTAAATTAGCCTCCCAGATAACTGAATTGAGAATATAAATGAATAGATAAGGTGCATACCGAATAATATATGAATAAAGCTGGTTTTATTGGGAATTCAAAGTTTACATGTCACTAAGTATGACACTAAGCTCCTGATGTGATGTGGTGCTGTAGGGAACACAGTGACAGAGCAAACAAAGCATCCGGTGCTCTTGATACATGGAATGATACATGGCGCTAGGGGAAGCGCTAAACTTTTTTTGCATCATAAATATAACTTGCTGGTGGCGCTCACAAAAAAAACCTACTGCTACGTGTCGCTATGTGCCGTTAGCGTTTTTCTTAAATAAACCACAAATTTGCGTAATCTTTCCTCATAACTAAGATCCTTCATTCCGCTTATTAGTTGGGTGGCTCTCCTCACTGCAGCGTGTCCAAAATCAAGGTGTCCTTTCTATGAACTAGGTGGCATATTCCAGATGAGGGCGCACCAGTGCAAAAGTACATCCCTTTCCTGTGATTCCATGCCTCTTTAAATGCATGATAATAACCTGTTAGCCTGAGAAGTAGCCGCTTGGCAAACATGTTCATTAAGGAGGTTATTTAAGAAAGGCTAAGGCCACGTAGTGCCAGATGAGTGTCAGGTCCCAGTCAAAAAGGTGTATTTATCAAATCAAAAATCCAGAATAATATATGAATAAAGCTGTTTTTATTTGGAATTCAAAGTTTACATGGAATTTTTTTCAAGAAGCCTGTGACAAAATAAGCTTGTTAAAGTACAGTAAATGTGATAAAAACATTAAATATTATAATATGGTAAACATTGAACTGATCAGGGAATAGAAGGCATTTTGGTGCTCCTGTCTGTCCCATGTGAGGAGAAACTATTTGTAGCTAAATCATAGTATCCAGGACAGAACCCTTGAAGATAATTATCTTACCCAGGCATTAAAGTGGACCAACACCCAGGAATGATCGGCCTGGGAATCTATAAGATTCCCGGGCCGATCACCTCCCTCACCGCGGGACATCTGGGATCGGGATGTCCCGCGGGGTGAAACCCCCCCCCCAAAACCCCAATAAAACCTTCTCTAGACGTGCGCGCGCCCACGCCGGCCGTTTGTGAATGGCCGGCGCGCGCCCTGTAAGAGTGACGTGCGTGAGGCGGCGGCGGACGCGCTGTCTTGTCCGTCACTGCCACCCGCTTGTCCGTCGGAGGGGATTGGACGGCGCGGTCATGGGGGTGCCCCCCCGAAGTGGACCAAAACCCAGGATAGTCAAAATCCTGGGTGTTGGTCCACTTTAAGTTTGAGTGTGTTTATTACATTAGCTGCTACTGCTGCCTGCATTACAGTGTATCTACATGACTGTTAAAGTGACAAGATATATGCTCATCAGCCCTTCCAAACTCTAGGTTCCAATCGGAGGTGAACCTAGGCTCTCTTCTGCCTCAAGGGAACTATAGAAAGCCACCCTCCCAAGACACGCCACTCCCCTCCTCAATAGTGTGCTGTATGACCTAAGCATTCATAGAGATAAAGTGTCTTACACAGGAAAAGTTGAGGTCGGCAGATCTTTGTCAGAAGAACAGAGAATGCATATTTCACCACAGTCAAAGAGCCCCATTCCCCCAACATGCCACATTTCTGCTCCCTCTCTGCCAACCACTGCACTTCCCTGGACTGGCAATGGGCAAGCCTGTCCAACAAACCAGAAGGCCCAGTTTCTGTCGCTGCTGCCTGGTTTTGGGCTTGTTTCTAGGTTGGGGGGGTAAGCCGGCAAGGTGACATTGTTGACAATGTGTTCACTTTCCCGGCGATGGGATAAGCTACAGATACAGCGCCAGATAAGACCAGGTGCTCACTCAGGGTTATAATTATTTAGGCTTTTCACAATATTTTTGTTTCATTTTCTTGGGCTGGTGCATGTACCACATGATATTTGGGCTGGTTGGGATTATTTTTGATACATTTTAGCACTTTTGTCTGGCGCTGCAAACTTAAATATTTTGAAGTTGTGGCACTCCCGCTAATAGCCCTGGCAACCTGAAGCCAGCACTGGTGCCATTCGCACCTTTTATAATAAATTAGCCTCTGAACCACATTCAGAGACAATGCAACGGATAGCATTACACAGCATGTTTTACTTTTATTTGAGAGTCAAAACTTGGCTGTCACTCAGACCTAGAGGACCTTCTCTTCCTTGCGAAGTGGGAGAGAGATCTTAACGTATCATTGACACATGCTCAAATGGAAAGAATCTTACTACTATCACACAAAACCTCGATCTGCACCAAATATCAGGAGTGCAATTATAAACTGCTCACACGCTGGTACAGAGTGCCAACGGTCTTGAACAGATGGTGCCTGAGTGTTCCAGCCGACTGCTGGAGATGTGGAGAGGGGAGGGGTGACCTACTGCATGTGTTCTGGGTGTGTCAGAGACTCAAATGGTTTTGGGATGTGGTCAGGAGGGTGGCAGAGTTAGTATCCGACTCAGAAGTTCCTGCAGACCTAGCGCTGTGCCTCCATCACCTTTCAGGGCCCCGCTGAAAAGATACCATAGATCAGTCCTCTGCCACCATTTGAACGCGGCCAAAGCTTGTATTCCACAGTCGTGGAAAAGCACAGAGCCCCCCCATCGATCACTCTGTGGATCAGGAAGGTAAATGAAATAATGAGATTTGAGAATCTCATCCTCTCCAGGAACGATGGGCACGATAGGTTTGTTAGCGACCTGGTATAGGTATAGGTGGATTGAATTCACAGAATCCCCAGAGTGTACTTTGCTGCTCGGTGTGTCACAGGAAATAAGTTCCATTTGTGACTATTCCGGTTAGACAATAAATCATTTAAACTAATCCCCAGTGTAAAGTATTCCCTGTGTCTTGTGCAAAACGGTACAGTGTTGCTACAATAGCTATATAAACAATGTTACAATGTACATTAACATTTACCAAGTCCCCTTGCATTTCTTTATGAGAGGCACAACCAGAATCCATCTTGGCTATAACAAAAGCGCAAACATGTAGGTCATCCTTCAGCTCCTGCTGCAATCCAGCTCAAGAACTCCAATGGCTTCAACACTTAACTCAATAATACTCTTAAAACGACTCTGGAATTTAACCGGGGAGAAAAATCTGCCCATCCAGCCTTTCCTGGTGGCTTTCCTTTTATCTGGCCAATTAGCCAGTGGTTCCAAGCACGACCCAGGACAGTCATGTTACTCTATCTTTTAATCTTTATCTTTTTATATCTGCCTTGCTTCCCTGTCTCTCCTCACTTCAACCTATGAAGGGTGAAAAGCCTGCCAAAAGATACCCAACGATTTTTTTGTTGCCGGTTTAAACAAATGTATTGGTCTAGCAGAGCACACTCGTGCACATCACTGCACATCACTGGACACAAATGAATGGGATTCTGGCACATGCACAAGCTTATAATCATGTTTAATCAGCTGGTGGTCAGGGGTGTATACAATAGCTGCACATTTTATACCGCACCCAGCATCTTTTTATTTAGGAAACCTACGGAGTCTTTCAGATTTTGGATAATAGTTTAGCAGACATATGTAAAATGCTTAACCCAAGGAGAATAATAAACATTTCATTCATTAAAAAATGAATCATAGGTTTAATCATAATGAAAAAAAGAAATGCTAGATTTACTTGAGTACTGTAATATGTTCAGATATCTTTTGCAGTCACTTTCCGAAAATGCCTTAACCATAAATTATTAGTTAGTAGCATATATTTTTCATATGTAATTATAATTTTAAATTAGCTAGGCAGAAGAGAAATAAAATGTCAGTCATTTTCCAGATTCCCCTTGTGTTGTCCTTCAAGTTCATGCCACATTTAACATTTTTTCCCAAGACTTAAAGCAGATAAATGACAGATTTAAAGCTAAGATTGATGTAAATATTCATTTGTGTTGCTCATTATAGCTTTAGTCATTGATATTTATTTTTTAAATTTCAATTAAAGTTACAAAAAGCTAGACTTTACCTCCCGCTGACTCATTTCCTTTGTGCTGTGTAGTCTGAATTAATCCTGTCCTTACACGGGTTCTGAAAGCACACATGTGCACAATGTGGTCCTCTGCTCACAGTCATGGGGGAGCATGGCAAGTGATTGCTAGTTTGCACCATGTGACTGTCCCCCGTACCCCTTTGTACAATATTTATCGCCATGGCTTTGGCCTTTACAAATTACTGGCTTGAAGCAGATTTAAGCCCTCGGGACCATCATGTCCCTCATCCTGTGGCATCTTGCAGTATGATGGCTTGGAAAATGTTAAAGTAGACAGGAAATCTCTTTTTTGTGATTACCTTTGGTGCTTTGGATTTGTGGAAGTCCCAAAGGCTGTCCATGTAACTGAGGCAGTCAAATTGTCCACAGAAGCAATGTGGGAGCATGGAGGGGTGGAGTGCCCAATTTTACCAGACATCCTAAATGTGGAAGCCTGGGGGTAGAGGATGACATAGAGGCTGATTCACTACTAACGCCAGGTATCGGCAGATGAGCATCTGTATAGTGGCGCTTAGAGCGACCGCTAGTAGACGCTGTAAGCGGGTATCGGGCGCTGTAACCGAGCGCCTCAGTCACTGTAGTAACCTGGCCGGCATTGATGAATGTGGTGGATGTTGGACGCTCTAACACCAGTATAGCGCTGCAGCAAGCGAGAGTGTGGACTCTCAGCGCTCCACACCATACTTATCAAAAAAGGACACACACACAGCGTTGGCGCTGTAAATCTGGTCGCTATAGCATAGAGCGAAAACATATGTGAAACATATGGAATTACATTGTTTTAACACTGTGACATTAACACTTTAGTGCCAGACCTGTAATGACAATTCTGCATAAACATATAAAAAGTCAAAAAAGTTTCTAAAAATGTTAGTTTGTAGCCAGGAGAGGTCACACAATGATTTGAGTAGAAAAATGATTTGAGCAAAAGAAAAAAAAATGTCAAACACACTGTTTAAACAGAAGCAAATGGATGCCCATTGACATGTATAGAAGCTAGAGCGCCAGCGCTATAAGCTGAGCCGCCTGTAATAATACATTGGACGCTACATGGAGCTGTTAGAGTCGCTCACCAGAATTTCTTTCATAAATGTGGTTTTGCGTGCAGCGCCCGGCGTTCACCAGACGCTGCCACCCTCTACGAGTCACTACCTGGTGCTATCCCTTCTTAAATAACCCCCTAAGTGTGGTTGCAGTTTATTTTGGTTTAGGTTTATTTTAATTCACAGTGCCTAATGTTGAAACCAGCCAGAGGACAATCCCCTGTGCAAGTTAACATTAGGCTGGCAAAGCCAGCTTGCTTACTGGTGACGTCATAATAATAAGCAGAATAAACAATTCAAAGTCTGAGGCAAGAGATATTAATCATAGTAAGTCTTGGCAATTAATTATGGGATCTAAATCAATGCTTGTAAATGTCCTCCCACCAATTGAACATGCAATGAAAATAAGGGGTTTATTCATCAAGGGATAAGCGAACGGTGAATGCCGGGCGCTGTACACAGTAACACATTTATCAAAGCGATTCCAGTGAGCGACTCTAACAGCGCCATGTAGCGTCTGAATCATCATCACAGACTACTCAGCGTATACTGGTATTACTTGTCACTACCTGTCGCTCTCCCATACATTTCAATGGACGTTACTTTTCTTCTCTTTAAACAGGGTTTTCTTTTTATTTATTATTATTTTTTCTTTTTTTTTTATCATATCATTGCGTGACCTCTCCTGGCCAATGAAAAATCTTTTTTGTAAACTTTGTTGATTTTTTATATTTTTATGCAGAATTGTGATTACAGGTCTGGTATTAAAGTATTAATGTCACAATGTTCTAACAATGTCATTCCATATGTTTTCGCTTGGTACTAGTGGAGTATATATAAGTTATAAAACAGACTTTAATCACACAGCGTCTGGCGCTATGGGCTACAGTGACCCAAGTTTGAGCGCCGGCGTTCTGTGGATTTTTGATGAATATGGTGTGAGTCGCTGTGAGACGATTACACTGAGCAGTCGCTACCTTTCGCTCCCTGCAATGCTGTACTGGTGTTAGAACGCCCAACATACATCTCATTCATCAATGCCGGCCAGGTTACTACATTAACTGAGGCTCTCTTTAACAGCGCCCGATAGCCGATCACAGCGGTTACTAGCGGTCGCTCTAAGTGCCTCTGTACAGACGCTCATCTGCCGATACCTAGCGCTAGTAATGAATCAGCCTGCCAATAAACATAGACCCCCGGTTTTAGATGCAACAAGGTTCAATTGAAAAGAGGTATTTTTAAAACAGCTTTGTATGCTTTTGTAAATAACATGTTTTACTAGTGTAATAATTAGCCCCATGCACGCTGAAATATTAGATTTTAAAGTCCTTGTTTAGACAAACATTAATGTCCTCCCTCCTTAACCCCATTGGGAACATTGTAAAATGAGCTGCTTCAAAGCATCTCAAAATGTCAAAATCTGGTCTATGTAATATATGTTGCTTCAATTTCTTGGTCATAGCTTAGCTGGGAAAGACATGTCATGGTGCAGCCTTATGAGTCTTGAGCATGCTTATCTGTTGTCAGAGAGAGCTGTGAGATCACAGTGATTTGCCATGGTCTTTCATGCTGAGAGCACCAAGGGACAGAGTGGCTGTTAGACCAATTTTTTGTGTGGTCCTAAACGAATGAAACTGAATTAAAATGAATTGGGGACAAATTCTGGAGCCCCGCAAAGGCTTTTACCCTGCAGGGCATAAAATGGAAGAGAGGCACATGGAACAGGCATCATGTGAGCTTCTTTCTGCCTTATTATCGCCTTTTTTGAACAGTCCTTTCCTCCACCTGAGTCCTGTAGATGTGGCAACCATGGCACTGCGGATCATGGCTGACTCTTTTGTCACCCAATCATTGTCACCCAATCACAAGCTGCACACCGGTCATCTGAACAACTGGGAAGACTCCTGGTTGGCCACACAATCCTGGGGCCCTAGAACTGAATAGTTGACTATGGTGTTATTTAAGTGGTCGTGTTAAAATAGCTTGTTTGCCAATTTTAGAGCACCCAACACACATCACCAGTGCCAGGTTACTACAGCGACCCCAGTGCTAGCTTTCAGCGCCCGATACCCGCTTACAGCGTCTACTAGTGATCGCTCTAAGCACCGCTATACAGACGCTCACATGCCGATGCATATCGCTAGTAGTAAATCAGCCTCTATATTATCCTCTTCGCTGCAGAAATGCCTGAAAAAGAGATGCAGCTGCATGTGGCTACCTACACTAGCAATCTGATGGGTTTGGCCAATGCGGGGTTCAGCAGTATACCTAGATGAACTTGTTCTCTAACTTTCCCAGACAATGCATGTCAGAAAACTCACATTTATTTACTACATACTGCTCATGTGAGGATTAGTGCACGTTTTGCCATTACAGTAGCTGTAAAACATTTTGGCTATTTTCAGTTGTCGCCTGTATAGAAGTGAATAACAAAGTTCAATCATGAACACATTCATCATGGTAAATTTTGGGCTGTACAGTTCATAAGGATAATTGCCTGTTTACTTTGAGCTGAAATTTGAATATAAAACCAGCTTGCATTGATGATGCCTTTATTTTTCAAAGCCTCATTTACAGGAAATCTTAAAGAACAGGTGTCTTTCGGCAATTGCTTTTTAATAGATTTGTTTGTATTCATGCTCCACTTTTCACTTTGCTTTTGAAAACAGCATATTTGCATTTTTTTAGCTTTGACAGCCATATATATTTCCCTAGAGTCGGTTTTATCAGTCATTACAACTTTGTAGAATTGTTGACTGCCAAATACTGAAGCCCTCAGGGGAAGCTTTATATAAATACTTAGACACATTAATTATGTATACCTCGACAGGTGTTCATAGAAACAAGTCAAATTAATAGCAAAAGAAGGCTATGCTCAGATCTATGTGCTGCTCTTTCAAAAGACTTTTTCTTGGCATTTTAACAACTTCAGAATGATGTGCCAGATTCAGGCATAGTTTAATGTACCAATGCTGTTTAATCACTTCGGTCCCTGTTCTCTATGGATACATGCTAATTATGCTCCACTGCTAAAACAAAGTCTTTTGTAATTTTTTTGTTTTCTTTTCTCCTAATCAACCAAATGTCTAGCAGCAACAATGTGTTAAAAATAAAATAAATGGTTAAAAAATAAATATAGAAATGATCTCAAGTTACAATAAAGCTTTTTATTTAGCGTTTACAAAAATGTAAAGCTTTGACCAATGAAAAGAACAAAACAGAATCGCAAGCCAGTATGTGGAGAAACCCATGTTAGGCTTAACCCTTTAAGTGCCAGCCTTCCTAGAATTTTTGTCACCCTTTGTTGGTAGACCACGTTTTTCCAGAAAAACAACCCTTTACATTTGAAATATGCCCCACAACCTATGAATTCCCTGGAAGTACACGCCTCAAGCTTTCTAGGCATACCAGGCTTGTTTATGTGGGTGTAGTTTTGTGGAAGTAATCCCTCAATCAATTCTTTGGTTGCACAGTTTCCCTAAAAAAGAATAAAAACGAAGAATCAAAGCCACATTTTCCTAAAAAAAACTATATGCAAACTTGAAAAACCAAGTAAAATGTGAAAAAGCAACATCCCCCGAACAGAACGGTACCCAACATGCATAGGTACTGTCAAGGGAAGAGTTGCCAAACACCCCAAAGTAAAGCATGCGCATAACGGTACTTTTACTTGAAAATTTCAGTTCTGCAGACAAAGTGCGCACCTTGCAATTTTTCAACCAAAACAACCCTTTACATTCGGAATATCCCCCATAAACCACATTCCCTGAAAGTGCACATGTTAAGCTTTCTAAGCGTACCCAACTTGTTGTAGTGGGCTCATCTTTCTAGAAGTAATCCCTTGAAGAATTCTTAAGTTGCACAGGGTTTCCCAAAAAAAATTATAAAAAAGCAGAATAAAAAACATGTTTTCCTAAAATATCAATATGCAAACAAGAAAAAACAAGCTAAATCTGAAAGCACAATGTCCCCCGAGCAGAACAATACCCAACATGCATAGGTACTATTAACCCTTTTAATTACCAGCCTACTTGAAATTTTGTCACCCTCTGTTGACAGGTCCCACATATGTATCGGTAGCTCCCCCATTCTTGCCCAGAATAACCCCCAAACTGACAAGAGCACTTTATAACATTTACAAATACAATACAACTACTATTCACACTATAAACATAAGGGGTTCATTTAAAAAAAAAAATGACATAGGGTCCCCCCTCCTGGGGGGGGGGCATGTTTGGGGGAATTTTAAGGGTTAAAAACGCTTAAAAATCCAAAAAAATGACATGGGGTCCCCCTTACCCAGCATAACCAGCCCGGGACCAGGTATGGGGGCTTGTAGGAACAGGGCGCAGGGGCCAGCTTTGGTGCCCCTGCCCCCCGCCTGGCCGACTGCAAGCTCCATGGGCCGGGCTCTTCTGCTCCCCCCTGGGCTCTGGGGAGGCAGGTAATTGGAGTCATTGTTTTTTTTTTTAATACTTATCTCCCATTTATCCCTGGGCACTGTGACTCCACGCTGATCACTCTGGCTTCTGCTCTCCTGCTGCTGCTGGAAGCCTTTTATAGCTGCTGGGCGACAGAGCATAAGGGGTTAATTTAAAAAAAAATGACAAATTTGGAATTTTAAGGGTTAAAAACCCTTAAAAATCCCCAAAAAATGACATGGGTCCCCCCTACCCATCATAACCAGCCCGGGGCCAGCTATGGGGGCTTGTAGGAACAGGGCGCAGGGGCCAGCTTTGGTGCCCCCCCATCCTGCAGCCTAAAAGCCCACATACCCTCTGTGGGCCCAGGCTCTTCTGCCCCCCCCTGTGCTTTGGGGAGGCAGGAAATTGGGGTGTCGGGGGTTAATGGCAAGTCACCCGCTAGTTGCAGGTGACTTGCCAGCCCCCAGTCTCGTGAACTGGTACAGGGGTCTCATGGACCCCTTACCAGTTCACAAGGTGTTAACAGTAAAAATAAACACACACACACACACACACACACATTAGTTTTTTTTTTCTACTCACCTCCGATGTCTCGATCATGTCCTACAACGCTCCGATGACAGCTGCTGGTGATTGGCGGAGGAGGGCTGGGGGGTGAGAGATTAGAGCCATCTCGCCCCCATCCAACCTTCCTCCTCCGATCTCCCTCAGCGACTGGGCTTCTCGGGTCGCCGGCTGCCGGGTAACAGGTGCCGGGTCACCGATGACGTCACCCGCCCACAAAGGGCGGGGCTAGCAGCCAGCGACCCAGGAAGTGAGGCAGAGGGCAATTTCTCGGGGGGGGCGATCGGAGGCCCCCACGGTGAAGAGGAGACCCAGTGGGAGGGATCGCGGCTGCAGGTGAGTCAATGTCACTTTTTGTTTACAATTTATTGTGGTAGTGGCAGAAGCGGGGGGCACTATTTTGGATGCTCTCCTGAAGAGAGAAGATCCCCGGGGCGGGGGGGGGGGGGGGGCGATTGGAAGAGAAGATCCGGCCCTATCTATAGGGGTCAGGTGACTTTTTAACTTTTATATTTTTTTGTGGGGTTTAAAATCAGCTACGTGAATCTCATGTAGCTGGCACTAGAAGGGTTAATATAGGGGGGCTATGGAGACCAAAAAACCCTCTATTTAGGTAAAGGAAAAGAGCAGATTTCCTAGAACAGAAAGTATTTGCACAGTACCCAGTCCAAGGAAAGATAGCATTGCCCATCTATCCTTGCAGTAGGCGGAGCTATGCAAATCATCTCTTTATGTTTCTGTGCCATCAAAGCCCTTAGTAACTTATTAATCCTTAGTAACTAAGGATGCAATGCCAAGGATTAGCTTTAAATTTTACACAGCCATACACATCCAACTAGTGGACACGTGTTTCGAGCGAAAAGAAGATAGTCCAGATATTCTGCAGTTGCAAAGGTATTTAATACTACAATTTTTAATTTTTGGACAATCAATATAAATTAGTAATATTCCCCACAACACCATAGCAGTGGAACTTAAAGGGTAATTCCACTTTCAATGGATTTTTGGAACGTTTCAACTAGTGATGTCTTCAATGGGCTGAGTTTATCTGTTATTTTTTTCATTTCTATTTGTTTGCAACTCTGCGTTATAAAAGAAAACAGTTGATGTATTTAATGTACATATCAGAGACTTCCTCACACTGGCTTGCTAATAATCTGGCTAAAGCAGAGATGGCAGGTTTAATCTATTCTGCTGAAATTCAACTTATTTAGATAGGAGGGAACACAATCTAGTGTTACAGTAGCTAAAGTGTAAATGGCAGCGTTCTCACCTGAGGTAGTTATGACTGACTCTTAGACTTACCCAAAGCTGTTGATTAGCGCAGCCCTTACATCTGAAGAGTTCTAAGACTTGTAGTCAGTAGTTTACACTCAAGGCCATTAAAACCACTCACACTGTAGCAAAACAGAGTTGCGGGAATATGAGTAAATGGCAGGCTTGTGGGCACAATCCTCACACAAATGTTTATTTTACATTACAAAAAAGGAAAACATTTAAGTGGACCAACACCCAGGATTTTGACTATCCTGGGTTTTGGTCCACGATCGGGGGTGCCCCGCTGTGTGAAACCCCCCAGAAAGCCCTGAAAACTCACCTCACGCCGCTCCCATGTGACCGCTGCAGTCAATCCCTGCCGACGGACAAGAGAGAGGCAGCGCCGGACAAGCAAAGCGCGTCCATCCCTCTTACAGGGAGCGCACCCGCGCCGGCCATTCACAAACGGCCGGCGCGGGAGCGCGCCCTGTTAGAGGGATGCGCGGGAGGCGGCGGCGGCGGATGCGCTCTGCTTGTCCGGCGCTCATGCGCCGCTGGAACATGGAAAAGGTAGGATTGTGGGCTTCCTGGGGGGTTTCACCCCGCTGGACATCCCGATTTCGGATGCCCCGCGGGGAGGGATCTGATCGGCCCGGGAATCTTATAGAGCCGATATGTAGCCGATCCCCCCTGGGTGTTGGTCCGCTTTAAGGCCGAACACCACACACCTGACAAAAAGAGCGTTTTCCTTTATGGCATTTGGGACAGAGAGCCAGAAACAGACAGGCATGGTGTTTTCAATGTTCATGAGTATCATAAAAATATACTATATAAGGTTGTGCAAAAATTACATCTAATAGTTTCATATAATATTCCTTGATGGCAGATATTGAAATGTGTGGCAACATGAGATTCATTTATAATATAACGCACCTGCAAAGCCACTAGGTTTCCCCATCTATTAATATCACATTATATGTTCCAGAGGTGGGGGAGAGGGATGAGAACATCAAAATCACATCTAAAACTAATCTAAAAAGAGATTCAGAGAGATGAAGACAGCTCTGTATTGAAGTGTTTTATGCCTATAATTAATATTTCACGCATTTTTTGGTACAGAACTTGCATTGTGACTTGTCAATAATGTAAACGCAGGGCCTAGATGTGGTCAAATGTCATTTGTTTTTTTTGTAAAAACATTTTTCATTACTTCTTTTGCTTATCAACATGTACGTTGGACAACAGCTAAAATGCAGCCTAAATGCATTGTAAAGTTTGTCCCTTTTGCAGCTGTGATATCGACCAGCGCCAGTAAAATACAGAGCCAATCTTTTCAGGGTGCCAAAAATTCATAAATACACTGTGCAGTGCCGAAAAGACAGTGGCACAAAGTGACGCTTACTGGCACTGGTATAATCGACAGTTAGGTCCAACAGGCACTGACACAGGCCAGCCAATACCTAGTGCAACAATCTAAGCTAATTAGTTAACATCAGGCACTGTGGCTTGCAGCACCATTGTAGTCAAAATAGCAGTGCCAAAAAAGAAAGATTTTGGAACTCAAAAAGCAGTGCTATTCCAGCAAAATGACGCTGAGCGGTTCTGAACAAAGTGGATCAAAGCCCACCCTAGTGGACCTAAACCCACCCTCGAGTCATCAATAATGCCAGGTAGCGACAGATGAGCGTCTGTATAGCGGCGCTATGAGCGACCGCTAGTGGCCGCCACGATCAGCTGTCAGTCGCTATTACAGGGCTCCTCAGTCGCTACCTGCCGTTATTGGTAATCACGCTGCCAATGTTGAATGTGATGTTTCAGATGTGCTTTAGAGGCGCTGTTGAGTTGTGACACCATATTCAATCCAGCGCCTGGGCGTTTCTTTGCTGTTGGATATAAATCAATCTGTTAAATTTGGAAATGTGATATAACATTATGCAAATAACGAATGGAACCAGATTATTATTTTTTTTTTTTGTTTTTTTATTTAAAGAAGCAGATTATTTTTTTGAATTGCAAAATCAAAAAACAGATGTTGCCATCTTCATGGTGCCTGAAATGGAGAAAAAATTGTAGTTAGTTAATATATTTGCTTAAAAATATATTTACCAACAGCCCCAGCTACGCAACAAGCGCTTGTAGCAACAGATACAGAGTGCGCATGCGCGCGGCGCGGAGATGGTAGCTACCTGATATCGCTCCGTGCCCGACGGCAGAAGAAGGGGGCTGTAAGCGCTAGTGACAGCTCGGAGGCGGCGGTAACAACACAGGAACACAGTCCGGAGTGGTGCGCTGTGACAGAGGGAGGGAGAGCAGCGGAGGAGAGGCGCTGCGGCGGGAGTCTGAGATGGAGACATCTCCTGCGGAGCTGCAGCCAAGATGGCGGACGACATCTCTCCTGAGGACCTTGACGCAATAGAGCTTTCAGAGGCATCTTTCCAGGAGGAGCAGAGAGGTAGGATGGGACTGACCAGCCCTGAGGCACAAGTAGAGGTGAGCAGCTCTTTGCTCAGTCGTTTTGAGTGTATGCTGCAGAGTGCTCTGCTCACTAATACAGCGCAGATTAAGGCACATATGTCCAGTGAACTGGAAAAGGTGGCAAGTGGTCTGTCAACTCTGGAGTTGCTTTGGCGGCGAAGCTGGAGGACATGGAGAACAGGGATCGGCGCTCTAACCTGCGATTTAGGGGCATCCCTGAGCATGTAGAGGATCTTAGAGGGGCAATTAATGCTATGTGTCATGAATTGGCCCCGGGTGTGCCAACTGAGAGGCTAGAGATGGATCGAGTGCACAGAGCCTTAGGACCGCGTAGGTCGCCTAATGATCCCCCTCACGATATTATCGCCAAATTTCATTTTTATGCATCTAAGGAAATAATTCAGAGAGCGGCGAGGCAAAATCCTGAACTGTCATTTCAGGGATATAAATACCAAATCTTTTCTGATCTATCGGCAAGCACCATGGCAAAGCGGTGAGAGATGAGGCCACTGTTACTGATCCTTCAGGAGCAAAGGATAAAATACAGATGGGGTTTCCCCTTCCGCCTTACTTTTTCACATAAAGATGCTACCTTTTCTGCAGTAAACGTGGAGGAATTAAAGGCTCAGATGGCGGCTGCTGGCATATCTAGACCGGTGTCTATGAAGTCTTCCAGAGTGGGGGAGGACTCACCCAAGTCGCAGAGGTCTGGAAAACGTCAAAAACGTGGGGTTCCGCGACCAGGATGCAGCTCATCACTGGGTTTTGAAAACGCCTGAATAATGTTCTCTCCCTTCTGGGTTTTATTTACGTGTAGGTGAAATGAGACATGGATAATATAACTCATTGGATTGCTTTTGGGAGGATTTTACTAAAGTTCTGTTACTCTTACAGTTTGCTGCCCTGGCTCTGTCCTGAAGGGTGTGAACCTAGGGTCTGTTTAATGGTAGCTGTGGTGTTCGCACGGATCCATGCTTTATGGGTCGGTGTAAATACCATAGCGGGATAATTAATGTTTGTAAATTTTACAAATACTGTTTTTGTACCTCCAAGCGGATTTGTTTGAGATTACTGACGCCCCCCTGTCCGTCGGCTAATGTATGACGTACTCTCGCACAATCAGAGGGTTTTTCCCTGTGATTTCTTAGTAATTTTATTGGTAATTTTCAAAATTTAAGTTTAATAGTTTTATGATTAGAATTAGTGGCTAGGCTGACAGGCAGACTTCTCTTTGCCTACTTTTGGATTGGGAGAAGGTGCCGGCCAGCGAGCTGATTTGATCGGATAAGCACTGTAGTGGGGATTGTTGGTCCTACTAATGCCACGAGTGTAGTGCTCTATTCGACTGAAACTCATTTAAAATAGATATTAGTTCCCTCCCCTGATCTTCCCTTGACCTTTTTCCCTCTCCTTTTTCCTCTTTTTTTTTTTCTTTTTTTTTTTTTAGTGTAAAGTGGTATTTCAGTGTCTTAAAAATAATTATTAATAATGGTAAAGGTGTTATCATTAAATGTGCAGGGCTTCAATTCTCCAAATAAACGATGTTCTGCTTTTAGAAGGATTAAGGCCTTGAACCCGGATGTCATCTGCTTCCAGGAGACGCATTTCTCAAGATCATCCCAGCCGCATCTTTTGAATTCATCATTTCCCCAGGTATTTTCAGCAAATGCAAACACTAAGCAGAGGGGAGTGTTGATAGGTTTTAAACGAGGGGCACCATTCCATTGTCACAGGGAGATAAAAGACCCAGAAGGGTGATTTGTGATTTTGGTGGGATTGTTGCAGGAAACTCAGGTTACCATAGCTAATTATTATTCGCCCAACTCTGGACAGGTAGCGTTCCTTAAAAAAGTTTTTGAGGTAGTTAGAGAGGTGGCGCAAGGCAACGTGATAATATGTGGGGACTCGAACCTCACCTTAAATCCGTATTTAGATAGGCAATCCTTGGCTGGGAAGGTAGTAGGTACCTCATATGCGGCCGCCTCTAGACAATTTCGGGGATTACTGGACGAGTTCGCTCTAGCAGATACCTGGCGGGAATTGCATCCATGAACACAAAACTTTACCCATTTTTCGCATGCCCATAATGTATGGTCAAGGATTGACCACGTATTTCTGTCTCAGAGGGCCCTAGTGGCGGTGAAATCAGTCAAAATTTGTCCAATATCATGGTCGGACCATGATTGTGTGGTCATGACTATGGATTTGTCAACTTGGGGAAGATCTGGTTTTACATGGTCTCTTAATACTGCTATCTTATCGGACCCTAAAGTAGCTTTAGAGGTAACTGGGGCCCTATCAGAGTACTTTCAATTTAACGAAAACCCAGAGAGGTCTGAAGTGCTTAGTTGGGAGGCACATAAGCCAGTCATTAGGGGTCGGTTGATAGAGATTGCGTCCAAGAAAAAGCGTGAGAGAAATGCGTGCATTGAGGAACTAGAGAGGAAATATGTGGAAGTTGCGGAAGAGGCAAAACAAAGAATGTCCCCCGATATTCGTTCTAAGCTATTTGAGGTGACCCAGGAGCTTAATTTAGCTCTTGCAGGCAAAGCCGAGAAAGTACTGAGGTGGGTAAAGCATAGATATTATTGTAAGGCCAACAAGCCGGATTCGCTATTGGCCAAGAGACTTAAGTTCCCGGATCAGAGCTATACGCCTATCAGATTAAAGCACGAGAGGGGTGAGCTCACGAGTAATCCAGATAAAATAGTCAAAGTTTTCAGAGAGCAGCTATTGAAATTATACTCCAATGACACTCCGGTTAGGCCTGATAAGGTAAACGGGTTTCTGGCTGATGTCCCCCTACCTGTACCAGTTGAGGGAATCTCTAGAGGAGGGATTTAGTGTAATGGAGATTCAACGTACTATCGATAGGCTGAAAGTTAATAAGAAACCGGGACCGGATGGCTTCCCGGCGGCTTACTATAAGACATTTAGATCTGTTTTGGCGCCTAAATTGGCAGCATGCTTTAATAAGATGCGTAGTGGGGCTTCCTTCTCAAGAGATTCCCTTACTGCTTCTATAAGTATGGGGCCAAAGCCGGATTCAGACCATACAGTGTGGTCTAATTTCCGACCAATATCGCTTATCAATGTTGATATGAAGATATTAACTAAATTTCTTGCTGACAGATTGTCGGGGTATATGCCTAGATTGATTCATAAAGATCAAGTGGGATTCATACCGGGCAGACAAGCGGGGGACAACATAAGGAAAGTGGTCCAGCTGGTGCATTTGGCTAAAACTACTCAAACCCCGGCTATGCTTCTTTCCTTAGACATTAGGAAGGCTTTTGATACGGTGCTTTGGGAATATCTTTTTGGCCTGTTGAGCAAGTGGGGATTTGGTCCTAAATTTTTAGGGATGTTAGAGAGGATATATTCAACTTCTAGGGCCTTTGTTAAATATAATGGTTCCAAGTCTGAAGACTTCTCGTTACAGAGAGGCACCAGACAGGGGTGCCCGTTGTCTCCCCTTTTGTTTGCGTTAGCAATGGAACCCCTGGCACAATTGATTAGGTGGTCCCCGGATATTTCAGGGTTACAGGTAGGGAAAAGTCAACATAAGTTAAGTCTTTTTGCTGACGACGTGCTGGTAGTGGTGTCGAACCCTAGTGTGTCCCTTCCTGGCATTATGACGAGGTTAAAGGAGTTTGAGCTAGTTTCGGGCCTTCAGGTTAATATGCCAAAATCAAGAGCCTTAAATATTAGCATCCCCTAAGAGTTGTGCGCTAGTTTAAAACGTTCCTTTGGTTTTCAGTGGGAAGAAGCTGGAATTAGTATCTTGGAATTAAGCTTACAAGTGAATATTCATCCCTCTTTACTGCCAACTATGGCCCTCTGAGACAGAATCTTCTTGGACTTCTAGATAGATGGAAAGGATACAAATTGTCATGGCTTGGTAAGATAGCGGCCTACCTAAGTTCTTGTATTTTGCCCGAACACTGCCAGTTAAAATCCCTCGAAATTTTTTGCAGGCGCTGCAGTCTAGAATTATGGCATTTATCTGGGGGGAGGCCTAGGGTAGCTGGGAGCATCATGATGCTTTCTAAGACTCAGGGTGGGCTGGGGGTACCTAATTTTGCTAAATATTACCAAGCTGCCCAACTAGCTCAAGTGGTATCATATCACGCTGAGGTGGAGGCCCCTATATGGGTCCAGATTGAATCTGAACTTTGTAAACCAATGCCGTGCGCTGCTATGCTATGGCTTCCAAGGAAACTTAGGGGTAAACTGGATAATCCTATTATATCCCACTCGTTAGAATTATGGGATGGTCTGCGGTACTCTAAGGGCCTGGCTTCTCCCCATCTCCCGTTAATGCACTTATGGAGTAATCCGATGTTTACTCCTGCTCTTATGGACCCGAGTAGGTTTAGCAATTGGAAAAGGGCAGTGGTTAACTGTCTGTTAGACTGTCTGGAAGGGTCGAGGATGGCAGGGTTTCAGGTGTTACAGCTAAAATACCAATTACAACCTAGAGACATTTTCGGTTATCTTCAGATTAAACACTATGTGAGTTCCATGATGAAAGGAGTAGACACAGGTTCACAGCTTACTTTATTCGAGAGAAGGTGTAAGTTAGACCCTAGAGGGAGGGGACTGGTATCTGATATCTATGGAGAGGTATCTAAGGTCGAAAAGGGGAAAATAGTGCCATATAGACTGAAATGGGAAAGGGACCTAGGGGAAGATAAGGAGCTGAAGGAATGGGAGAGAATGTGGTTGGCTTCTTTTGGACCATCGGCGTCGGTTTGGGCGATAGAGGTTAACGTCAAAGTGGCCATGCGTTGGTACTTAATCCCTAAGCAACTAGGGCATTTTAGAGGGGGAGCAGCGGGGCTATGCTTTAGGGGATGTGCTGTTGAAGGATCGTTCTGCCATATCTGGTGGGAGTGTCCCAGAGTAGTGGGATTTTGGAGGAAAGTTTTTGTAGCCCTAGGTAAAGTATTAAGGAGACGTATCAGTTTAAACCCTTGGGTAGCCTTGCTAAACGAGTCCATTGGGCCAAGCTCAAGGAACCAGAAACGATTAGTTTATCACATCTTGACGGGGGCTAAACTCACTATCGCGGGCGCTTGGATGACCCCTACTCTGTCATTTGGTGATTTTAAGAATAGAGTGCATTATATTATGTCGATGGAAAAGATGTCGGCAATCAGAGATGGTACGCTGGATGGATTTCGAGAGATGTGGAGTCAGCTAATTTCGATGTTAACTTGTTAGTGGTGTAAATTGTCATTAATTTTTTTTTTTCTTTTTTTTCTTCTCCCCTTCTATTTAAACTTCATCCATCCTTTCCCGTTCCCCTTTTCCCTCCCTCCCTCCTTCCTTGGGCGTGCACCCTCTTGCCCATATTCGGTTAGTCCTTATAATGAAGATGACCTAGGGTCTTCTTCTCAAAAAGTGTTGATACATAGAGATAACGGATAATTTGAGTTGTTATTTTCTAGAGCTATGATAGAGTTTTACATATCCTATGTGCATTAATGTAATATGTTTAACTCAGGTCGCTATACCTGACCTGAGTAGTGCATTGTATGTCACTTTGCAAGTACATGTTTCACTGGTGACAGTGGTATGCAATTGATAAATAAAAATTATATGGAAAAAATATATATATATTTACCAAAATCCCCTTTGTTTGGTGTTGTTGAATTTAATTACATACAAAACACCTTGGAACTTTATAGAATGAAAGCAAGCCACTTTGTATTTATCAATATAAACTACCACCCACAAATATTTTTTGGGGATTAATTTAAGCTACACATTTTTCTGTTTACTAATTTTAGACTTTCACATATTTTTAAAGTAATGTTTAGAAGGGCCCTGTAGTACAGTAGTTGTAGTATAGTTAAGGTGACCTAGCTTACCGAAAAAAAAGAGCTAATCATGCTTTGCCGTCGCTCAACCCAGTCTGGGTGTCCTCGTTACTGTCTGCGGCCATGTTGGGGACTTCTGGCACCAGTGCTGTTTCCTCGGTGGGTTCGATTCGGTGACATATGCAAATATTGTGTAGGACACAGCAAGCGAGGATGATTTTGGAGACCTTTTGTGGACTGTACAACATCTCTCCTCCTGGGCGTGCCAAACAGAGAAAGCGTGCTTTCAGCAGGCCGATGGTTCTTTCCACAATGCATCTGGTTTTGCGATGTGCTGCCCATATCCCTTGTCCGCTGTTGAATAAACTAATTGAGAGAGAGAACAATTAGTAAAGTACCATGAACATAATGTATACATTAAAGTTTCTGTGATCTAGTTTTCAAATGTACTTGTCCCCATATTAAACTTGTAATTATGTCAAGGATTATTAATTACTGATTGCTGGAGCACGTAAGAATCATGGCATGAGCCGTGGAAGCCAGATCTCACGGCCCGCAGCTTCATGTCATGGTCATATACTACCATGACGTTCATGGAATGGAAATGTTTCCTATTCCTATAATGCAGCTCCTGTGCACGGGGAGGGTGGAAAGGGATATGTGTACCATCCACGCACCCTAGCACATTAGGGAGCCCTCCCATGCGGTAGAGCGCACGTTTTATATTGGCAACCTCATCCTCAGGAAAGTTTATATAAACGGGGATAAGGTCGCAAATAGCCAGAACTACCTTGTAAAATATGCATCTCATTGTAGCCTGGCTGATCCTGCTGAGGGCAGAGGTTGCCTGGAAATTCCCCCGTGCCACTATATTGAGCATGGCACATAGGGGAACTATGCCAGGGATGGATTGGGTGCGTCTGGTGGATGGATCGATTTTGGACTTAATCTGATCATATAGGGACTGTAGTGCTGCACGATTCCGACAAAATCGACTTCTGATCTGCTTGTCACTTAAATCCCATACAGAGGATCGGGGTGCCCTGAGCCTCACAGCACCCTCCTCCCTTGACTCCTGACCTTCCTGTACGCTCCCACAACAATACATCCATAACCCAAACATCACCCTCACATCCATCTCACAATCACTGGCTATAGCTCATGCACTGGCCCAAAAAAATACACAATCTCAACACACACACACAACCAATCCTCAGACACAATCACAATCCTCACACAATCACACAAATGCAGCTCACCACAAAACCAGATGTATAGTGGTTAGAACCATCAGCCTGCTGAAAGTATGCTTTCAAAGTTTGGCACAACCAAGGGGGGAGTTGCTGCACAACCCACAAAAGGTCCCCAAAACAATCCACACTTGCTGGATGCTACACAATATTTGCAGATGCCACCAAAACAAATCTCACAAAGAAACAGCACTGATGCCAGAAAAGCTCAACAAAGCCACAGACAGTAATCAATAAACACAGCAAGCCACTTTGTGCAAGCTAGGGCAAAGTAACAACAAACACCACAGCCTTTGCCACAGTGTATCAAGAAAAGAATGATTAAAGTATTTGGAATTTATACTTAACTTATCCAAAGGACTGGTCCGCTTAGCCGCCTCTTGCGTTTGTTAGCTGTTTCCGGGCAGTAATTAGCTTACCACAGGTGTTGCGGAAACGCCTAGCGCTTACATAATAGCGTACTTGTGCGGATCTGGTTGCACAGACATCTTTTGCCCAATCCAAGGTAAGCTTTTCAAATTTCAAATAGCAGTTTTTGGCACACCATTTCCAATGTTGTTAAGAGACATGGATCCCATTACTTCCTAATGTCTATCTGGCTTGGTAAGTAGATAATTTATTAGTTTATTGACTGCAACACATGTTTGGCTGAAACATCAGTCATTGAAGTCCAGATGTATCTCCAAACATCTGCACAGTATGTGTCAATCAATTAACTGGGCCTGTTTGTGATTGGTTACTAAAGCACATAAATTCTGGCAGACACATTCAGCAGTTGTTGCCATTCTGTAGTTTGCATGCGTCCTTGTGTATTTGTTGTTTGGTGGTGTGTGCAGCTAGAGGATGGAGCCAAATTCTGGACATCTGCCAGCCACTGCTGTGTCTCCTGGTGGGCCCAGTACCAGTGGTGTGCGTTGTGGCCGCAGACCTTCCTCAAGGAAAAGGGCACAGCCTGAAGGTGAAGCCCCACCCAAGGCCAAGCGTCCATTTGCCAAGAGGCAGCCAGAATTTAATTTGGCAGAAAATAATACTCTTGTGCGTCTGACACTGGCTAAATGGGAGTTATTATTTGGCACCCAAAGTCAGTGTTTAGGCAAACAAGAAAGGAGCAAATGGTGGGATGCCATTGGTGAGCATCTTACTAGCACTGCTCAATACCCACGTAGTGGCCCAGCCTGCAAGAAACGCTTCTACACTTTGCAAAGGGCCCTTATGCTAAAGATGAAGAATGATCTACTTGTAGACAGTGGGATGAAGCAGGGTCCAAAGAGTAAATACAGGCCATATGAGGAGATGCTGAAGTGCAAGATTCCACTCTGTCGGCTGCAGGGTGTGGATGCTGGGGATGACACCACTGGTTGAGGAGAAGGTACATTGATTTAACCTTGCAAATTATTGTTGTTAATAATGTTGACCCATTTCTGTAACAAAACTCTTTCTCGTACTAAAAGTAGGTCAGGGTAAGTATCATATTATAGCTATGTATTTTTTTAATCAAATTTCTCTTGGTTTATGCATAGTGGCACATGAGGACTCGCAGGAGTCGGGTGATGAGGGGTCCCAGAAGCCTGCCCTTTCCCCAGCCTCAACCTTAACCCAGTCTGAGGTTGAAGGTAAATAGTCTTGATAATGTGATTTTATGATATTGTTGTTGCTGTTTATTTTTTTGACCGCACACTAACAATGCAAAATTATTTTAATTTGTTTCACATAGATGCCCTCAGAATTGCACCAGCATCTCCTCATGAGTCTACCTACTCTTTGAATGCCAGTAGGTGTATGTGGCAACCTGGCTTTTGTTAAAGTAATTTAAATGTGTGAATGTATCTCAATCATGCTTTTTAATTGTAGGCCAAGTCCCTGCTTCATCTTTGGACCCCACTTCCTGTGTTGCAGGCCTACAGGACCATGTTGGTGTGTATTGCAAAGAACACTGTATCCTTTGTGTATTTTGTTATCGATTGTGTAGATTTTACTATGTCAAAATGGCCAACCATGATACTTCACATTCCAAGCTGGATAGTTGGTTATGTTTGTGCAGCAAACGGATACTATTTCCGAGTTCTCAAATGATGAAAATGTAAAATACATGTTTTGGCATTAGGCTGCTATTCTAATACATTTACATTAACAATACTATGGCAGCTTAAGGTAATACCAATTCTGCTTTATGTTAGGCCCGAATACAGGAAGTGCTGGTCCTGAAAGGGCCCCCTCACCGCGCGGCTGCTAGGGATGAGGGTAAGAATGTGTTTGAATTTGTTAAGTTAAGGATGTTGTTTTTCATGAAATGTGGGCCTCTTGACATTTGCTCTGAACCATGTATTTTTAGGGCAAAGCTCTAGTGATGGCCTAAGTCTGGACATATCCGAGGTGGCGGGTATGTGTGTTTTTAGATATGTGTTTATGATCTGTGTGAACACAATGAGTTTACCATGTTTGTTTAACAGAGATCTTTCTTCCTAATATCTACTAAATGTAAAGGGTGTGTGTATTGGCCAATGGGTAACTTTGGACAGGTATTGACTCTATACTGGTTAGAAAAAGTGGACACTCAATAACAACAGCCAAACAAATAACACAACTTTTCTCTTTAGCATATGTGATGTTGCCGCCACTCTCGGATGATGATTTGCCTCTTTCTGGCAGCCAGACACCTGTACTATTTGAGGAGGAGCACACTCAGGTACCATTGATGAATTGTTTATCGTTGAGCAACGGTTACATGTTTTTGGGACACTCAGGTAAACCCATGTAACATACAACATACTTTGATCTTAGCAGGAATCCTTGGTGCCAACCCAGGATGTGCTCTCCTCCCAAATCCCATGTGGCCAGGCTACAGAGGCAGTACCAACGGTACATGTTAATCTAACCATAGATTTATTAGGTTTTGTTTTATCTGCTAAATACAATCTAGAAAATAATATATTGCTTTCTGTTTTAGCCTGCACAACAACCAACTGCCCAAGCTGCCCCCACAAGTGCCGACCTGTATGAGTTAGGGGGCCGGATGCTGGAGGCCTACAGTGCCAACAGCCGCGTGATGGAACTCAGGAGCGCATTGCGGCGTTGGAAACCCTATCGCTGGTGGACCATCAACAAATTTGGGAACTGAGGCAAGAAGTAAGAGATTTGTGAAACCAACCACAGGCCGAAATGATGCATGCCATCCAACAAATGATGCATGGCATCTAACAATCTATAGAGCACCAGGACGAAACTTTGTTGTTGTTACATCAGCTAATAAAGCAGCAGCCTATTTTATTACTGCACTTTTGGCCCCCAACACCGCCCCTAACAATGAGTCGGCACCACCAAGGCCACCCAGGGACTAATTCTTTTTTTTTTTTTGGGTCAAATCAAATGCTGTTATAATTTGGTTTGACTTTATTTAATTTAATAAATTCTTGTATATCTTGACTAATGTGTGTTTGGTACCTAATTGCATAGCTACTAACCCAGACATTAACACCTCTCTATATCTATATATGTGAATGTTTGGGAAAAATTACTACAGTAATAATTTTGGCTACATTACAATGCTTCAAGAATGTAGGGCCTAACAATGTGTTTCAGAATGAAATAACTAATGGGTTCATGTTCACTTTAACTATGGTTTCAAGGTCAACACACAATTAAATGTAAAATAAGGTAACATTTTTATTTAAAAAAAAAAAGGGCAACATGGCTAATTGCAAATTCCGCAGAGAGGCCAAACCCATAACCCCCACCCTACGGCTGTTTTTTCTTTCCCAGCAGCAGATATCGGGTCCAGCGGACGTACTGCCACACTCTGCGATGCTCATTATTGCAAGCTGTAAGGAGAAAAAAAGCTCATTATTGTTGTGAAATGGATAAAAACGTAAGCATATTAATTATAATTTAATAGTTGTTACTCATTATCCCTTTTAGTGCTTGCTTCTACTCCACTTAAGTGCCAAGCACGTAGAATCTACGTGCCTGAATTTCCCCCCCTGCTAGTTAAAAAAATTAAAATAAAAAATACTCACCGGACCCCTCGTTGGATCCGGCCAGGATCTCCTCTTTAATTTGGTGCCATCCAATCCCCCGTGGGGGCTCGGATGGCTCCAGGAGAGCCCTCGGAATAGCGCCCCCCCGCTTCGGCAGCAGCAGCTGCTAACTGTAAATAAAAAGAAAATTAAAAATGACATTTACTTACCTGTGGCCGCGACGGGTCTCCTCTTCACTGGGGGGGCCTCGGATTGCCCCCCAGCCTCTTCCGTGGTGAGGATAGGGCAGAAATTGCCCTCCCCCCTACTTCCTGGAACGGGTCTGCTAGCCCTGCCCCCTGTTGTGATGTCACCAGCAGCCGCCTCTTAATGCCGGCCCCCGAGACAGAGAATCAGTCTGCTCGGGTGGTTGGAGGAAACAGGTGGGGAGGAGGAGACGGCTGAGATCGCCCCCCCTCCCCAGGCTCTCTCTTCCAAACACCCGAGTAGAGATGAACGAACTTCTCAAAAATTTGATTCGGGCGATTCGCCGAATTTCTCAAAGAAATTCGGGTTCGTCCGAATCGAACTTTAGCCAATCACTCATCTCTGGTGGAAGCGGGGAGGCCGGCTGTGCTGTCAGCCGGCGTCGGAAGCCGGGAAATGGAAAAAAAAAATGCCGGCATGGTGGGAGCGGGGAGAACGGCTGCGCTGTCAGCGGGCGGCGGAAGCCAGCTTCCGCCGCCCGCTGACAGCGCAGCCGGCCTCCCCGCTCCCACCAAGCCAGGAAAAGGAAAAAAAAATGCCGGCATGGTGGGAGCGGGGAGGCCGGCTCTGTTTTTTTATTTCAGGGAAAATTCAGTCAGCACGAACCACTAAAAATTTGGGTTCGTGCTGAATCGAATTTTCCCTGAAATTCGGAGCGAATTCAGGTTCGTTAGAACCGATTCGCTCATCCCTACACCCGAGCAGACTGTCAACGCAGATCGCCGGGGGACAGAGGATCGGAGGTGAGTAAAGTAAAAAAAAAAATAAAGATAATTTTTTTTCTTGTGTCTGTGTCTTTTTTATTTAACATTTAACCCCTTGTGAACTGGTAAGGGGTCCATGAGACCCCTTATACCAGTTCACAAGGCTGGGGGATGGCAAGTCAAAATGGAAGCGGGTGACTTGCCAATAACCCCTGGCACCCCTATTACCTGCCTCCCCAAAGCCCAGGGGGGGGCAGAAGAGCCCGGGCCCATACAGGCTATGTGGGCTCGTAGGCTGTAGGGTGGGGAGCCACAAAAGCTGCCCCCCCCACTCTATTCCAACAAGCACCCATAGCTGGTCCCGGGCTGGTAATGCTGGGTAAGGGGGACCCCATTTCATTTTTTTTTTATTTTTAAGGGTTTTTAACCCTTAAAATTCCCCCAAAAAATGCCCACTGGGAGGGGGGACCCTATGTCCTTTTTTTAATTAACCCCTTATGTTCTGTTGCCTAGCAGCTATAAAAGGCTTCCAGCTGCAGAAGGAGAGCAGAAGCCAGATTGATCAGCGTGGGACACAGGGATGGATGGGAGGTAAGTATTAAAAAGTAAAAAAAAAAAATAAAATAAAATATTTTTTCTGCTTGTTTCTGTGTGTTTTTTTTACACTTAACCCCTTGTGAACTGGTAAGGGGTCCATGAGATCCCTTATACCAGTTCACAAGAATGGGGGCTGGCAAGTCACTTGCCGCTAGCAGGTGACTTGCCGTTAACCCTCAGCACCCCTATTACCTGCCTCCCCAAAGCCCGGGAGGGGGGCAGAAGAGCCCGGGCCCACATAGGCTATGTGGGCTTGTAGGCTGCAGGGTGGGGGACCACAAAAGCTGGCCCCCCCACTCTGTTCCTACAAGCCCCCATAGCTGGTCCCGGGCTGGTAATGCTGGATAACGGGGACCCCATTTCAATTTTTGGGGGGATTTTTAAGGGTTTTTAACTCTTATGTTTATAGTGTGGAGAGTAGTAGTATTTTATTTGTAAATGTTATAAAGTGCTATTTTCAGTATGGGGGGTCTCCTTGGCAAGAATGGGGGGCTACCGATACATATGTGGTACCATTGTAATCGGGAGAAATTGGGATTTCACATGCAATATGGTTTTCTCTAAAAAAGTAAATGTTTTATTTAAAATAAAGGAGACAATTGTCTAAAAAATATGTATTTATTTATTTTTACACAAAAAAATAAAAAAAAATAAGAATTACAAACAAGACATTTCATGTTCAAGCCTAAACTCTGCTGCAAAATATATATGTATAATAATCCTGGAAATTCCAGCAAAAATCACGGTTAAACATGGCGCAGAATGGGGAAAAATGACCTGTCAACAGAGGGTGACAAAATTTCAAGTAGGTTGGCAATTTAAAGGGTTAATAGTACCTATGCATGTTGGGTATTGTTCTGCTCGGGGGACCTTGCTCTTTCTGATTTAGCTTGTTCTTTCTTGTTTGCATATTTATATTTTAGGAAAACATGTTATTCATTTTTTTTTTTAGGGAAACCCTGTGCAACCTAAGAATTCTTTGAGGGATTACTTCCAGAAAGGTGAGCCTACTACAACAAGCTGGGTACCCTTAGAAAGTTTAACATGTGTACTTTCAGGGAATATATGGTTTATGGGGGATATTCCAAATGTAAAGGGTTGTTTTGGTTGAAAAATTGCAAGGTGCGCATTTTGTCTGCAGAGCTGAAATTTTAAAGTAAAATTACTGTTATGCGCATGCTTTACTTGGGGTGTTTGCCAACTCTTCCCTTGACAATACCTATGCATGTTGGGTATCGTTCTGTTCGGCACATGTTGCTTTTTGAGATTTTACTTTTTTTTCTTGTTTGCATATAGTTTTTTTTTTTAGGCAAATGTGGCTTGATTCTTCCTTTTTATTCTTTTTTAGGGAAACTTTGTGCAATCACAGAATACATTGAGGGATTACTTAGAAAACTAAGCCCACATAAACAAGCTTGGTACGCCTATAAAGCTTGAGGTGTGTATTTCCAGAGAATATACAGTTTGTGGGGGGTATTTTAAATGTAAATGGTTGTTTTTCTGGAAAAACTGCAAGGTGCGCATAGCGCATAGCATAGTTGTATTTTATCTGAAAATCTCCTAAAGCTCTGTTTCAGTTTGGGGGAGTCTCCTGGGCAGAAAAGGGTGTCTATCAATACATATGTGGTACTGCTGTGATTGGGAGAAATTGGGGTTTCGCACGTAATAAAATTTTATTGACAAACTTACATTTTTTATTACAAAAAAACTACAAATTGCAAAAAATAGATTTTTTTTTATTTTTTTGCACATATTTCACCAAAAAGTATTGAGAATACACTAAAAAAAAGGCCAAACAAGAGATTTCATGTTGAAGCCCAGACTCTCTTGAAAAAAAACAATATATCATTTTCCTGGGAAATCGCTGGAAATCCTTTCAAAAATCACAGTTGAACATGTGTAGCGCAAAATAGTGAAACATGGTCTGGCAACAGAGGGTGACAAAAGCTGCAGGTAGGCTGGCACTTAAAGGGTTATGTTGCCATATTCTTCACATTATGCTAAACTCTGTGAATATCTGGTTACATGACATTAGTTTTTTTGCCTTACATGTGCAAATTTTCACACTACCCTAAATGTTTACATTACCTGTTTTATGAATTGAAGGCCTACGTAAGATTGGGGACATTGTTTTTCCGGTTTGCCTAAAGTACTCATATCCATAGTACTAACTAAACAAATCCTTCTGCTATTCCTATCATAGTGATCAAACTTAATATTGAATGAGTTTGCTATTGAACAAACACACTCACAGGCCAAATGTATTATGTGTTTACGTTTAAACAAAGGGGGGGCAACAATCTAGCATGCATACATGCATTTTTGATTGTGCCTCGGCAAAATGTCATCTACATGTCTGCTAATTAACCCCATAATGACATTAACCCTTATGCGTGGTTATTAAGACATATGTTGTAAAAGTATGTTTTGTAAACAAGTAATTGGACTCACCATCGCAGCTGTGGCTAGGGACCATGCTGCTGGGGTGGGGAGTATGGTGACAGGGTCCGTCTGCGTGGAAACATCTGTGTAGACAAAAAACATCACAAGCTTGGTCCCTGAATCTTATTCTTCTACATCCACCTGTTTTTTGTCTGATCTAAATCATGCAAACAAGGTTTTACACATGTTTAGAAGACATTAGCATGGTATTTAGTGGTTCATGAGGTCAGCTCTAATTTAATTAGGCCACATGGAGCACTCAATAACATTGTCCTGTTTTTACATACATTTTTGGTACACATTCTCAGTGCAATGCAAATTACTGAATTTAAGGCAGAATCGGAGGAATAGCTGGGGAGATGTCTGGCAGGGTGTCTGGGGCGCATGATGGATCCTCGTAGGTGGAAACCGGAAGTAGCAAAAACGAAAGTGAAAGCTAAAAATCTGACACTCCTCACATTAATAATACGCTAACAAACGCCTATGATATTGCAAGGATACGCAAAGGTTAAAATAGCGTAAACATAACAAGCTCAGCTGCACCATACACACAAGCTAAAATGTATTTCTTACATATTTTTGTTTATGTTGCATAATTCTTTTTTGCAACGTAATTCCAGAGAGAGTACATTAAGACCTCTTTATATATAGATATGTGAATGTGTTCAAAACATGACTACAGAAATAGGTTGGGATACATTTGAATGCTTCAAGAATGTAAGCGGGAACAATGTGTTTCACAATGTTATCACTAATGGGTTAATATTAACTTTAACTATGGTTTCAAGGTCATGCTAGTGCATTCAGATGCGCGAAAGTCTTTGCCGCTTATTCAACAATAGTGACTCTTGGCGTTACAAGGAATTTCATGGTCCAAAAAAAAAAAAACACATGTATGAACAGCACAGAGCCACAGCCAGCGACAGGTAGCGACTGGGCATAGCGACTGGCCCTCGCAACAATAAGATTCAACAAGAAATTTCTAGGAAATAGCGTGGGCACTGTTTTTTGGCTGACTGCGGCATAGAGCGCCAGACACGGTTAGATTAAAGTTATTTTTTGTGGTGTAAACAAAAGTTAAAAACTGGAAAAATAACGGGAATGACATTGGGGTAGGGGTGTGAGTTTTAAATTCATGCACACTACAAATTAACTTTTCGAGGTTAAAAAAAAAAAAAAAACATTGGAAACATTACATACACTTCAGGAATAATGTCTAACACATTTGTATTTTGGAAAAAATAAAAAATAAATAAATATAATACCCTCTATAATAGTCTCTGCCATAGAAATGTATGGGAGAGTGCCAGATAGCAAGAGGTAATACCTGGCATTTGGCAAGGCTGAACGCAGGCACTGTTTGCTGAGGCTGGGATCATGTTGAATCTAATGCTACATGGCGTTCTCACAGTCACTAAACAGGATCGGCTTCATAAATGTGTAATTGCGTAATTGAGCCGGCGTTCTTGTGCCGATACCTCTCGCTACCTGTCGCTAAAGAGTCACTACCTGGCACTATCCCTTCATAAATAAGGGCCTTAAGTTGAGTACCCTGATTGGACAAGAGGCTGCACATGCACCATAGGACAGGAAAAGGGTGAGTTTTAGGGGGCATCCTGGGGGGGTATCACACAGTGGTGGGGGGGGGGAAATTGCGAGCCTTCTTTCACTTAAAAAAGGAGGGGCTTGGTCTGCTTGATAGTCGCTTAACACATGGGGTTTAGACCCCAAATTCCTGTTTTTCAGCTTAAGCAGGCAGGTCTTTATTTGTATTGGTACTAGATTTTAAATTAGCAATTTCTTGACAATAGATTATATTTTATTCATCTATAAATTAGTAATAGAATCTAATTTATTGATATAACACTGGTTATCATTATATGTACTTTGGCAAATTATTTATATTGATGTTTTTCAGGTGAGTTAGCATGCTGGTACTTTACTTTATGAGGCAGATTTATTACTAGCACCACGTATTGCCAGGTGAATGTCTGTATGGCGATGCTTAGAGGGACCGCTAGTAGACGCTGTAAGCGGGTGCCAGGCGCTGTAACCTAGAGTAGTGGTCGCTGTAGTATACTGGCCGGCACTGATAAATTTGATGTGTGGTGGGTGCTGTAGAAGCACTGTCCCTGATTCTTTGCAGAGCAAATGGAGAACTCTAGGTGGTGTCCTAAATTCATAGCGCCCAAGACTACACCACATCTAACAAGAGGACAATGCTGCAGCGAGTGAGAGGTAGAGCCAGCTCAGTATGTCCGGCACTCCGTGCTCCACAACATATTTAACAAAAAACTACACACACATGTTGTAAAGCTGGGCGCTCTAGCATAGAGCTCCAGACGCTGTGTGATTAAAGTCTGATTTTGAACACATATACACCAGTAACAAAGCGAAAACACATGGATTGACATTGTTGTAACACTGTGACAATGGCACTTTAGTGCCAGACCTGTGCATACAATTCTGCATAAAGATATAAAAAAAGAAAAAAATTAATTGCCAAACACGCTATTTAAACACAACCAAATGAAACCCCATTGAAATGTATGGGAGAGCGACACTGAGCGAAAGGTAATACATGGCGCTGCTGACCTAGAGCGCTGGCGCTATACGCTGAGCCGCCTCTAGTAATACATGTAACGCTACATGGCGCTGTTAGAAGAGCTCACCAGATTCACTTTCTTAAATGTGGTTTTACATACAGCGCCCAGCGTTCACCAGGCGCTAGCCGTTCTTAAATACTAAGTTACTAGTTAATTATCTATTTTTTAATTTTTATTTAGGTGTAAATAAAATTACTCCTCGCTAACATTACAGATTTATTTTATAGATCTATTAATGCCTGAAGTAGCTCATGTTTCTCCTGATGCTCCCTTGATCCCTTTTGCATCTAAGACCTGCTGCTTATCCTATTGCCTTGCAAGTACTGAGTTGCCCTTATCTTAACACATTTTTGCCCTGAATATCTTATAAAACATACCAGCTTGAGAGAACGTAACAGTACATTTCACTCGGTAAGCATTACAGATGTAGGGGTCGATTCAGAGCCTGGTCAGAAAATTGCTAATCACTTTCATTGTCTACCTTGGGGCAGATTCAGAGCCAGATTAAAATTTACACCTGCAGTTTTCTCTCCTAAAAAGAAGAGGGAAATTTCACCTTGCTCTTAATTTACCTATTTGGCCTCAATAGCAATTGAAAAAAAAGTCTCAAGTAAAAAGATCTGAATCACAAGCTAAGAATACAATGAAAGTCAATGGTACTTTTTTACTCCTAAGAAAAGTAGTGAAATTGTTACTCATTTTTACACTGTAGTAAAAAGGGCCATTGACTTTCATTGTTGGTGATTCAGTAACAGTGATTGTTGCTTTATTTCTCCTAAAGTGAATTTTTTAACTACCATGAGAATTTCTTTCCACTCTCATTGAACTGAGACCATAGTTTGGGAGATTGTAGTACCTCTGCTTAGAAATAAATCTGTTCATGGCCATCTTGAACAGACTCTACTCACGTCCATGACAAAGTCCAAAGTCCAAGGGTCAAATGTAATGTCAAATGTGTATAGGACAATGGTGCAGCTGACAGATTTAGCTGAGGCTCAGATTCAAGTGTCACAGGCTCGAGATTGAGTTCCGGTGCCAAATACTCATGATCAGGCTCTGGTGCCGCAAGTTGGCACCCGGCAGGCTCTAGAACAGGCTGGCACTTTCTCAGACATGGACATGGCATGGAGATATTACGGATTGGGGTTTACTACAGGCAACAGGAGCAGAGAAGGTGGACTGGGATGAGAAGGAATAGAAAAAGCTACACAAACTAAAAATGTAATTGGTAAACAGTGGGGAAATCAAACTACTCTGCATCACCATGGATATGGATCAACCGGATTACTTCTAAACACATGGGTTTAGAAAAGCCAACAAACAATGCACTCATGCCATCCCGATTCTTGTCTAGCAAAGATAACTGGCTTCTAAGGGGGATCACAAAATCCACACAGCTACAGTGTATTTGGAAAGCTGAAAAGTCTCTCCAAACTCCAGAGTTCATATGTATTAAAATATTAGCTGAAACTCTGAGGATCTGAAATGTCTGCCATATTATATAATTATTGTCCAGGCAGGCAAATAAAGTAAATCATCAGATTGCCTTTAAAGCTCCAAATGTTTCCAGTTTTTAGAAAATGGAGGCTCCAAAGCTAAGAAAACTAACATCTACTTTTTTTCTGAAAATCTTGGGAGGTGGGCATAGCCGCATACTGAAGACTAAATGGCTTACATTAGTATAGGAGAGGGTTATTAGCCCGCCCATCTAGTAATGGGGTGTTTTCCATATCATACCAACAACAGCTTAGCTTGAGTATATTTGTGTAACCCTTTCATTGCAAGAGAGTGTATTTAGCAGAGAGATACAAAGTGATATGCTACTGCTTTCATCTCAACCTTTACCCCAACTCTATAGGCAGCCTGTCATTCATGTCAGTCTGTTCCCAGCCTGAGATAAACGATATTGAAAATTACTGAAGTAGTTTGATGAATATATGCAAATATATAAATATATAAATATATAGTAAGCAGTCAGCAGGGTTAGTCCTGGATGGGAGGAGCTACTGGCTGGCAATGTTCGGTGGCATGGAATGTTGTCAAGTAGTATATTTAAAGTGGACCAACCATGTCCTATGTACGATAAATTAAAAAGAAAAACATGGTTCAACTCCCCTTAGTGTCCTGTTAATGAACTGGATAAAAATACTCACGTTTTGGCTTCAAAGGAAAAATTTGTGGGAAATGAATGGAAAAATTTGTCTCTTATCTTCCTTCTTGTCTCTTAACTTCCTTCCTTCAGTAGGCTGTAATTTCTTCCAGTTTAAGATTGCAATCAGGGGGAGGAGGGGGCTTAAATATGTTCTTTCACCCAGCAGCTATAAAAGGCTTCCAGCAGCAGCAGGAGAGCAGAGGCCAGAGTGATCAGCGTGGGACACAGTGCCCAGGGATGGATTGGGAGGTAAGTATTAAAAAAATAGTAATAAATAAAATATTTTTTCTCCTTGTCTCTGTGTGTTTTTTTACACTTAACCCTTTGTGAACTGATAAGGGATCCATGAGACCCACTATACCAGTTCACAAGGCTGGGGGCTGGCAAGTCACCTGTGGCTAGCAGGTGACTTGCCATTAACCCCCGGCACCCCCAATTACCTGCCTCCCCAAAGCCCAGGGGAGGGCAGAAGAGCTTGGCCCACAGAGCTTGTAGCCTGCAGGGCGGGGAGGTCACCAAAGCTGGCCCCTACACCCTGTTCTACAAGCCCCCATAGCTGGTCCCAGGCTGGTTATGATGGGTAAGGGGGACCCCATGTTATTTTTGGGGGGATTTTTAAGGGTTTTTAACTCAATATCTCGGCCAATTTTTCAGCAATTAAAACAAAAATAAAACAGTCCAAGCCCCCGCAACGATCCGGTTCAGGGTGCCCCTAGGAATAATTTTGACCTATACAAAAGTCAAACAGCATTTATGAACAATTTTAGATTTAAAAATCTCATTAGTATTTCTCTCTAATGGCGAGGGACGATTTTTTGGAGGTCCAGCTGCATCAGGTGGAAGAAACCCTAGATTTAAAAGCACTGCTTGGTTTATTGTAGTTAAAGTTGCCTTTATAAGTAAATAAGTGTTTGAAGGGAAAACGTTAGCCATTGGTTATTCCTCTTTCCAGGAGATTTCATGAAAGAGGTGCGGGGTTGCAAAAAAAATGTTATATTCAGCGCCTTGAAACAAAAGCTTAGATTTACAGCTTAGGGCCAACAAGTAGTTTTAAAATGCTGCCAATTACCTGCACTGTGCTGTCTCCACCTATACAATGTAAGTAAAGTCTTGAGGAAGTTGCCACAGCAACAAAACGCATTGATGGCGGCGGTGGCGGCTATACATTCCACTACATCTAAGAGCATAGCAGAGTCTTCTCCCTTCCATCCACCATCGGCCAGGATGACAGAAAGGTTGGGTGAGATCCGCTAATGGTACTAACTGCTCATGTACAGCTTCTTAATTGTGAGTGCATTTGGCACCTTTTTATAAATATTTTTTTATTAAACTGTATTACGCTAGATACTTTTTCCTTCTTCTTTTTTCTAATTTATTCATATGATGGATCTGCATTTGAGCTGCGTATAAGGCATTTTCTCTATATATTTACCACGTTCTGAAAGTGATTAACGAGTTCCATTGATGTGAGACCCGATTGGGGGTAGATTGATGCTGATATCTAAACCTCGTTTTGGTAAGGGTGCATTACAGAAGGTGAAGGGCACACACTTGCTGCTTGAAGTGAAGTGGTTCTAGTCATCACTCTGGGATAGTGCATGCAATTTCGGGACAACGTTGGATCTAGTTTTTTGATTATGCAAGGGCTTTTTATAGCCCAATATATTTTTGCTCTGTGCTATACCACTAAATGTTTTAAGCAAGCCCAAACCATTGTGTGCATATGCCCATCATATTTTTAGTTAAATGATCTTGTAAATGTCGTATAACTGCAGTGTCTTCAGAAGACAAAATTTGTTTTTAAATATCTAAAAACCTAGTTCTAGAAGGACTTTCTCATTGATTATACATATTTGTAATCCCCAAATTCCCATTTCCCATTATAGATATGGGCTTAAAACTTTTATTGTAAAGAAATACCATTTAAAGATATACTGGTGGTGTCATTTTCCCATTTTAAAGGAAATGAGCCTTTGATATGAATTTGTCCTGTATTTGTACATTCACAACAATCTCCTAAGCTTTCTATATACAGTTCATCAAAAAAAAGAAAATATATAATAATATCATAATAAATAAGTGCAGCTTGACTGTTATTTGACCTCAGTACAGACATGGAAATCTCTCTTCACTGCAGAATAGTTACATCTTTTAAATCCTTTAGGATGAAGTGCTTAAGTATATTTAAACTGTATATATCTATTTAATAGATAAAACATCTTAAAACAGCTGAATAACAATGTACATTTTTTATAAATGTTAATAAATTATTAGTATTACAGATATTTGGGCTCATGAAAAGGATGATTTAACTTATCTATAACTCATTTATAACTCTTTTGGTGTTCCAAAAAAACATACCTTAAAAGCATTTTAATGCCCTATAATGACAACAATGGATCTGAAAATAAGGATATTTAAATGCATAAGCATATTCTGAATGCTTCCCAACGGAGCATATGAATAGCATTCATCCATAGATTAAAATAAATTGGTTGTGAGTTTTGTTATGCTATGCAAAAGAAAAATGCAATGTTCATATAACTATTGCTTGATGCTTGCTGTACCACAATTACTAGTTTCAAGCAAAAAAATGATGTTCCTGTTTAGCTTTTTTAGTGAACAAATAAAATGAAACGTACTACTGTATACGTGACTACTGTATATGTTTAATGTGATGTACTGTTCAAAATGCACATTGTTAAAGAAAAAGTCCATTAAGAACCATGGGCCTGGTTTATGAAACTTCTTCCAGTTTGCATCGGCCCTACGCCGTAGTAAGACATGTTTTCTTACCTTAACACAGCAGAAGGGGACAGATGAAAGCTGCCCGCGCTGTCAGCTGAGACACCACCCCCTGTCATCCACCAGACCAGAGAGACGGAGGAGCCAACATGCAGGTAAGTGGTCCTACACCACTCTGCATTGCATAAGCTCCTGCCACCTTGCAGCCCACCGCAGTAAGGGACTATTTATAGTTGAGGAGTGGCTGGGAAAGCCTATAAAAAGCCCCTTCCTGTTTTGGGGAGTAAAAGGTCAGAGCCCAGTACAGGGCAGAAGGTTCCTGTCTTTCTATGCCACTGAAGACCACTGAAGGACATCGATCGATGCTGAATCGAGAACGGAGATGAGCTAATATTCGCCTCCTCCCTCGCCATCGTCAGTGTGGGTGCCCCACGCCAATCTGCATGACATGGGCACCAACTGGCAATTCACTGCAGGCAGGAGCTATTTATAGATGAGGAGTGGCTGTGAAAGCCTATAAAAAGACCCTCCCTGCGGTGGGGAGTGAAAGGTCAGAGCCCAGTACAGGGCAGAAGGTTCCTGTCCTTCCATCCCACTGAAGATCACTGAAGGACATCACTTGATGCTGAATCGAGGACAGAGATTAACTTTTTTTTTTACCTTTTAGCAGCGATTCATTAAAAAGTGGATTCAGACAAACCAAAATTTCTTGGGGAATTTCTTGAAATGTTAACAAATTAGCTTATCTCTAGTTCTCAACTGCAACAGTTTTTACTTATAAGCATCCGTATGTTTTTAGTTACAGTATACAGTACATCATTATATAATATATATATATATATATATATATATATATATATATATATATGTCTAAAACAACATTTAACTTGTCATTTGTTATTTGTAAATAGTAAAAACTTCTGAAACACGATCACATATCTGTGCAGAGATGTTGATAGTCCTTTTTAAATGTTTACAGTCTAAAATATGCCTATTTTCTTTTTAAAGCACCAAATTTCACCCAATGGAGGGGGCATCCTGAGGCAGGCCCACATGACTACATTAGCACTGCCTACTCTATTGAAATAAATGGAGTGGGTATACTGTGGGGCATAAACCAGTCAACTCTTCAGGTGCCATCTTGGACTAGAGAGGGCCAATGGTGCGCTCGTTTTATGCTCTCTGTACTTTTTTCAACAGCGTGAGTATAGCAGTTTTTTCTTAATTTTTGCCTAGATAATCACTTTAAAAAATGATTGCTGATTATTTTTATGAAAAAATATTTTTACCTCTAAAATGTAATGTTTATTGATAATTCAGATTATATGTCCAATTGGTGCATTTAAAATCTACAAATTCTAAAAGAAATCAATGTTATGCTGGCATACTGTGTTTAGAAATATTTCATTGTGTTGTCGAAACTGAACAAAAAGTATAAGTAAACATACCCTTTCTTCATATACAGACATGTGCCACATGCACACTAGGGGTCACATATGCACACACAGACACCCAAAGCTGAAAAAATCTCAAACAATGCCAGGCTCATAACAGGTGAGCCAACCAAAGGAATAAATTGAGCAAATGTAGGTGGTAGGGGCAGCTAGAGAACACACAAAAACATGGTAAATGATGACCCTGATCTGCCTAAACTCTCCTTCATCCTGTTATATCCTGTCATCCAGCCTTTCACCTTCTCTTCTACTATGCTCAAATGATAAAGTCGCCAGCAATTCCAATCATAATCATGATTGAACTAGACCAATTCCCACTTTGTCCTGGCTTGGTGTCCTCATTAAAAGGACTCAGTATGCAATGGGTTGGCTTCATAATCTGTCACAGTATGATTCAGATGGTCACTATCAACTTTGTGTAGCTCATGTAGGAAAATTAAGAAGTTCTGCAGGTGGACATTTCTCAAATCAACAGATTGTAGGGTAGGCTAAGCCATTTCATCTGGAGCTAATGTCATTGAAAGTAAACCAAAACCCTGTACGTTTACCTTGAGCCCCCTCAAATCCACCCTACCCCACCCAGTTGGAGATCGGCTATGGTGTCCTGTGTTTTTTTTAGACCATGGTTTTCCGCTGCAGGAGTCACAACCCCTAGCAAATTTAAGATAGTTGATTGGCTGACCTCAAAGCTGCCGGATCACATACATCAGCCCTGGCCACACCCCTTTAGACTTGGGAAGCGTTCCCGTCCCCAGCCTATATTTTTATATTTAAACTGGATTGGCTGAACAGTGGCAAAGATTTGGCCAGCCATGGAGAATTACCTAGCGAGCCTATCTTGTCTTGTGATTTCTGGGAGGCAAAGATAGTCCTCCTTGCATATTACAGGTAGGGAATCTTCCAATTGGGCATATATCATATAATCACAGCTGTATTTGAAGAACATATAATACCAGATCTTCAGCAAAAATAGCAGTGAGTTGGTCATGTACAGAGCAGAGTAAACATGCAGAGGGTATATATTTGCTTCCTTTTCAGACTCTCCTTGACAGATAACTGTAGGAAGGAAAAGACACTATAGTTTAGCGATAGGTATGTCTGTTTTTGATGGGATGATGTAAAGTAGCAGCCAAGTCAGTATTCAGGAGCCCTCTGTAAAAAGAGAGTGCCGCATATGGGTTGGCCAAAGCCATGCAGATGTTGCTGCCGTTTAGTGTGTTTTAGCATTTTCATGAAGAAGTAACGATTGTGGCTGATTCAGCACCATTTGTAAATGGTGTAAATGCACCATAGTAAATGCACTTTAGGTGAAAAGTAAAATCGATGCACTCTTTTTACTAAAGGGCTAAAGGGATAGCGGGGATGCAGCAGCTGTTCAAGCATGTGCCGTTGGACCGGGAACAAAAGTGAGTTTTCAGGAGACCTGGGGGGTTTCACACAGCGGGGAGAGCGAGTATGCCTGCCCTGGAGTCTCATAGACTCCAGGGTGGGTTTTGGTCCTCTTCAGAAGAGCAGAGGAACTGGGATTCAGGAATATTTAGATTTGCTATTTAGTTTTTGTTTGCTTCCGATGCAGTGTCTACAAGAATCCCTTACTCTTCCATTCTTCCACACTTTCCTTTGGCAGAGCCTGCATAATATCGCAGACTACAAAGCATCTCAACCAAGACTGGCTAAGGTGGACATATCCACGACAGGTGCACTAACTACCTCCTACACCCGCTTTGACCCCACAGTCAGTGAAGTGAAGAGGGGAAACAACCCTAACAACAAGAAGTCAGTTGGGGAGCAACAAGGAAACATCACTTTCCTCATCTCAGAAGGAAAGATGAGGAAGACCCGCAAGAGTATAAGTACCAGGAAAGCAGCTGGTTCTGGTGGCGTCACCGGACGTGTCCTGCGCCAACCAGCTAGCTCTGGTATTTACGCAAATATTTAACCTCTGCCTTCCTAAAATCCTGCAATCTTCAAAAATCCACCATAGTGCCTGTCCTGAAGAAACTCAATCCTGTCAGGGCTACTATTGCCCTGTAGCCCTGACCTCAGTAGTCATGTAGTAGTCATGATATGCTTTAAGAAGCTAGTAAGAGCCTTCATAACTACATCTCTCCCAGAAACCCCTACAATTCGCCTATCTTCCAAACAGATCAACAGACGACCCCATCACCTACATACTGCACAATGCTCTATCGAACATGGACAAAGAGTAATTATGTAAAAATGCTGTTTGTGGATTACAGTTCAGCCTTCAATATGATAATACCCTCAATACTCATCACCAAGATGAATAACCTGGGCCAGCAATAGTACTTGTGTCAGTGGATATTTGACATCCTGAGCAACAGAACACAAGTAGTATTGGCAGGTAAGTGTCTCCCTCTGTTAGCATTGGAGCTCCTCGGGGAAGCGTATTAAGTCCCCTGGTGTACACACATGGCTATGTGGCTAGTACAAACTCCACATTTATTGTCAAATTTGTAGACAATACAGGCATAGTACGGCTAATCCCGTAAAATAATGAGACCTACCTTGAGAAAGTTAGGAACCTGGAGAATTGATGCTGGGAATACAGCTTACACCTTAACGTCAGCAAGACAAAAAAGATTATAGTGGACTACAGTAAAAAAACAAATTTGGAACTTCACCTCCACCATGATAAATACAACACAAGTGGATAGAGTGTCAAGTTTCTGTTACTTAGGAGCCCTTATCTCCCAAGGCCTTACACGGTCTGAGCATATCACCACTGTGGTGAAGACAGCTCAACAAAGGCTCTACCATTTTAGGAGTCTTTTTTTTTTACCTGCCCCAAAGAATTCTAGGTATGGTAATAACACCAGTCTGGATAGACAAGCCCTTCAGCGGCTGAGGAGCACAGCAGAACGCATTATGTGGGCCGACCTACCCGACCAGCAGTTAGCCTATAATAAGCGATGCTGCACAAGAGCCAGGAAAATGAACTGATAGTGATGCGTGGGAGTGGGAGCTAATGACACAATACAGAGCGGAAAAGCGTTATGTTTCCAAACTGAATATGGCTACCAACTTAACTTGTTTTAATTTTGTAGATTTGAAATGTCTAATCACTAATTGGAAAATGTGAAATGTTTAATTATGAAGTACATAGTATGTAAGTAGAGATGAGCGAACTTTTGAAAAGTTCGATTCGGCCGATTCGCCGAATTTCACAAAGAAATTCGGGTTCGGCCGAATCGAACTTTTACGAAGTTCCCCATCAAAAATGCTGGCATGGTGGGAGCGGGCCGGCCGGTTCCGCTGACAGCAGAGCCGGCATTTAAAAAAAAAAAAAAGCATTTTTGCCGGCATTTTTGCCGGCATGGTGGGGGCGGGCCGGCCGGCTCCGCTGTCAGCGGAACCGGCCGGCCCGCTCCCACCATGCCGGCATTTGAGAAAAAAGGCAAACACTTACCTGCAGGTCCGGAGCGTGGAGGCCGGCGCCGCTCTCAGCTGTCATCTGAGGGCGCGTCATCAGAGGCGCCCTCTGATGACGCTGACAGCGGAACCGGCCGGCCCGCTCCCACCATGCCGGCATTTTTTTTTTTAATTTCAGGAAAAATTCAATCGGCACGAACCACAAAATATTCGGGTTCGTGCCGAATCGAATATTTCCTGAAATTCTGAGCGAATTCCGGTTCGTCCGAACCGGTTCGCTCATCTCTATATGTAAGGCTGAATAAAGACTTTAGTCCATCTAGTTCAGCCTGTTTATCTCCTTCCAGTGGTCTAGTAGCCATAGCTGGAAATATTATTAGATGCAAGGAAGGCATCCAGACCACTTCTGAATGCTTTTAGCGTTTCCTTCTCTGGCAGCGAGTTCCATAGCCTCACTGTTATGACGGTGGAGAAAGTGACTTTTCTCTAATCTTAGTGGATGCCCTCGGGTTATGGTTGCACTACAGGGTATAAATAGATTGTGGGACAGATCTTTGTATTGGCCCCGAATATATTTATACATAGTTATTAGATCACCCCTCAGGCACCTCTATTCCCAACTAAATAAACCTAACTTTGACAAACTTTCAGGGTACTCTAGTCCCCGCATTTGATTTATTATCTTAGTAGCCCTCCTTTGAATGCTCTCCGGTTCTTATATGTCCTTTTTCCTCAATGGTGCCCAGAACTGTACATGGTATTACATATGGGGTTTGACTAGTGACTTGTACAGGGGTAAAATGATGCTCTGGTCATGGGCACCTATGCCCCTCTTGATGCACCCCATGATCCTGTTTGATTTGGCAGCTGCAGCCTGGCATTGATTACTATAGTTAAGTGTTTCTTTATTTAGTGTATAATTATGGCACAAATTGCTCCTTCCCATGTGCATAACCTTACATTTATCTGTGTTAAACTTAATTTGCCATTTAACCGCCCATGCTTCCAATTCATCTAAATCTATTTATACCAGCCTGCTGTCCACATTGTGTTAATTATTTTACACAGTCTAGTATCATCTGCAAAGATTGAGACTTTACTGTTTAATCTGTATGTCATTAATATATATATTGAAGAGAATTGGTCCCAGAACTGACCCTTGCAGCACTCCGCTAGTAATAGTGATCCTATGCTTCCTAATTAAGCCAATTTCTCACCCATGTACACACGTTTTCTCCCAGTCCAAGCATCCTCATCTTTTGTACCGGTCAGTTATGTGGCACAGTATCAAATGTTTAAAAAAAAAATCAGGATATATGATATCCAATGACTTCCACTGATTCAATCTTGAACTTATCTCCTTATAAAAGCTAATTAGGTTTGTCTGGCAGGAGCAATTCCTCGGAATTCATGCTGATATAGAGTAATAATGTAATTTTTTATCAAGATAGTCCAGGACAATATCCCTTAAGAAACCTTCAAACAGCTTGCCCACCTCAGATGTTAAACTTACCTGTCTATAGTTCCCAGGTTCCTCCTTAGACCCCTTTCTGAATATTGGCACCATATTTGCTAAGCACCCTCGGAACAGCCCCCCTAATAATTGAATCTACAATTATTAGAAATAATGACTTGTCTATTACTGTACCTTAAAATGTGGGGGTGTATGCCACCTAGTCCCATGGATTTATCAATTTTAATCTGCTTGAGACGGCTCTGCACTGTTTCCTTGGTTAGACAAGTGACATCTCTTACTGTACTATATAGTATATATAACATACACTTTATTTGCTCCTTATATTTTCCTCTTGGTATATCCAGGCAGCTGTAGAAAAAGAGCATTTCACTACATGTCATGCTTCTGTATGTTGATAGTTGTGACCAATGAAATGAACTTTGAGCATAATGTGGATGGTCCTATCCACTGCACATACTCATTTGGTTAGGTCTCATCCAGGAGTGGGATTCAATTTTTTTAACTACAGGTTTCCTGTGCCTAAAGCTGCCAGGATGCGTCACAAGTGGCACAAGTTGTGCCACCTAATTATAAGATATCTATCTATCTATCTATCTATCTATCTATCTATCTATCTTATCAATCCCATATGTATCTATATTAGTTCATATTTATCATTCTATCTTCCCATCAGTGGTGTAACTAAATGTGACAGGACCCTGGTTCGAACATTAAATGGGACCCTTTCACGGCTCATACATTACATTTTTTTCTGTCTTTTAACTCAGGGCCTTATTCATGAAGGGATAGCGCCAGGTGGTGCCTTGTAAGCGGCAGGTAGCGGCAGGTGAACACCGGACACATTTATCAAGCCGATTCTGTTGAGCGACTGGGATAACCCCATGTAGCGTACAATTCATCATTATCCCAGCCTCAGCGTACAGCGCTACCTGGCGCTCACCCATACATTTTAATGGATATTCTTTTATTTCTCTTTAAACAGGGGTTTTTTATTTATTTATTTTTTTTTTATTCTCAAATAATGTTGTGACCTCTCCTGGCCTAGAAAATGCCATTTTTATATATTTATGCAGAACTGACAATACAGGTCTGGCATTAATGTGTTCATGTCACAATGTTATAACAATGTAATTCCATATGTTTTTGCTTTGTTACTGGTGGATACATGTTCAAAAACATCCTTTAATCACACAGCCTCCGGCGCTCTGGGCTACAGCGAAGCATTTTTGAGTGCCGGCTGTGTGTGGGGCTCTTTTTTTGATAAATATGGTGTGAGTTGGTCGCACTGATCAGTCGCTACCATTCAATCCCATACAGCGCTGTACTGCTCATATAGCAACTCCCCACAACGTATTCATCAATGCTGCACAGCGACTGAGGCGCTCTGAACTAGCGAACCACAGCTGAGCACAGTGACTACTAGCGGGCGCTCTGAAATGCCTGCTACAGACACTCATCTGTCGCTACCTGCCGCTAGTAATGAATCAGCCTGCCAGTTGGGTTCAGCTAGACAATTAACCACCAAAACATCAGATACAAATGATGCTGCCTCTCTTTTAGTATTGCCAAGTGAGCACAAATATGATAGATTAAGTAGAGGAGCACCAATAATGCCCCTCCGTGACCTTCTGAGCCCCAAAGCGGTCCTACTCCCTGCACCCCCTCAAGTTATGCCCCTGCTTCCTATCAGTCTAATCCATCCAATATCTATCTAATTTATCCACAGTTCTGTCTAATTATCTATTACACCATACTATTTATATATTTCTCTATTCTATCTTTTTCTACTTCTATTGTATCAATATCTCATATATATATATACAGACACATTCCTCCTTTCCATCTATCAACTTATTCTTCTATTCTATCGATCTATCTATTATGGCTGGCTGTCTTATCTGTATATCTATGCTATCTACCCCTCTTTTCTCTCTGCCTTTCTTTCCATCTCTCTATTCTATATTCTTTCAATTCTGCCCGCCCTTTCACTTTATCCCACTCTCTCTTCTCCTCAGTGATGCTTCTGAGGCAAGATGGTGGCGCCCGTATCCTAGAGTCCTGAACCGAGTTGCAGCCCAGTGGGAGAAAGAATAATAAATAAGTGATTAAAAACTTAAAATATATTAATTTTAAATGCTGAGGAATAGTTTTTTAAGGGTTTGGTCTTTTCATTAAATCATGCTGAATGTCCGATTTAAGCAGACCAAAAGTCCAAATAGACTTTTGGTCCACTTATTATGTTTCCCCTAGGGAGCATCCTGATTAGTCTGCAGATCAGCTCTATGAAATCCCAGCATAATGTGGAACTGACATTTTTGGTTATTGCTGTAAAGCCAGTTTTGCAATGTTCAACATACTTTCCAGACTCAGAATGGTAAATCATATAGGTCCATGTAACAAGCTGCTATGGGCGGCTTGAGCCCCATAGCAGACTGCCAAAATGGCTCATTTAGCAGTCTGCCTCTGGGAAACTGCAAAACTGGCTAAACCTAAACACTCAGACACACACTGTGACTTACTCCCCACACATTCTGCTGCTAATAAGACCCATCCTTGCTTTTGATTTCTTCATCTTCTGCGTCTGCAGTGACACCACTGACTTCAGCTTCTCCTCCCAGGAGTCACACAGAGACACAGGGGCAAGAAGAGGCATGCAGGCTCTCAGCATACAGCACGTTTTCTACTGGTGCTTTATGCACTTGATACCTGCACCTACGCACTGCTCCCCCTCAGCGTCTGCAAAAAAAAAAATGTTTTTAAGGTGCACAGCAGCACCCCTTCCATGAGCATTCTGCACCAGCAAACTGGACCGCATCCAGCGGCCCCTACACTTTCCTGATCCGGCTTGAATTTCAACAACCAGTTCCGTGGAACTTTCCTGATCCGGCTTGAATTTCAACAATCAGTTCCGTGGAACTGGTGTGATCTGGGTGGATCCCACCCCTGGTCTCATCCACTCCTCCTTGGCAGTGGGTCCCTGTATATATGGATCAGTCACTGGCGCACCACTACTAGATTGACAGGAGGTAATGTGTCACATAACCACATGCCAGAAATTCCCCTTAGGGCAGAATCTTTGGGCTCATGGGTCAGGCACTGCACTTTTGGTTAATCAATTGGTTTCGTTTGTATTGAGTTATCCTGGCCTAGTCATTATTCCATGTTGAGGAGCAGAAAGGGTTTAGGTTTGTTTTAGGAGAATGTTACTTTGAAATTCTAGTATAAAAGGAAGAAAGGTGAAGATCCAGCAACAGGCCCAGAAAGCTTCCTTGTCTACAGGGTAGATAAACAGGGCCCCTACTTGCATACATTTTCAACCCCGGGAAATTACCACCCAATGCCGTGGCATTCCTCTGCTGGAAATATGATGGCATTACTGATAAAGACTAACCTATCCAGTCCTTGATATTATCTGCTTGGAGGCACATAAGCTTTAAATTGGACCAACAACCACGTAACACACCCACCCTGTGAAATCTGGACACTTATCGGCTGCCCGTGGTCATGTGGCCTGGGTTTCCTTTAGCAGCCCAGTGGTAGGTCTGAATTTTGCTGTGGTGGGGGTGTGGTGCAGTTAAGCTGAATGGGGTTTGGAGGGCTGTAAGCGAGGGCAGTACTGTTGCCTTTACCAATACCACATATCGATCCGAAAAACTTTGCTAGGAATAGTATTTCAACCTAAATGTGATTGACACTGTATCTCTAACCTCCTTTATGCATGCCTGAAGAATTAAATTACATTTTTTACAAAATACTTCAACGATAATGTTAATGAACAATGAGAGACATTTAAACCCAATACACAACAATTTATTTTATAATTCCCTCACATCTGATTGTGATTTCACATTTTAATAAAATCCCCAAAGGGTGTATTTTAAAAAACAAATCACCATCTCACTGGAATATCTCTGTACCTCACCCATGTAGCTGCTCCATCCCAATATTTAATATTGTGAGGGATTCAAAAAAATATATATTTTAACTTTATATTTTATCTATTTGCCTCTTCAAATTTGATTATCCATTGTAGTTTGTTATTTTTCCCAATTTTTATTGTAACACTTAAACCATAAACCAAGTCCTCTTCTGTATTTAGATTCCAATTTTATATTTGATCTTTAGCCGCGGGATTAGTAAAGTGATCTGGAGTTTGAATGAGGATTATAAGAGGGTTAATTAGTTTAATCACAAAAAACCTTGCAGGCATATGTTCATCTGTGATACAGCATTTACATGTTGAACGTTTTCAGCGGGATTCCCAGATGTCCAGCCAGCAGGAAAGAGCTTTTCTCTGTTTAGGGTCCCCACAGGTCAGACTCTCTTGGCATTTCAGTTACATTACCATTTACATTAAACAAAAGCATGCTAAAGAGCAACTATACTCAAATTGTGATATTCCTGACTCAGCAAGGAAGAGAATATGGAGCTCCAAGAAGCAATGCGTAAACACCTTTAGAATGAAATGCAACTTAAACTAATTAGCTGCTCCATCAAAGGTGTACTAAACTTCAAAGTTTTACTGAACTTCTATGTTGCCTGCAGTGTGGAGAGGAGAAGCGAGAGGGTTCTGTCAGCTCTAGATGAAAAGGCAAAAGCTGTAATTATCATTTATCATGCTCAGAACATGTCCACAAAGTCACAAAGAAACATGCAGCTGCACAGCTCATTTAATGAACAATATACCAACGCAACATCAAATGACATAACAGAAATATCCATAGATTAATGTTAAAAAAGCAAAGATGATTGAAATGTACATGAAACCTTTAAAGTGTGCATCTACAGCATGCCTATAATTTAAGCTACAAAACTTTAGTGAGATCCGGTAAAAATCAAAAATAGAATAAACTGAATCTTTCCAAATGTTTGCAATTAGTCTATGGTGGTGAGTCCTGAGTCTATTGAATATCTGGCAAGCAGGCAGGGAACCTATCAAAGATCTGTCATATCCAATGTTGCCATCAGGCAAAAGCCGTAAGTACCAGTAATTCTAGATATAAAATCTGTTTTTTATATCCGGTAACTTACTTACCGGATCCTTTGCCCAATAAGACGCACTTATTTTTCCCCAAAAGTGGGGGGGGAAATGTCAGTGCGTCTTATCGGGCAAATGTAAAAACAACAAAAAAAGTTAGCTCTTCTCTCAACAGTCAAAAGTCATCAATCTCTCAGCAAGGTATTCATTAAAAGGCCATAAAAGGCAAGGGTATGGAGACACATCAAAAGCACCATTCTCAACAGAAAACCTATGAAGGGAATTGTCAAACCAATTTCACACCTTAATAGTCTGTCTCTAAGGTTAATTGTGTACCACATGTGAGTGTGACTGAATTTGCGGGAATTTTTGCATGCAGGAAAACATGTATAGTCACTTGTGCCTGGGCTTCTGTGCAAATTTACATTTTTAAAAACTCTTTGCACCGGAAACCATGTGAGAATCACTGAACCAAATCAGTTAAACTTTCAGTTTGGCTTTAACTTAAGTTGAAAAGGCAAAAGTAATCCTTAAGAAGTAATTTAGCAAGTATTTAAAAGAACAGACAAAGCAATAATAAGGCTGCAGCCAAATGTGATCACGTGACCTCCCCATCCCTTGATTCTTTGAGTGAGTGAAACTGGCAAGGCACAGCGTTCTTGCTTCCTGCTCTGACCACAGCAGGAGTGTACATTACTCAATAAGAAGCACAACTCATTCTGCCTGTCACACGCCACACCCAGTAATGAAAAACATAAGGTATTTCAATATAATCAGATACATAAAAATTATTTTACTCTGCTTCCATGGAGTATATGGGAGGAAAAAAGATATTGTGTGCCGTTAACGGAGACATTTAAGTGACATCAAAGATTATGTTATCTCCCCAAGCAGCTGATGAAGAGTCTGGGTGTTTAAAACAAAGCCTCTTATGCAACCTGCACATACCAGTACATACCAACACATACCAGTATCTATTCCATGGGGGAGAAACCTACATGGGTGGAGATTGAGCACAGACAGCTTGTGGCCAACATTCCTTAGGACTGCATTATTAATGTGGGACACTGTGAGAAAAGATCACATACTATGGGCCCTGTCTTAACTCATTATCTTTTTGGGACTTCCTCGGTAAGAGATTACCATTGGTTTCACCCCATGTTCCAATTGTGCCTTTATTTACAAACCCAGATTTTTATCCTGGAAGAAGGAAGAAAAACTTTGAATGGTGAACTCAAGCCTGGACTACAACATGTGGGGCACTATAGGGCTAAAGATAATCCCCCTAGGGGGAGAAGCATCTATAGATGTCAGGGTTTATATAGAGAGATAATAGGAACTAGTTTGAAACTCCCATTTATGTCTCAGTCTCAGACTTGGGGAAATCTTTAGAAACAAGACACCAACAGATTAGTAGAAATAGTTCTAAAGGATCTTAGAATGCCTCTTTTCTGAAGGCAAATTTGATTTTTTTGATATTACAGGGTGGTGAGCTGTTTTAGGATATGTGGACAAAATAATGATGCTTTTTGCATCTGGTGGACTTGCCCTACAGTAGTAAGATTTTGAAACCAATTAATTGATATAAATAGAGAAGTAACAGGGCAGTGGATTCCTAAATTTCCTTGGGTAGCCTTATTAAACAACCCAGAAAATACCTTTACCCGCATTTAGGTCTTGGAAAAGCCTGTTACTAAACTGAGATGCTCTACATGATAAACTTAACAATATGCATAATGATCAGCAAGAAACTGAGTAGTATTCTTCATGACAGTCAAATTCAGTTCATGAAAGTGTGGAGTCAACAAAGTGAATTTGGTGACCATTAGGAAAAGAAAGATTAACTCATTAAAGGGGCTGTTCCTAGGGATTGGCGCTTAGCAATGTAGTGCCAGTATTCAAAAAGAGGTCTAAAGAGAAACCTGGGAACTACAGACAGGTAAGTTTAACATCTGTGGTGGGCAAGCTGTTGCAAGGTTCTTGAAGGGATTTTATTCTGGAGTATCTTGGTGAAAGTGACCTTATTACTCCAAATCAGCATGGATTTATGAGGAATCGCTCCTGCCAGACAAACCTAATCAGCTTTTATGAGGAGGTAAGTTCAAGATTGGATCATGGAAGTCATTGTCTATCTATAGCTTGATTTTTCTAAAGCATTTGATACTGTGCCACATAAAAGACTGGTACAAAATATGAGAATGCTTGGACAGGGGGAAAACGTGGTTATCAACGTACTCAGATTGGGTCAACTTTACTAGTGGAGTATTGCAAGGGTTAGTTCTGGGCCCAATTCTCTTTAATATATATAATAATGACATAGAGTATAGATTAAACAGTCAAATCTCAATCTTTGCAGATGATACTAAGTAATTAACACAATAGAGGACAGCAGGCAGCTACAAACAGATTTAGATAAATTGGAAGCATGTGCAGTTAAATGGCAAATGAAGTTTAACACAGATAAATGTAAGGTTATGCACATGGGAAGGAGAAATTTGTGCCATAATTGCACACTAAAAAAAGAAATGCTTGGTAAAACTATAATGGAAAAGCACCTAGGGGTTTTAGTTAACAATAAACAACTGCAGTAATCAATGCCAGGCAGCAGCTGCCAAAAAAACAGGATCATGAGGTCAAAAAGTGCATAGGTGCTTATGACCAGGGCATAATTTTACCCCTATACTGGTCAGACCACATATAGAAATTTGTGTTCAGTTCTGGTCACCAGTGCATAAGAAAGACAGAATTGGAGCACATTCAGAAGAGTGCAGGGAGTAGAGTACCCTGAAAGATTGTCAAAGTTAGGTTTATTTCGTTTGGAGAAGAGACACCTAAGGGGTGATCTAATAACTATGTATAAATATATTTGGGGTCAATAAAAAGATCTGTCCCACAATCTATTTATACCCCAGAATGTAAACATTTATCCGAGGGCATCCACTAAGGTTAGAGGAAAGGCAATTCCTCCACGGACATAGGAGGGGATTCTTCTCTTTAAGAGCAGTGAGACTAACAAACTCGCTGCCAGAGGAAGTAGTTCTGAAAAATACACTAAAAATAGTTCAGAAGTGGCCTGGATGCCTTCCTTGCATGTAGTAACATTACCAGCTATGGATATTAGAGCACTGGAAGGAAATAAATAGGCTGAACTGGATGGACTAAAGAGAGTAGGGACTCCAAATCCTAATTATTTGCCCTCTCCCCCTTTTCTTCTTCTTTTCTTTTAATTTTTCCCCTTTTCATTCTCTCTACTTTTTTGTTTTATATGTGTTAAACTGATATATTTAGGTTTTAAGTAAAACAACCTAAGCAAAAGATCAATGGCTACAGGACTGAATAAGTCATGTTATCAGGCCACAACTCCTGAATTAAAATTTACTTAGTGTTGATAGATATATGTGTTAATACAAACCATTATGGATTACTAGATATGAACAGCTTCTGTACAAATTTGTAATGTGTGTTATAATTAGACAGTAAACTCTTATTTAAAGGAGCACTATCGTGAAAAAATAATGAAAATGCATATAAATATGCTGGATGGTGGGTACACCCGACATCAAGAAATACCCAGCCAGGCTTGTTGGAAATCGGGTGATAGGCTCTGTCACCCTGGATTTTATTCCTTCCATGAGAGAATAAACCACAAGCTTGGCGGGAGTTGAATTAAGTTCAGGTTTAAGTGACGCCCCCTCTCATTAGCCAACGTGTTTATATGGGTTTTTGATATTACACAATTTCATGATAGTGCTCCTTTAACCTCCCTGGCACTCCTGTACTCTAGCTGTGTGGGCATGCACAACGTCCTTTTGGGGGCTCCATGCACAGTTAACTAGATTTAGCCTGGGGGTCTGCTCAGCAAAGCTAAGAAGTGACATCACCATCCCTCATAGTGGCCTGATGAACCATTGCTAAGTGTTATTCCAGTATGGTCTAAATATTATTGTTCTACTTTTCAAATTACATTGATTGACATTCATACATTTTGTTGCACCATCTAAGTAATGGAAACACATTTAGTGTGTATTCATTTTATAAAGATAATTTTAATGTGTTGCAATATGTTTTCCACTCTAAATTGCCATATAATAGATATAAAACCTTTTCAATATAAAATTCTTTGTAGCTCATTTCCCACCATTTGCTGGACCATTTATCCAGTGTAACCTTACAAGTTATGTTCTGAATACTAATTTGGGTTTAATGGGACTCTCATACACAGCCAGAGCAATTTTCCCAAATGGCACTTTTTATATTCTGTCACACTGTGCCGAACTGCAGGAATTGACATTTTAGTGCACATGGCAATATCAAGGATAAACAGTAACAATCTGTACTACCACTTTTATGTAGCTAATCAAAATGGATACTCCAAGCTGATAATACATTATTTAATGCTTGCATCCATCACTGCCATGTGTTGCCATAAACTACCTTAATACCTTGTAGTTATGTTTTATAATAGATTCTAGACTTCAGGGCATTATGGCACCAGATGGACTAGCTGGTCAGTAACAAACAGCAGACAGTCTTAGCTTTTGCAAATTTAACCTTGTTCACAATAATGTAACACCTAATTTCTGTTGTAAATTTTGGAGTTCTTCAGGTAGCCTTCTTTCAAAGTCTTATTGAGTTGACTACTACTAATAATATCTAAACTAACCTAATTTAAAGACTAAAAATAGCAATTATTGTGTGTTGAGAATTATCTCAAACCAGAGCCTCCACAAAAATTGCAAAGGCATTTGGATTTCAGCGTGGCTTCCATTTGTGCTACTAAATACTCACTATAATCAGCAGATATTTATTCGTCAAGGTACGCTTTTGTATATTTGTTAGTGTTCCACCCAAATGCACTCTAAATATGGGTATCTATAGATTGATGGACTGATTCAGATTTTTGTTCGCTTTTGTATATTGGTTGTTAGTGTTCCACGCAAATGCATCCTGAATATGGGTATCTATAGATTGATGAACTGATTCAGATTTTTGTTCTCTTGCATTGGTGAGACACACATGGAAAGACTTTAGCAGCTTTAAGGAGGAACAACACCCCCTTGAGAAAACCCTTGGAGGGGTTGGTCTGCCTCTTTATAGGATATCCTGAATATGTATGCCCCTCTATATGGAACCCCCGGATCACTTGGTCTACTCAAATTTTCCCTCATCTTGGCATCCCCAGCATACCGAGCCCTGGCCACATCCCCATACAAGAGTGAACCTAGCATCTCTACTGCCTGAGGCAAACTATAGAAGGATGCCCCTCCAATCCTCAACAAAGAATAGCAGGGGTAGAGAGTAGAAAATAAATGAAAAAGCAGGTCACTTGCCACCCCCTCTGCAGCTCCGTCTCAGGCACCCCCTCACATGGACTCATTACAGGTGCACTCCTGCCAGCATACCTTTAGCTAGCTCTCTTAATGGCTGGTGTGGACATGCCCACAGATAGAAGTGGGACGGGCATGCAGTCTGTGGTTCTTGCTCCATTCAGCTGAATGGAATGGGTGTTGCCGATTGGCTGAGTGGCCTGGGAATGCTCTGTGGGAATGAGGAAAATATTTGTTTATCGGCGATTGTGGAGGATACACATAAAGGGGCATTTCAAATAGGGATGCACTACCAGAGGGAAACAAAACAAAGACTGTCAAATAATTCAAGAATTGCTGTAGATTTTTCAAAGAGGAGTTTTCAAAGAGAATTGTTAGGACCACACTTAAAAAGAGTCACTGTGAAGTGGCAGCATAATTTTGATATATTTGCAAATGTGCCCTCTGTGATTTAACCCCCGCCCCAAGTGACAAAACCGTATCTAGCATGTCAGGAGAAACAGGGTGTTAACTGCCTGCCCTGTGATAGATACAGAGTGGAAAGAGGGGGTTTCCTACCCTGCCATGCCCCACCCTGCCCACTAAGATGGCAACTGCCATCTAGGCTAGCCAATTTAGTTGCCGTCCATTGCCTGCTAATGAAAATGCCATCAGCCGATCGAGATGCTGCCTGCCGATTGAGATGCCGCCCACGAATAGAGATGCAGTCCGCCAATCGAGATGCCATCTGCTGATCGGATGCCGTCCACCGCCCTGTGATTGGAAACTGTACACCACCCACCAATTGGATCCTGTCCACCACCTGCTAATCCAGATGCTGCCCGCCAATCAAGATGCCATTCACCTCCTGCCAATTGAGATGCCGTCCACTGATCCAACACCATCCACCGCCGATCGAGATGCCCTCTGCTGCTTGCTGACTGAGAGGCCACTGTCTGTCCACCAATCGAGATGCCGTTCACCGCCCACCACCTGCCGATCGAGATGCCCTCCACTGCCCGCCAATCAGGATGCCGAAAAGCACCACTGAAATGCCACTGCTAGCCTGCCTGCCATCATGCCCACATATCTGCATGTCCATCTACTCATCCACCTGTCGGCCCACCTTGCAAGTCACCTGTGGCTAGTGCGTGCCTTGCCATTAACCCCCAGCCCCCCATTACCTGCCTCCCCAAAGCCTGGGGGGTAGAAGAGCCCAGGGCAATTTAGACTGTGCGGGCTTGTAGCTGGTTATGCTGTGTAGGTGGCCACACATTTTCTTTCTTTTTAACCCTTAAAAATAAAAAAATTGGGTCGCCCCTGGAAGGGGGGACCCTATGTCATTTTTTTTATTAAGTTCTATAACTCTGTAGGCTTCCAGCAACAACAGGAAAACAGAAACCAGAGTGATCATCGTGGGACTCGGGGATGGATCTATAAGAGGGAAGTATTAAAAAATAAAATAATAAAATATTTTTTCTGATGTGTGTTTGGTGCCTTTTTTCACATTTAACCCTTTGTGAACTGGTAAAGGATCCATGAGACCCCTATACCAGTTCATAAAGATCTGGGTCTGGCAAGACACCTGCGGCTAGCGGGTGACTTGCCATTAACACCTACCTTACCTGCCTCCCCATAGCCCGGAGGGCAGAAGAGCCCGGGGCTATTTAGGCTTTGTGGGCCTGTAGACTTGCACCAAAGCTGACCCTTGCACCATTTTCTACAAGCCCTGCATAGCTGGTCCCCGGGCTGGTTATACTGGCCTCACGTTTTTTTTTTGGATCTGCTTCCAGCCGAAGAACAGAAACCAGAGTGATCATCGTGGGACATGATGTGTATGTCTTTTTTCACATTTAACCCTTTCACCAGTTCACATGGCTCTGGTCTGGCAAGTCACGTGCAGATCACAAGTGACTTGCCATTAACCCCTAAACCCCCATTACCTGCTACAGGGAGGGGGACCCCATGCCAATTTTTTAATAGTTTTTTTATAACCCTTATATTGTGGATAGTGGTTGTAATTTACTTGTAAATGTTATACAGTGCTCTTTTCAGTTTGGGGGGGTCTCCTGGAAGGAATGGGGAGCTACCAATACATATGCGGTACTATTGTAATCGGGAGAAATAGGGCTTTCACATGCAATATGGTTTTCTTGAATAAAATTATTTTTTATTGAAAATAAACTAGACAATATTAAAAAAAAACTATTTTTATGTTTTTTTAAACATAGGGAAATGACCTGTCAACAGAGGGTGAAAAATCTCAAGTAGGTTGGCAGTTAAAAGGGTTAAAAGTACCTGCATGTTGCATGCTGGGTATTGTTCTGTTTGGGGGACCTTGTGATTTCAGATTTAGCTTTTTTTTTGTTTGATAGTTTTTAGGGAAACCTGTGCAACCAAAGAATTCTTTGAGCGATTACTCCCCACTACAACAAGCTGGCTACGCCTACAAAGCTGTGTGTACTTTTTAGGGAATATATGGTTTGTGGGGGGTATTTCAAATGTAAAGGGTTGCTTTGGTTTAAAAATCACGAGGTGCGCACTTTGTCATTAGAGCTGAAATTTTCAATTAAACATGTGATTTCCTTTGGGGTGTTTGCCAACTTGTATATTGTTTTGTTCAGGGGACCTTGCTTTTTCAAATTTAATTTGTTTTTTTTTCTTGATTGTGTATAGTTTTTTTAGGAAAATGTGGCTTTTATTCTGCATTTTTATTCTTTTTTTAGGGAAACCTTGTGCAACCAAATGATTTAGAAAGGGATTACTTGTAGAAAACTGTGCCCATGTCAACAAGCCTGGTATTTCAAATGTAAAGGGTTGTTTTTCTTGAAAAACTGCAAGGTGAGCACAGCAGTTGTATTTTATCTGAAAATCTCCTAAAGCACTATTTCAGTTTGGGGGAGTCTCCTGGGCAGGAACGGAAATGGGGCTTTTACATGCAATATAATTTCATTGAAAAAAAAAATGATTTACAAAAAAACACTACAAATTTTAAAAATACATTTGTTTGCACATATTTCACCCACACATTTTGAGAATATATTAAAACAAGGGCAAACAAAAGACATTTCATGTTAAAGCTCAGTGCTGAAAAAAAACAATACATAATTTTCCTGGGAAATCCCTTCTAAAATCACAGTTGAACATGTATGGCGCAAAATATTGAAAAATGGTCTGGCAACAGAGGGTGACAAAATCTCCAGAAAGGCTGGCAGTTAAAGGGTTAATTCCAAGTCTAGGGCAAATGTAAAAAAAAACTGTAAACCACCAGCCTAAAATCGAAATCCTACATGTCACACACACATCCACCGTATATATACACAGTATGTGTATGTGCAAAAGTAGGTACATAGTTCTCATTATGTTTATCTGAAAAACAAAATCTTTCAAAACATTAAAAGACACAAAACTTTGACTAGAAAAAATAATATAAAATAGATATAATAAATAGCAAATAACTTAGTGTAACTCTTACAACTATATACCTACTTTTACACCAAGCCCCTCCCCCTCCACATAAAATAACATACAAAATGTAATTTAGCTGCTGGTTTCTAGAATTGTCAGATTATGCCTGTTATGATCATTTTGAAAAATACGTTGCAAATGAAGGAACCAGGTCAAAAAATGGAATAGCTCAGTGGATGTTATTGGCATTATTTTATGCTTTGTTCCATGCATGTTGTTTAAAATGCAGCTATTATTAGAAATCAGTGATCTCTCCAAAATGTTTCATGAAGCACTGCCAATCAAACGCCTGTTACAGAAACTAATAGAGGGCTTCTGTTTTCAAGCTTCTTGTAGCTGCTGACATTTTCATTGCTGCCTTGATTTTGTATTATGAAGTAATTTTGTATTCAAGAATGGACACAGTAAAATATTTTAAAACACATTTTCTGTTCATTCATCAGTATTAACATTAAATAAAACATTCAGGTAATTAATATATTCCCCATAATGTTATTTGCATTTCCAAATAAATTGTGTGGCTTTACCAACATCAAAGAAAACACAAATTCTCTACTCAAATGTATCTCCCTGCAGCACATTGCACCCAGTCTGGATCCTCAAAATATATTCCATTCTGACTTCCGTTAGTAGCTTCTCTTTCTTTGTCCACAGTTTTACTTTTATCCAGTAAATACAATGTGAAAAGAACCCTGTAACACATCAAAGATTTTATGGGAGTAAGTAAGTTGGCTTCCACCTCATTCTGTTAATTTTCCCTTGTGTGAGGATAACAGAAGACCAAAAAAATGGTGTGGCATGGTCGATTAATATATACAAAAAATGGGACATAGACTACCAAAATAAATATTTTTTTAATTAATTACATTTATTATTGAAAAAATACCCATATTAAAAAAGCATTAAAAAGATCTACGGTATATAGATCAGCAAAGGGTGGCAATAATGTATCATAACAATCAAAAAATGGATGTAATACCAAAATATCTTAAACAATAAATAACAACCCTCCTCAATATTCACCTACATGAACATAAAAATTTCTTTGTGCTATAAACAAAATCTAAATTGAGACACCTAAGAGGTTAATACATGTTTTCTTTTTAAAAAATCAAAGCAAAAAGACCTGTGGTCCTTACAATTTCCACTGCAATATGCTATATAACCAAGCCAAGCAGTTTGAAAACCCATTCAGCCGCTTTGTCAATGGGACAATGTTCTATGCTCCCACTGCTCCTGGAATAGCACAGTTTCCATTATCATGATTGCACAGTTGGTATCTGCAATCACAGGAGTGCTTCTTGGCATCTCACTGCTGCAAAAGCTGCCGGTTCACAAACCTGGAAGTGTTGAGATATGCAGTCGTTTCCATGAACACTATAGGATCAATGCATGGATGTGCACTAAAAACCCACAAAACATGCGCCATTGAATCTACATGTGGAAACTTGCCCCTTGGCACACAACTTCTGCCAACGTGCACCAAAATGGCGCACGTGCAGATCGCACAAAATGGTATGCGCAAAGTGCAATTGAAAGATTCGGCTTCAGGCGCAAACTTTCGCATTGCATCTGAAATGAGGGGCAATTTCTGTGCACATTGTGCTGCCTAAGCCAATCAATGGCCCCCATGTATCTCCCCTTTCTTATCTATTTAGTATTGGCGATTGCGCATTGCCGAGGCAAGAGAATGGCGATTAACAGATAACACTAAACTCTCCAGCTCCATTGTCAATAGAGAATTGCCATTTGCACACTAGTGACAACACAGGAGAATGTTTGTTATTTGTTGACAACACAGGAGCTGAAAAATTAGCTCTTCATCTTCTGTGTTTTCACTAGCAAATGGCTATTTGCTACAACACCAGAGATGTCGAGCTACCTCTACAGCTCCTGTGTTGACTTAGAATGTCTGTTCTCCATTTGACAACACAGGAGCTGCAAAATTAGCTCTTCATCTTCTGTGTTTTCACTAGCAAATGGCCATTTGCTACAACACTGGAGATGTCGAGCTACCTCTACAGCTCCTGTGTTGACTTAGAATGTCTGTTCTCCATTTGACAACACAGGAGCTGTAGAGTTAGTTCAACACGGGCTATGCGGGCTTGTAGCCTGCAGGATCAGGGGCCACAAAAGCTGGCCCCTGCGCCCTGTTTCTACAAGCCCTGCATAGCTGGTCCCGGCTGGTTACTTCAGGTAAGGGGGACCCCATGTCATATTTTTTTGGATTTTAAGGGTTTTTAACCCTGGGAGGGGGGACCCTATGTTATTTTTTTTTAATTAAGCCCTTTATGCTCTGTCGGCCAGCAACTATAAAAGGCTTCCAGCAGGTGAGCAGAAGCCAGTGATTGGGAAGGGACACAGTGCAAGATGGATGGGAGATAAGTATTAAAAAAAAATGAATAATAAAATATTTTTTTCTCTATGTGTGTGGTGTGTTTTTTTTCCCAGTTCACAAGGCTGGGGGCTGGCAAGTCACCCGTGGCTAGGGGGTGACTTGCCATTAACCCCTGGCACCCCCATTACCTGCCTCCCCAAAGCCCAGGGAGGGGCAGAAGAGCCTGTGGCCATGGGCTATGCAGGCTTGTAGCCTGCAGGGCCAGGGGCCACAAAAGCTGGCCCCTGCGCCCTGTTACTACAAGCCCTGCATAGCTGGTCCCGGCTGGTTACTTTGGGTAAGGCGGACCCCATGTCATTTTTTGGGGGGAATTTTAAGGGTTTTTGACCCTTAAAAATCCCCCCAAAAAATGACTCTATGTCATTTTTTTTCTCGATTTAACCCTTTGTAGTGTGGATGGTGTATTTTATTTTTAATGTTATAAAGTACTTGTTTCAGTTTGGGGGGTCTCCTGGGCAGGAGCAGAGGGCTACCGATAAATATGTGGTACCGTTCTAATTGGTAGAAATGGGGATTTCTCATGCAATATGGTTTTCTTTAATAAAATACATTTTATATTTAAAATAAAGGAGACAATTTTCTAAAAAAAAATGTATTTATTTATTTATTTTTTTACTTAATAATAATATTTAAAAAAAACAAGACATTTTATGTTAAAGCCTAAACTCTGCTGCAAAAAAAATATAATTTTCCTGAAAATTCCATCAAAAACGGCACAAAAATGACGCAAAATGGGGAAAAATGACCTGTCAACAGAGGGTGACAAAATCTCAAGTAGGCTGGCAATTAAAAGGGTTAAAAGTAGCTATGCATATTGGGTATTGTTCTATTCGGGGGACCTTGCACTTTCAGACTTTTCATGTTTGCATATTTATATTTTAGGAAAAGGTGTTTTTATTCAGCTTTTTTATACACAATTTTTTAGGGAAACCCTGCGCAACCAGAGAATTCTTTGAGGGATTAATTCCAGAAAGATGAGCCCACTACAACAAGCTGGGTACGCTTGTAGCTAAACATGTGTACTTTCAGGGAATATGTGGTTTATGGGGGATATTCCAAATGTAAAGGGTTGTTTTGGTTGAAAAATCGCAATGTGCGCACTTTGTCTGCAGAGCTGAAATTTTCAAGTAAAATCACTGTTACGCACATGCTTTACTTTGGGGTGTTTGGCAACTCTTCCCTTGACAGTAGCTATGCATGTTGGGTATCGTTCTGTTCGGGGGACCTTGCCTTTTCAGATTAAACTTGTTTTTTCTTGTTTGTATATAGTTTTTTTAGGAAAATGTGGCTTTGATTCTGCTTTTTTATCCTTTTATTAGGGAAACTCTTTGCAACCAAAGATTACATTGAGGGATTGCTTCCAGAAAAATGTGGCCACATCAACAAGCCTGGTACGCCTAGAAAACTTGAGGTGTGTACCTCCAGAGAATATATAGTTTGTTGGGGGTATTTCAAATGTAAAGGGTTGTTTTTCTGGAAAAACTGCAAGGTGCGCATAGCGCATATCGCAGTTGTATTTTATCTGAAAATCTCCTAAAGCGCTGTTTCAGTTTTGGGGGAGTCTCCTGGGCAGGAAAGGGTGTCTACCTATACATATGTGGTACCGCTGTAACCGGGAGAAATTGGGATTTCACACCCAATAAGATTTTTTTGACAAACTTACATATTTTTATTACAAAAAACACTACAAATTGTAAAAAATAGATTTTTTTTAATTTTTTTTTTCACATATTTCACCCAAAGTATTGATAATACACCTAAAAAATGACATTTTCATGTTAAAGCCCAGACTATGCTGAAAAAAACAATATATAATTTTCCTGGGAAATCCCTTCAAAAATCACATTTGAACATGGGGAGCGCAAAATAGTGCAAAATGGTCTGGCAACAAAGGGTGACAAACTCCAGGTAGGCTGGCATTTAAAGAGTTAATAGAAAATGGCTCTTCACACCGGAGCGACGTTCCAAGTCAACACAGAAGCTGGAGAGTTAGCTTGGCATCTCCAGTTGTCACTATAGAATGGCCATTTGCTGACAACGCAGGACATTCTCCCATGTTGTCACTAGAGGTGATGTTGAGCTAACTCTACAGTTCCTGTGTTGTGTGCGAATGGCCCATCGCTAGTGAGAACACGGTAGATGGTGAGTTAGCTTTTCAGCTCCTCTGTGGTCACTAGAGAATGTCCATTTGTAAACAACACAGGGGGACTAACAAAATATAAAAGTGCTTTTTGTTAAACATATGTAATTTTTTCTAATACAAGTCCCTGATCTTAACTTATGGTTTGTCTCAAACATAGCTCCCTGAGTGCTGCAGGAACTGTTGGAGGTCCCGAATCAGGCGGATTCCTGCAATCGTCCAGCCACTTGACTATTAATTAGCCGTTCAAACAGGCACGAAACTATTATTATTCCCTTCTTTTTCTTTTTACTCTCCTTGTGTGTGTTATGTGTTGTTGTTGTTGTTGTTTTTTTACTTTTTTATTTGTTGGCCTTAACACTCTACTGTCCATGTTTGACATTTTGGATCATTTAGGTGTGTATGCCATGTGTCCCTCAACTTCATTTGCCTAACCTTAGTCACCCACACTCTTATATGTTGGGCTGAAGTATCTCTTAAGTTGCTGGTGCTAGTGTAAGCCATTAGAAGGCACGTTCCCTAAACTGTTTGTTGTCCCCTTGCTGTTCTGGTTCTGTCTGTTTACAGTTTCCCTTTTGTCTCGTTCATTCACTCTTTGCTTTTCCTTTTGAGTCTTGTCATTAAGAGAATGTCCAATCTCATGATTCCTGTGTAGGGGAAAGACAGACATGAGCAAAAAACATGAGTGCCACAACGTCACAACAACGCAAGCGCAGACAGGGCTCAATGGAACACAAAACACAAAGTTATTGAACAGATTGGGAAGGGAGGAGGGAAGATATAAACAAGCACAGTACTAAATATTTGACAGAGGAAACTGTTTAGATCCACTTGCATAAACCAAAGGCAGGCCAAAAAGCACAAATGGAGCACAAAAGGAAGAGATGAAGCCAGTTAGTCTGGGATATGAAACACACAACAAACTTGATATACAGTAGCAGGGAGAGAAACTATAACAGCAGCAAACAATGGGCAACTAAACAAATACACTCACTGATATTTGTACTCGTCAGCTACAGGTGCCACAAAGGAGACATGTGTGCAATCAATCATTCCAAGCACATTTGGAAAATTGGCCTGCGCAGCAAAGCCCAACTTCAGGGCATTTCACTTGCACAGCACGTCTCAGCAAAGAATGGGATATCCCCACTGAGAAGGTCTGCAGTCTCTGGAAAGAGCCATTCTCTAAAAATTACTGGCAGCCAACCAGTCTGGTCATAACTGCAACTGACTGCCCCATTCTTGTGGTTGGGGCCAACAATGGCTGCAGGTAGGCATATAGGTCCTGAAGGGGATGACGGTCCAGGCGGGTGAGCTCAAAAAGTGCTAGAAGGTTTTTTGAAACAATTAGAGAAGTTTTCGCAAGCCAGACATGCTGTAATTTCCACAATTCTTCCACGTAATCCTTGGAAGACTCTATTATGACAACAAGGAGCAAAGAAAACAACCCAAAACACAGCATTCCTCCTCCTCTGAGCTAGAGCAAATTACTGCTCAGAACCTCACGCTTTTAAACTAGCTGAGGTGATTAATTAAGGAAAAAAATCATGTGGAGGCACAAGATTTTGGGTGTAAATTGTAGCACGACATGTATCATTTTAGGCACAAGTTTCTGCCTCTGCCCAGGCATGGGGCCCAAACCTACTCATTCAAATTACGCCTGAAAATTTGAGTGTCATGAATTATGCGAAACCAAACTAGGTGCAAAAAATAGGCGCAAAGACATTGACACATGACCGTGAATCAACCTGAATGATAGTGAGGGCTGAGGTGACGTTAGGCGCCAACCTGGGCATAGCCATATGCCATCCTCATTAGTGTAAGTGTTAAGGGTGGCTATATCGCTGTATATTAAGTATCGCGCTGCCTTTCAAGACTTGAAGTGAAGTGAAACAGAACTGTGCAAGTGATAGTAAACATGAATAAAAATATAGAAAGTGAAATTGCTTAGAGTGCTCAAACCAACAATAACCAACAAGGTGGGTGAAAAGTGAAAAATAAGAATGTGAATAAATATCAAAGGAATGTCATCACATATAAAACGGGAATTAAGGGTAAACCAAAGCAATTGACCAGGCCATTTTAAGGAGCAGAGAACGTAATATATGAACTATATGGGATTAACCCTCTTCCATTTCCACTAATATAATAATTATTAACCCCCCCCCCCCAAATATCCAATTAATATGTTTAGTATACATAAACTCTTAAATCATTTCAAGTAATGACTTAGATCATATAGTAAACTTCAATCGTAGGTAGTTATATGTGTTATCACCTGTGGGGATCACCTGATCCAACAGGTTAGTATGCCAATATATCAACCAAATGTGGCTACATCACATACCATTCCAACTTTAGACATTGATCTGTTCTGTGAACTAGATTATTTTCAGTGGTAGCAGGACCAATGTTGCAGTGGTTATAATTACAACTTGGATACAGCTCCTGTTGTTGACTATATATTGGGCTTGTTTCTAGTTTGACATTGCACATTGGTCTTTAAAGGAGCATGATCGCAAAATGTAATATTAAAAATCCATATTAACATGTCGGCTAATGAGAAGAAGGGTACTTATATATCTAAAACTAAACTAAACCAAACTAAATAAAACTTCCGCCAAGCTTGTAAAGCTGGATATTTCTTGATGCCAAGTGTATAAATGACCCCTCCTGTCACTATCCAACATATTTATATTTAAATGTTTTATATTTATAAATATAAATAAATATATTTATATTTAAATGTAATATTTATATTCTTTTGTTTTATCATTGGGCCATTTCTTGTGATATTGCTCCTTTAAGGTGCTGCTATAGGCTCTAAGGGGGTGATTTACTAACTACCTCACTGTTTTCCACAGGTTTATGTCACGTTTACTATATTAACAAACAAAATGTGCCATGTTTGACTACACGTCTTTTCTGTATTTACTTCTGGGTCAGTGTACTTGGGTGAATGCAAGTAAACAATTGTTCAGTTCTCCAGCTTTTAGCAAGATCCTTAATGAAAAAAAATTTAATATACTTTTTTGCCAGTTTAGATCACTTTTGCATCTGTAGCTGATATTTTGAGCTTGAATGTCAGAACTAGTATTTGAAAAACCACGAATTAACTGTTTCCAAACAAACAAGATAAACAAGCAACTCAAGAGACACCACATATATTCTAAGAGACACACCAAGCTGTAAAAAAATTATTTCAGCAACATTTCACTAATTTTCAAAACCAAATACACAGCTGTAGTTCGCCATCTTGTGCCAAACCATTTTTCTAAGTTAACCCTCTCTTTCAGACAGGCAAAGTGCAGCATAACTCAGAAAAACACCAACCAATAGTCAGTTTCCTTACATTCCTTAAGTTTCCTTATACTGTTTACCAGAATTATGGCTCAGATCACAGCTATGATCCCCAGTTGCTGCACACACAGCTAAACGCTGAGCGAAATGACAGAAACCAGCGAATGACATTAATCAGGCCCTAAATGTAAATATATATCAAGTTGCAAGGTGGTGTTGCTTGCACATTGTCCATTGATGTGGGATCAAATATTTTATGAGAATAAGGACAGTATCCTGCTTTCTTTTTAAATAAGGCATGAGTTACAATTAGGAAAAGCTATGTAAAGGGAGGAAGTTAGAACATGATTTGCGCCTAAAACTTCAAGCAGACCAATGTGCCTACAGTATTTACGTTTATTAGTGATTTATATAAAGTCAAGTCAGAGGGTATATTTACTGACTTTCTAAGTGTTAATACCCAAAGATTAAGGCCCTTATTAAACAAGGGATAGCGCCAGGTAGCGAATGGTGAGCGAACGGTAATGACGCTCACCGCCACGAGAACGCCAGCTCCCCTCCGCAATCACACATTTATCAAGCCGATCCTGCTTAGCGACTGACAGAGCGCCAGATAGCGAATCATTCATCATTATTCCAGCCTCACCCCACAGCGCCAGCGAGCGGCCTTGAACAGCGACAGGTATGACCTCTCGCTACCTGGCGCTCTCCAATGCATTTCAATGGAGCAATCTTTAAATATTCTTAATTAATTGCTATTAATGTTTTTTTTTTTTTTTTTTAAATGTCAAAAATTCTGTGACCACTTCTGCAATGTTAGATATTTTTTTTAAGGTAAAAAAAAAAAAAATTGTGCAGAATTGATATTACAGGTCTGATATTAATGTATTCATATTACAAAATGTTTTGAAAAACATGTTTTTTTTTCTTCAAAAAATATGGTTGTTTGGAGGTTAAAAAACTACTTTTAACCCATCGCCGCCAGCGCCCTGGGGTTTAAACAAGCATTTCACAGCGCGAGAATATTTTGAGCGCGATTTGTTAATGAATATGCTGGGAGCTGTTCGCTATGGCCATTCGCTGTCATGCGCTCCCATACAGCGCGGAACCTGTCAAACAGTGACTCCTAACCCCGTATTCAACATTAACGCACACCGACGGGGTCGCTGTCAACAGCCGAACAACGGCCAAGCACAGCGAATACTAGCGTGCGCTGTGAAAATAACGCTACTGTTGCTCATCTGTCGCTACCTGGCGCTATTAATGAATCGGCCTCCCCGACTTAAAACAATTTCTAAAAATGGAAAATCATTCATTTAGCATTTATTTAGGCATTAGTATGCACTGCAATAAATGCTTATCACAGGAGAACCCATGCATGAGCCATGGGATGCCACTATAAAGCAGACCAAAACCCAGAGGACTGTAAATTTTGGGGTTTGTTCCATTTTAAGATATACCTAACCATTTTCTTTGAAGTTTATCTGAATGGAAACCTGGAAATGGTTCCATGCTGCAGGTCTACCTGTCCTCTCTTGCTGAAGGTTTCCCTCTCACACTAGCCTGCAGTTGTTGTTTGCTCCACCACCAGGCACGTCTCTCCTTTGTTTAGGGATCCTGTAAAAATTGCTTGAGGGGCTATTAAGGGACTATATACACGAATAAGAAGAATGAAAGATCTTAGGTATGAGGAAAGATTGCTAGAATTACATTTGTTTAGTCTTGAGAGGAGACGACTGAGGGGGGACATGATTAACTTGTTTAAATATATAAATGGACAATACAAAAATTATGGGGAACCACTATTTCAGGTATAATCCTCTCTAAAGACAATGGAGCATTCCCTTTAACTGGAAAAAAAAAGAAATTCCGGCTCCGGAGGCGACAATCATTCTTTACCATAAGAACTATAAATCTGTGGAATATCCTCCCACAGAAGCTTGTTACAGCATCAACTGCTGACAGCTTCAAAAAGGGATTAGATGCTTATTTAGAAGAAAATAGCATTAACAGTTACTATTAGCTGTTATCAGTAAACTAAATAAAATAAGATAAAAAATAACTTCCCCTACCCCCATACCCTTGGTTGAACTTGATGGACATATGTCTCCATAACTATGTAGGAGTCCTCCTGCCAGGGAGGATTTAGGTCAGTTGAGTGGGACTGTCATACTAAACTTTGCGAGTTCAGGTTACCAAACCCCAAACCCAGCCAGAAGTCCATGTTCGAGTTTAGAAACAAATTATATTGCACAGCCTGATTAATTAATCTTGTTTACTTGCTCTTTGAGTTGGGGTCCAGCCTGAACACAGAAAAGCTGGTTGATGGGATGCTGGGCACTCATGGGAGCCGACGGCCATCTTTTTGTAGCCCCGGCTGGGGCCAAATTAAATGCCTCTGCCAATGCTCTGTCACCACTGCTGCTGAGGAAGAGGATAGGGCTGAGGTGAGTTAGGGCAGCATACTTGCTGTTGCACACTCTGCACCCCCCCCCCACAGCCACCCCCAAAGATTGGGTCCCCATTGATTTCAAAATTTGGCCCCCTACCACATGTTTTGAACATCTGGCTAGAAGTAACCTAAACTTTAGGTTTCCATTTTGGGTATTCTACCTTACCTGATAAGCACATCCATGTCCTCAGAATCCTTGTCCAGATGGGCACAAGGAGCAGGGAAATGCCATATTATCTTCTTCTTTCCTATCTGTGAAGCTCCCAGCATCCAAAACTCCTAGCTTGCACCTGCACATTCAAGAGCCAAAAGCTGCAATATCAGAAAATCAGTAATAAGCAGTGGCAGATGAGGTTGAGTGATTATAGAGTGGTTCTGCTCTTGTCCATCACCAGGGAATTATCCAGCAGGGGGCTGGGTTTTGGCCCCAAAAATGGATATTATGAAACAAGGATGAATTGCAGTGATTGATTTACAGTTACTTACAGGGGGGCTCCACTAGACACTCTGCTCAGGGGTAGCCATCAAATCTTAATCCAATCCTAGGTTTTGTATCAATATATAGTAGTGGTTGCCCCTAATCTGATCCAAGTAAATGTATATGCTTTGTGGCAAAGGGTAAAGAATTCAAGAAGAAGGAGCCCACCAAAGGTAACCAAAAATTAAAATGTAGCAAGTGCACAACATTTATGTCAAATTAACGATCGTTCTTTGAGTGGTAACTAAAACAAATATGATACCCTTGTTTACCCCATGACACATTCTACAAGATTGTAAGGTCAAAACAAATGAATTCATCTTTCCTTTTATTAGGCCAAACACAATACAGGTACAATGTGTTAAACATGTGTTGCGCTTGCGTTACCATAGCCTTTTTTTTGGTGTGTTCTAGCATTGCGTTAAAATACTGCACACAACCTTATTCTCAGTGTGTTGCACAATGCAGCGTATATACTGTCTGTAAACTGGCCCATTAAAAATAATGGACAGCATTTTCCCTTGGGTTTTTATTGTGTTGCCCAATGCAGCACAATCTCATAGGTGTGACCAGAGCCTTAAACTGATATGGATGGCTTAATAAAGAAGCGTCAGTCCCACACAGCAGCACTTTTTTGGCCTCAGCGGCACTCAGTCTGGGATTTAAGAAAGGGCTGCACCAAAAAGGCTGCAGTGCGGGGCGCTCTGGTTGAAACACTGGGATTAGTTTAATTGAAACCCAGTTCTGAGATGTCAAAAAAAAATTGGGGGGGTTTATTAAAATTGATTTTAATGGCTTCTTTTGCTTAATAATGTGTAATTTGGACAACAACTTAAAGCGGACCTTCACTCTGAATAAGAGTCTATCTTATATGTTTCCCACACCCTGTACATACAGATTGCCCACATTAAAAATCATCCTACCTGCATCTACTGCATGTTATGAGCCTTTAAACATCCAAGATGGCGGCTTATGGAAGCCGCCATCTTATCAGGCAGCCTGCAAACAGGAAGTGCCGCAGTCAGGTGTGCTGCTCTGCATTCTGGGACTGCTGACCTTTACCTGACCCCAGTTCTGCTCTGTTTGAGCAAAACACAGCTATAACCCGCCCCCCTGTACCTTATCCCACTCTCCTCTCCTCAGTAAATGTGGTGCTTCTGAGTCAAGATGGCGGCGCCCGTATCCTAAATTCCTGAACAGAGTTGCAGCCCAGTGGGGGAAAGAATAATAAGTTAGTGACTAAAAATGTAAAATATATTAATTTTAGATGCTGGGGAACCGTTTTTTAAGAGTTTGGGCTTTTCATTAAATCACGCTGAAGGTCCGGTTTAAATGCACCATAAACACACTGTAAAGTTTGTCCCCTTTGAGCCCCGCAGTGATTTCTTGTAATTCTAATGGTGAAACGCTGACCAGCATGGGAAAAATACAATGCTGGGAAAGTACAGCTCCAAAGATTTCAGGGCGGGAAAAATTATAAATATGATGTTGAGCACCAGAAAAAGGGGGTCCAAAGAGGTGCTCAATGGTGCTGGGATAATCGCCAGCCGGGTCCAGCAGGCGCTGACGTAGGCCAGCCAATACCTACCACAGCAATCAAAGCTAATTAGTTAGCGTTCTGCACAGTGACTGTTAGCGCCAATGTAGTACACAGCACAACGTCAGATAAGACCAAAATGCCGGAGCTCCAACTGGCCCTATGGCCACAAAAAAGATGCTATATGGTGCACATCAGAAATAAGCACAACTGTAAATAATTAATTTTCATAGACAGGGAAGAATAGGACTCCAAATAAAGTGCAAAAGTTAGGTGATGTGGACAACAAATTATTTTCTCTGAACCTCACCACTGTCAACCAAAAATATGATACCATGGACTTTTAAAGCAGTAATGGTATGTTCATTGAGATGATAATGAAGATGAAGTTGTGTAGTAGTAAAGCATTCATAAGCTTAAAATACATCTTTACATTTTTTTTACGTTTATGAAAGCTGCAATACTTGATAGTTACTTGAAAAAGCTTCCAATTATATTATGTTGTATTAAATGTGTGCTTAATAGCAAAGCAGCAATAGTTTGTTTATTAAGGCATTCAGCCAGAAAATAGCTGACACCTTTAGATCATATTTCCTAGCAACATCTGCAAAATAATTTTACTAGTAACCACTTTTTGAAAACAAGAAAAATAAAATTACTTAATCGGATGTGGACCTGATCGCTACACAAGGATGTGGACCTTATTGCTACACAAAGTAAAGAGAAAGTCCGCCACTTACTCAAGAAAATAGTATTAAACTAAAATATATTAATCAAATAATCAAATAACTATACATTTCATGTTTAAATGGACCCTGCAGTCAAAACTGTTAGGCAGTTGGGGCATCCCAGTGAGGGATGTCTCACTGTTCATGCTGCTGCTGTAAGCCCTATATCATGCATTTTTTTCTTACCTACCTTATACCTACCTACTTACCAGCTCCTGCTGCCTGATTGCCACCCCAAGTAACTGCTGGTGACCAGAGAGGTTTGCTGGGCAGGCAAACAGAGCTGTGCTGCCACTAAGTGGTCATTGGTGGTTACATGGGGCTGTGAACCTGCAGGTGAATATGCTAATGGTGCTACTGCCTGATATAAGCCTTACAGCAGCGTTATATGTGACAGGGTATCCCTCAATTGGATGCTCCAGGCTCTCGATTACATTGACCCTCTAGTAATTGTTGACTGAAGGGTCGATTTAAAGAAATACTGTATAGTAACATAGTATGTAAGGCTGACTAAAGTCTTTAGTCTATCTAGTTCAGTCTGTTTATCTCTTTCCAGTGGTCTAGTAGCCATAGCTGGAAATGTTATTACATGTAAGCAATGCATCTAGGCCACTCCAACTCTTTAACTGTATCCTTCATAACCACTTCCTCTGGCAGTGAGTTCCATAGTCTCACTGCTCTTACAGAGAAGAATCCCCTCCTATGTCGGTGGAGAAAGCACCTTTCCTCTAGCCTTAGTGGATGCCCCCGGGTTATGGTTACACTCTTGGGTATAAAAAGCTCATGGGACAGATCTTTGTATTGACCGAATATATTTATACATAGGTATTAGATCACCCCTCAGTATGCAAGACTTTTTGTTAAGGTTAAATAATGTAATAAAATAAAGAAGTACACATTTTATGTAGTGACCTCCTATAACAATTAGCTAAAATTGGGTATGTTTGTCTGATCAATTGACCTAGGATGTGTTTTTCTGTCCCGCTGTGAGATGACAAGCAATCAATCATAGATGTATAGGTGTGGTGATGACATCACTACCACTCACACCTGTGGCAATGAATTAAGAAGGCGGGGCTTACAACTAATCAGGAGACATTAGGTGGGAGTAATATGAAGTGGGAGGAGCAAAAATGCTGCATGCGGAGGCAAGTTAGGGGATGTTAGTTAAAAAGTGGGTCTTGGTCCGATGTAAACCTAATTTTTGTTTAGTTTTACTCTTTTGAAAGAGTAGTAAATATTTATCTACTGTAGCTGCATCTAATATCTACCTGAATAGTTATTGCCATAGGTCATTTCTATAGGTGAGTTTTAAAATATCAACATGATATTTATATATCCAGGGATGACTTAAAAATGTTCTTAAAGTGGACCTCCAGTCAAAAAAATCAAAGTTTAATAAATTGGTCCCCTAAATCCCATCTATCACAATCAGTGATGCAATAAATTTGAAAGGGCTTAACTCCATTTTGATGTTGTGGGATAGCAGTGAGATTTTATGCTATTGAACTGCATGGAGGCAACCATCTTATCACAATTCTGACATGCCTGCTTGTGAAAAATTTAGTCCTACAAAATCAAAATGCCCCAAAAGCTCTTTAAAATAACCTCTAGCCAGAAATAAAAACCCATCAGCTCTAATGAATCAGCACTTCTCAGAAAGCTCAGAAACACTGTATCAACATTGTAAACAACTACACAGCAGCCAAACCCATTGACTAACATTAACTGATATACAGAGGCTGATTTAGGACTAGTGCCATGTGAGCGTCTGTGCAGTGCTGCTTAGAGCGACCACTAGTAGACGCTGCAAGCGGGTGTCGGGCGCTGTGACCTAGGTTTGCATGCGGACAAGTAGCGATGTACTATCCTGTTCAGCATTGATAAATGTGATTACTGCAGGGTGCTGTAGAAGCGCACTCCCTGATTCACTGCAGAGCCAATCGCGAACACTAGGGGGTGTCCCATGGTCAAAGCACCCTAGACTCTATGCTACATCTAACTGGACAATGCTGCAGCGAGCGATAGGTAGCGCCAGTTAAGTGCGTCCAGCACTCGGCACTGAAGCCCATATTCAAGTAAAAACTACACACAACCAGCGTCAGCGCTCTAAAACTGGGCGCTGTAGCATAGACCACCAGACACTGTGTGATAAAAGTCTGTTTCTCAACACACCAGCACCAGAGCCAAAACATATGGAATTACATTGTTCAAACGATGTGACAATTACACTGCAATGGCAGACCTGCACGTACAATTCTGCATAAAAATAATTAAAAAAAGAAAAAGTGTTTGTTGTAGAAAGGGATCCAATTCACATGGAGGGAATGAAGCTGCAAAGTCCCAAGGCCGAGGCAAGACTGAGAGGGTCTAGTGCAGCGATACTCAACTGGCGGACCGGGGTCCGAATGCGGACCTCAGCACCAAATTTCCGGACCCCGGCCCTGACCTCAATTTGTAATACTGTGGGGCCAAATAAAAAGCTCCTGTTTTTTTCCCAGTGACCTTTAGGGTTTTGGGATGGGGGCAAGCAGCTTTTTTTTTAGTTTTGCCTGGGGAATCTATAGGCCCTCCCCCAGTGTGTGTGATTTCTTACTATCCATCATTCCCCCCTCCGCGACAGCCCTCTGTCCGGACCTTCATCTCCCACCGAATTCCTTTAAATGGACCTTTACAAGAAGTGGTTGAGTACCCTTGGTCTAGTGGAAAGGTAGTCCAGAAGAAAAATATAATTTAGCTTTTATTCTTCTTGTTAAAAGGTGAAGTGCCCCGGGGTCCAGAGGGGAGAAATGGATACTTATTCCCCTCGATTCAAAGAGCAAAAGTTAATTGATTTCGGATCGAGAATCGTAAGTTTGGGTGGGTGTTAGTCATTTTTTCCTGTTTTTTTGGCCATTTCCGACTCGCACGAGCCTACGTACAAATGCGTATATGCTCTTACGATCATGGGAAGTTCGTTCCTAAACTTTAGGATCAAAACGTAAAACTTAGGATCAAATCCTAAAACTTAGGATCAAAACGTAAAACTTAGGATAATCGGATGTGTTTAGGTGTGATTCAGAGAGCAGTTTTCCAACCTCTAAATCCGTTTTAAAAGAAAGCCACTGCCGACACCTTTTAGCAGTCGGATTGCTGTTCTTGAACAGGTTTTTTGGCTATGTGGAGGAGTCTGCGCGTCTTGAGCTCCAATGAACTGCATGTATCAGCATGGCCGAGCCCATAAATTGTATAGCAATGCATACCTGATTCATGTATGCCTTATAAAAGCATTTTAATGTGGACCTTAATTAGTCCTTTGCATGTAAACCTTTATTTTGCAATATATTTGCGTTAATTAAAGAAACTTATGTCCTTTGTTATTTATTTTTACATTGATGTACTAGAATAATATTTTTAGATTGAATTTATTGGTGTAGTTGTTTACCTTTGCTTTGTTTAATTATTTAAGCACATCTTTGGTCAGATGCATCACACTTACTGAGGAGAGGAGAGCGGGATAAAGTGCAGGATGTGGGTTACTGCTGTATTTTGCACAGACACAGCAGAGCTGGGGGCACGGAAAGGTCAGAAATCAAAGAATGCAGAGCAACACAGTCACAAGGCCCTTTCTGTTTGCAGGCTGCCCGAGAATACCTGAGCCGCCATCTTGGCTGTTTCTAGGCTCATAACATGCTGAAGTTGCTGGGTGTTTTTTAATTTTTGAGAGCAATCTGTATGTAGAGGGTGTGGGTAACCACACAAAAAAATTTAAGTTGTACCATTTGAAGCCAAAATATTAAAATTAAATCCACAAGTAAAAAATGCAAGTTAACTAAAAATTAAACAAAGTAAGATTTACTTATGCAAATGCATTCATTAATGGTTGGTTACTACAAAATGAATGAAATAAAGAAAAATAAGACCAAATATTTAGAATGCACTTTAATGAGGTAAGTTTGTAGTGCGCAGGCGCAAGATCAGAAGGATTTACGTCCAGACAAAAAAGGAAAAAGGGCAAAACCAATGTTGCAACCTGAGAAATGAAACAGAAAATTCAGGATGGAAACTGACATAGGTCTGATTCCCGAACTGCCATACAAACGGACGTACATTTTAGGATAGAAATGTATTAGCTTATAGAATCACTCGCAAGTTCATACGAACGCACGAGCGGACGGGAAAAATAGGATGATCGGCACCAAAATCCAAGCTGTTACATGTTTCTTTGAATCGACCCTATTGTGTACCATAGTTATATATATCTTTCAGTCTTAAGGATAGAGGATGTGAGCGCAGCTCTTGGTTTTATTCATCTATCTGTCATTAATGTGGCGTTTTTGCTTTGTTACCTAATACAATTTGTTTTGTTTCCTAGCAGTCTGCAGCTTTCAAGACAATGGTACAATGGAAAAATGTATTTGTTGCTTGCAACTCTGGTGACTAGAGATGAGCGAACTTTTGAAAAATTCGATTCGACTGATTCGCCGAATTTTCCGACAAAAATCGTTTCGACCCGAATAAATTCGCGACGAATCGCTATTAAAAACGGCTATTTCTGAGCCTCCTACAGCCTCAATAGGGTTGTAAACCATTCAGCCTTGCTGTAACACGCACAGGATGCGTGCTGGGTTTGTTAAATAATACTTTGAAGAAATATCACATGCAGATCAGAGGCATCGCTAATAGAATCGCAGAGCGGCACAATTGCAGAGAGTTGAAGTGGCATCACTATGAGGGGCAGAAGGAGCCCAAATATACACTGGAGTTGGCCTCAGGAGCCCAAAAATTGGATGAATCACACCCTGGAGTTGGCAGAAGTTGGCAGCAGCAGCAGGAGCCCAAATATACACTGGAGTTGGCTTCAGGAGCCCAAAAATTGGATGAATCACACCCTGGAGTTGGCAGAAGTTGGCAGCAGCAGGAGCAGGAGCCCAAATATACACTGGAGTTGGCCTCAGGAGCCCAAAAATTGGATGAATCACACCCTGGAGTTGGCAGAAGTTGGCAGCAGCAGCAGCAGGAGCCCAAATATACACTGGAGTTGGCCTCAGGAGCCCAAAAATTGGATGAATCACACCCTGGAGTTGGCAGGAGTTGACAGTAGTAGCAGCAGGAGCCCAAATATACACTGGAGTTGGCCTCAGGAGCCCAAAAATTGGATGAATCACACCCTGGAGTTGGCAGAAGTTGGCAGCAGCAGCAGCAGGAGCCCAAATATACACTGGAGTTGGCCTCAGGAGCCCAAAAATTGGATGAATCACACCCTGGAGTTGGCAGAAGTTGGCAGCAGCAGCAGCAGGAGCCCAAATATACACTGGAGTTGGCTTCAGGAGCCCAAAAATTGGATGAATCACACCCTGGAGTTGGCAGGAGTTGACAGTAGTAGCAGCAGGAGCCCAAATATACACTGGAGTTGGCTTCAGGAGCCCAAAAATTGGATGAATCACACCCTGGAGTTGGCAGGAGTTGACAGCAGCAGCAGCAGGAGCCCAAATATACACTGGAGTTGGCTTCAGGAGCCCAAAAATTGGATGAATCACACCCTGGAGTTGGCAGGAGTTGACAGCAGCAGCAGCAGGAGCCCAAATATACACTGGAGTTGGCTTCAGGAGCCCAAAAATTGGATGAATCACACCCTGGAGTTGGCAGCAGCAGCAGCAGGAGCCCAAATATACACTGGAGTTGGCTTCAGGAGCCCAAAAATTGGATGAATCACACCCTGGAGTTGGCAGCAGCAGGCAGCAGCAGCAGGAGCCCAAACATTACTTTAAAGAGACCCTGGAGTTGGCTTCAGGAGCCCAAAAATTGGATGATTCACACCCTGGAGTTGGCAGCAGCAGCAGCAGGAGCCCAAATATACACTGGAGTTGGCTTCAGGAGCCCAAAAATTGGATGAATCACACCCTGGAGTTGGCAGGAGTTGACAGTAGCAGCAGCAGGAGCCCAAATATACACTGGAGTTGGCTTCAGGAGCCCAAAAATTGGATGAATCACACCCTGGAGTTGGCAGGAGTTGACAGTAGCAGCAGCAGGAGCCCAAATATACACTGGAGTTGGCTTCAGGAGCCCAAAAATTGGATGAATCACACCCTGGAGTTGGCAGGAGTTGACAGTAGTAGCAGCAGGAGCCCAAATATACACTGGAGTTGGCTTCAGGAGCCCAAAAATTGGATGAATCACACCCTGGAGTTGGCAGGAGTTGACAGCAGCAGCAGCAGGAGCCCAAATATACACTGGAGTTGGCTTCAGGAGCCCAAAAATTGGATGAATCACACCCTGGAGTTGGCAGGAGTTGACAGCAGCAGCAGCAGGAGCCCAAATATACACTGGAGTTGGCTTCAGGAGCCCAAAAATTGGATGAATCACACCCTGGAGTTGGCAGAAGTTGGCAGCAGCAGCAGCAGGAGCCCAAATATACACTGGAGTTGGCTTCAGGAGCCCAAAAATTGGATGAATCACACCCTGGAGTTGGCAGCAGCAGCAGCAGGAGCCCAAATATACACTGGAGTTGGCTTCAGGAGCCCAAAAATTGGATGAATCACACCCTGGAGTTGGCAGAAGTTGGCAGCAGCAGCAGGAGCCCAAACATTACTTTAAAGAGACCCTGGAGTTGGCTTCAGGAGCCCAAAAATTGGATGATTCACACCCTGGAGTTGGCAGCAGCAGCAGCAGGAGCCCAAATATACACTGGGGTTGGCTTCAGGAGCCCAAAAATTGGATGAATCACACCCTGGAGTTGGCAGCAGCAGCAGCAGGAGCCCAAATATTACTATAAAGAGACACTGGGGTTGGCTTCAGGAGCCCAAAAATTTGATGAATCACACCCTGGAGTTGGCAGCAGCAGGAGCCCAAATATTACTTTAAAGAGACACTGGGGTTGGCTTCAGGAGCCCAAAAATTGGATGAATCACACCCTGTGGAGAGTCATGTGGAGAAAAAGTAGCTTAGTTAGTAATATCTACATAAAATTATGAATAAACAAATGCAAAAGTATTGCCAAAGTGAAGTTTTGTTTGAGGGTGTGTTTCCACCTTTTAATTAAATCAGAAACAAGAAGGTATCATTGCCTCTGACTAATTAGCCCTCAAAAATTCTTGGAATTTTTAATCTGGAATCATGTCTGATCCGTCTTATCCGAAGAATATTAATAAAAAGTAAGAGTAACGGAAAGGATTTTTTATCAATACTTACTTGTGGTCCGATGCGGAGGAATGTCTGTAACTGGAGAGCAGCGCCTTAAATCTGTTTTGCACGATCCATCTTTCTTTAGTGTAGGTCTGGCCCCGTCATCAATCTACTGGAATACATCAGGCATTGTTGGGAGGAAAGCTTGGATGATCCAAGCGCCATTCATTTCCACGCAGGGCAGTCTCTGGAAAAAAAAAGTCTGTATAAACCAGGGTCTTTTTCATATAAAAACAAATGGTTATTCTTGCTTGTAAACCATATGTTCCACAGATTTACCAGTCATTGTGTCAGCCAATGAAGCAACTTTGTCTCGAAGTGCTGCAAAAGCAGTCCACTGCATCACAAGTGGCATCTGACACCCCCAGTCAACTGTCTGTCTGTTATGCTTTGGGTTCAGCTCCACTATCCATTGATGAAGATCTGATAATCATAAAATTCAGCAGCTACTGCCCAGCCAAGAAGTGGAGGAGACACTCGCCTCTTCTTCCAGTAGCCGGCAATTAGTGATGAGGAGAGTGTCGTGGGAGGAGGTGTTGCAAGCCGAGGTAGTGGAAGAGGGTCCCTGGAGTCTGCGGCGGTGGCGGCGGCAGCAGCAGCAGATTATTGCGGACTGTTGTTCGGAAAAATCAGCTACTCAGCGATGTGGCAGTGTTTCATGCAGCATCCTGGGGAGAAAAAGTAGGTTAGTTAGTGTATATACATAAAATTATGAATAGACAAATGCAATAGTATTGCCAAAGTGAAGTTTTGTTTGAGGGTGTGTTTCCACCTTGTAATTAAATCAGAAACAACTAGCTATCATTTGCCTCTGAATAATTAGCCCTCAAAAATTCTTGGAATTTTTAATCTTGATGTCTGAGGGATTTCTCCTCTCAGACAGCGTCACCATAAGTCCAGCCTGCTGCATTACACTTGGAAGAACATCTTGTTTGCGCTGCGACAAGGAAGCCAAAGTCATGCGTCCTCACATGGCACACGTGTTCAGTCTAGTTTTTAAGTCTTGCCCCCATCTGAAAGAACAACAGGAAAGAAAGTTAGCATGCACTTCTGGCACTCCTACACCACGAAGCACAACCCTATTGAGCCTCAGCGTCACAACGGTGTACCCCACCATAGTCTGATTTGCGATGTTTCCACCCGTTGGAATTCCACCCTCCATATGCAGGATCCACTATAGCAGTGGTCCCCAACCCTGTCCTCAAGGCCCACCAACAGGCCAGGTTTTGCAGATCTCCACAAAGATGCACAGGTGGAGTAATTAGTGCAGCTGCAGAGCAATAGAGCTGGCTATTTGGAGATCCAAAAAACATGACTTGTTGGTGGGCCTTGAGGACAGGGTTGAGGACCACTGCACTATAGGAACAGAGAAAAGCCATCACGGATTTCTGGATGATCCAAACGGATAGGGGGACACCTGTGTAAATTCAATGTAAACCATTGGCAGCTCATACGTGACACCGACCGTTTGCTCAGGCCCTTTGAGGAAGCTACGTTATTAGTCAGTTGCCAGGACTATGAGATGAACGATGAGATTCCACTGCTTCATGTACTACAACACATGTTGGAAACCATGGCTGGTCAGGGCACTGGAGACATGGCACATACATTTCACAGCCACATGAAGCCTGTGGGGGCTGAAGTGGAGGAGGAGGAGGGGGTGGGGCAAAGCAAACCACAGTTTAGGTTTCACAAAATGACCATTTTATCTAGTCATCTGACAGAAGAGGAGGAGCAGGAGCAGCCACAGGAGCTAGAGGGTTGTGAGTAAGGTGAGACAGAGGACCCAGACACACCGTGGCAGTTTACAGTGGAGATGGAGACAGGTAGTCCCTCCGAGTCATTTGCACAAATGGCACGATGCATGCTCACATGCTTGCGTACTAGTGAGCGCAGAATTGTCTCCATTTGTCAGCGGGAAGACTTCTGGCTCTCCAACTTATTGGACCCTCGCTTCCGGCACAAAATGGGGGCATTTTTTACGCCCACTGAGAGGGAGGACAAACTGACCTACTACAGAGACATCCCACGTAGTCAGTTGGGCGATGTCTATCTGCGCCATGGCCCATACTCCCGCAGGTCTGACTCGGGGGGACCTCTGCGATCACCTTCCACTGCCATGGCTGCTGGGGGGGTGGAAGGAGCAGCAGCAGCAGCTCCATCAGCAGCAGCCTCAGTCTTCAGTCGCTAGTGAGTAGCTTTCTACACCCGCATAGTGAGTCTACTCATGAGCAGCAGGAAGACCTGGAGCTGGACCTCAAACAGCAGGTCATGTCATACCTTGACATGACCATGCCAACACACCTTCAAGATCCACTGGATTTGCTGGGAAGCCAAACTTGACTTGTGCCCGCAACTAGCAGAGTTTGCCCTGGAAAAGCTGTACTGGCCGGACAGTAGTTGATTTAGATGGCAACTGGGCTGCTCTATATAACGAAGCAAAATGGCAAATTTACCTCACTATATAAGCTATTGCCCCTCAGATTTACACAGGGGCTGCTCTATATTATGCTGCAAAATGGCAAATTAACCTCACAATATAAGCTATTGCAGCTCTATATAAATAAAAATAAATAAATAAAAAAAGGGCCTGTAGAAGCTTATTTAGTATAACAGATAGGGTGACATGTGCTGGTTTGGGATGCCCATATGGGCTAGTGTTTTGGCAGCAGTACAAAAACCAATGCAAAATGCAATAGCTTAATAAAGCTGATGCTGATCAACGCTTATTTAGTATAACAGATGGGGTGCAACATGCAGGTTTGGGATGCCCTGCGGCCTGGTGTATTTAAAGCAGACCAAAACCAATTCAAAATGCAATAACTTAATAAAGCTGAGGCTGTAGATGCTTATTTAGTATAAACAGGTAGGGTGCAAGGTGCAGCTTTGGGGTGCCCTGCGGCCTGGTTAAATGAAAGCAGTCAAAAAGGAAGTGCAAACTGAAGTAGCTTAATGAAGCTGATGCTGATCAACGCTTATGTTGTATACCAGATAGGGTGCAAGGTGCAGCTTTGGGGTGCCCTGCGGCCTGGTTTATTAAAATCAGTCAAAAACAAGTGCAAACTGAAGTAGCCTGATCAACGCTTATGTTGTATAACAGATAGGTTTAAAATAGCATGTGCCTTGGGATGCCCGTGTGGCCTGTTATATTTCAAGCTGAACAAAAAGTAACAATAATCCAAGTATGAGACATCATTTTGACCTTCTTCACAGCGCCATACTTTGAAAAAAAAAAATTAATTTCATGCCGATCAATCCAAAGGTCAATGCCCCTAACAAAAATAGTGGTCGGCATAAGTTTTCCTTCTGGAAGGACGTAACCTTTAGTTTACATGGTTGTGGTAGTTTATCTTACAAATTGGGATACCACAGGCAGCAGTGTCATTGAAAGAGACAGATTGTAATGCAGGCCATACGCAAGCAGAGAAACTCAGGCTGCAACAGGCCTATTTAGTTTACATGGTTGGGGTAGGTTATCTTACAAATTGGGATACCCCACTGTATATGAAACCGAATATAAATGCACACCCAAAAGTGGACACTCAGCCTCCAAGAGGCCTGCTTAGTTTAAATAAGAGAGCTGCTTAGTATGGTAGGTAGGTTATGTTATGTTACAGAATGGGATGCCCCAAGCAGACTTGAGATCAGTATATATGCACACAGCAGCAGTGTGTTAGCAGGCTCATACAGGCCAAATTTCTTTAAATAACTGTGCAGCTTACAGTTAATGCAGAGGCTAATGGTATGTTACAGAATGGGATGCCCCAAGCTGACTTGAGATCAGTATATATGCACACAGCAGCAGTGTGTTAGCAGGCTCATACAGGCCAAATTTCTTTAAATAAATGTGCAGCTTACAGTAAATGCAGAGGCTAATGGTATGTTACAGAATGGGATGCCCCAAAGCAGACTTGAGATCAGTATATATGCACACAGCAGCAGTGTGTTAGCAGGCTCATACAGGCCAAATTTCTTTAAATAAATGTGCAGCTTACAGTAAATGCAGAGGCTAATGGTATGTTACAGAATGGGATGCCCCAAAGCAGACTTGAGATCAGTATATATGCACACAGCAGCAGTGTGTTAGCAGGCTCATACAGGCCAAATTTCTTTAAATAACTGTGCAGCTTACAGTTAATGCAGAGGCTAATGGTATGTTACAGAATGGGATGCCCCAAGCAGACTTGAGATCAGTATATATGCACACAGCAGCAGTGTGTTAGCAGGCTCATACAGGCCAAATTTCTTTAAATAACTGTGCAGCTTACAGTTAATGCAGAGGCTAATGGTATGTTACAGAATGGGATGCCCCAAAGCAGACTTGAGATCAGTATATATGCACACAGCAGCAGTGTGTTAGCAGGCTCATACAGGCCAAATTTCTTTAAATAACTGTGCAGCTTACAGTTAATGCAGAGGCTAATGGTATGTTACAGAATGGGATGTCCCAAAAACCAGAGAGCACCTGGCAGGCAGCAGTAAGACTATGCACAGCAAAAGTGTCTTTATCATGCCTAATTTCAATTAGAATAGGTGCAAATGGTTAGGTTCTTAAATAGAGGCTGGTGTAGTCACAGAATGGGATGCCCTAAAAACCAGCAGTAAGTACACCTGGCAGGGACAAGTTGTGCTATGCCCAGCAAAAGTGTCTTTATCAGGCCTAATTTCAAATATGATAAGAGCAAATGCTTATATGGTCTTAAACAGAGGCTGCTTTAGTCACAGAATGGGATGCCCCGGGCAGGAATCGAGCTGGCAGGGTACAGTAGTGCTTTGGCCAGCAAAAGTGTCTTTATCAGGCCTAATTTCAAATATGATAAGAGCAAATGCTTATATGGTCTTAAACAGAGGCTGCTGTAGTCACAGAATGGGATGCCCCGGGCAGGAATCGAGCTGGCAGGGTACAGTAGTGCTTTGGCCAGCAAAAGTGTCTTTATCAGGCCTAATTTCAAATATGATAAGAGCAAATGCTTATATGGTCTTAAACAGAGGCTGCTTTAGTCACAGAATGGGATGCCCCGGGCAGGAATCGAGCTGGCAGGGTACAGGAGTGCTTTGGCCAGCAAAAGTGTCTTTATCAGGCCTAATTTCAAATATGATAAGAGCAAATGCTTATATGGTCTTAAACAGAGGCTGCTTTAGTCACAGAATGGGATGCCCCGGGCAGGAATCGAGCTGGCAGGGTACAGGAGTGCTTTGGCCAGCAAAAGTGTCTTTATCAGGCCTAATTTCAAATATGATAAGAGCAAATGCTTATATGGTCTTAAACAGAGGCTGCTTTAGTCACAGAATGGGATGCCCCGGGCAGGAATCGAGCTGGCAGGGTACAGGAGTGCTTTGGCCAGCAAAAGTGTCTTTATCAGGCCTAATTTCAAATATGATAAGAGCAAATGCTTATATGGTCTTAAACAGAGGCTGCTGTAGTCACAGAATGGGATGCCCCAAATAGGAGTGCACCTGGCAGGGTCCAGTAGTGCTATGCCCAGCAAAAGTGTCTTTATCAGGCCTAATTTCAAATATGATAAGAACAAATGCTTATATGGTCTTAAACAGAGGCTGCTTTAGTCACAGAATGGGATGCCCCGGGCAGGAATCGAGCTGGCAGGGTCCAGTAGGCCTTTGGCCAGCAAAAGTGTCTTTATCAGGCCTGATTTCTATGAGAATAAGTGCAAATGTTTATTATGCTATTAAATAGAGGCTGCTTTAGTCACAGAATGGGATGCCAGTGCCACAAAAACCAGAGAGCATGCACAGCAAAAGTGTCTTTATCAGGCCTGATTTCTATGAGAATAAGTGCAAATGTTTATTATGCTATTAAATAGAGGCTGCTTTAGTCACAGAATGGGATGCCAGTGCCACAAAAACCAGAGAGCATGCACAGCAAAAGTGTCTTTATCAGGCCTGATTTCTATGAGAATAAGTGCAAATGTTTATTATGCTATTAAATAGAGGCTGCTTTAGTCACAGAATGGGATGCCAGTGCCACAAAAACCAGAGAGCATGCACAGCAAAAGTGTCTTTATCAGGCCTGATTTCTATGAGAATAAGTGCAAATGTTTATTATGCTATTAAATAGAGGCTGCTTTAGTCACAGAATGGGATGCCAGTGCCACAAAAACCAGAGAGCATGCACAGCAAAAGTGTCTTTATCAGGCCTGATTTCTATGAGAATAAGTGCAAATGTTTATTATGCTATTAAATAGAGGCTGCTTTAGTCACAGAATGGGATGCCATTGCCACAAAAACCAGAGAGCATGCACAGCAAAAGTGTCTTTATCAGGCCTGATTTCTATGAGAATAAGTGCAAATGTTTATTGTGCTATTAAATAGAGGCTGCTTTAGTCACAGAATGGGATGCCAGTGCCACAAAAACCAGAGAGCATGCACAGCAAAAGTGTCTTTATCAGGCCTGATTTCTATGAGAATAAGTGCAAATGTTTATTATGCTATTAAATAGAGGCTGCTTTAGTCACAGAATGGGATGCCAGTGCCACAAAAACCAGAGAGCATGCACAGCAAAAGTGTCTTTATCAGGCCTGATTTCTATGAGAATAAGTGCAAATGTTTATTATGCTATTAAATAGAGGCTGCTTTAGTCACAGAATGGGATGCCAGTGCCACAAAAACCAGAGAGCATGCACAGCAAAAGTGTCTTTATCAGGCCTGATTTCTATGAGAATAAGTGCAAATGTTTATTATGCTATTAAATAGAGGCTGCTTTAGTCACAGAATGGGATGCCAGTGCCACAAAAACCAGAGAGCATGCACAGCAAAAGTGTCTTTATCAGGCCTGATTTCTATGAGAATAAGTGCAAATGTTTATTATGCTATTAAATAGAGGCTGCTTTAGTCACAGAATGGGATGCCATTGCCACAAAAACCAGAGAGCATGCACAGCAAAAGTGTCTTTATCAGGCCTGATTTCTATGAGAATAAGTGCAAATGTTTATTGTGCTATTAAATAGAGGCTGCTTTAGTCACAGAATGGGATGCCAGTGCCACAAAAACCAGAGAGCATGCACAGCAAAAGTGTCTTTATCAGGCCTGATTTCTATGAGAATAAGTGCAAATGTTTATTATGCTATTAAATAGAGGCTGCTTTAGTCACAGAATGGGATGCCAGTGCCACAAAAACCAGAGAGCATGCACAGCAAAAGTGTCTTTATCAGGCCTGATTTCTATGAGAATAAGTGCAAATGTTTATTATGCTATTAAATAGAGGCTGCTTTAGTCACAGAATGGGATGCCATTGCCACAAAAACCAGAGAGCATGCACAGCAAAAGTGTCTTTATCAGGCCTGATTTCTATGAGAATAAGTGCAAATGTTTATTGTGCTATTAAATAGAGGCTGCTTTAGTCACAGAATGGGATGCCAGTGCCACAAAAACCAGAGAGCATGCACAGCAAAAGTGTCTTTATCAGGCCTGATTTCTATGAGAATAAGTGCAAATGTTTATTATGCTATTAAATAGAGGCTGCTTTAGTCACAGAATGGGATGCCAGTGCCACAAAAACCAGAGAGCATGCACAGCAAAAGTGTCTTTATCAGGCCTGATTTCTATGAGAATAAGTGCAAATGTTTATTATGCTATTAAATAGAGGCTGCTTTAGTCACAGAATGGGATGCCAGTGCCACAAAAACCAGAGAGCATGCACAGCAAAAGTGTCTTTATCAGGCCTGATTTCTATGAGAATAAGTGCAAATGTTTATTATGCTATTAAATAGAGGCTGCTTTAGTCACAGAATGGGATGCCATTGCCACAAAAACCAGAGAGCATGCACAGCAAAAGTGTCTTTATCAGGCCTGATTTCTATGAGAATAAGTGCAAATGTTTATTGTGCTATTAAATAGAGGCTGCTTTAGTCACAGAATGGGATGCCAGTGCCACAAAAACCAGAGAGCATGCACAGCAAAAGTGTCTTTATCAGGCCTGATTTCTATGAGAATAAGTGCAAATGTTTATTATGCTATTAAATAGAGGCTGCTTTAGTCACAGAATGGGATGCCAGTGCCACAAAAACCAGAGAGCATGCACAGCAAAAGTGTCTTTATCAGGCCTGATTTCTATGAGAATAAGTGCAAATGTTTATTATGCTATTAAATAGAGGCTGCTTTAGTCACAGAATGGGATGCCATTGCCACAAAAACCAGAGAGCATGCACAGCAAAAGTGTCTTTATCAGGCCTGATTTCTATGAGAATAAGTGCAAATGTTTATTGTGCTATTAAATAGAGGCTGCTTTAGTCACAGAATGGGATGCCAGTGCCACAAAAACCAGAGAGCATGCACAGCAAAAGTGTCTTTATCAGGCCTGATTTCTATGAGAATAAGTGCAAATGTTTATTATGCTATTAAATAGAGGCTGCTTTAGTCACAGAATGGGATGCCAGTGCCACAAAAACCAGAGAGCATGCACAGCAAAAGTGTCTTTATCAGGCCTGATTTCTATGAGAATAAGTGCAAATGTTTATTATGCTATTAAATAGAGGCTGCTTTAGTCACAGAATGGGATGCCAGTGCCACAAAAACCAGAGAGCATGCACAGCAAAAGTGTCTTTGTCAGGCCTGATTTCTATGAGAATAAGTGCAAATGTTTATTATGCTATTAAATAGAGGCTGCTTTAGTCACAGAATGGGATGCCAGTGCCACAAAAACCAGAGAGCATGCACAGCAAAAGTGTCTTTATCAGGCCTGATTTCTATGAGAATAAGTGCAAATGGTTATTATGCTATTAAATAGAGGCTGCTTTAGTCACAGAATGGGATGCCAGTGCCACAAAAACCAGAGAGCATGCACAGCAAAAGTGTCTTTGTCAGGCCTGATTTCTATGAGAATAAGTGCAAATGTTTATTATGCTATTAAATAGAGGCTGCTTTAGTCACAGAATGGGATGCCAGTGCCACAAAAACCAGAGAGCATGCACAGCAAAAGTGTCTTTATCAGGCCTGATTTCTATGAGAATAAGTGCAAATGTTTATTATGCTATTAAATAGAGGCTGCTTTAGTCACAGAATGGGATGCCAGTGCCACAAAAACCAGAGAGCATGCACAGCAAAAGTGTCTTTATCAGGCCTGATTTCTATGAGAATAAGTGCAAATGTTTATTATGCTATTAAATAGAGGCTGCTTTAGTCACAGAATGGGATGCCAGTGCCACAAAAACCAGAGAGCATGCACAGCAAAAGTGTCTTTATCAGGCCTGATTTCTATGAGAATAAGTGCAAATGTTTATTATGCTATTAAATAGAGGCTGCTTTAGTCACAGAATGGGATGCCATTGCCACAAAAACCAGAGAGCATGCACAGCAAAAGTGTCTTTATCAGGCCTGATTTCTATGAGAATAAGTGCAAATGTTTATTATGCTATTAAATAGAGGCTGCTTTAGTCACAGAATGGGATGCCATTGCCACAAAAACCAGAGAGCATGCACAGCAAAAGTGTCTTTATCAGGCCTGATTTCTATGAGAATAAGTGCAAATGTTTATTGTGCTATTAAATAGAGGCTGCTTTAGTCACAGAATGGGATGCCAGTGCCACAAAAACCAGAGAGCATGCACAGCAAAAGTGTCTTTATCAGGCCTGATTTCTATGAGAATAAGTGCAAATGTTTATTATGCTATTAAATAGAGGCTGCTTTAGTCACAGAATGGGATGCCAGTGCCACAAAAACCAGAGAGCATGCACAGCAAAAGTGTCTTTATCAGGCCTGATTTCTATGAGAATAAGTGCAAATGTTTATTATGCTATTAAATAGAGGCTGCTTTAGTCACAGAATGGGATGCCATTGCCACAAAAACCAGAGAGCATGCACAGCAAAAGTGTCTTTATCAGGCCTGATTTCTATGAGAATAAGTGCAAATGTTTATTGTGCTATTAAATAGAGGCTGCTTTAGTCACAGAATGGGATGCCAGTGCCACAAAAACCAGAGAGCATGCACAGCAAAAGTGTCTTTATCAGGCCTGATTTCTATGAGAATAAGTGCAAATGTTTATTATGCTATTAAATAGAGGCTGCTTTAGTCACAGAATGGGATGCCAGTGCCACAAAAACCAGAGAGCATGCACAGCAAAAGTGTCTTTATCAGGCCTGATTTCTATGAGAATAAGTGCAAATGTTTATTATGCTATTAAATAGAGGCTGCTTTAGTCACAGAATGGGATGCCAGTGCCACAAAAACCAGAGAGCATGCACAGCAAAAGTGTCTTTGTCAGGCCTGATTTCTATGAGAATAAGTGCAAATGTTTATTATGCTATTAAATAGAGGCTGCTTTAGTCACAGAATGGGATGCCAGTGCCACAAAAACCAGAGAGCATGCACAGCAAAAGTGTCTTTGTCAGGCCTGATTTCTATGAGAATAAGTGCAAATGTTTATTATGCTATTAAATAGAGGCTGCTTTAGTCACAGAATGGGATGCCAGTGCCACAAAAACCAGAGAGCATGCACAGCAAAAGTGTCTTTATCAGGCCTGATTTCTATGAGAATAAGTGCAAATGGTTATTATGCTATTAAATAGAGGCTGCTTTAGTCACAGAATGGGATGCCAGTGCCACAAAAACCAGAGAGCATGCACAGCAAAAGTGTCTTTGTCAGGCCTGATTTCTATGAGAATAAGTGCAAATGTTTATTATGCTATTAAATAGAGGCTGCTTTAGTCACAGAATGGGATGCCAGTGCCACAAAAACCAGAGAGCATGCACAGCAAAAGTGTCTTTGTCAGGCCTGATTTCTATGAGAATAAGTGCAAATGTTTATTATGCTATTAAATAGAGGCTGCTTTAGTCACAGAATGGGATGCCAGTGCCACAAAAACCAGAGAGCATGCACAGCAAAAGTGTCTTTATCAGGCCTGATTTCTATGAGAATAAGTGCAAATGGTTATTATGCTATTAAATAGAGGCTGCTTTAGTCACAGAATGGGATGCCAGTGCCACAAAAACCAGAGAGCATGCACAGCAAAAGTGTCTTTGTCAGGCCTGATTTCTATGAGAATAAGTGCAAATGTTTATTATGCTATTAAATAGAGGCTGCTTTAGTCACAGAATGGGATGCCTCACAGCAGACTTAAGATCAGTTCAGTATATATGCACAGTTAGTTACTATAAGCAGCCTGAAAACGCTAACAAAGGCTGGATGAAAAAAAAAAAATCTCCCTGTCACAGCCTCCGTTTTTCCTACCTTTCCCTGGCTTTCTGTCTGTCTCCTGTCTGTCTCCTGCCTGTCTCCTGCCTGTCTCCAGCCTGTCCCTGTCTGTCCCTGCCTGTCTAAGTGCCTCAGCTACACAGCGTTCTGTCTGTCACGAATGCAATAGAGAAATGAGGAAAAGCAAGATGGCCGCCGTTAAATACCGCTGTGTGACGTCACCGGGCTTGCTGGCTGCTGATAGGCTGCATGTGACTGCCCCAGCTTGCACTGGCGCGGGATACATGTCCAGACATGTCCCGCCCGCCATCTTAGAATGCCTGTAATGTAAATGAATGGATGTTAAAGGAAAACTTCGAGTGATCGAATCGCGGGGAAATTCGGATTCGATCCGAATCGAATTTTTCCTGAAATTCGGATCGAATCCGGGTTCGTCCGGATCGATTCGCTCATCCCTACTGGTGACATTGACTGGATGAATCTTTAAATGACCTGCGATGAATAGGCACATACCTGATACATGCTGTGATAATTATAACAATGTTATGGAAGTTCTTTTCACAATGAACTTTCCTCCGCAGTTTGCAAATAATATTTTTTTTTCAAATGTACATGAAGTAACAAACAATGCATATTGACAGATGATGAATACATGCTTTGAAACACAGCAAAATAGTATAAAGAGTGTTTATTATCAATTCAAGGTACAGCATAGATGTGTGTGTGGATGACCAGATAATCCACCAAAAGTTTCCTACTACAAATTATGCTGCACACTACACATCTAAGATAAAAAGACTGGCAGGCTGATTCATTACTAACGCCAGGTAGCGACAGATGAGCGTCTGTAGCAGGCATTTCAGAGCGCCCGCTAGTAGTCGCTGTGCTCGGCCGTGGTTCGCTAGTTCAGAGCGACTCAGTCGCTGTGCAGCATTAATGAATACGTTGTGGGGAGTCGCTATATGAGCAGTACAGCGCTGTATGGGAGCGAATGGTAGCGACTGGTTAGTGCGACCGACTCACACCATATTCATAAAAAAAACAGCCTCACACACCACCAGCGCTCAAAAATGCTTCGCTGAAGCCCAGAGCCGGAGGCTGTGTGATTAAAGGCTGTTTTTGCACACATATCCACCAGTAACAAAGCGAAAACATATGGAATTACATTGTAATAACATTGTAACATGAACACATTAATGCCAGACCTGTAATGTCAATTCTGCATAAATAAAATAAAAAATGAAAAAAGTGTGAAAAAATGGCTTTTTCTAGGCCAGGAGAGGTCACAACATTATTTGAGAATAAAATGTTTTAAAAAAATAATAAAAAAAACCCTGTTTAAAGAGAAATAAAAGAACGTCCATTAAAATGTATGGGGGAGCGACAGGTAGCGAGAGGTAATACGTGGCGCTTTGAAAGGCAGAACGCCGGCACTGTACGCTGAGGCTGGGATAATGATGAATCGGACGCTACATGGCGTTATCCCAGTTGCCCAACAGAATCTGCTTGATAAATGTGTAATTGCGTGCCATGTCCGGCGTTCACCTGCCTCTACCTGTCGCTACCTGTCATTTACAAGGCGCTACCTGACGCTATCCCTTCATGAATATGGGCCTATCTTTTATTGAGCGTATTTACAACACTACAAACATACAATACATACTATTAAAACCAAATGAAAAACACAGTCGATGATGAGTAGGACCACTAATGTTGGGCTAATGTTAAACTATATTCTACCAAAGAAATGGAAACGTTCTCTATGTAAATAAATAATCTAAAAAATATGTGCAAAAGTAAATATGAAGGCATCTATATCCGGATCCCCAGAGTGACTGACAGAGCTGGTATTGTCACCCTGCCATTGGATGGTGGGTGTCATCACGTCATTGCTCCCTATAGGACAGGAAGTTCTGCCCCTCTCAGTGTCTCCCTGCCTGGGAGGCTGGGAGATGAACAAAAACTGGGTTTAACTCCCTCCTGACTGGGAGCTATTCTCTGCCCGGTTTGTGCTAGCAAATGAGCGCTATCACATGGCCTATTAAAAGGGAGAACTAGTCCCTATTGTCCCGATTACTGGGTATTTTCTATAAAGTCTTCTTTTATGTACAGTAAATATCTATAAAAGTGTTGTTTATATTTATCATGTCCCCTCCTCAGTCGTCTCCTCTCAAGACTAATCAGATTTAATTCCCGTAATCTTTCCTCATAACTAAGATCTTTCATTCCCCTTATTAGTTGGGTGGCTCTCCTCTGCACCCTTCCATAGTCAGAGCGTCCTTTCTATGAATGGTTGTCCAGTGCCTTGTAAGGAGGCAAAATTACATCTCTATCCCTTGATTCCATGCCCCTTTTAAAGCATGATAGTATCTTGGTGGCCTTGGAAGCAGTTGCTTGACATTGCATGCTGTTATTTAGTCTGTGATCTACCAGTACCCCTAGATCAATACCCCCAGATCCAAGTGCTTCTCTCAGTTTTACTCCCCCGAGGATATATGTGCCTTCAGGTTATTAGACCCCCAAGTGCGTGACTTTACACTTCTCCACATTGAACTTCATTTGCCAAGTTGATGCCCAGACACTCAAAGGGCTCTGTTTATCTAAGTTTGTAACAAGAAATGAGTCTGTTTTTTGAGAAAACAAATTCTTCTTTCAAATTCTTGCGATTCAACAAAGAAAAAAAAAAACATGCTTCATTGTCTACACTAATCGTCTTGTCTTCTCTCATAAAGTGAAAAAAAAATCATCTAAAATGAAAAAAAAAACACAACTGAAATCTAATATTGTAAAACATTAGTATGATTCAGCAATATGTTGGCTCTAGTTCTTACTACTCTTTTGAACTAATTATTTACAGCTGCCACAGCTGGTGTAAAAAATACTTAGCACATTCCCCTATGTTTTTTTTCCTAAAAAAGCCAGGTTAGAAACTGCCAGCATGTTTTTTTTTTATCAGTGTAAAAGACACGGGAAATTAACTTTATATTTATTATGACTGTTTTAATTTAACCCTTCTAGCGACATAAAATTCACGTAGTTGCCTCTCCTGTCGTTAAACGCCAGCTGCGTAAATTTTACGTGCCTGGCTTTCCCCCCTGCTAGCGGGCAAAAGAAAAAGCCACTCACCTGACCCCTCTATCGAACCGTCCGGGTCTTCATCAGGGCTGCAGGGGAGTGCCCGGAATAGGTGCCCCCCCCCCGCTTCCGAGCTGCCAGTATTACATGTTAAAAAAAAAAAAATGACATTTACTAACCTTGGTTCCCGCTCCCGCCGGCGCTCCTCTTCTTCGGGGGGGCCTCCGATCACCCCCCCTGGCTCTTCAGTCTTGAGGAGGGCAGCCAACAGGCCCCATTCCCCTGCATTCCCGACGGGCGCCGCCATCTTGCCGGGTATCGGGCTGGGCTTGTGACGTCATCATGCGGGTGTCGTCCCGGCTCTTGGCATCTCAGCTGTCAGATGCCGGGAGAACGGTGGGCAGAGGAGAGGGGCAGGAGATCCTCTGATCTCCTGTCTCCCCCTCCTCTGGCTGCCGATCTCCGGCATCTGTCATCTCAGCGAGGGACACAGGAGCTGACAATCGGAGGTGAGTAAGGTAAAAAAAAAAATGTTTTCTTAATAAATATGTTTTTACTGTGTTGTGTGTTTACCAGTTCACAAATCTCTGGGTCTGGCAGGTCACCTGCGGCTAGCGGGGGTGACTTGCCATAAACCCCGAGACCCCCCACATTACCTGCCTCCCCAAAGCCCAGGGGGGGCAGAAGAGCCCGGGCCCACACAGGGTATGTGGGCTTTTAGGCTGCAGGGTGGGGGCCACACAAAAGCTGGCCCCTCCACTCTGTTCCTACAAGCCCCCATAGCTGGTCCTGGGCTGGTTATGACGAGTAGGGGGGACCCTACTTCATTTTTGGGGGGATTTTTAAGGGTTAGGGTTAGCCTGGGAGGGGGGAACCCTATGTGATTTTTTTTTTAATTAACCCCTTATGCTCTGTCGTCCAGTAGCTATAAAAGGCTTCCAGCAGCAACAGGAGAGCAGAAGCCAGATTGATCAGCGTGGGACACAGTGGCTGAGGATGGATGGGAGGTAAGTATAAAAACAAACAAACAAATAAAATATTTTCTTCTCCATGTGTCTGTGTGGTTTTTTTTACATTTAACCCCTTGTGAACTGATAAGGGGTCCATGAGACCCCTATACCAGTTCACAAGGCTGGGGGCTGGCAAGTCCTTGCCTCCCCAAAGCCCAGGGGGGGGGCAGAAGAGCCCGGGCCCACAGAGGGTATGTGGGCTTGTAGACTGCAGGGTGGGGGGCCACCAGAGCTGGCCCCTGCACCCTGTTCTACAAGCCCCCATAGCTGGTCCCGGGCTGGTTACGATGGGTAGGGGGGATTCTATGTCATTTTTTTTTAATTAACCCCTTATGTTAATATTGTGAATAGTAGTTGTATTTTATTTGTAAATGTTATAAAGTGCTCTTTTGAGTTTGGAGGGTCTCCTGGGCAAGAATGGGGGGGCTACCGATACATTTGTGGTACCGTTGTGGGAGAAATGGGGCTATCACATGCAATATGGTTTTTATTAATAAAACAAATGTTTTATTTAAAATAAAGGAGACAATTGTCTAAAAAATATTTATTTATTTATTTTCACGCAAAAATTTTTAAAAAAACAGTAGAAAAATTACAAACAAGACATTTCATGTTAAAGCCTAAACTCTACTGCAAAAAAATATGTATATAATTTTCCTGGAAATTTCAGCAAAAATCATGGTTAAACATGGCGCAAAATGGGGAAAAATGACCTTTCAACAGAGGGAGACAAAACTTCAAGTAGGCTGGCAATTAAAAGGGTTAATAGTACCTATGCATGTTGGGTATTGTTCTGCTCGGGGGACCTTGCGCTTTCAGATTTAGCTTGTTTTTTCTCGTTTTCATATTGATATTTTAGGAAAACATGTTTTTTATTCTAATATAAATATATAAACACAGAGCAGAAAGAATGCCTCTATTAGGTCTAATTAGGAGGTATTGGCTCCTTGGTTGGCTCCTATTCTTAGAGACACTGAAGAAGTGGCAAAACCAAACCACTAAAGATTCTACACATATAACAAGGGAAGAACCTAGAAACAACTACCCCTTAAGACGTAGTCCCAATAGGAGATATATGGGATACAGAGAGACTAACAATGACCGACTTAAGAGCAGCCTAGATGAAAGAGTAAAAAACTACTCCCCATATAGGCCGGATAGAAACCAATTTAACAGACACGGGGGGGCCCAAAGAAGGGGACCTACAACTGAATTCCCTAATAGAAGAGAGCGGGAGTACAACCCCCAAAGAAATCCAGGGAGCTCATACAACAGATTTGCACCCCTTCAGGAATACCCTTCCTCTCCCCCGGTTGCCCCTTTTCACAGGAGACAGGGAAAATCACCAAAACCCTGGGAGGTAACACCTCAGAGAGACAAAGTAGATACACAAAGCAGACTGACACATACATCCAGAAAAAGGAAGGAAGGGGCAAGCGAGGCAGACGAGGGGGTACCAGACACCAGAAGGCCCCGATGGCTGTAGGCCAGGGAATTTTTAATCTAAGCACAGTTAATCTGACGCAGAATGAACTATCCCTTCTGGATAAAGGGCTTAAATTTGCCCCCCCAAAACCCCTGGATAAATTCCATACCTATATAGACCTCCAGAAATTTGTCAGAAAGCTTAACATTAAGAGATACTTTATGACTAAAGCCCCAGAAGAGGGGGCTAGGATACCATCGACCAGTGTACAAGAACAGGAAGGGTACAGACACACTACCCTTAAGAATAAATCCCTATTCAACCCCCCGTCTACTGGAAACTCCGCAGTAGAGACATTCAAAACAGTAATGGCCAGGGATCTGAGATCACTAAAAATGAAAAAACAACACTGGCCAGCTCCTCTCTTCAGGGGATTAAAAGAATTGGAAGATAAGCACCACGTGGTAATTAAACCAGCGGATAAAGGGGGGGGGTTGGTAGTCTTAGACAAACAGGACTACCTAGAAGAACTATCCAGGATGCTCTCGGATAGGGACACGTATATCCCTCTAAGTAAGGACCCGACGGTACAATACAAACAGACCTTAATCACACTACTAAAGGAAGGTATGGATGCTGGGATACTAACGAAAAAAGAATATGAATATCTAATACCAGCTAATCCACGCATCCCTACCATTTATCAAGTCCCAAAAATTCACAAGAACACACAGAAACCACCGGGACGCCCTATAGTAAGCGGAATAGGGTCCATCACCTGTAGGCTAGGGGAATATGTGGATAAGTACCTTCAGGAATTAGTAATACAACTCCCAGCTTATCTGAGGGATTCCTCACAGGTTTTGGAATTATGTGCCAATATACAACTAAATGAACCCACCCTGCTGGCAACAGCTGATGTATCGTCCCTTTACACAGTGATACCCCACACTAAGGGAGTGGAAGCTGTGAAATATTTTCTATCCACCAGATCCTCCCTACCACCCCAGCAAATAGAGTTCTTAATCAGCTGCCTGGATTTTGCATTACAGCACAATTATTTTTGGTACAATAAGACCTTCTATCTACAAAAAACGGGCGTAGCCATGGGGGCCAAATTTGCCCCCAGTATGGCTAACCTATATGTGGGGTGGTGGGAGGAGCAATTCATTTACAGCCAAAGTAGACCAGAGCTGAAGTGCTGGAGAAGATACATAGATGATATTGTGTGCATCTGGGAAGGTACCCAATCACAGATAGATGAATTTTTTCAGGAGGTAAATAACAACTCATTTAATCTAGTGTTTACGGCTGAAACTAGTGCGACCTCGATTAATTTCCTCGATCTAAACATCATAAAAGAGGGCCCCAAATTAATAACATCAACGTACTTTAAGACAACGGATAGAAATGGCTATGTACCAGCAACTAGCTGTCACCACTCCACTTGGCTCAAAGCTATACCGAGAGGTCAGTTTATGCGTATAAGACGTAACTGTACTAAAATAGCGGACTATGATACCCAATCGAACCTATTGGTGACTAGGTTTATAGAGAAAGGATACAAACGGTTAGACATAGAAGAACAGAGGAATAACATAAGAGGAAAAGAGAGAATTATCTCAGCAGGAACATCGAATAGGAATAAGAATGATATAGGCCAAGACTTCTCATTCATAACAGGATACAATGTGCAACATCGGGAAATTAAACACCTATTGGCAAAACACTGGCATATTCTAAAAAGCGATGCAACGCTGGGTCCAACCCTGCCAGATAAACCTAAAATTATATTCCGTAGAGCCCCTAACCTGAAAGATATCCTCACTAAAAGTTACTTGGACCCTCCACACAAACCCGCTATGTTATTTAATACACAGGAAGGTTTTTTCAAATGTGGGAAGTGTGCAGGGTGTAAAATAAGTACATCTACTGAAAAATCATTAAGATCTTTCAAGGATAAAACTGGAACAATTGAATATAAAATCAAAAAATTCATCACTTGTAACTCAGTAGGGGTGATTTATATGATCCTGTGCCCATGTGGGCTACAATATATAGGCAGAACCAGCCGGCCACTTAAGATACGCATTAGAGAGCACCTTTACAATATAAAAAAAGGGCTAGAAACCCACAACTTTAAAACACATCATTCTCAAAACCCAAGCCTAGCATCATTTATGGGCATAGATAAAATAGAACGACACTGGAGGGGATCTCACTTAATTAGGGACATCTCACGTAGGGAGAGCTTTTGGATTTACACGTTGGACACTTTAGCACCCAAGGGGTTAAATGTGGAATTTGACCTCAACTGTTTCATTGACACTTCTTAGATTCATGCACTATAAGTATAATAATTCCTTTATTATGGTTTAATGGTTAATGCCTAATAAGTTCACAGCATCCCAATCACTGAGGAGCAATATAGGTTTAGGTAAGCTTTAATCCATCCACACAAACTCAATTGGAACCCATCACGGTCCCCCAATGGTAACTGTAATATACACACAGCTTTAGGTAAGCCCTAATTCACTTCCACACACCCTTAAAGATTAACGGGTGCTTATTGAACACTATGATTCACTTCACATATATTTTTTATTTTTTATTACAATGAGTATGTTAGTAGTCATTTAGAGGACACATGTATAATTAATATCACAAAATAAGTAGTAATTATGTCCTACAACAGATGCTAGATATTGCAAGTACAGTTGAGGCTTATGTCATCAGCCATCAATTAATAATAAGGAACCTGTCCGGGAAGACTATGTATTTTATGTAGAAATGATGTCTTTGTAAAGGAGAGACTTTCACCCTGCTCCTGTCAACAGGCGCTTTATTCGGCTTCCCCTATTATAAAACCAGATAGCAAATAGAGATGAGCGAACTTTTGAAAAATTCGATTCGACTGATTCGCCGAATTTTCCGACAAAAATCGTTTCGACCCGAATAAATTCGCGACGAATCGCTATTAAAAACGGCTATTTCTGAGCCTCCTACAGCCTCAATAGGGTTGTAAACCATTCAGCCTTGCTGTAACACGCACAGGATGCGTGCTGGGTTAGTTAAATAATACTTTGAAGAAATATCACATGCAGATCAGAGGCTAATAGAATCGCAGAGCGGCACAATTGCAGAGAGTTGAAGTGGCATCACTATGAGGGGCAGAAGGAGCCCAAATATACACTGGAGTTGGCCTCAGGAGCCCAAAAATTGGATGAATCACACCCTGGAGTTGGCAGGAGTTGGCAGCAGCAGCAGCAGGAGCCCAAATATACACTGGAGTTGGCTTCAGGAGCCCAAAAATTGGATGAATCACACCCTGGAGTTGGCAGGAGTTGGCAGCAGCAGCAGCAGGAGCCCAAATATACACTGGAGTTGGCTTCAGGAGCCCAAAAATTGGATGAATCACACCCTGGAGTTGGCAGGAGTTGACAGCAGCAGCAGCAGGAGCCCAAATATACACTGGAGTTGGCTTCAGGAGCCCAAAAATTGGATGAATCACACCCTGGAGTTGGCAGGAGTTGACAGCAGCAGCAGCAGGAGCCCAAATATACACTGGAGTTGGCTTCAGGAGCCCAAAAATTGGATGAATCACACCCTGGAGTTGGCAGAAGTTGGCAGCAGCAGCAGCAGGAGCCCAAATATACACTGGAGTTGGCTTCAGGAGCCCAAAAATTGGATGAATCACACCCTGGAGTTGGCAGGAGTTGACAGTAGCAGCAGCAGGAGCCCAAATATACACTGGAGTTGGCCTCAGGAGCCCAAAAATTGGATGAATCACACCCTGGAGTTGGCAGGAGTTGACAGTAGCAGCAGCAGGAGCCCAAATATACACTGGAGTTGGCTTCAGGAGCCCAAAAATTGGATGAATCACACCCTGGAGTTGGCAGAAGTTGACAGTAGCAGCAGCAGGAGCCCAAATATACACTGGAGTTGGCCTCAGGAGCCCAAAAATTGGATGAATCACACCCTGGAGTTGGCAGAAGTTGGCAGCAGCAGCAGCAGGAGCCCAAATATACACTGGAGTTGGCTTCAGGAGCCCAAAAATTGGATGAATCACACCCTGAAGTTGGCAGAAGTTGGCAGCAGCAGCAGCAGGAGCCCAAATATACACTGGAGTTGGCTTCAGGAGCCCAAAAATTGGATGAATCACACCCTGGAGTTGGCAGGAGTTGACAGTAGCAGCAGCAGGAGCCCAAATATACACTGGAGTTGGCCTCAGGAGCCCAAAAATTGGATGAATCACACCCTGGAGTTGGCAGGAGTTGACAGTAGCAGCAGCAGGAGCCCAAATATACACTGGAGTTGGCTTCAGGAGCCCAAAAATTGGATGAATCACACCCTGGAGTTGGCAGAAGTTGACAGTAGCAGCAGCAGGAGCCCAAATATACACTGGAGTTGGCCTCAGGAGCCCAAAAATTGGATGAATCACACCCTGGAGTTGGCAGAAGTTGGCAGCAGCAGCAGCAGGAGCCCAAATATACACTGGAGTTGGCTTCAGGAGCCCAAAAATTGGATGAATCACACCCTGGAGTTGGCAGAAGTTGGCAGCAGCAGCAGCAGGAGCCCAAATATACACTGGAGTTGGCTTCAGGAGCCCAAAAATTGGATGAATCACACCCTGGAGTTGGCAGGAGTTGACAGTAGCAGCAGCAGGAGCCCAAATATACACTGGAGTTGGCCTCAGGAGCCCAAAAATTGGATGAATCACACCCTGGAGTTGGCAGGAGTTGACAGTAGCAGCAGCAGGAGCCCAAATATACACTGGAGTTGGCCTCAGGAGCCCAAAAATTGGATGAATCACACCCTGGAGTTGGCAGGAGTTGACAGTAGCAGCAGCAGGAGCCCAAATATACACTGGAGTTGGCTTCAGGAGCCCAAAAATTGGATGAATCACACCCTGGAGTTGGCAGAAGTTGACAGTAGCAGCAGCAGGAGCCCAAATATACACTGGAGTTGGCCTCAGGAGCCCAAAAATTGGATGAATCACACCCTGGAGTTGGCAGAAGTTGGCAGCAGCAGCAGCAGGAGCCCAAATATACACTGGAGTTGGCCTCAGGAGCCCAAAAATTGGATGAATCACACCCTGGAGTTGGCAGGAGTTGGCAGCAGCAGCAGCAGGAGCCCAAATATACACTGGAGTTGGCTTCAGGAGCCCAAAAATTGGATGAATCACACCCTGGAGTTGGCAGAAGTTGGCAGCAGCAGCAGCAGGAGCCCAAATATACACTGGAGTTGGCTTCAGGAGCCCAAAAATTGGATGAATCACACCCTGGAGTTGGCAGGAGTTGACAGTAGCAGCAGCAGGAGCCCAAATATACACTGGAGTTGGCCTCAGGAGCCCAAAAATTGGATGAATCACACCCTGGAGTTGGCAGAAGTTGGCAGCAGCAGCAGCAGGAGCCCAAATATACACTGGAGTTGGCCTCAGGAGCCCAAAAATTGGATGAATCACACCCTGGAGTTGGCAGGAGTTGACAGTAGCAGCAGCAGGAGCCCAAAAAATGGCCTAAAGACATAAATATGTTTTGCACCATTTGGAAAGTGTAAAACGTGGCACCATGCTGAATCTAGTCGCATGCATCAGGCATTGGTGGGTGGAAATCCTGGCTGATCCATCCCTGATTCATTTTGACAAAGGTGAGTCTCTCCACATTTTTAGTTGACAGACGAGTTCTCCTCGCCGTAACTATGGCCCCCGCCGCACTAAACACCCGCTCAGATGGCACGCTACTTGCCGGGCAGGACAGCTTTTCCAGGGCAAACTCTGCTAGTTGCGGCCACAAATCAAGTTTGGCTGCCCAGAAGTCCAGCGGATCCTCAAGGTGTGTTGGCATGGTCATGTCAAAGTATGACATGACCTGCTGGTTCAGGTCCTGCTCCAGGTCTTCCTGCTGCTCATGAGTAGCCTCACTATGCGGGTGTAGAAAGCTACTCATTAGCGACTGAAGACTGAGGCTGCTGCTGCTGATGGAGCTTCTGCTGCTGCTGCTGCCAACCCCCCCAGCGGCCATGGCAGTGGAAGGTGAGCGCAGAGGTCCCCTCGAGTCAGACCTGCGAGAGTATGGACCATGGCGCAGATAGGCATCGGCCAACTGCCTACGTAGAATGTCTTTGTAGTAGTTGAGTTTGTCCTCCCTCTCGGTGGGTTTAAAAAATGCCCCCATTTTGTGCCGGAAGCGAGGGTCCAATAAGGTGGACAGCCAGAAGTCATCCCGCCGACAGATGGAAACAATTCTGGGGTCACTACGCAAGCACGTGAGCATGCTTCGTGCCATTTGCGCAAGTGACTCGGATGGACTACCTGTCTCCATCTCCACTGCATACTGCCACGGTGTGCCCGGGTCCTCTGTCTCTCCTTCCTCAAAAACCTCTAGCTCCTCTGGCTGCTCCTGCTCCTCCTCTCCTGTCCGCTGACTAGATAAACCAGCCATTTCGCCAAGCCTAAACTGTGTTTCGCTGGGCAACTCCTCCTCCTCCTCTTCCTCCTCCTCCTCCTCCAGTTCAGCTCCAAGGGGGTTCATGTGGCCGTAAGATGTAAACGCCATGTCTCCAGTGCCCTGACCAGCCATGGTTTCCAACATGTGCTGTAGTACATGAAGCAGTGGAATCACGTCGTTCATCCCGTAATCCTGCCGACTGACAAATAAAGTGGCTTCCTCAAAGGGCCTGAGCAAACGGCAGGTGTCACGTATGAGCTGCCACTGGTTGACATAGAAGTTACACAGGGGAGTCCCCCTATCTGCTTGGATCATCAGGAAATCCGTGATGGCTTTTCTCTGTTCATATAATCGGTCCAACATGTGAAGGGTGGAATTCCAACGGGTGGAAACATCGCAAATCAGACTATGTTGGGGGATACCATTCTGACGCTGTAGCTCAAGAAGGGTGTGTTTGGCGGTGTAGGAGTGGCTGAAGTGCATGCAAAGTTTCCGTGAAGTTGTTAGGATGTCTTGCAGATGGGGGGAACACTTCAGAAACCGCTTGACAACCAGATTGAAGACGTGAGCCATGCAGGGGGCATGGGTCAGGCTTCCTTGGCGCAGCGCAGACAAAATGTTCTTCCCATTGTCGGTAACCATGATTCCCATTTTAAGTTTTCTCGGAGTAAGCCATGTTTGGATTTCCTGATGAATACATTTAAGCAGTTCCTCCCCTGTGTGACTCCGTTCGCCAAGACAAACCATGTGAAGCACTGCGTGACACCTCCGTGCCCTGCACACATGGTAGACTGGAGGGGCACTGAGACTTGAGCCTACAGTGGAGGGTGAGGAGATGGCGGAGGATGAGGAGGCCGAGTCGCACGGTGTCACAGGCCCAATGGGCAGAGAGCGCGGAGGCCGAAGCGGCGTGACCTGTCCAAGTTGCTGCTGCAAAGGGACCACATTCACCCAGTGGGCCGTAAACGACATGTACTGCCCCTGACCGTAGTTACAGCTCCAGATGTCGGCGCTGCCATGTATTTTGCTACACACCGACAGGCTCAAGGACTGGCCCACCTTCTGTTCAACAAAAGTGTGCAGCGCTGGTACTGCCTTCTTGGCAAAGAAATGACGGCTTGGGACTCTCCACCTCGGCTCGGCACAAGCCATCAGTTCTCTGAAAGGTGCAGATTCCACCACCTGAAAAGGGAGCGACTGCAGCACCAGCAACTTGGACAGGAGCACATTCAGCTTCTGCGCCGTAGGATGAGTGGGCGCATACTGCTGTCTCTTGGACATGGCTTCGCTGATGGATTGCTGGCGGGATGCATGACTTGGAGGAGGAGGAGGAGGAGCAGGAGCGACAGAGGATGGGTGTGACGCACAGCTGCCTTCGGCTGAGGTGCTGGAGCCTTGGCTGGCAGAAATTGGGAGCTCACTTGGTGAGGAAGCAGACTGGACCACCCCTTGGGAGCCTCGGTTCTCCCAGGTCGTTTTATGGTGACGCATCATATGTTGACGCAGGGCCGTGGTGCCAACATTTGGACCCTGGCCACGCTTCACCTTTTGCCTACATATCTTGCATGTGGCCATGTTACCCTCCTGCGGATGCCTCAGGAAAAACTGCCACACTGCCGAGTAGCTACTTTTCCCACCCCCTGGCCTCACTGATTCACTGCTGCTGTTGCCAACTCCAGGAACCCCTGCTCCACTACCTCCCGATAAGGTAGACTGCCGCACAGCAGGTGCTCTACCCTGGCCCCGGCCCCGGCCGGCTCCAGCCTTTGGAATTGTGCCCCCATGCTGACTGCTACCACCTTGCTGCCTCAGCTGCTGACTCCGGGGCAACCTGCGCCCCTCTTCTCCTGATGATGACGATGAAGCCCCTTCATCACCCGGCTCCCAAGTGCGATCGGCTTCATCGTCATCATCATCATCATCACCGGGTTGTGGCTGTACGTCACTGATGTTCGTGGATTCGTCAACAGTGTCTGGCGCAGGAGCTGGAACGCTCGCAGCACCCACGACACTGTCCACATCACTATTTGTCTGCCTAGCTAAAGAAGCCACCTCCATTTCTTGGCTGGGCAGTAGCTGCTGACTGTCTTCCTGTATCTGATCGTCCTCCTCACTAAAGAGTGGAGCTGAACCCAAAGCATAGGATACGTCGCTGGGGGAGGGAACGGCGTAGGACAGAGGCAATGGGAGGACAGGGACTGCTCTCGGGGCATGCCAACTCAGGGTTGTGTCAGAGGAACCTACCGACCCTAGACTGGGGGTCTCAGATGTAAGTTGTGATGATGTTGTTGATGAGCGCGTCAGCCAATCTACCACGGCAGATGCGTTACTGGTGGAGACCCGACCGCTAGCAGATACTGGCAGATTAGGTCTCTCAGCGTGACTCCTGCTGCTACTGGCCCCCAGTCTGATGCGAGCTCTGCCTGCGGAATCTTGGCCTCTGCCACTCCTCTTTTCACTTCCAGGCACTTGTCTGCCCGACATAGTCTAACTGGCGTGGTAGTAGGTGATATTTTAAGAACCCCCAGGCAGCAGTGGGTCTATATAAAACAGAATATAATGCACACCAAAAGTGAGCAGTAACACTCAGCCTCCAACAGGCCTGCTTAGTGTAAATAAGAGAGCTGCTTAGTGTAAATAAAGAGGGGTATGCTATGTTACAGAATGGGATGCCTCAACAGAAGTGCACCTGGCAGGCAGCAGTAAGCCTATGCCCAGCAAAAGTGTCTTATAATATAAATATAATAAGAGCAAATGCTTATATGGTCTTAAACAGAGGCTGCTTTAGTCACAGAATGGGATGCCCTGGGCAGGAATCGACCTGGCAGGGTCCAGTAGTGCTTTGGTCAGCAAAAGTGTCTTTATCAGGCCTAATTTCAAATATAATAAGAGCAAATGCTTATATGGTCTTAAACAGAGGCTGCTTTAGTCACAGAATGGGATGCCCTGGGCAGGAATGGACCTGGCAGGGTCCAGTAGTGCTTTGGCCAGCAAAAGTGTCTTTATCAGGCTAATTTCAAATATAATAAGAGCAAATGCTTATATGGTCTTAAACAGAGGCTGCTATAGTCACAGAATGGGATGCCCTTGCAGGGTCCAGTAGTGCTATGCCCAGCAAAAGTGTCTTTATCAGGCTAATTTCAAATATGATAAGAGCAAATGCTTATATGGTCTTAAACAGAGGCTGCTGTAGTCACAGAATGGGATGCCCTGGGCAGGAATGGACCTGGCAGGGTCCAGTAGGGCTTTGGCCAGCAAAAGTGTCTTTATCAGGCTAATTTCAAATATGATAAGAGCAAATGCTTATATGGTCTTAAACAGAGGCTGCTTTAGTCACAGAATGGGATGCCCCGGGCAGGAATCGAGCTGGCAGGGTCCAGTAGTGCTTTGGCCAGCAAAAGTGTCTTTATCAGGCTAATTTCAAATATGATAAGAGCAAATGCTTATATGGTCTTAAACAGAGGCTGCTGTAGTCACAGAATGGGATGCCCCGGGCAGGAATCGAGCTGGCAGGGTCCAGTAGTGCTTTGGCCAGCAAAAGTGTCTTTATCAGGCTAATTTCAAATATGATAAGAGCAAATGCTTATATGGTCTTAAACAGAGGCTGCTGTAGTCACAGAATGGGATGCCCCGGGCAGGAATCGAGCTGGCAGGGTCCAGTAGTGCTTTGGCCAGCAAAAGTGTCTTTATCAGGCTAATTTCAAATATGATAAGAGCAAATGCTTATATGGTCTTAAACAGAGGCTGCTTTAGTCACAGAATGGGATGCCCTGGGCAGGAATGGACCTGGCAGGGTCCAGTAGGGCTTTGGCCAGCAAAAGTGTCTTTATCAGGCTAATTTCAAATATGATAAGAGCAAATGCTTATATGGTCTTAAACAGAGGCTGCTGTAGTCACAGAATGGGATGCCCCGGGCAGGAATCGAGCTGGCAGGGTCCAGTAGTGCTTTGGCCAGCAAAAGTGTCTTTATCAGGCTAATTTCAAATATGATAAGAGCAAATGCTTATATGGTCTTAAACAGAGGCTGCTGTAGTCACAGAATGGGATGCCCCGGGCAGGAATCGAGCTGGCAGGGTCCAGTAGGGCTTTGGCCAGCAAAAGTGTCTTTATCAGGCCTAATTTCAAATATGATAAGAGCAAATGCTTATATGGTCTTAAACAGAGGCTGCTGTAGTCACAGAATGGGATGCCCCGGGCAGGAATCGAGCTGGCAGGGTCCAGTAGGGCTTTGGCCAGCAAAAGTGTCTTTATCAGGCCTAATTTCAAATATGATAAGAGCAAATGCTTATATGGTCTTAAACAGAGGCTGCTTTAGTCACAGAATGGGATGCCCTGGGCAGGAATGGACCTGGCAGGGTCCAGTAGGGCTTTGGCCAGCAAAAGTGTCTTTATCAGGCTAATTTCAAATATGATAAGAGCAAATGCTTATATGGTCTTAAACAGAGGCTGCTTTAGTCACAGAATGGGATGCCCCGGGCAGGAATCGACCTGGCAGGGTCCAGTAGTGCTTTGGCCAGCAAAAGTGTCTTTATCAGGCCTAATTTCAAATATGATAAGAGCAAATGCTTATATGGTCTTAAACAGAGGCTGCTTTAGTCACAGAATGGGATGCCCTGGGCAGGAATCGACCTGGCAGGGTCCAGTAGGGCTTTGGCCAGCAAAAGTGTCTTTATCAGGCCTAATTTCAAATATGATAAGAGCAAATGCTTATATGGTCTTAAACAGAGGCTGCTTTAGTCACAGAATGGGATGCCCTGGGCAGGAATCGACCTGGCAGGGTCCAGTAGTGCTTTGGCCAGCAAAAGTGTCTTTATCAGGCCTAATTTCAAATATGATAAGAGCAAATGCTTATATGGTCTTAAACAGAGGCTGCTTTAGTCACAGAATGGGATGCCCTGGGCAGGAATCGACCTGGCAGGGTCCAGTAGGGCTTTGGCCAGCAAAAGTGTCTTTATCAGGCCTAATTTCAAATATGATAAGAGCAAATGCTTATATGGTCTTAAACAGAGGCTGCTTTAGTCACAGAATGGGATGCCCTGGGCAGGAATGGACCTGGCAGGGTCCAGTAGGGCTTTGGCCAGCAAAAGTGTCTTTATCAGGCTAATTTCAAATATGATAAGAGCAAATGCTTATATGGTCTTAAACAGAGGCTGCTGTAGTCACAGAATGGGATGCCCCGGGCAGGAATCGAGCTGGCAGGGTCCAGTAGGGCTTTGGCCAGCAAAAGTGTCTTTATCAGGCCTAATTTCAAATATGATAAGAGCAAATGCTTATATGGTCTTAAACAGAGGCTGCTTTAGTCACAGAATGGGATGCCCTGGGCAGGAATGGACCTGGCAGGGTCCAGTAGGGCTTTGGCCAGCAAAAGTGTCTTTATCAGGCTAATTTCAAATATGATAAGAGCAAATGCTTATATGGTCTTAAACAGAGGCTGCTGTAGTCACAGAATGGGATGCCCCGGGCAGGAATCGAGCTGGCAGGGTCCAGTAGTGCTTTGGCCAGCAAAAGTGTCTTTATCAGGCCTAATTTCAAATATGATAAGAGCAAATGCTTATATGGTCTTAAACAGAGGCTGCTTTAGTCACAGAATGGGATGCCCTGGGCAGGAATGGACCTGGCAGGGTCCAGTAGGGCTTTGGCCAGCAAAAGTGTCTTTATCAGGCTAATTTCAAATATGATAAGAGCAAATGCTTATATGGTCTTAAACAGAGGCTGCTTTAGTCACAGAATGGGATGCCCCGGGCAGGAATCGAGCTGGCAGGGTCCAGTAGTGCTTTGGCCAGCAAAAGTGTCTTTATCAGGCTAATTTCAAATATGATAAGAGCAAATGCTTATATGGTCTTAAACAGAGGCTGCTGTAGTCACAGAATGGGATGCCCCGGGCAGGAATCGAGCTGGCAGGGTCCAGTAGGGCTTTGGCCAGCAAAAGTGTCTTTATCAGGCCTAATTTCAAATATGATAAGAGCAAATGCTTATATGGTCTTAAACAGAGGCTGCTTTAGTCACAGAATGGGATGCCCTGGGCAGGAATCGACCTGGCAGGGTCCAGTAGGGCTTTGGCCAGCAAAAGTGTCTTTATCAGGCTAATTTCAAATATGATAAGAGCAAATGCTTATATGGTCTTAAACAGAGGCTGCTTTAGTCACAGAATGGGATGCCCCGGGCAGGAATCGAGCTGGCAGGGTCCAGTAGTGCTTTGGCCAGCAAAAGTGTCTTTATCAGGCTAATTTCAAATATGATAAGAGCAAATGCTTATATGGTCTTAAACAGAGGCTGCTGTAGTCACAGAATGGGATGCCCCGGGCAGGAATCGAGCTGGCAGGGTCCAGTAGTGCTTTGGCCAGCAAAAGTGTCTTTATCAGGCCTAATTTCAAATATGATAAGAGCAAATGCTTATATGGTCTTAAACAGAGGCTGCTTTAGTCACAGAATGGGATGCCCCGGGCAGGAATCGAGCTGGCAGGGTCCAGTAGTGCTTTGGCCAGCAAAAGTGTCTTTATCAGGCTAATTTCAAATATGATAAGAGCAAATGCTTATATGGTCTTAAACAGAGGCTGCTGTAGTCACAGAATGGGATGCCCCGGGCAGGAATCGAGCTGGCAGGGTCCAGTAGGGCTTTGGCCAGCAAAAGTGTCTTTATCAGGCCTAATTTCAAATATGATAAGAGCAAATGCTTATATGGTCTTAAACAGAGGCTGCTTTAGTCACAGAATGGGATGCCCTGGGCAGGAATCGACCTGGCAGGGTCCAGTAGGGCTTTGGCCAGCAAAAGTGTCTTTATCAGGCTAATTTCAAATATGATAAGAGCAAATGCTTATATGGTCTTAAACAGAGGCTGCTTTAGTCACAGAATGGGATGCCCCGGGCAGGAATCGAGCTGGCAGGGTCCAGTAGTGCTTTGGCCAGCAAAAGTGTCTTTATCAGGCTAATTTCAAATATGATAAGAGCAAATGCTTATATGGTCTTAAACAGAGGCTGCTGTAGTCACAGAATGGGATGCCCCGGGCAGGAATCGAGCTGGCAGGGTCCAGTAGGGCTTTGGCCAGCAAAAGTGTCTTTATCAGGCCTAATTTCAAATATGATAAGAGCAAATGCTTATATGGTCTTAAACAGAGGCTGCTTTAGTCACAGAATGGGATGCCCTGGGCAGGAATGGACCTGGCAGGGTCCAGTAGGGCTTTGGCCAGCAAAAGTGTCTTTATCAGGCTAATTTCAAATATGATAAGAGCAAATGCTTATATGGTCTTAAACAGAGGCTGCTGTAGTCACAGAATGGGATGCCCCGGGCAGGAATCGAGCTGGCAGGGTCCAGTAGTGCTTTGGCCAGCAAAAGTGTCTTTATCAGGCCTAATTTCAAATATTATAAGAGCAAATGCTTATATGGTCTTAAACAGAGGCTGCTTTAGTCACAGAATGGGATGCCCTGGGCAGGAATGGACCTGGCAGGGTCCAGTAGGGCTTTGGCCAGCAAAAGTGTCTTTATCAGGCTAATTTCAAATATGATAAGAGCAAATGCTTATATGGTCTTAAACAGAGGCTGCTTTAGTCACAGAATGGGATGCCCCGGGCAGGAATCGAGCTGGCAGGGTCCAGTAGTGCTTTGGCCAGCAAAAGTGTCTTTATCAGGCTAATTTCAAATATGATAAGAGCAAATGCTTATATGGTCTTAAACAGAGGCTGCTGTAGTCACAGAATGGGATGCCCCGGGCAGGAATCGAGCTGGCAGGGTCCAGTAGGGCTTTGGCCAGCAAAAGTGTCTTTATCAGGCCTAATTTCAAATATGATAAGAGCAAATGCTTATATGGTCTTAAACAGAGGCTGCTTTAGTCACAGAATGGGATGCCCTGGGCAGGAATCGACCTGGCAGGGTCCAGTAGGGCTTTGGCCAGCAAAAGTGTCTTTATCAGGCTAATTTCAAATATGATAAGAGCAAATGCTTATATGGTCTTAAACAGAGGCTGCTTTAGTCACAGAATGGGATGCCCCGGGCAGGAATCGAGCTGGCAGGGTCCAGTAGTGCTTTGGCCAGCAAAAGTGTCTTTATCAGGCTAATTTCAAATATGATAAGAGCAAATGCTTATATGGTCTTAAACAGAGGCTGCTGTAGTCACAGAATGGGATGCCCCGGGCAGGAATCGAGCTGGCAGGGTCCAGTAGTGCTTTGGCCAGCAAAAGTGTCTTTATCAGGCCTAATTTCAAATATGATAAGAGCAAATGCTTATATGGTCTTAAACAGAGGCTGCTTTAGTCACAGAATGGGATGCCCCGGGCAGGAATCGAGCTGGCAGGGTCCAGTAGTGCTTTGGCCAGCAAAAGTGTCTTTATCAGGCTAATTTCAAATATGATAAGAGCAAATGCTTATATGGTCTTAAACAGAGGCTGCTGTAGTCACAGAATGGGATGCCCCGGGCAGGAATCGAGCTGGCAGGGTCCAGTAGGGCTTTGGCCAGCAAAAGTGTCTTTATCAGGCCTAATTTCAAATATGATAAGAGCAAATGCTTATATGGTCTTAAACAGAGGCTGCTTTAGTCACAGAATGGGATGCCCTGGGCAGGAATCGACCTGGCAGGGTCCAGTAGGGCTTTGGCCAGCAAAAGTGTCTTTATCAGGCTAATTTCAAATATGATAAGAGCAAATGCTTATATGGTCTTAAACAGAGGCTGCTTTAGTCACAGAATGGGATGCCCCGGGCAGGAATCGAGCTGGCAGGGTCCAGTAGTGCTTTGGCCAGCAAAAGTGTCTTTATCAGGCTAATTTCAAATATGATAAGAGCAAATGCTTATATGGTCTTAAACAGAGGCTGCTGTAGTCACAGAATGGGATGCCCCGGGCAGGAATCGAGCTGGCAGGGTCCAGTAGTGCTTTGGCCAGCAAAAGTGTCTTTATCAGGCCTAATTTCAAATATGATAAGAGCAAATGCTTATATGGTCTTAAACAGAGGCTGCTTTAGTCACAGAATGGGATGCCTCACAGCAGACTTAAGATCAGTTCAGTATATATGCACAGTTAGTTACTATAAGCAGCCTGAAAACGCTAACAAAGGCTGGATGAAAAAAAAAAAATCTCCCTGTCAGCCAGCTCCGTTTTTCCTACCTTTCCCTGGCTTTCTGTCTGTCTCCTGTCTGTCTCCTGCCTGTCTCCTGCCTGTCTCCAGCCTGTCCCTGTCTGTCCCTGTCTCCAGCCTGTCTAACTGCCTCAGCTACACAGCGTTCTGTCTGTCTGTCACGAATGCAATAGAGAAATGAGGAAAAGCAAGATGGCCGCCGTTAAATACCGCTGTGTGACGTCACCGGGCTTGCTGGCTGCTGATAGGCTGCATGTGACTGCCCCAGCTTGCACTGGCGCGGGATACATGTCCAGACATGTCCCGTCCGCCATCTTAGAATGCCTGTAATGTAAATGAATGGATGTTAAAGGAAAACTTCGAGTGATCGAATCGCGGGGAAATTCGGATTCGATCCGAATCGAATTTTTCCTGAAATTCGGATCGAATCCGGGTTCGTCCGGATCGATTCGCTCATCCCTAATAGCAAACTGAGGGACGCTGGTAATGCAGCCCCAGTTTTTTGCTAAACATAAAGGATAACAAACAAAGTGAAATCCAACTGACAGAGGGAAATCCCAGGAAAACACACAGCCGGACTTAGATGATCAGCTGCAGCATACAGGTACTTAATTAGCTGCTCTAATAGGGCTGAAAAGGAGTGATGTCACACTCCAAAACTATATTAGCAGTGACTTAAAGCCGCCTCGCCAGTCTTGATAAAGCTGCCGCTGGCAGTGAAACGCGTTGATGGCGACAGGCATATGAAACTAAAGAGGATCCACTTGCGATAGCTATCCCGCCCTTCTAAACAGTAACACCAACGGCCGTGGTGACTGGAGTCGGGTGAGAGCCTCGCCTATCCTTAAAACAAGCGATTTGTCACTTTTTAAATGTGAGTGCGCACTTGTAGGTTGCATTTTATAATTTTTAACATTAAAAAGCGGGAATACACTAGATTTTCTCTCTTTTGTTTTATCCTACACCTGTACTACCCTGGTGAGCTGAAATCTAGTGCAACCAGCACCTATAGCCCCTAATTGGATATCTACACAGAGGAGAAAGATCTAAGAGGAGTTAATATATACAGCTCTATATTCATTCACCAGCCGGTAAGAGTACCTAGCAACGGTGACGGGCACAGTGGTGACTTTATAAGTTTATGGGCACTGAAAATACTGTATAAGAAAGAACTACAGCCAGATATCACTTTGAATGGAAGAGGAAGAATTATAACTCCACCACTATATAAACAAGGACTATTTAAAGAGCCAGTGTCACCTGTTAAGAAAACTGCTAGCAGCATTTCTCTGTAGTTTTATATTTACAATTTGAACTTTGATACCTGAGGTGCTAAAGGTGCAGCGTTCTAAGAATGAGCTCTGTATTCCTAATTTGAATTTTGACACTAGAAGTGTTAAAGGAGTAGTGTCTCTAAGAATAGGAGCCAACCAAGGAGCCAATACCTCCTAATTAGACCTAATAGAGGCATTCTTTCTGCTCTGTGTTTATATATTTATATTTGTTATACACTCTCTATTTGGGATAAGAGGTTCTAACACGTCGAGCAGTTCTCAATTTAAGTAACCATAGTGTTTTCTAAATTCAAGCCTTAAGATAGCAGCGCGGGTTCTTCACATTAATGTTTTTTATTCTGCTTTTTTATAATTTTATTTAGGGAAACCCTGTGCAACCTAATAATTCTTCAAGGAATTACTTCCAGATAGATGAGCCCATTACAAGCTCAGTACGCTTAGGAAGCTTTATATGTGTACTTTCAGGGAATATATAGTTTATGGGGGATATTCCAAATGTAATGGGTTGTTTTGGTTGAAAAATTGCAAGGTGCGCACTTTGTCAGCAGAGCTGAAAATTTCAAGTAAAATTACCGTTATGCGCATGCTTTACTTTGGGGTGTTTGGCAACTCTTCCCTTGACAGTAGCTATGCATGTTGGGTACCGTTCTGTTCGGGAGATGTTGCTTTTTCAGATTTTACTAGTTTTTTTTAGGAAAATGTGGCTTTAATTCTTCTTTTTTATTCTTTTTTAGGGAAACTCTGTGCAACCAAAGAATTGATTGAGGGATTACTTCCACAAAACTACACCCACATAAACAAGCCTGGTATGCCTAGAAAGCTTGAGGCATGTACTTCCAGAGAATATAAAGTTTGTGGGGTGTATTTCAAATGTAAAGGGTTGACTTTCTGGAAAAACTGCAAGGTGCGCTTAGCGCGTAGCATAGTTGTATTTTATCTGAAAATCTCCTAAAGCGCTGTTTCAGTTTGGGGGAGTCTTCTGGGCAGGAAAGGGTGTCTACCAATACATATGTGTTACTGCTGTGGCCGGGAGAAATTGGGGTTTCACACGCAATAAGATTTTATTGACAAACATACATTTTTTTATTACAAAAACACTACGAATTGCAAAAATTAGATTTTTTTTAATTTTCTGCACATATTTCACCCAAAAGTATTGAAAATACAATAAAAGGCCAAACAAGACATTATATTTTGAATCTCAGACTCTGCTGAAAAAAACAATATATAATTTCCTGGAAAATCCATGGAAATCCCTTCAAAAATCAAGGTTGAACATATGTAGCACCAAATAGTGAAACGTGGTCTGGCAACAAAGGGTGACAAAAATTCTAGGAAGGCTGGCACTTAACCCTTTCGCTGCCAGGCTACCTGGAGTTTTTGTCACCCTTTGTTGCCAGACCATTTTGCACTATTTTGCGCTCCCCATGTTCAACTGTGATTTTTTAAGGGATTTCCAGGGATTTGCCAGGGAATTATATATTCTTTTTTTCATCAGAATCTGGGTTTTAACATGAAATGTCTTTTTTATCATTTTTTAGGTGTATTCTCAATATTTTGGGGTGAAATATGTGCAAAAAAATAAAAAAAAATCTATTTTTTTACAATTTAGTCAATAAAATCTTATTGCATGTGAAATCCTAATTTCTCCTGGTCACAGCGTTACCACATATGTAAAGATAGACACCCTTTCCTGCCCAGGAGACTCCCCCAAACTGAAACAGATTTTCAGATAAAATACAAATATGCTAAGCGCTAGGCGCACCTTGCAGTTTTTCAAGAAAAACAACCCTTTACATTTGAAATACCCCCCACAAACTATATATTCCCTGAAAAGTATACACCTCAGGCTTTCTAGGTGTACCAGGCTTGTTTACATAGGTGCAGTTTTCTGGAAGTAATTCCTCAATGAATTTTTTGGTAGCACAGAGTTTCACTAAAAAAGAATAAAAAACCCTTTACATTTGGAATACCCCCCAGAAACCATATATTCCCTGAAAGAACATATGTTAAGCTTTCTAAGCGTACCCAGCTTGTTGTAGTGGGCTCATCATTTTAGAAGTAATCTCTTGAAGAATTCTTAGGTTGCACAAGGTTTCCCTCAAAAACAAGCTAAATCTGAAAGAGCAAGGTCCCCCTCTGTTGACAGGTAATTTTTCACCATTTTGCACCATGTTTAACCATGATTTTTGGAGGAATTTCCAGGAAAACTATAGATATATATATTTTTTGCAGCAGGGTTTAGGTTTTAACATGAAATGTCTTGTTTGTAATTTTTCTACTGTTTTTTTTTTAATATTTTTGGGTAAAAAGAACAAAAAAAAATAAAAAATTATTTTTTAGAAAATTGTCTCCTTTATTTTTAAATAAAACATTTGCTTTATTAGAGAAAACCATATTGCATGTGAAAGCCACATTTCTTCAGATTACAACGGTACCGCATACGTATCGGTAGCCCCCCCATTCTTGCCCAGGAGACCCCCCAAACTGAAAATAGCACTTTATAACATTTACAAATAAAATACTACTACTATCCACACTATAAACATAATGGGTTAATTAAATAAAAAACGACATAGGGTCCCCCTCCCGGGACCAGCTATGGGGGCTTGTAGGCACAGAGTGGGGGGGGCAGCTTTTGTGGCCCCCCACCCTGCAGCCTACAAGCCTACATAGCCTATGTGGGCCCGGGCTCTTCTGCCCCCCCCCTGGGCTTTGGGGAGGCAGGTAATTGGGGGTGCCGGGAGTTAATGGCAAGTCACCTGCAGGTGACTTGCCAGCCCCCAGCCTTGTGAACTGATATAAGGGGTCTCATGGACCCCTTACCAGTTCACAAAGGGTTAAATGTAAAAAAAAAAACACAGAGACAGAGAGAAAAAATATTTTATTATATTTTTTTTTATACTTACGTCCCATCCATCCCTGTGTCCCACGCTGATCAATCTGGCTTCTGCTCTCCTGCTGCAGCTGGAAGCCTTTTATAGCTGCTGGGTGACAAAGCATAAGGGGTTAATTTCCCCCCCCAAAAAAATGACATAGGGTCCCATTTTTTGGGGAATTTTAAGGGTTAAAAACCATTAAAAATAAAAAAAAAAATGAAATGGGGTCCCCCTTACCCAGCATTACCAGCCTGGGACCAGCTATGGGGGCTTGTAGGCACAGAGTGGGGGGGCAGCTTTTGTGGCCCCCCACCCTGCAGCCTATGAGCCCACATAGCCTATGTGGGCCCGGGCTCTTCTGCCCCCCCCCTGGGCTTTGGGGAGGCAGGTAATAGGGGGTGCCGGGGGTTAATGGCAAGTCACCTGCGGCTAGCAGGTGACTTGCCAGCCCCGAGCCTTGTGAACTGGTATAAAGGGTCTCATGGACCCCTTACCAGTTCAGATCTGATCACCTGCCCCTCTGCTCCTGTGGCCAGCATGATCGCATCTGAATGAAGAGCAGCAGGGAGCTAGGACGACACCCGGCAAGATGGCGGCGCCCGTAGGGAGAGGAGGGGGAGAGCCCTTTCAGGCTTTGCCTGAAGCTGAAGAGCCAGGGGGGGTGATCGGAGGCCCCCCCAGTGAAGAGAAGACCTGGCGGAAGGCAGCGAGGCCACAGGTAAGTAAATGTCATTTTTATTTATTTATTTTTTTTTTACAGTTAGCAGCTGCTGCTGCCAAAGCGGGGGGGGGGGGCTATTCCGGGGGCTCTCCTGGAGCCATTCGAGCCCCCACGGGGGATCGGATGGCACCAAATTAAAGAGGAGACCCGGCCGGATCCAACGAGGGGTCAGGTGAGTATTTTTTATTTTTGGCACTTAAGGCCCAGCCAAGCCAGCACGTAGGTGTTACGTGCTTGGCAATTAAAGGGTTAAATGGTTGAAACAGTAAAAATAAATAAATAAACAGATAGTTCCAGTAGGTTCACATGAATAAATCTATGCAATTGCAATAGCTGTTTTTTTTTTTTCACAAGTCATCCAGCCACCTTTCCCATATCCAGTGGGATGAATAACAAAACATAAGGAGCAAAAGAAAACAACCGCCTTGATCTATTACTCAATACAACTCTTTATTAGTAAATTTTATATTTTTTGAATTACTGTTTTAATAAAATATTGAAGCTGACACCCCAGGAAAAGTGCTAAACCTTGGCCAAAGACCATAGGGCTGGAAAGTTGCCAGGCCCAGGGGCAGGATGTACACCAGTCTGGTAATCTGGCAAGTGGTCATGATTCTTTTTTCATCACTCAAACAGTTACAAAATAAATAAATATAGTTAACTCCTCCATATCTGTAGGAATAAATCTAGGCAACACCAATTGGGTTTTTTTTTGCTTTTACACATTTCACAAGTCATTCCAGCTGTCTTTACTAATAGTGTGATGAATAACAAAACATGTAAAGCAAAAGAAAACAGCAAGTCCTGTTGCCTTGATCTATTACTAAATACATCTCTAGCATTACATGGATGAATGGGAATCGTTCATAACAAAAAGACTAGTTACACAAGTGCATTAAAAAAGAGTTGTTACCTGAGATATATTACATGGGGTGTCACCTGATCATTCTGAAGCTGTGTGAAATGTAGAAAACGAATGCGCTATTTGGGGTAAGGACTTCTCAGCACCAGAGACACTTTCAGAGATTTCAGCTGGAAAATTTGAGTGAAATTTTCACTTACTAAAACCATTTTCATATGGAAACGTACATGTTTCACCTGCATTTTCGACTGAACAAATTTAATTAGTCAGCTTTGTTGAATCACTCGAAGTTACTTAAGTTTTTCACATGCGATCCAATTTTCCAACCAAAACCATTTTCTATGTTTTTTGACTCAAAGTTTCTAAGTCAGCTTGAAGCTTGTAATCATCTTCAGTAGACTGTACTGTGCTACATATCTTTGCGTCAGCTGCAAAAATAAAGACAGTGCTTTTAATTCCATCTTCTATGTGGTTTATAAACAAGTTGAATAATAGTGGGCCCAGCACTGAACCCTGGGGTACACCACTTACAACCGGTAACCATTCAGGGTAGGTATCATTAACCACAACTCTCTGCACACGATCCTTCAGCCAGTTTTCAATCCAGTTACAAACTGTGTTTTCTAACCGTGAAGACCTCAATTTCCCCAATAAGCGCCTATGGGGGACAGTGTCAAATGCTTTTGTAAAATCCAGAAAAACAATATCTACAGCCACCCCTCTGTCCAGGCTTCTACTCACCTCCTCAAAGAAGCCAATCATGTTAGTCTGGCAGCTTTTCCCGTTAGTAAAACCGTGCTGGTTGTCACTTATAATATTATGCATAGTTACATATTCGTGTATGTAGTCCCTTAATAGTCCCTCAAGCAATTTCCCCACAATGGATATTACACTTACAGGTCTGTAATTGCCTGGAGAAGAACCAAGAGCCCTTTTTAAAAATGGGCACCACATTTGCCTTGCGCCAATCTCTTGGCACTATACCAGTTGTTAGTGAGTATTTAAAGATTAAGAACAGGGGCAATGCGAAAACTGAGCTGAGTTCTCTTGGGTGAAGTCCATCTGGTCCTGCAGTTTTGTTCACATTTAAATTATTTCTTTTTTCTTGGATGAGACCATGTTTATGGTGGCATCTACTGTGTTGGCTCCTTGCTCCTCTCTTTTGTACACAAAGCTAATGAATCTATTTAACAGCTCTGCCTTCTCTTCATCCCCAGTAACCATTTCCCCATTATCATTAATCAGGGCACCTACCTGTTTAGTTTTCTTTGAATTTATATATTTAAAAAAAACATTTAGGGTTGTTTTGCTTTCTTTGGCCACATCTTTTTCCTTTTGTGCTTTTGCCTTATTTCTTTCTTACATGATTTATTTATAAATTTATACTTTCCAGGAGCTACAGCTGTGGGCTCAGCCTTGTAATGTTTAAATGCCCTTTTCTTGTTCTTTATTGCCTTTTTAACTGCAGTTGTAAGCAATGAGGGTTTTAATTTTAGCCGCTTATATTTGTTACCCATAGGAATACATTTTGCAATGTTGGAACTCACAACTGATTTAAAACACTCCCATTTGGCATCTGTATCTTTATTCCTCAATAGATGCTCCCATTCTATGTCTGGGAGTGTAGCTCCTGGGGAAGTTGGCCTTCCTAAAATTTTGTGTTTTTGCCTTCCCAGACAGAAAATATTTTTTACAGTATATGTTAAAAACAACTATTTTGGTCACTGTTAACAAGATTTTCATGGACTGTTACCGTCTCTATCAGGTCATCATTATTTGATATTACCATGTCTCAAAAGAGCATCACCTCTAGTGGGTGCCTCTACAAACTGATTTATATAATTATCTTGTAGCAAGCATTCGATTCATCGGTAGTTGAAGTCCCTCATCACCACCACTGTACCAGCCTGTGATGCCTGATCTATCTGTTTATGCAGCTGACCCTCTATTTCCTCAGTTATGTTTGGGGGTCTATAGATTAAACCAAGTTGTATTTTCACATGACCCCGCACTTCTACCCACAAGGATTCAACATTCTCACAATCCAGTCCTGTTAGGTCCAGCCATGTGTGGAATCCAGCCATGTCTCAGCCACACCAAAAACAATATTTTCTTCCAGTAACAGAGTCTCAAGATCTCCCACTTTAACAGACTTCTGTTTTTTGTGAACATAGACTTTAAGTTTAGTATTAGCTTTCTGCAGTAATGCATTTCACAATTTTTTCACTGCTGGTTTGCAACACATGGATCTCATTATCCATCATAACAGTCCTCCCCCCTTCTAATTCTCCACCCACCATCATATGCTGTCACCTAAGTACACGTCTTCCCCTTTGGTTTCTCTGTTGCTCTCCCCCCTCATCTCTAGTTTGACTCTACTTTGGCATTCTGCAGGGAAGGAAACCATTATACACTCTAGAGCCAGGTCTTCTAGGGATTCTTCTCCATGTGGCTGTGCATCATGGTGGTAAAGAATCCCCTCCAGTCACCTGATGTGAATTTGTATAGGGCTGTATTGCCATGAAGTATATACTTTTTTTATTGTTTTTATTGCGTTTATTGATACTTGATTTCTGGGTAGTCGATTGTGAGGGCAGGTTACACTGGCACTAGCGTAGCTTTGTCTCCAAATATGACCCTGTGACTCCACACAGATAAAGATTTTTCAATACCTATCTGATTCCATTTTTTAAATTAAAGCCCATCTAGGGGCATAACAAAAAAGGGGGGAGAAGCCCGCGAGGTCAGGGGGTCCCATCATTGCGGCTCCTCCAATTTGTTGATAAGAATAATTATTAATATGATTACATGGCATCCATTACAGAAAGGAAGAACTGTTTGCATTTGCTTAGTAGCATTAATAGACTAACTGTATCCAAATTAGTTTGAAAACAATGAGAAACAAATTTACTGCATGAGAATTGATGGGTCCACTTTTAAGATCTGCACCAGGGTCTTGTAACATTTAACTTTGCCTATGGCCCCACCCAAGTATACTTGCATAAGCAACCTGATTTTTTCTGGGAAATGTCTGACCAGGGGCCTACCTGTATGCACATTTTGAGTTTTTCTGGTACAGGGTATACTTGAAATATTAAATTTAACATGTTACCAGGTTCTGATCTAGTTAGATAATATAGGTCTGAACATAAATGTTAATTTCAAAATTCACAGTGACAGAAAAGCAACAAATTATAGTTTATTTTCATGTTAAAACAAATGCCTGGTAATGCTCATTTCTTTATTTTCTTAGAATGTGCCCAAGCAATTACTGCAATCAATTTAGACTGTGTCCAGTATCTAATTATAATGCTGTTATCTGTCAGAACAAAATTTTGCAGTCCTGGCTTGCACAGTGATTACTTGGCAAACTGAATAAACATCTGCTCCTGTTGCTGCTTTCCCTCCTAACCACTTAAGACAAATCACACATGACCGCAGCCCTGAAGTGGATAATTTGCATTGTGAAGATGATATACACGTTTCTTGAATTTTCTAATACTGTTGAGAGTCATTACAACCCACACAAGAACCAGATGGCAGGGATTCTCGACCTTATAGCTCTTTAAGGTGGTTTAAGTTAATTAGCATGTGGGTGTTATTTTTGAAAATACATAGAATAAATAATACATACAGGTAGTTATTTATGTTATTTTTTTAGAATATATGGTAGGTATTAGGGAACATCTACACCTTCTCCCTCGCAAGCATTGGAGCAGGAATAAGAACATCATAGCCATTAAATCAATAGTCTTTTTTATCTATGTGCTGCACTGTACTGCATTTTGGGAACTGTACTGCATTGTTGTGCAGTTTGGTATTCACGCATTCCATATGTTTTGGGTCCCCAACCCTTGCCTCCTTCATCCTGCTGACCCCGTTTCTACTCATTCTTCACTCAGACTTTGGCTGCTGCTGCTAACAAGGTCCTGCTGTGCTCCTCTAGAGTCTCTCCCTCCTTCCACGGTGCAGCCTTCACATCCATGGCAGCTCCTGGGCAGCCTATGGGGCCATCGTTATAATAAAACTGTACCAAAACAATCAATCTCAAGGGAGAACATTGAAATGATTTTGTAAATGTTTAGAGTGGTTCACATTTGAAGGCTTCTCTTACGCAAATAAAAGCAGGAAAAAGTTGTCTATGAAGAATTTCGAATGGTCATTTTAGAATTCCATGCAGGTTTCCATTATTTTGATTTTTGTGTTGAATGAGAGGTGGTTAAGAGATGTCCTAAACGTGAACCACTTAAACAAGTGGATAGCCAGAGGCTATCAAAATCATTATGATAACACCCCAAACTGGTCAACAAATCCCCAAAGAATTCCTGGGTGTCACAATCTCAGAACCAGATAAGATTACAGAAGCCTATGGGCCCTATTTACGATGTGTGGAACAATACTAATTAACTTTGATAATGGAACTGAGGTATTGGCCGGCATGTGTCAGCGCCTGGCCGATTATCCCAGCGCCAGTGAGTGCCATTTTATACTGCCATTGTTCTGGCACTCCCCGGCATATTTAAAATTTTTTCCACCTTGAAAAGATTGGCACTGTATTTTTTCGGTGTTGGTCAGCATTTCATCATTACAGTTACAAGAAATCACTGCTGGGGACAAACTTAACAGTTTGTTTAGGTTGCGTTTTAGTTGTTGGTGTCCAAATTAGGCCAAAGCCCCTACTGACACTCCCTTCTTAGGGTGTAGAACTAGAAATGGATATTTACACTTTTTAAATTGCCCTGGAACATTAATTCTTTTTCTGTCCCTCTCTGTAAAATAGCAGGTGGCCAGTCATTACATAGGTATGGCAATGACATCATTGCCACACACAACAGTGGCAATTAATGGAGGAGGTGGGGCTTTACAGCTAAAACAGGTGCCATTATCTGGGATAAGAGTAAAGCAGGAGCAGTAAATACTGAAAAAAATATACCCCTCCCCTCTTCATGAGGGGAGCAATTGGGAAAATGTGGGTTATGGTCCACTTTAACCAAGGCTGGTCTGCGTTTCAACATTACAGTTATAGGAGATCACTCCTGGGGACAAATGTTACAGTGTGTTTAGGCTGCATTTTAGTTGTTGAGTTCCAAACTACACATGTTAAGAAAAAGAGGCCTTAAAGATCATTTTGAGTCTAAAAAAATGCTATACTCACCTTTTGTCCTATGCAGACTCTGATAGCAGTCACTTATAGCCATGCGCTGCAGATCTTCCCTATAACTAGATTCACGTCCCGCACTGCAGGCCCGATTGTGCATCTCTTCCGGTGTCCTCCAATGAGGAGATGCTCCTCCGTCATCATCACTGCGAGCTGCCACGCCCCCTCCATTCACTGCAATGGAAAGGGGCGTTTTAGGTCATAACACGCCCCTTTCAATTGCAGTGAACGGAGCTAACAGTAACGAGGGTGGGGGGCATCTCCACATTGAAGGACACAGGAAGAGACACATGATCGGATGATCGGCGGAAAATGTTCTTTTAAAAAAAGATTTTTAAATAAGATTTTACAAGAAAAAAATCAATTGGCGACATCTAGGTCCTGTATTTACATTATTGTATTATATTATTACATTATTATGCATTTATGTGTTTACATTATTGTCACAATATTGTACATCATTGTACATTATAAGTCATAACGCAAGTTAAACACAAATAAATGTGTTATAATATTATTTATAAGCATAAAACACGTGAATACATATCTGTCCATTGTGGTGTATTGCATCTAAACCTTAAGCGCCAATGTAAAATGGCGTGGCATAAACAAGGGTGCCAGACACCCCTATTGTTGGAGATGCAATACTTTGCAAAAGCTTCTTGTCTCTGAATTTGATTTTGGGAGTTTTGCCAGATTGACTGTAGTTTATAGTTATTACTGACAGTAGATGGCGCTATTATTATTGCTTATCTGTAGTCTCTATAAGCATTTTTCTGTTATGTTCAGCTCTGTTCTATCATCTTCTTCCCCTCTGTGTTAGCCACAATGAAAGGTGAAAGCTATACTGTATGGTGATACTGATAAATTAGACACAGGCCAGCAGACTCATCGCTTTTTTTGTCTGTTAAATCGCACACAAAATATTGGCGCTTGATAAACCAGGTTTCTCTTTTCTTCTGTGAATTCTGTGAATCTGTAAATAGATTAAAATAGCTTTTTAATTCCTAAATGTATGTTTGGGATTATGTAAAAGCAGAAAAAATTAGCTGTCATCAAATCACATGACATGAATCACAAAAAAAAGAAATTAAAAGCATAAATATTGCTGTCTTTTTTTAAAACTTTATATTTTTGTATAAACAAAGCATCTTCTCTAATTATCATAGATGCCAAAAAACTCCATAGAAAAAACACAACAGAATGTACCAGATGGAAAATGTTTTTTTAAAAGGAGAAATGAGACAAACATCTCTGCATGAGGTCTGTCAATGGTGGTAATACAAGGGCTTAGCACTTACTGCATAAAATCACATCTATAAAATTCTAATGAGTTGACATTCAGCAGGGATCTGATGAACCGGTACAACTAACTTGCCATTAAAAGCACATCTTGGCTGGGCATATTTAATACAAGAAAATTAAATTAGAATACTTTTTTTTTTATAACAAAAACTATACATTCATTGCATGAACGCTGCTTTCTAGCATTTCAGCTAAATCAGCTTAATCTAAAGTTAAATGAACTTGTATCAAACATTTTTTGACCAAAGCATAACTGCTACCCATGGCGGCCAGCAACTCGCCTGATCAGCTGGATAGCATCCTGCTCCCCCCAGGCCTGAACCGCAGTCATCAACACTTTGGCCCTTATTCATCAAGCGATAGCGCCAGGTAGTGTCCGACGAGCGCCAGGTAGCGGCAGCTAACGGCGACTACCGACTCAAGTACGCCCGGCGGCGGTCACAATGACGCATTTATCAAGCAAAATGAGGCTAGCGCCGGCGAGAGCGCCGGCTAGCGCGGCATTCATCATGAAGCCGCCTGGACCGAACAGCGCCGCTGCAAATTCCCTCACAGCGCCAGGTATGAGCTGTCGCTCCCTGGCGATGTCCAATGCATTTCAATGGAGCAATCTATAATAATTCATGATTAATTGGTAATAATTTTTTTTTTAATTTTTTTAATGTCAAAAAATCGGAGACCACTTCTGCAATGTTAGGATTTATTTTTAAGTAAAAAAAAAAAAAAAAAAAATATGTGCAGAATTGATCTAACAGGTCTGAGATTAATGTATTCATATTACAAAATGATTCTAAAAACATGTATAATGTTACATTCAAAAAATATGGTTGTTTAGGGGTTAAAAGCTAGTTACTACAGATCGCCGCCAGCGCTCTGGGGTTTAAACAAGTAATGGACAGCGACAGCACATTCGGAGCGTGATTTGTTGATGAATATGAAGCTAGCCGTTCGCTCTGGCCATTCGTTGTCAGGCGCTCACATACAACGCTGGACCTGTGAAACAGCGACCCCCCAGCCCGTATTCAACATTACCGCACACCGACTGAGTCGCTGTCATCAAGCTAACGCCGGCCAAGCACAGCGAATACTGGCTGGCGCTGAAAAAATCACGCTACAGTCGCTCATCTGTCGCTACCTGGCGCTATTGATGAATCGGCCTCCCCATGTTCGGCTCGCGCCCCTGGCCATCAGTCACAGCAGCGCTATAACACCCTGTCATCCATTATAATGGAAGGGGTATATAAGGCTTCACCCCATCTATTGAAATGAATAGAGAGGACATGGCAGTGCTCATGTGACTGATAGAGGGGGTGTCATGAGAGTGACAAGTAATCATTTCTGGTACAGAAAGCAACTCAGAGATCAGGTTATTTGCTGACCACTGGAGTCATACCAATCAGCTACGGGAACAAAACGTGAGTACCCTTCTTTTTTTTTACATTGGTGGCCAATGCTTTTAGCACTATTTCATGGGAATTGATCTCTCTATTGCAGCATAGGATCCACTTGAGCATTGTTTGTGAATGTACATGATCATTTGCCAGCCATATTTCAGCATTGCTAAATCACCAGCAACATACTGAAACTCCTCCACATTCTATTAGACAATGCATTCTGAATCCATTCATGTGGTCTGGGGCGGGGCAGAAACGGAGGTACCTCTAACACCACATTAGGGCTTTGGAGATGTGGAGGCTGATTAATTACTAATGCCGGGTATTGGCAGAAGAGTGTCTGTATAGCAGTGCTTAGAGTGACCGATAGTAGGCTCTGTATGGGGATATCTGGCGCTTTGACAGAGCGCCTCAGTCGCTGTAGTGACCTGGCCAGCATTGATGAATGTGATGTATGTTGGGCGCTCTAACACCAGTACAGCGCTGCAGCGAGCGAAAGGTAGCGCCAGCTCATTGCGACCGTCTCTCGGCGCTCCACACCACACTTCAAAAAATGACACACACACAGCATCTGGTCGCTATAGCATAGAGCGCCAGACGCTGTGTGATATATCCACCAGTAACAAAGCGAAAACACATGGAATGACATTATTTTAACACTGCCACATTAACACTTTAGTGCCAGACCTGTAATGACAATTCTGCATAAAAATATAAATATAAAAATAAATATTTCTAAAAGTGTTTGTTTGCAGCCAGGAGAGGTCACACAATGATTGGATAAAAAAAAAGTCAAACACACTGTTCAACGGCTGTTGAAATGTATGGAAGAGCGACAGTGAGCAAAATCTAATATCTGATGCTCTGGAAGCTAGAGCGCTGGCGCTATACGCTGAGCTGCCTGTAATTATACGTCAGATGCTACATAGCACTGTTAGAGTGGCTCGCCAGATTCGCTTTAATAAATGTCATCATCGTACCTGAGCAAGTATGCCCCCAAAATTTGCACGGGCAAAATATGGCCTTGGAGACAGGCAAAAGACCAGGAACACACAGGAAGTTGAGTTTTTTTTTAGCAGGAATGGCTATTAGTGTTAGGCAGTAACTAGAAGATCTTCTACCAAACACCAAAGCCAAAAATCAGAGCAATATCAAGTCCAGTGACAAAGCCAGAGGTCATAGGAGACACCCAAGCAGGTACCCAAGGGTAGGCAACTTACAGTTGGAAACTGAAACAAACATCAGTCCAGGCAACACGCAAATGGATAGTGGGGCAAAAGTTAGATCATAAATGGATTAAAGAGCTGAGAATGCAAACAGAGCAGCTTTACAAACTAAACGTTATCACATAGCAGTTAAACCCTGGCCAGATTTATCTGATTTATCTGACCACTGACCAATCAGAGATTGGAGGGCAGGATCTGCACAATAGTTGCTTAAAGTGGACCAAAATTCAGGAATTTGACTATCCTGGGTTTTGGTCCTTGCCCCCTGCTGTGTGAAACCCCCTAGATCACTGAGACCAACTTACCTCTTCCCGGTCCTACGGTGCATGCATGGCCGCTAGTTCAATCAGTAGGCTCGGATCCGCTGACGCCACATTGTCTACGCCTTCGTCTAAGGTCAGCGGCTTCAAGCACGCTGAAAACTTCATCCAACCACTCTCTGCTAGAGGGATAGCGGGAATCCGGTCGCGGCTCGCACATGCACTGTTGGACCGGGAAAAAAGGATGCCCCAGGGGGAGGGAATAGATTGACCTGGGAATCTTATAGATTCCTGGGCCAATAATTCAATGGAGACATCACTGAGAAGAAGCCAGCAAGAAAGCTCCAGGGTAAACCCCTTTTGCCTATCTTGCTTCACTGACCTGTGCAGTGTAACGGTGCCACAAAGCATATGATGTATGGGCATGTGTATGTTTATGCAATGCTGGGAAGATGTGGCATGTCTTGCTTGAAGTGTGGCCAGGCATGCATTCAGACCTAACATACATTTATCACAAGACGCTATTTAATGTGCATGTCTTGTTATAATGTAACTTGTCCTGACTTCCGCTCCCATGGATGAGTAAGGACAAGGGGGGTTAGTAAATAAAAAACCTTACCTCACCAGGGAATGCACAGAGTGGCATACCCTGCAAGTAAATGGGTCTACATACACACAAACTTTGTTCATCTGATCCAAGATGGCCTACCCAGGACCCAAAGGGCGGGGAGAACGGTATTGGTAAGGATCTTTTTTTGTAACCCTCCCACACTTCCTCAGTGACAGTGGAGGGAGGCAGTGGGGGCATTACATTTAACTTCTGCTTTACCACCCAACTAAAGTACAATTGAAGGTCCAGGATTATGCCTGCTCATAGTGCAAAACAAAATGGGCCACCCTACTCCTCATCTGGTCTGACTGCAAACATATTTAAGAATTATAGAAGACTGGGTCATCCCTTTTCCACCAGATAAAATATTGTGGAAAGTAATGAGTTTCCCGATGCCAGAGGTCTACTTGAATATAAAGATATTTAAGGTTTAAGATATTTAAGTAGGAATAAATAAGAAAACTGAAGAAATAAAAGGGATATTAGGTCGAAGAGCTTGGAGCAAAGACAGTGGAAGCAAAGGAGGGTGGGTGAACTAAATTAAAAATAAGAGAGTAGCAGCTATATTCCTTTACATGGAAGAGGGACAGATAAAATGGTAGAAAAGTAAATGACTTGAAAACAGAAGTAAGAAAGGAAGGGGTGAAAATGTGAAAAAGAAGAATGAGGATAAAAGAAAAGTGTCCAAAACATATTTACTTTAATATTAGGGTGATTTCTAAAGATGGTTGGTCGGCGGCAGCTTGGGATTACTTGAAAAGTCTGCCTTGATTATGACACCTATTTGACTCCTCTTCTATTTGCTCACTATAAAACCATAGAAATGGGTTCAACCTGAGGTGATAAAACCTTTTTTTGTACATAAGTAAATGTGTGCCAATATTTCATGATTTAAATACTAAAAATTGGTCTATATCTTATCGCAGTTTCTGGCAGTAATATGCGCCAATAACCTGAGGAAGGAGACATTCTTCATCTTTATCTATTAAACTAGCAGGTACTAGGTTTCACATTAAAGTTGTCCATGGCTAATACAGTATTTTATAGGAGAATAAGCTGGCAACTAAACCTAAATACTCTTACAGTTCTGAATGTTAAACATATAAATAAACAATGTTAAATAAAAATAGTTATCACACAGAAGACAAATGTTTTTTTTTTTCCAGCAAAATAATATGCCATTTTTCACAATGCTCATTACTTTCTATCCCAATTTGAGATTAAAGGTTTTTTTAGTAACAGTATTGCTGACTGTGGAATTCTACATAAATAAATTGATAGAATAAAAAAAAAGTGTGAAAAAAGGAAACTGAAATGGCCCTATTTACCTTTACACTGCAAAACAACAGAATATGGCCCTTATTTAACAAGGGATAGCGCCAGGTAGCGAATGGTGAGCGAACGGTAATGACGGTCACCGCCACGAGAACGCCGGCTCCCCTCCGCAATCACACATTTATCAAGCCGATCCTGCTTAGCGATTGACAGAGCGCCAGATAGCGAATCATTCATCATTATTCCAGCCTCACCCCACAGCGCCAGCGAGCGACCTTGAACAGCGACAGGTATGACCTCTCGCTACCTGGCGCTCTCCAATGCATTTCAATGGAGCAATCTTTAAATATTCATAATTAATTGCTATTAATTTTTTTTTTTTTTTTTTAAATGTCAAAAATTATGTGACCACTTCTGCCATGTTAGATATTTTTTTTATGGTTAAAAAAAAAAAAAAAAAAAAAAAATTGTGCAGAATTGATATTACAGGTCTGATATTAATGTATTCATATTACAAAATGTTTTGAAAAACTTGTTTTTTTTTCCAAAAAATATGGTTGTTTGGGGGTTAAAAAACTACTTTTAACCCATCGCCGCCAGCGCTCTGGGGTTTAAACAAGCATTTCACAGAGCAAGAATTTTTTGAGCGTGATTTGTTAATGAATATGCTGGGAGCCGTTCGCTATGGCCATTCGCTGTCATGCGCTCCCATACAGCGCGGAACCTGTCAAACAGCGACTCCTAACCCCGTATTCAACATTACCGCACACCGACTGAGTCCACTGTCAACAACCGAACAACGGCCAAGCACAGCGAATACTAGTGGCCGCTGTGAAAATAACGCTACTGCCGCTCATCTGTCGCTACCTGGCGCTATTAATGAATCGGCCTCCCCGTCAGGCACTGTTGACACACGTGTACGCTGCATGCCAGTTTAAAGTACAATAACTGGGGTGTGACCTGGAAGCAGAGCTGATGGCTTGAAAGATGGCGGAATACAGCTGAGTCCCAATATTCTTGATATCTTAGTTTAAGATGAATGAGGATGGGACCATGTTGGATAACAAGGTTTAATGTCTGTTGTCCTGAGTGGAAGCCAGTGGACTGGTTGGCACCAACATCCTTATAACAAACAGTGCTCATATGCATCCCTCCCTTCAGATTGCTGCACATAAAAATTAATTTACCTTTAACTCAAACAGGAAGTGCTGCTGGGTTTCCTGTCCCTGTGTATAGTCGGTTATGTCAGTTGAATCCAGGAAGCAGCATGGCTGGGATGCTGGGAAAGCAAGCTCCCAGTTAAGTGTAACTTCAAAGGATTGACACACGCACTTTGATGAGTTGAAACCCTTGACAAGAGAGAGCACGCAGGAAGGCAAATCATAATGTGCCTGAATAATATTGCATGTGGCCCATACAAACTGTATTGAAGAGCCCTCAGGCTCTTCCTACTGTACTATTCTTTACATATACTCCAGAGTTCCTTGCCCGGAAGATCCTGTACCTACCTCCCGATCTCCTATGCTTTATCTCACCTGTGGTATTACTTTGTACATTCTCCCTGGGCACAGTGAATTGTCTGGTTGCTTTAAAGAACTTTACATACTGAAAAGGACTTAACCCTTTAACTGCCAGCTTACCTAGAGTTTTTGTCACCCTTTGTTGCCAGACCATTTATTTACTATTTTGCACTACACATGTTCAGCTGTGATTTTTGAAGGGATTTCCAGGGAATTCTCAGGAAAATTATATATTTTTTTCAGCAGTCTGAGCTTTAACAAGAAACATGGTGTTTGTCATTTGCTAAGTGCATACTCAATATTTTGGGGTGAAATGTGTGCAAAAATAAAAAAAAAATCATTTTTTTTACAATTTGTAGGGCTTTTTTGTGATAAAAAATGTAAGTTTTTCAATAAAATCTTATTACATGTAAAAGCCCCATTTCTCCCGGTTACAACATTACCCCATATGTATTGGTAGACACCTTTTCCTGCCCAGGAGACTCCCCTAAACTGAAACAGTGCTTTAGGAGATTTTCAGGTGAAATACAACTATGCTATGCGCTATGCGTACCTTGCAGTTTTTTTTTTTTAAAAACCTTTCACATTTGAAATACCTCCAACAAACTATATATTCCCTAGAAGTATACACCTCAAGCTTTCTAGGCGTACCAGGCTTTTTGATGTGGGGTGGCAACCAGCCCACTGACTTCCACTCAGTGCAACAGACATTAAACTTGACCAACCCCCCAGTTTCATGGAAGTAAATTAATCCCTTAATGAATTCTTTGGCTGCAAAGGGTTTCCCTAAAAATAGAATAAAAAAGTAGAATCAAATCCACATTTGCCTTAAAAAAAAATATGCAAACAAGAAATAACAAGATAAAAATCTGAAAAAGCAAGGTCCCCTAAACAAAACAATACCCAACATACATACTGTCAAGGGAAGAGTTGCCAAACACCCCACAGTAAAGCATGTGTGTAAGGGTAACTTAACATGAAAATTTCAGCTCTGCAGGCAAATTGCTCACCTTGCGTTTTTTTAAACCAAAATAACCCTTTTCATTTGGAATACCCCCCACAAACCATATATTCCCTAAAAGTACACATGTTAAGCTTTTTAGGCGTACCCAACTTATTGTAGTGGTCTCATCTTTCTGGAAAACGGTAATTCGGCAATTTTTCGGCAAGTAATCCCTCGAAGACTTTTTTGGTTGCACAGGGTTTAGCTTAAAAAATTAATAAAAAAGCAAAAAAAAACATATCAATATGCGCACAAGAAAAAACAAGCTAAAACTGAAAGCACAAGGTTCTCTGAGTAGAACAATACTCAACATGCATAGATACTTTTAACCCTTTTAACTGCCAGCCTACTTGAGATTTTGTCACCTTCTGTTGACAGGTCATTTTTTACCACTTTGCGCTATGTTTAACTGATTTTTGCAGGAATTTACAGGAAAATAACATTTTTTTGCCGCAGAGCTTAGGCTTTAACATGAAATGTATTGTTTGTAATTGTTCCACTGTTTTTTAAATATTTTTTAGTAAATAACTGAAAAAAAATGTTATATTTTAAAGTTTTTTGAAAAAAGCACTTTTACAAATAAAATACAACTATTATCCACACTATAAAGGGTTAAATCCCCCCAAAATCTGAGTCCTCCAGTTAGTTGTTGAGATTTTGCGGTACATGCCTTTGCAGAGGTGTATATTTGAAGTCCTCCTCTTTCCATTGACACCCCCAGAGAGTTACTAGCCCGCCTGGATCCAGAGAACTTAGGCTCCAAATTTTCCTGGCAATCAATGGACCTCGCCCAGGATGGTACCCTTCCTAGTGCTAAGAACATAGGGGAGCTAACTGGACCGACTGAAGATATCATTGAAAAGGGAAGAACCTCAGGTATACACCCCTGCAAGAGCATGTGGATTGGGGCTGACCGGACGAAGCATCAGTACCACAAAATCCTACTACCGTTGCTCACAAGCACCCCCCCGGGGTAGTATTATTCTGAGTGCTGGATCTCCGGAACTAGGGGGAGTAACAACCCACTGGAGATGTCATGAAAATTGGAGAACCTCAGATATACACCCCTGCAAGGGCATGTGGATCGACGTGACTGGACAAACTGGCAGTATCAAAATGTGCCTGTACCATTGCCCACGGGCGTCAGAGGGTGTTACACTTTCGAGTGATGGATCTTCAGACCTAAAGGAGCTTAAAAATGTGCAATTGAAAAGGGGAGAACTTTAGGTATACATCCCTACAAGGGCATGTGAATCAGGCTCGACCGGACCAAGTGGCAGCACCGCAAATTCCCAGTTCAGCCAATCATAGCCCCAAGGTTAGCGGATGCCCTCTTGCTGGGCCCTGTCTATAATCTGGCCCTGTGGGGGATCCTACCACACACAGAATATTCTACTTTTGGTTGATCTTAGTTAAGACCTTTGTCAATGGCCACCTGTGGCCTATTACCAGAATTTAACACATCCTTGACATTTATTTGAACCTGTAAATAAATCATTCACATTTACAGTTCAGGATCACACTTTAGGTACTCTTTAAACTAATATTTAAAACAGACCCAGAACCATAGTATATTATTATTGCAGGCTTTGCATCACCATGACACATCAAGGGGATATTCAATTCTCTAGAAGGAGTAAAGGGTTTAAACACTTTTCTTTGACCGAACCCCATGGTGAGCAACTTTCTGGTTCCCCTGACCCCATGCTTTCCTTAGTGTTGTTGCTCAGCATACTAAACACCACTCCAGGTGCGTTTGACTGGGTTTAAAGAGTATCTCTTTCTGGCTCTTTAACACCAACTACCATACATAAAACACTATTAAAGGCACACAATAACTTAACTCTTTCACTTTCATTTGAACTTTAGATCCAATCATCAGCATACAGCAAAAGCTTTAGATATATTATTTAACCACAAAATCACAGTATCCACCACCCCCTGTGCATATATCTTAAAACACAATTATAACCTTTAAAAGTGCAATTTCAATAAACATATTACTGTAGTCAAACTATTTCACAGTCTTTTACCTAAACCTAAAAAGAAAGAGGTTAAACCGGCATTAAATCACTCAAGGATCAAAACCATTTACACATTTACACCAGCACTATTCTACACTCTTGATCTGCACATTTAGGGGTGGTAGTACTTAGTGTCTGGAAGGTGCACCTTTTCTCCATTGCCCCAGACCATGATCCTCTTATACTCATTCCCTTTATTAGGACCGTAGAGAATGACCTTGTCCATAAAAATGTTTCTCCTGTGGTGCACGGTTTTGAAAGTTTTCTGCCAGTTATCCCACTCTGCCTGGGACAAACAGCATAGGCTGTATGCAGCAGGAGGTAGTCCCAACTTGTGCGTCACCAGTTTATCTATCCAATCATCCTGATTGGATCCTAGCTTCCACCCAACTCATCCCCTCTTCACTGAGGTAGGGATAGTAGTAGCCTGTCTGAAACGCCTTTCTTCAGTTCACCTGCTGCTGCGCCTCGGAAAACTTGGTTAAAGTTTATGGGTTTCTCCTTTCTTTTTTTAACATAGGGGAACGCACATAGCATCACGTATAGTGTTCAAGGGTAGGGGGTGGCACGACAAGAGCCCAATCCTAATGGTTTCCCCACTCCCAATCTCTGAAAGAGTGCTCACACCATAGTGGTGCTCACAGTACCTACATTAAACAGCTGTTGTCCTCCTCAGCACAATCTGTGGGGCTCGTAGTGGCTCTCCTCCTCCGTGTCTTCCAACAGAAGTACAACTGTACCGCACTGGCTTATTGTGGAACCACTTCCTCTTTGCTAGGGGTGCTGGGTGACAAGGTGTGAGCAGCAACAGGTAAATCCTCCATGTTCTCTTGGTCTCGCTGGTTTCAAGGGCCTCCACAGCACCCTCTGCCTTGGCCATGGGCTCAATTACCTCTGAAGCTTTGATCACTCTCCAGGGCTCGGTCACATCTGGGCTGGGGCTGGTGGGCTTGGGCATCGACATAAAGAGATTTTTGTAAAGTGTGAAAGTAAAGTAAAAGGTAAAGTAGCTTCTTAGAAATTTAAAGCTGAGACCATCATTGCTGCAATCCTTTCAAGAACCCCTTCTCAAAAAGATGCGGTACTAGTTTCATTAAGTCAATGTCTAATTTGGAAGTAGGGATACAACATTAGTTACAAATGTGCACACCCTAATTGAATTAATAGTAAATACAGAACCAAAAAGACAACAAGTTCTTGCTTGCTGATAACTTAGGACCACTGTGCCAGTTGGGCCCCTAAATGTACACCAAAAAAGAAAAAATTTAATTATTATCGTACACCTTACTTGAGTTAGCAAAAATACAAATTAATAACAAATTCACAAAAGGCAGTCATTTCATTAATTCAGAAGAATAATACCAGAGTATATAGAGTATACCATATACCATATTATAGCATCATATGAAATAAATATACTGGTGTCAATCAAACACCACTAGATGACAAAAAGGTGTTCCAAGGTTTTTCACTAAGTTATAACAGTTGGACTATTATATTCACTTCTTTAGAGAGTATACAATATATATGGTATGCAAAAGAAAATGGTACTGGCCAACCAGATATCTGTAGATCGCCTCTCAATTTCTACCAAGCACTCTGGTTTTAAAATAGGGAAACCAGGAGAGCACAGGCAGACAGTTGACTTGCCCAACATTTCTTCCCTCAACAGGTCCTATTTTAAGGGCTGGTGGACCCGATCTGCGAGTCTGTGCTTGAGATTCATCTAAATAGGAAGGAGTGGTGAAAAAAAAGACTGTTATGAGGCATCAATGGTGATGCCTCATTACAGTCGCTATCCAGTGACTTGCTTTAGCTGCTGTTGGGGTTCCAGTCTGCTCTAGGCCAAGATGGCTGACAAAGCACCATTCCTGGACTGCACAGGCATGCAGGGCTTCCATTGCACTGTGTGGGGCTAGGCTGGCATAATATCACATGACCAGTGCTTTACAGCATCATCATGAAGATGAAAGTGATGTGAAAAGACGCAACATCTGATAGACTGTGCAGCAACGCCGATGGAATATTTTGCCTTCACAGACAGTGTAGAAAGTCCACATATTTGAAAACATCCTTAGAGATAAAAGCAGTGTTGCAGTAAGTCCACATAAACTCTTCCTGTGAATTAATAGAGCAGTCTCACTAATAATATGTGGTATAATTTCACCACTCCTCCCCATGAGGTAAACTTGCTTTATGTGCTCTGGATGTTGTCCTGAATATATCTGTATGGGCACATACACAATGGTGGTTCAAATGTCACAGAATGCAGAATGCTACAATTATATATCTAATGGTACCCATGGGTACAGTATAAAGATTCTGCTGAATACAGGAATATAGTTATGGGCCCCTAAGGAACTTCTAATATCCTTATAACAACCCTATGTTGGTTGGCCCTGTCAACTGGTAGTGCTCGCAAGAATACCTCCCTGCTGTCCTCCTGCTTCTTGTCCATTCTTCCTTTTCTTTTTCTCTTCTTGCTTTTCTTTTTTTCCCTTCCTTTTTTATATTGATTAAGCTACACCATGTAATGATTGTAAAACTTAACGAATGACATTGCAAGCCTGCTGTCTTTTAAAACTGTAACTGTAATAAATGTATTGTACCAAAATAAAATTCCAGCATACAGCTTTAGAATGCGCACCGGATAAAGGCACAACCAGGCAAAGAGAAGCTGTATCTCAGAATTGCATATTAATGTGCATTTTGCATGCAAACCATCGCTAGACCATGGTGCAGACATAAAGTGACACAACCCCCCCCAACAAACTCCCCGCCCAAGTACCTGGGGTGATGCTCCTGGCTCAGTGGTGGCCTGGGTTTTCCACACCAAAGCTGGGATGCAGTGGCCAGTGATCAGAGCATCACAGGGGCCTTCGGTAAAGTGAGTTTGCCAGCGAATCTGGAGGTTTAACACAGCAGAGTATGCCACTATAGAATGTCCCAGGGGCAGGCTAGCAGCCTTTGAAATTCCAGGGATTTGGTCCACTTTAATACTTTGGCAAGCATACCCACAATGTGGAAATAAAGGGTGCCCCTAGATGCTCTGCAAATTAAAGCAAGGCATGTTTAAAGCAGACACAACCACCCCTTCCCCCCAGCATAAAAGGCTAAAATGAACTGTGTCTACTTCTGTGAGGATTGCCATCAGTGAGATGTGTGGGTTAGCATTGTTTATGTACCCTGCGGACCAGGAGACAAGCATGGAGTGAATTTTGGTGCCGTGTCCATAAATTATCCCCTAAGGACTAAAGTTACAATGTGTAAGAAGGCACCTGGTCAGGTGGCTTTCCTGCATTTCCAGTTATCAATGAGGAGGGAGGCAGCTAATCAGGCATCTGGGGAGGGACTGGGGGCATTTTCATTCTTGATCCACTAAAGGTTACTTGAAGGACCAGGTCAGCGCGGTGGAGACTAGAAGGTGAATGAGGATGTGATTTCCTCACTATATAGACCGACATAACAGGAAGGAGAGAGCTGGATGGACTAAATGTAAGGTAAGCTACTGATATTTACCGTATTTTTTAACTTTTGACTTTCCAATCGCTGTAAGGGTTTCCAAGCTTTATTGCAAGCTATTTTGCAGAGAGTATTAGCAGGATGAGAATCAGTAGCAAAAGTATTTATAGCAGAACAGTCCCACAATTACCATCTACTGGCCACTGCAAGTAACTACACCTCCATCTCAATATCCCAAGCTACTGTTTTAAAAATACTTCCAGGGGGCCTAAAGAGGACATTTCTTAGCCCCTTACACTCTCCTACTTTCTGACTATTTAGCCGCCTGGACTGGATCACAAGCTACAGGTGTAACAACATTTGCTTACTTTTCGTATGCTTTAGAACAACATAAAACAGTTTACTTTTAAAAGTGCTTGTTAACCAATTATATATAAAAACCATTTGAAATAACACTAAATAACAAAGCTTTCTTCGTATAAGCCTGTAAAAGGAAGTATTAATATGCAAAAAGACAATGTAACCCCCAAACTGGGGCTGTCAATATTCTTTAGAGCGAAGAGACACATACATGTTTCAATGGCTGACCTAACTTGTGAAGAAAAATCAGCATATTGGAGCCACCATTAAAAAACTGTAACTTGCTATAATATTAAAAACTGAGCTGGCGGTAACCCCCGGCCCAGCATAAACATATCACACCAACTCTCTCCAGCACAGGAAAACTGAACTTTTGTTTCAAGCAAAAGGGCAACATCAATTTCTTTCAGAGCTTTTCTTTCAAATGCTCAAAGTCCAAAAGAAAAACATCACATCAACTTCCCCTTCGGAGATAGAACTGTGGATCAGTGAGCATGATGGTGTGACCATCACACTGAATTTGGGAGATAGAATAAAGTCTTACCAAGAGCAGCACAGACGAGGCAAGGTACTCCAACAAACAGTTCATGTATTGGCTCCAAGCAGTGAGGGCAAAAGACAGCCAGCTTCTTAATCTTGTGGGCACGATGCACCAGCACCACTACAGCCAACAGCGGTGCCATGTGTACACCCTTGTTCCACCACTGGGACTAGAGATGAGCGAACTTTTGAAAAGTTCGATTCGGCCGATTCGCCGAATTTCACAAAGAAATTCGGGTTCGGCCGAATCGAACTTTTACGAAGTTCCCCATAAAAAATGCCGGCATGGTGGGAGCCGGCCGGCGGGCCGGTAAAGCCGGCCGGCCAGCTCCCACCATGCCGGCATTTAAAAAACAAAACAAAAAAAAAAGCTGAGAGCGGCGCCGGCCTCCACGCTCTGGACCTGCAGGTAAGTGTTTGCCTTTTTTTTAAAATGCGGGCATGGTGGGAGCGGGCCGGCCGGTTGACAGCGGAGCCGGCCGGCCCGCTCACACCATGCCGGCAAAAATGCTTTTTTTTTTTTCTTTGTTTTTTAAATGCCGGCATGGTGGGAGCGGGCCGGCCGGCTCCGCTGTCAGCGGAACCGGCCGGCCCGCTCCCACCATGCCCGCATTTGCGCATGCAAACACCATTTCTTAGTTAACCCTTTCAGCCAGGCAAAGTGACAACAATTTGGCATTTGAATCTCATCAATTTTAAGCAGTTAAACATGCATCGGGGGCCATTTCGGCTTATGTAGAAACACTGTTCAGCAGAAGATTCACAGATCAAAGCACAGTAAAACACAGTTTATAACGTATTTTTTTTTTAAATTGTAAGTTTTTTATTGAAGAAGCACAAGTTACAGGTCATGTTCAGCACAGTAATAAAAAAAACAGAAATACAGTACCGTGGAATTACAATACAATGGTACTTTGGGAGGAGACGGTCCATTCTACAATCAACCTCGGGATAGATAGAACTGAAGGGGCCTCCAGCTGCCTACGCTTTGTGTCTTGTCCATGCGCAGCTGATTGACAGAGACCTATATCTTTTAAACCAATCCCCAGCCACCTTCTACACCGAAGGGCTGTCGAACAGGGGGAGCACTCTATTGACCGTCCCCAAATAACGCCTCCACTATCATAAATAAAACATGAAGCCTGCCAAAATATGCCTCCTCTTTTCCTTGGAACATAAAGAAGAACAACCTAAACAAAATACGAACAATACAAACAGAACAGGGGGGACGGTCAAGGCACACGAACACATTACAGCGAAGAGGGGGGGGGAGAGGGCAGGACGGGAGAGAGGGCAGGACGGGAGAGATGGCAGGGACGGGAGAGGGGGCAGGGACGGGAGAGAGGGCAGGGACGGGAGGAGGGCGGGGAGGACAAGGAGGCGAATGATGAGGGCTATATTGGGAGGGGAACGAATCCCCCTGTGCACTTTAGATGACTATTCCTGCAGAAGGGCAAGGTATTCCACCAAAAAGGTGAAGCGGTCCCACTCAAACCAAATCTCCCTATGCTTATCTAAATTTCCTTTTAATGAGGCCGTGAGCTCCTCCTTCCTGCCATATCTCTAACCCTGGAGAGCCACATCGCGGCTGTTGGGGGATCAGATGATTTCCAGCAGGCAGGGATACAGGTCTTGGCCGCGTTCAGGAGTGGGGCCAACAGGGACTTACCCCGTTTACGGATAGAGGTAGGAGCGAGATTGAGAAGATAGCACGCTGGGTCCTCCCCCAGATCAACATCTGTCAGGCGTAACACTATTTTCCTAACATTATCCCAAAATCTGGTGAGGCCCTCGCACTCCCAGAAGATGTGCATCATTGTGCCCCTCGCCCGCGAACATCTCCAGCATAGAGGGGAGGAAGAGGGAAACATTCTCGATAGTCTGGATGGAACCAAGTACCACTGTGCCAGGATTTTATCGGATGCTTCTTGGTATCTGCAAGACATTGAAGTTTTGTGGGCCAGTTGCAACATGGCCTGCTTTTGCTCATCAGAGAATTTCCTATTCATCTCCCTCTCCCACCCCTCCACGAACGGGGGCATGTAGGTCTCCGGGGGGCACATCACCAGGGAAAATGCGTAAGACAGCGTGCCTCTAAAATGACAACTCCCCACGCACGTGCGTTCAAAGGGGGTCAGAGGTCTAGAGGCCTTGGCCAAGTGGGAGAAAGAGTTTTGGAAATGTGAGAGCTGAAGGGGCTGCCAAGCACTAAGAGGTTGCAGTACGTTCCTCGAAGCTAGGTCCTCCCCCCTGAACCAACCAGACCCATCCCGCAATTGCATGATCCTGAAATGTTTCTGTTTCACCCAAGCCCGGAAATTACCATCTGATTGGCCCGCTGGGAAGTCTGAGTGGCCCAGGACTGGGGTCATCGGGGACAGGGGGGGGAGATATCCTGTTTCGGGAAGGTCTTACCCACCACCCTCCGCGTCGGCCCTATTGTCGGGTGTTTGTTCAGCTCATGGACTCGGTCTAACGGTATCCAAGAAAGCCCCGCAAGAGGGATAGACAACGCCTCCTGCTCTATGAGCATCCACTGCTTAAAGTTAGAATGCCTGCACCAATCAACCACCCGCGCCAGATGGGCAGCCGCGTAATAGGATCTCCAATCCGGGAGACCCAGTCCACCCCGACCCTTGGAGAGGGCCAGGAGGGGGGCCGCAAGCCGATGGGCCTTACCTGCCCAGACAAACCTTGAACATATCCCCGTGAATAATTTAAAGAAGGTGTGGGGGACCTCAATTGGGAGGGCCTGCAAAAGATATAACACCCTTGACAGGATATTCATTTTAATTATGTTTGCCCTGCCGAACCAAGAGAAAGCACTTTTATTCCACTTCTGCAGGTCCTCCTCCACCTTCTGCAACATCGGGGGGAAAGTTCAGGCTGTAGATTTTTTGGTGCTGGGCAGAAATTTGTGTCCCCAGGTAAGTAACTGCCTCTGGCTCCCACTTAAAAGGAAAGTTCTCTGAGATCTGCTTCAGCCGTTTTGGAGGAGTGTTGAGATTCAGGACGGAGGATTTTTGATAGTTTAGTGTAGTTGGACACTACTTGGAAAGCTCTAAGTTCAGCCAACAGAATGGGGAGAGTCGTTTCAGGTTTAGTTATGAAAAAAATCAGGTCGTCTGCGTATGCCGCCACCTTATGCTCCCTCATCCCAGCTCGGATACCCGCGATCTTAGGATTCTTCCTCACTGTACGCAGGAATGGTTCCAGTGTAAGAATGAATATCAGGGGAGAGAGAGAGCATCCCTGACGTGTACCATTTGCTAGGTTGAACGGCTTGGAAGCCAGCCCGTTCACCATGACGGACGCCAAGGGGCACGAGTAGGAGGCCATGATCCAGTGGGACATATTATCCCCCAGGCCAATATGTTTGAGGGTAGCGAAAATGAAATCCCAACTGACCCTGTTGAAGGGCTTCCCGGCATCCGTCGAGAGAAGCATTGAGGCCGGACCCTCCAGATGTGCGCAGTGTATCAAATTAATAACCCTGGTGGTATTGTCTCTACCCTCCCTCGTGGGAACAAAGCCCACCTGGTCACAGTGAATGAGAGATGGGATCAAGGGGGATAGTCTGTCTGCTATTATTTTATTAAAGAGTTTTAAGTCGCAATTCAATAGGGAGATAGGCCTGTAACTCCCACATTGGACTAGGTCCTTACCTGCCTTGGGTATAACTGTTATGTTGGCCCGTAAGGTGTCTCTAGGTGGGGGGAAGCCCTCCCTCAGGGAGCCGAAGGATGCAATAAACTGAAGGCCAAGGGTTACCATGAACTCTCTGTAATAATCCAGGCTAAAGCCGTCAGGACCAGGCACCCTCCCCGGCTTGGTGTTTTTAATGGCTCTCGCAAATTCATCCATCCCGATCTCTGATCTGCATCTGAGGCCGGACCCTCCAGATGTGCGCAGTGTATCAAATTAATAACCCTGGTGGTATTTTCTCTACCCTCCCTCGTGGGGACAAAGCCCACCTGGTCCCAGTGAATGAGAGACGGGATCAAGGGGGATAGTCTGTCTGCTATTATTTTATTAAAGAGTTTTAAGTCGCAATTCAATAGGGAGATAGGCCTGTAACTCCCACATTGGACTGGGCCCATACCTGCCTTGGGTATAACTGTTATGTTGGCCCGTAAGGTGTCTCTAGGTGGGGGGAAGCCCTCCCTCAGGGAGCCGAAGGATGCGATAAACTGAGGGCCAAGGGTTACCATGAACTCTCTGTAATAATCCAGGCTAAAGCCGTCAGGATCAGGCACCCTTCCCAGGCTTGGTGTTTTTAATGGCTCTCGCAAATTCATCCATCCCGATCCCCCCTTCAAGGGCATCCACCACCGATTGTTTGAGTCTCGGGAGGCCTGACTCTCTAATATAGGCGTCTATGTTACTCAGATGGGTGGAGGAGCGGACCTGTGGCAGGCTATAGAGCTTTTCGTAGAACTCTCTGAAAGTCTTTGCTATGCTAGCCATTAGATAATGCCTGTTACCCCCCCCGAGTCCTGAATGGATGGTATGTAGTTCCTGTTGTGCTGTGCTTTCATGGCCCTAGCCAGAGCCTTGACGCATTTGTTGCTGTACTCATAGAAGAACCTTCGGCACCTGGCCGCCCGGTTCTTGGCTTCAGCGAAACAAATGTCCCTGAGGGACTCCCATAGCTTAACTAGTTTGGCACCCAGCGCTGCATCCAAAGTCTGCTTGTGCATGGTTTCGATTTTCAGAATTTCTTGGGTCAACAGGTCAAACTGTTTGTTCCTTTCTTTTTTGAGATGTGTGCCGTGTTTGATCATTAAACCCCTAATTACACATTTGTGGGCCTCCCACAAAGACATCCGCGGTACCTCCCCTGTATTATTCGTTGTAAAAAATTCAGTGATGGCCTTATGGATTTCTGCCTTGACCCCCGGATCCTGGAGGAGGGAGCTATTGAGCCTCCATTGACCTCTGAGGAGGGCAGTGTCAGGGATGGAGATGGTTAAGGAGATTGGGGCATGATCGGAGATCGTTATCTGCCCAATGTCCATGCTAACTACAAGGTGCAGGAACTTGTGGGGGACCAAAAACCAATCGATGCATGAATACGAGTTATGAGCGGCAGAGAAGAAAGTGAAGTCCCTCCCCCTTGGATTGAGTGTCAGCCAGGCGTCCATTAATTGGTGTTTAAATAGCAGGGTCTTGAGTTTCTTTAGGGAGGAGAATGAAGTGTGGGAGGACCCGTGGGACGTATCCATGGCAGGGTCTAGAACTGTATTAAAATCGCCTCCCAACAGGAGAACCCCCTCTGCAAAGGCAGCCAACTTCCCCAGCGTAGAGCGGAGGAATTTATATTGGTTGGAGTTGGGGCCATAGCATGTCGCCAGGGTCACCCTCAAAGAAAAGAGGGTGCCCCTCACAAACAGGAATCTTCCCCAAGGGTCCCGGCAGGTCTCCAGGTGAGTCCACGGCAGAGACCCTGCTAGAAGGATGGCGACTCCCCTGGATTTTGAATCCGGGGAGAGGCTATGGTATTGTGTTTTGTAAAAGTGATTGGTAAGGTTGTGGGTCTTCCCCGTTTTCAGGTGGGTCTCCTGCAGGAAGGAGATCTGCGCATGCAAACGCTTCAATTCTCTAAGGGTAGAGGACCTCTTAATAGGGGAATTGAGACTCTTGACATTGAGGGATGTGCACTTCACCGTGGACATGACGGGCCTACCAGACACCCGAGCCCGACACCCGAGAGAATTGAGGGCGCTGGGGGAGGGGATAAGGAGGAGCTGAAAGGGAAGGAGAGGACGGGTGGGGGACGGTAGCTCAGGGAAGGAAGGAAGGAGGGGAACAATAGGTAAGAAGGGTTAACCACGGGGGGGCAGGAGACAATACAGACAACAAAGGATATACACAAAGAACTACTACAGAAAGAAAAACACTAAACTAAGAACGTATAGAGGTAAAACAGAAGTGGGAAATACAATTACGTTTCCCAGACAACGAACCCCGTCCCACCCTCCGAAGGGGGCAAGGGGGGTCCAGGCCTACTGTGGAGACGAAGCGGACCAGAGGGAGAAAGAGGTCCCCCCAGCCGATCGGCTAGATAAATCTCAACCATGGGGAGATCACACGGGCCCTCCCCAAGGTCCTTGGCCCATGTGGCCACCCACCCAAACTCTGAATAACAATGCCAAGACCCCACCCATCCGACACCGCCCAGGACACCCCCGCCCGCCCTCAAGGGGTCAGCGCGGGGACCTCCGAGCAGCGCGGGGAGGAGCCGACGTGAGGCAAATCTTAAACGACAACCAAGAAAACATAGAATGGTGATGTAGCAATCAGCTGATAAAAGGACATATAGGTAAATGCATGGATCACATCAAGTCGCGTTATAACAAGCCAACAATGAAAACAGGAGATCATAAACATATGTCAATCAGTTCTTCAAAGGATATCATGTGGCCGATTAGGGCCCGGATCAAGTCTCATTCTCCAGTGGTCGCGGGGCCCCTGGTGGCCTTCTGGCATTTCTTCTGCATACAGGACTCCCGCCTCTTGCCTGTCGCATTCTCTGAGGCTGCCCGCCCCCACCTCGAGTTGGCAGAGATAGTGGGAAGGGATCCAACCAGTCCGGGACCGCCAATGGTTCAGTGTCCAGGAAAGTAAACAAACCCGGGAGTTCAGCCGGGGACCTCAAGGCGTAGGCCCGCTGGCTCTTGCGCACCAGCAGGTGGAAAGGGTACCCCCAGCGATAAGTAGCGCCGCATTCTTGGATTCTCGTCAACAAAGGTCTCAGGAGGCGTCTCATTTGTAGAGATCTTCTAGAAACGTCCGAGAAGACCTGAAGTGACACCCCATCAAAGCGGATACGATCTCTCTCCCAGGCTTTTCTCGGGATCTGCTCCTTTAGGGAATAGTAGTGCAAGCGGCAAATCACATCCCGCAGGCGATTGGGGTCTGCCGGTCTTGGGCCGAGGGACCTGTGAAGCCGATCCATAACAATTTCAGTTTTGGGAGGGCGATTAAGGATCTCGTTAAAGATGCCCGTAATGGTGTGCAGTAGTTAGTCTTGCCCCGTCGCCTCAGGCAGGCCCCTCACCCTGATGTTATTTCGCCTACTTCTATTTTCCAGATCGTCCAAGTGCAGGACCGTTGCTTGGGAAATAGTTCGCTGGAGCATCAGGCTTTGTTCTAGGGCCTCTATTCTTTGTATGGATGAGAGGTGCGATTGTTCCAGCCCCGAAAATTTGGAATCAAGGCTCCCCATTGAGCTTTGTAGGTCTGAAATGTCCTTCTTGAAGGAGCTTTCCACTCTCAAGATAAAGGATTCCAGGTCATCCTTGGTGGGGAGAGCCTTGAGTTCGGCCCTGATGACCGCTAGCATTGCTTCATGCGAATCTGAAGGAGTTGCAGGGTAAGATCTGCGGTCAGTAGCAGGACCACTCATGATACAAGAAGTGGCACTCGAGGTGATGGCCCCACCCGCAAATAAGACATGGTCCAGTGTGGGTCTGGGCTGTTCCACATAATGCCCCTCTCCTGGGCACGACCAGTGCAGATGTGGCATGGACTCTACTGCGCCCGTCTTCCGCCCGACCAAGCGCGACTCAAGGGCCGTAGGCGAGAAGCGACTCGCTCTGTCTTCTGCAGCACCCTGTTCCTCTGGCCATGCGGAGCCAGCCGAATTGCTCCTCTTGTCCCATTCGGGGGACTGGGTTGCTGGTGAGTGTACTCCGGGGGAAGACCAGTCTCTGGCAGGGCTCTGGGGTGTCCCCATAAATGCCAACGGAGTCCGGGCTGGGCGGGGGCAAAGGGCAAGGCAGCTGGTTGCCATGATGCCCGTGGTGGGAAGGGGAATGACCGCCATCTAGAGTGGGGCTTCTCAGCGGTGGGGGGGTGCCCACAGTAGATCAGAATAGGCATATAGGACAGAGCATGTTAAATACTGCATTACACCAGTACTTGTGGAAAAGAATTATAATAATAAAGGTATAAAGCTAATAACTGAAGGTGTAAACTGATAACACATCATTGAGAGAGAAGTCATTGAGAGAGAAGTCCCCACAATGTTGTCTGCCCCTGCATAGGGGGAACAAGAAAGGAAAGACAGGAGATTTGAGAAAGTTGTAAGCAGGAGCTACCATTGCAGGCCACTGTAGCTGCACTGCTGGATATAACCAGAGAAACGCATGCACTTAAAGCTGCAACATGACACATTTCCTAGCTCAGACATGCCCAGGAATGGAAACAAAGCCAGTGCCTTCGCTTAGAATACAAGAGACATTTTACAATGTTTCAATAGGGCAGGCTTTCAAAAAAATGTTTCAAAGTTTGGAAATAACAGCACCCTATGAACTATACAGAACAATTTTGCTCATTTTTTAGCAAAGCCCTTAGGGAGCTGTTTTTTCCAAAGCTAGAAAAAATGTCTTTACACCATGTAAAATGATGTACCTCACCTGTAAAAATGCTTTTTGGGAAAAATTAGAACAGCCTTTTCATAAAGAAGTTTTGGTGTGTTTAAAGTTAAAAAGCTCACTCAGATGTAAGCTTCAGATAAAACCCCATAATACACCCAAAGTTCACCTTGCCTCAACTGATCCCTCCATGACCCTAATTGTTGCATTCACGTGCAGCCTTAAAGATGTCAGTCCCATGTGCCTCACTTCGATTTCTTGTAGCACTGAGTAGAAGCTGTAGTGGGGCTCCAAAGTTTGCCCTCTTTTCAATTTCATTCCTCCAGGACCATGCAAAAAAGGGGCCTAATATCCACTGTGTATCCTTGTGCTCTCTGAGTGAGTGAGCACATCAACCCACCATGGCCACTCTGATCACAGCAGCGCATTCTCAAGATTCATAAAGCTTCATTATGACATCCCCTTTCCAGCTCAACCCCAAAATCAAAGTGAAGATAGTGGCTTTGCCTAGAATACACATTGTATGTATGGGCCCGGTGGGACACCTGCCTTCTTGTTAGTCAGCAACCTCCTCGGCAACCACCGAGGGCACACTGAGAGAATAGTCCATACTAGGCAGGGTCATACATAGGGTATCAGTCCTTACAAGCAACACAACACAACGGACAGGTAGGAGAGTGGCCCGGGAATCAAGCCAGAGGTAGTAGCCGGGGTTCAGATGATTTGCGGTATCCAGCTTGAGATCAGGCAGACAGGAGTCGGTCCAGGCGGCAGGCAGAGAATGCTCTCTGGAGGTCAGTAACGGATGAGTTATAACAAAACGCAAGCAGGAAATGCTATCACAGGCAATGCATGCAGGGAGCAACTTGTTTTTGTGTGGCCATCGGGCATTCAGAGATGGAAGCCCACTAACTTCCCCAGCATCTAAAATTGATATATTTTAAGTTTTTAGTCACTTACTTATTATTCTTTCCCCCACTGGGCTACAACTCTGTTAAGGACTTTAGGATATGGGCGCCGCCATCTTGACTCAGAAGCATCACACTTACTGAGGAGAGGAGAGTGGGATAAGGTACAGGGGGGTGGGTTATAGCTGTGCTTTGCTCAGACAGAGCAGAGCTGGGGTCAGGAAAAGGTCAGCAGTCCCAGAATGCAGAGCAGCACAGTCAGAAGGCACTTCCTGTTTGCAGGCTGCCTGATGATCCATAAGCCATCTTGGATGTTTAAAGGCCTTAAAATAATGGGCCTTTATGGAAAATCGATATTGTTAATAATGTTGCATATATAGATATAGGAATAGACAGCAAAATAGTATATTGGGAAGCTGCTTGGAATGCTAGGTTGCCTGGGGCAGGAATTGTATTCAAAGCAGATAGTAACAGCATCCTGAGACAATAAAAAAAGGCTGGGACAAGATAGAGAAGCCAGATTAGGAGAAGAGTAAACTTGCGACTAGGGTCATAAAAGATCAAAGAGAAGGAAGACCAGAGATCAAAGGCTTTCTTGTGTATAATTGGAGAGAGGCAGGAAGGAAGGCAAGAGGAAGAGACTGCTAGCACAGAAGAAGGGAGGAGCACAGGCAGGAGAGCAAGGGACAGGAAGGCTGCCAGCATGACAGTCCGCTGGTGGGTTACTTGGTCAGGATGGTAATGGTATGAGTTGTGGGTCAGGTAACTGCCTTAATCCCTGTATATATGTATGCCAATCGTTTAACTCTGATTGTGTATTGTATTTTATTGTAAGATTTGATTGCATTTTGGGTTATTTTATCAACAATATATCTCATTATTTACCATTTGTCTCAGTGTCCTCTGCATATACCAGAAGTCGAAAGAGCCTACAGTCTTACAGTCTTATGCGTGTATCCATTGTGTTATCATTGGCCAGATATTGATAATATTTGTATATGTGTTTGCCTATTTTAGTCGAGCCGGGCAGGATAAATATGTAAATATAAATAATCTCCTTAATAACTAGAATATTAATAATATATATTAATAAAATAGGCCAACACATATACAAATATTATCAATATCTGGCCAATGATAACACAATGGATACAGGCACATGCTGGCCCACAATGACCAGCAAGGCGCAGCCAGAATGTATTGCAAGGAGACTGCATGTCTAGAGGTATGCCGGGGATGCACAGAGAAACAGACAGCCAGAGCACAGGGGGAAGTTAATCAGCCAGAATGTGGGAAGCCTAACTGAAAGCCTAACATTGTATTTACAAATAATCAGAGATTTAGAGATGCTTTGAAATGACTAATTTTACACTGTTCCCAGGGGGGATAAAGTGAGTAAGTATGTGCCTAGACAGGCAGTTTAAAACAAATAGATTTCTACTTCCAGCTCCGCCATTGAATCTCGTTCAGTGTGTGCTGACACAAACACTCAGCGTGCACTGAATGAGATGCGGTGGAGGGGGTGGGAGCCAGAGCAGGGACCTACGGTGTACCCACTCTCTGCCATTGCACCTTGTTCAGTGTGCACTGACACTTCTCTGTCAGCACGCACCGGCGCACTGGGGGGTTGGGGGGAATGTCACACTGATTAAGGCGTGGGGGGGATGCCGCACTGCCTATATGGGGAATGGGATGGGTGGGAATGCCTCACCACCTATATGGGAAATAGGATAGGGGAATGCCACACTGCCTATGGGAATGGGAGGGGGATGCAACACTGCCTATGGGGAATGGGAGGGGGGATGCAACACTGCCTATGGGGAATGGGATGGGGGAATGCCACACTGCGTATGGGAATGGGAGGGGGGATGCAACACTGCCTATGGGAATGGGAGGGGGAATGCTATAATGCCTATGGGAATGGGATGGGGGAATGCCACACTGTCTATGGGAATGGGATGGGGGGAATGCCACATTGCCTATGGGAATGGGAGGGGGGAATGCCACACTGCCTATGGGAATGGGATGGGGGAATGTCACATTTCCTATGGGAATGGGAGGGGGAATGCCACATTGTCTAGGTGGAATGGGATGGGGGGATGCCACATTGCCTGTAAGGAGGTGTTTTAACACAACATTTGGTTTAGAATATTTTTTTTCTTATTTTCCTCCTCCAAATACTAGGTGCGTCTTATAGGCATGTGCGTCTACTTTATATATATATATATATATATATATATCATATTCAAAATAACAATGTAATCACACTTTCGTGTTTCTGGTATTTTCAGGTATTTTCAGATGCAAATTCAGATTAATCCAAAAGGTAAGTTTAGTAATTAGTCATTGCAACAGTGGCAATGAATGGAGAAGGCGGGGCTTTACAGATAAAACAAGGGCCATTATTTGGGATTAGAGTGAAGCAGGAGCAGTGAAAATTGACAGATGGTACTCTTCATGGGGGAGCAGTTCAGGGCATGTTAGTTAAAAATGTGGGTTTTAAGTTAGCCTGATACAAAAAGGCATCATTCGTATTTTAATATAATGTATAATTATAAATGCAGTTCTAAATTTACTACTACTGATTTTTCAAAATATTATGTCTGTTATTTATGATATATATATATATATATATATATATATATATATATATATATATCACCATTACAAACATATTTCAGTAGCTATATGCGTAATAAGCTCATTACTAACAAAGAAATATGGTGTAATCAAATAGTGCTAATTAAAGCTACGGAAGATAGTCTTAATATATTTAGCTTGCCCGCTTTCTCTATGGTCTGCTATGTGAGAACTAATTAAGCCGTGTGCAGACTTTTCAAAGTAATTCTGGCATGAAAAAGTACCATCTGGCCTTCCTTCCACAAGGTTGCAATAATCAAGTAAAGTATCCACTGATCGCCCTTTATTATGGGCAGATATTATACACTTCTGGCAACAATACCTACGACTACTTCCACTCCTTAAGTCTCCCATTACAATCAGCTACACAGGGTTCACATTAGGCAGCTTTATTCTAAACATCTGCACATGTCTACAGGCAAGATGTTGTCACATATTTTCATCATTAATAAAAGAAGGCATTTAAAGGGCATATCAAGTTAAGTAGCAATAAAGCCAACACATGGTAAACTACAGTACTCGATCAGCGGGTATCATGCTTTATGACTGCTGTAAAATCTTAACTTTATAATCTGAATTGTTGTGAATTTAGATAAAGCTTTACATGTCACAATGACTATTTTCATGTATTAGAGCTAAGCCCTGGGGAACAACAAAACTCTCAAATTGAGGTAGTACGATTAAAACCTCACATATTTAAAGTATGATTGTGTGGCAGAGTACTGGTCAATGTTTAATAAGACTAACTAGATTAGTCTTCAATCATGGGGGTTGTTTAAGAAGGGATAGCGCCAGGTAACAGCGTCTGGTGAAAGCAGGGCACAATACGCAAAACCACATTTTAGAAAGCAAATCTGGTAAGCACCTCTAACAGCGCCATGTAGCGGCACATGTATTAATACAGACGGCTCAGTGTATAGCGCCGGCACTCTAGGCTCAGGAGCGCCATGTAGTACCTGACTCTCTGTAGTGCTCTTCCATACATTTCAATGGGGTTTCATTAGTTGTGTATAAATAGCGTGTTTGCCAATTTAATTTTTTTATTTAATTTTGGCTCAAATCATTGTGTGACCTCTCCTGGCTGCAAACAAACACTTTTATAGATTTGTTGGACTTATATTGTGTTATATTTTTATGCAGAATTGTATTTACAGTTCTGGCACTGGAGGGATGAATGATAGATGGGATATCTCCCAATGCACAAGGATTTAGTATTTTGAATTATGTGAAATGTAGGATAGAAGGAAAATGATATGATAAGCCATATCCATACTGGTACTAGAAGGGGTGGAGTGTAATATAGAATATGAATTAAAACACAGATTAATTGTATCACTAATTTTCAGATTAATTCTCAGATCATGTTAAACAATTATTTGTGGTTTTGTTAATCATATAAGTTATAAATATAATTTATACAACAAGTATTGTTGTTGGTGGAGGACCATGCCCTATCTTCTGTCTATTGATTCTGTGGTTTGTAACACCCATGGCCATTGTGGTTTCCCCCCCTGGTAGCGGGGCCCCATAGTTCAGCATGATTGTTGAAGCGGCGGAGTACTGGAGGTGACAGATACTCTTAATGCCGGTTGGTCTTGTCTCCCTTATCTGGCAGGGGAAGTGAGACGGGACTGCATTGTCTGGCTGCTGAGTGGTGGGGTATTCACCTCTCAGAGCTATGCTATCTCTCATTGGCTCCTGGGAGTGGTTTGAGGCTGGCTTGTGCCGCCTACCGCTTGCGAGTGAAGAGTGACTTCGCCGGAGGCCACCGCTTTCCAACTAGCACAGTGGGAGCAAGGAGAATCTGATGCAATTTCGGGCGCCACCACCTCTTGTGCCGCCCTGCGATAACCATGGTAAGCTGACACATAAAGGATCAAGGGGGAGATAGGTTAGTGCCATAGCAGGTTTGTTGGAATGGGTTTGCCTGGCCAGAAACAGGGTGGGGGGAGTGGGAGGGTGTGGGCCTTCTCCGCCTTTATCTGGGACAGGCTGTATTGTAGATACATGCATGATTAAGGAGTGAAGACTCTGAAGCGCATAACGCAATTTATTGAATGAAACTTGCACCTTTTTAAATATCGTATGGAATAAAGTACAAGTTTTAACTGGATGCTGGCTTTATCTGATACACTAAAGTGTTATTGTCCCAGTGTTAAAACAATGTAATTGCATGTGTCTTCTCTTTGTTACTAGTGGATATGTGTTCAAAAACAGACTTTAATCACACAGCGTCTGGCGCTCTATGCTATAGCGACCAGATTTAGAGCACTGATGCTGTGTGTATAGTTTTTTCTTGAATATGGTGTGGAGTGCCGAGTGCTGGACGCACTGAGCTGGCGCTACCTCTCACTCGCTGCAGTGATGTACTGTTGTTAGAGTGGCCAACACACATCACATTCATCAATGCAGGCTAGGTTACTACAGCGTCCGCAACGATAGCCGCTTACAGCGTCTACTAGTGGTCGCTCTAAGCACGGCTATACAGACACTCATCTGGCAATACCTGGCGCTAGTAGTGAATCAGCCTCCACGTGTCTAAGTGAGCCATCTTTCTAAAAGACCATGGGTCACATGGTATCTCCTTGGATCATAGTACTGTATATGGTAAAATGATTATTTTGCTCTACTATGTTCCTTCCTTGTATATCAACCATCCCACTTGAACATACATGGCAGCATTTATTTTTGAATATTTCTGCAGTGCTTGTTTCTTTACCTATTTACCTTGCTGTATTAATTAGCTAGTGCTCCGCCTCTCAGCCTAGATGTAAATATACTGTAGTTAATAATAATGTACTAATAATAATAATAATAATAATCAATATGCTTTAATAGTAAACTAACTCTTAATGAACTCCACCATTGTGTGAAAAATTTAGACCAAACTGCAGCAAAAATCTGTAGCCTGACTGTGGCCACTAGGGGGAGCACTAGCCCGGATTAGACAAGATTATCAGAAGAAGCAAAGGAAATTGTTCTTGAACACAGACTGTAACATTTACAGTGGCATAATATGTAATAATAATTTTGCCTACAGTTATTCTTTAAATGTACTCTATTTCTGGATGTTTTTGTTAAGACATCTTTTTTTAATCCTGCAAAGTAGAAGCTACGCTTTCTGTTATTTTCTTTTATGCCCAGAGTTGAGCTTTAGGCCCAGTGTTTTTGTATAAGTTGTTCAATTACTCATTACAATTAAATCTTTACTTGTGCATTAACAGGTTACATCTAACATGAACATTTTCTGTGTTTCTTTATTTTCAGAATAATTTTTGCAGAATAAAAAAAAAAACTTTATGTTATTATCTAGGACAATTAGTATTATAAGTAGGCACATTCAGTTCAACACTGTTGTTTTGCTTTGGCACAAAGTAAAGCAAATTTATGGATTGTAATGTACTACAAATGATGTCTATTAGTTTAATAACAGTAAGCTCTTAGGAAAATGCACTACAAAGGGGGTAATTCAGCACTCTATAAGCAAGCAGACAAGACCCCAGATGAAGAAAAACAGTCTTACCAGTTTAAAAGAACAATGGCAGGGACTTTTATACAGTTAAAAAGGTACAAGGGAAAAATGCAGTAAAGCCAAAAAGAGTTAAAAATAAAATTAATGGAACACTGTAGGCATAAATATTCACTCAATAGCTCAGCTCGTCTTCTGTTCGTTTCTGTTCTGCTCCTGGAACTATAAACAAGGCAAAGAGTAGTAGCACTCCCCCTGCATTCCTTTGCCATAGACCACCAATGATATGCCTTGCCTGGTGGTCTATGCAACCCCCCTGCACCATTGATAGTTTAAAAATACATATAATAAAATATTATTTCCATGTTTTTGTCTATTGTTTGCCTTATGTCATATATCAAAAAAATGTGCAAATAGTTTACTGTGTATAATAATTTCAATGAGATTTCATTGAGCTCAGACCCTAATGAGCATATGGATAGCAATCCTGATTAGCATTTCAATCACAATCACACCTAATTCGCACTTGAATTGCACCTAATTAGCACTTGAATCTTCTGTGGCTGCATGTGTGTGTTTGTAATGTGGAGCAAGACTGCACATATACATATACTGCACATAATAAAATATTATTTCCATGTTTTTTGTCTATTGTTTGCCTTATGTCATATAAAAAAAAATGTGCTTATAGTGCACAGTGTATATTCATTTCAATTACATTTCATTTAATAAATATGCATAGTAACACAATAGCCCAATATCAGTCTCATAATGTGAAACAATCGATCTCAGCCATTTCTTCTAAATTTAAAAAATGGAAAACAGTTTAGGACAGTGCCCGACACAATGGGCTAACAATTGCCTTTGTATTAGCCTACTGTTCTACTATCCAATCCCAGATCGACACATACACTATATAGACAAGCCGCATGGTTTCATCTTGAAGCACACGGCCGGCTATCTTGTTGTAATGAAAATATTTGTTCCTCACAAGGTCCCCTGCTGTATTGGAGACATATCACCAGTTGTGTCTGACCTTTTAATGCCAAGTGCCCCCTAGTTTTCAACCGAGTATCCCAAGAAGCAGCTAAATTATAAATGTTACCAAATAAAGTAGGCTATCAGCCTTGTAGCACCTTTAAAGCAAAACACAATACTGTTTTATTGTTCAAATAATATAGCAGACCTCTCTTTTTGGTGTAAACCTGTGACACGTACCCCCTAGGGCACATGAAGCAGTGTCATAGGCCATTAAACAGACATGGTACATTACAGAAAGTTCTTGAGCAAAGTTTATATAACATATGCTCCAAGGATGCAATACACATCAACAGAGCACTGTGGAAGTGATACAGATGGACCGAGGGCTGATGGTACAATACAGATGAGCTGTGAGCTATGGGTTTATCATTATAAAGCGGTTGTGGGCTGATGGTGGGATCCACGTAGACCAAGGGTCAGTGGCACAAAACAGAATGGCAGAGAGAGAAATACAGGCAAACCAAGGGCTAAGAAACATAGAAGGTTGACAGCAGAAGGAGACCATATGGTCCATCTGGTCTGCCCTTATGTGTATACTGTATGTTCTCTTTATCTTAGGATAGATGTGTGCTTATCCCAGACATGTTTAAATTCAGTGACTGTTGATTTTTCAACTACCTCTGCTGGAAGTTTGTTCCAAGCATCTACTACTCTTTCTGTAAAATAATATTTTCTAACATTGCTCCTGATCTTCCCCCCGACTAGCTTCAGGTTGTGCCCCCTTGTTCTGTCATTAAGCTTCTTCTTAAAAACACTTCCCTCCTGAACCTTATTCAATCCTTTCACATATTTAAAGGTCTCAATCATGTCCCCCCTCTCCCTTCTTTCCTCCAGACTGTACAAATTAAGTTCTTTAAGTCTCTCCTGATAAGTTTTAAGTTTAAGTCCTTCCACCATTTTCGTTGCCCGCCTTTGGACCCGTTCTATTTGAATAATGTCTTTTTGCAGGTAAGGTCTCCAGAACTGCACACAGTATTCTAGCTGTGGCCTTACCAGGGCTCTATACAGCGGCATCACAACCTCCCTCTTCCTACTGGTGATGCCTTGAGCTGTGCAGCCGAGCATCCTGCTTGCTTTTCCCACTCCCACTAAGGGTGTGAAACACGTGAAATAAGGTGTCCTCACAGATAAGCCAATGTGCAAGTCATTCTAAAAGTTATGCATTTTGCCTCCCATTGACTCTGCCATTTTGGTCTTGTTACATGGATCCAGAAGGATGACCACACAGTAATTATGAATGGTTTATATGAAAGCTCTCATGTGTGTTAAAATCCCAATCACTAGGAACTTTAATTCAGGAAGAACAAATTTATCTGATCGTGTCTTGTGTTAGCTATTGATTAGTCCCCTGCTCTGTTCCATGGAGAATTGGCGACATTTATGTATCATGTGTTTATCAATATTGTAACAAAAACTACAGGACGCCAGGGAAGCTCACTGTGCCATATAAAAGGCCCTTTCCTGCAGTGGGAGTCAGAAGCCCGGAGTGATTGGCGGAAGCTGATAGATGGGCAGAGGACACCGATCGGCAATGGAAGAAGGTAAGTAGAAGGGAAAAGTCCCCCCGCTGGTTACCTGCATTTCCAAAGCCCAGGGTTGGTACAAAAGAGCCCACAGCCTATGTGGGCTATGTAGGGTAGTAGGCTTTAAGTCTGGAGGCAGGCTGCTCACCCTCTGTCTTAGAGGCCGATTCATTAATAGCGCCAGGTAGCGACAGATGAGCGACAGTAGCGGTATTTTCACAGTGCACGCTAGTATTCGCTGTGCTTGGCCGTTGTTCTGCTGTTGACAGCGACTCAGTCGGTGTGCCGTAATGTTGAATACGGGGTTAGGAGTCGCTGTTTGACAGGTTCCGCGCTGTATGGGAGCGCATGACAGCGAATGGCCATAGCGAACGGCTCCCAGCATATTCATTAACAATTCACGCTCAAAAAATTCTCGTGCTGTGAAATGCTTGTTTAAACCCCAGAGCGCTGGGTTAAAAGTAGTTTTTTAACCCCCAAACAACCATATTTTTGGAAAAAAGAAAAAACAAGTTTTTACAAACATTTTGTAATATGAATACATTAATATCAGACCTGTAATATCAATTCTGCACAATTTTTTTTTTTTTTACCTTAAAAAAACATTGCAGAATTTTTGACATTTAAAAAAAAAAAAAAAAAAAATAGCAATTAATTAAGAATATTTAAAGATTGCTCCATTGAAATGCATTGGAGAGCGCCAGGTAGCAAGAGGTCATACCTGTTGCTGTTCAAGGTCGCTCCCTGGCGCTGTGGGGGGAGGCTGGAATAATGATGAATGATTCGCTATCTGGCGCTCTGTCAGTCGCTAAGCAGGAACGGCTTGATAAATGTGTGATTGCGGAGGGGAGCCGGCGTTCTCGTGGCGGTGACCGCCATTACCGTTCGCTCACCATTCGCTACCTGCCGCTATCCCTTGTTAAATAAGGGCCTTAGTCTGACCACACGATATTAAAAATGTTTTCAAATGCAAGGGTCTCCCCTCCATCCCCATTTCATTTAAGGAGAATAGGTTAACCCTTGATATTTAACTGCAAGGTACAGTTAGTTGCATTTGATTTTAAACACTCTTTTCAGTTTGGGGTGTCTCCTTGGCAGGAATGGGTGTCTACCAATACATATGTGGTACTGTCATAATTGGGAGGAAGGGGACTTTTACATGCATTATGATTTTCTTGAAAGGCGTACATTTATTAAAAAAACTACAAAATGAAATCCCTTGGCATTCCTGCATACATCACATTTAAACATATATAGAGCAAAATGCTGAAAAATGGTCTGCCAAGAGAGGGTGACAAAATCTCTTCTACCTGGGTACATGGCAACATTTAAGGAGAGGTATACCATTCAGTGGCATATACCTAAAGTTGGCTTCTAACTGGTACCAGTCTCCTTGTGCCTTTTTTTTAAAAAAAGGGCTACAAAATGGAAGCAGCACTAGGAATTTCATGGTAGGCATAGGGATTGTCAATGTGTAATGGAGGCTAAGTATAGAAGTTAGCTTATAAAACAGCCAATAAACAAACAAGGCTGCAAAGCTTTCAACAGGCAGGTAGTGCCTATCTTTTCATCTCTTCCTTTACAACAGCAGCATGAAGAAGCACTAGTGAAATGGCTGATGCAACCTGGATCAACTGAGACCACTGCCTACTCCTCCTCCTGTAAAGCACCAACCAGCCATACTGTAGAGAGAGAGGCGTAGCCTCCACTACCCCAGCCAGGGCCCTATTTCTACAAGTTTCAGAATTATTGAAGGTGGTTCATTCAAGGAACTTTTCCATCAATCCTTGGGAGGAGGGGGAGGACAGAACTCAAATCCCTTGTAATGGTGCACAACTCTTCCTTGGAGAAGTAAACAAAAGTGTATGAAATTAAGGGCCCAATAGGCAGAGGATATACAATAGCTCATGTTGCCTCTGGTCTTTTTGAATCCACTGAGGAGGAGAGTGTGCTTGACTGAACATGAGTTCTGGAGGAGATTAGTTACCAGACCAGCAGTGAGATAGAGGTGAGATGGGAAGAGAAGCACCCTCTTGGGGCTATGTAATTACTTCTTCAACCAATAAACAATGCTATTTTACCACCCTTTTATGCCAGCTACCATACCTTGAGGCAGTAAGAGTTAAAAAAAAATTCTCATGGTAGTAAAAAATTCACTTTTTAAGAAAAATGTATGACCATTTCAATGTTGTTGAATTATCATTTAGAAAGACAATAGGGTTGCGACCAAACAAAAAATCACACAAAAAAGAAAACATTTCACATAATAATTAGAAAAAGGCTTTGCTGAATCAGATGAGGTGGACGAGAACAGAAATTTGAATCTGAATCAATCCTAATGAAAGGCATTTTTCACTACACAGTGAAGAGTAGTAAAACATTCACTACTTTCTAAGAGTAAAAAAGTCCCATTGACTTTCATTGTCTTCCTAGCTGGTGATTCAGCAACAGTGACATTCTCATAAGTACTACCATTTTTTTTAACTCTTACTGAATCAAGGCCACCAAGTTCAAAATTAGTTTGGAAGGGGTACACAATCACCAGCAGGAGCAGATCAGCTGTATTACCAACTCTACCTAAATTTTTGGAGGGATGGATTTCATGACTGACTGGAGCCTGGTCTGGTGAAAACAATTACTCATCTCCTACATGTCCAGCCACATGAGGACCCAGCACCTGATTCTATAGAGAGATCACTTGGCCTAGAGGCCACAGTAGCCACCTCCCCCTATTTCCTCCACCATTTCTCCATCTGTTTTCTCACACAAAGCTCAGTCTGCTTCATACCATGCTCTATCTGCTTCTTCTCATCCAAGCAGGCCCAGAAGGCAAGCCTCTGGTAGCAGCGATGAAGAGATGAGTTCCGGATGCAGGACCTGGATGGAAAGCTCTCAGCTAGTGGAGCCCAATTCCAAAATGCATTCTAGTCAGTCCCTAGGTTTATCCTAGATGAACATTAGCAGGCAGCCTTCCATCACAAAGGTTTGGGACCATAGGGAATGCTACCTACTCAACCACTCATGAGCCCAAAGCATGAACGCAAGTTTTGCAGAGGTGGATGGAGGAGGATAAAGAGGCGGAGGATGAAAACCATCCATTCATGAACCCCAGACATTGTCCACAAATAGCAGGATCAACCAGAGGAAACTGTAGTAATTTCACAGTTTGAGGAGCAGTTTTGACTTTGACTTTTATTTTTTATTTTTTTCTGTCCCGTGTGTATCAATTTAATTCTGTCATACATTTTTCAAAATTGTGCATGCTGGTCAGAGACGGGGTTATGTGTCCACAGGTGAAACAAATTTATCAAGTGTCAGTTCTGCAGAAGAGTTATATTTCATCACTGATTAGACGAGCCTGTCACAGTCACATGACCTGAATAACTATTTTTTACTTGTTAAATGGGTTAAAGGAAAAAAACTTAATATAAGCCGCACAAGCAACTCAATCTACACCTAATAATGTGCAGTACTCTGGTTATATGCCACAAAAGACTAAGGAATTTTGGGGGGATGCCCAAGTCCCCCAAATATGCTAGAAATAAAACTGAACCACTAGTTGATTTAAAAAGCAATTTTTTCACAAATCTTTATTATCCAAGGCAGACTACATACATAGACAATGTCTTTAAAAAACAAATATACAATATGACTCAATACCAGAGGAGCGCTGCCCGTTGGCTCCTATAGGCCATCAAAAAAATCTCATAAATCCTCTACTCCCTCTATAATTACCTAGCACTCAATAGCACGGATGTGCCAAAATATACAAAAATTATATAAAGTGCATCAATTTCAAAGCAATCCTCTTAAGACCAAATGATTATATTTCCAAAGTGCTAACAAATTAAAAGAGGACAAAAGTAAGGAGAAAGGAGAAGGTAGGAGAGGGTTAAATAATAGTATCATCAGTATACATCACCAGTCGGCCTCCTGGCAGAGCAAACCCCTGCTTGCCCATGCATTTCATGGCGGCCACACCCGTCACTTCCTCAGGGCAGTGTGTCCTAATATGACTCCCACCAGCCCCCTCCATTTGTACTCACCCAAATTGTTCCCCCCGCCCGCACGCCAGCCAACCTATTCAGAATTTAATTGAATGGGTTAAAAGAAGCAATACATTTTTTTCAAGCCACCCCATCCAAGGCTGAAGGATTCATGGTCATTCGTAAGCATTGCCAGGGACCTAAACATGAAATATTTGCCAGTATACTATACATTCCATATTGAAAACTTCAGAAGGGAAGGCCTCAATGAATGTTGTTTTTTTATTATGAAAGATAATTTCTCTCCAATTTGTATAACCAAATCAATGTGTGTACGTTATTTATAGCTCATGTAGTTTCTAAAAAATGGCATGCAGTTTCAAGGGGATAAGGGGCAAAAAAGTTAGCTAGTCTTGAAGTTCTGCATGCTCAACATATTTGTTTTCTGTAACCTTTCCTTTATTTGAAATAAAACATATCACAGGTTAATATTAAAGTGGCAATAATAAGGTTTTTAGGGCAAAATATATGTAAATTATTATAAAATGACATTTACCCTTTAGCTTTGCTGTATTTAATTTGTCAAGGCACAGATTAAGAAAACTCATTTTTTGCGTTACATAATCAAATAGGTTGCTTACCAGAAGACAGAAAATAATTATCAGCTGTGAACAAGAATCACGCTTGAGAAGATTATTTTGAGAATTTCTGTGTTTCCACTTTAGCAGAATGACACCTGCAGTAAATTGGGTTATGAAAGGAGAAAAACGTAAAAGTTACAATTCATTGCCCACAAATACCTCAATGTCACAAAGAGTTACAGGGGAGAGGAATCTTGCTTGCACAGTGTGAAAACACTGTTAAAGTGTTTACATTATTGCTTCTCTTAATGCCATGGTGTATATTTTCTTCAGGAAAATGTAGATGCTTGTAAATTGCTAAATTTGGGATGCGGTTGTTTTGATATAAATCCACAAATAAATGTAATATAAATTGAAGGTGTACTAGGAACAATGAAAGATACAGGCTTATATAGGTTCCTCAGGACCCCATAGCTTAAGTCATAAGGGTTGATTCAGCATGTGAGAATTTTATGAGCCAGGCATAGCTCAGCATTCATGAGATCCTCCTGGATGTCAGATTTGTTACTTTGCCCTCAGGATGCAGAGGTGAATGAACAACAATGCTGCAGGCATTATAGACGGAGAATGCTTCTTACTTGGTGTCCATGGCCATCTGGTCCATCATTTGAAAGTACAGAATTATTGTTGTGGGATGAACCCCCCAAAGTGTACGTTCCGCAAGTTCGTCCGTACTTTGAATAAAAGTTCAGGTCCAAACGTGAACCTGGTCCCTATTGAAATCAATGGGGGCCCAAACTTCGGAGGGTGATTCTGCCTCTAGGATGCAGAATTGGGCATGAAAAAAAATTGTGATGGTGGGAGGCACAGAGTGTGCAAGCCTTTCAAATGGTCTATGGCTGCCACTAGGTGTGTCTTCACTCATAGGAGTGGGGCCATCTTTCTGTGGCCCCGGCCATTGACCATTTAACAGGGATGCTAACCGCGACCAGGAACCGGAATGGGGCTTAGGTAAGCAGTACACCAGCTTCCTGCTGCTGCACCCTTTGGTGAAGTTGGTTGATGGACTGCCCAGCACAGAGACAGCACGGACAATGGAGAGCCATTGCCCCAGCACAGACACAGGAAATTATGGCCATGGGCCCAGAACAGACAATTTATGGTAAACGTAGGGACGTTGGGCGACCACAGGCAGTAGCACAAGAAATGAAGGGCCGTGTTCCCAGCAAGGACAAAGAAGGGTGTATGCCCCAATACAGTATTCAAGAGTGGCATGATCCCCAAGACAAGAGTCAAGGCAAGGAAATACACAGAAGGTTGGAGAGTACAGCTAAACCTTGGAAACGCAAAGATCCAATACGGGACCAGGTAGATGCATTTATAGGAAAGCCAATTATTTTAGGAAACAGAGGGATAACAAGGGAGCTTTAGGACTCAGGGGATAACCACACAAATCCTGCAGGCACACAGCAGCACCACAACAAGTAGCACACTGGTAAGAGCAGTGAGCAATGACACCTGCCAGTCCTAACATGTAACCCTGGAATTTTCCTCTCAGGGTACCACTATACAATATATTAAAACTGCAGGTTAAATTCTCACAGTCCTCTCTTGAAATGCACACTGTCAGCCCAAGTGTACAATACACATTACTTCACTGGCTGATGCTGCAAGAGATATTGGGTGTGGATGAGTATACATTTTAAAGGGTAGGTCCGCTTTAAATACATTTTTGAAAGTGTATATTTTTGTGTGCCAAAATGATGCCTTCAAGCTGCTAAGCTGATTTTGTTTTTGTTTTTTTTTGTTTGATTTTTTTATGTTAGTAAATGTATGTTTTATGCAAGTAGTTTTCACTACCTGCAATCTGTTACTATTGGCAAAGGGGTTGGGAGTAGGTCCATCTCTATTATTTATACAAAATTATCATCATTATTATTCAGGGCCTGGGAACCAATTTACCGCCCAGTTTAACCCTTTCATCATCTAAGTATTAAGCATCAAACATGTCTAGCTATGTGGAAAGACAGATATTTGGTTGCACATATCTGCAGATACATGTGGAAGCCACACTGCCCCGACACGGCACTCAGTGTTTAGTGTGGTCCCTAGTCTTGTCCCAACTTTGGGGACTCAAAAATAAGAGTAGGGACCACACTAAACACAGAGTGCCTTGCCGGGGCAGTGTGGCTTCCACATGTATCTGCAGATATGTGCAACCAAATCTCTGTCTTTCCACATAGCTAGACATGTTTGGTGCTTAATACTTAGATGATGAGAGGGTTAAACTGGGAAGTAAATTGGTTCCCAGGTCCTGAATAATAATGATGATGATTTAGTATAAATAATAGTGATGGAGCTGCTTCCACCCCCTTTGCTCAATGTACACCATTGGCCTGATTCAGAGCCTTTCTGGCAGGCATTCCCACCGGGTGGAATTACGTCAAAGGACAATATTTGTGTCTTTTTTCCATATCAGGTGATTCAAAGGCTTGTTATTTTGGCCGGAAATTACACGTACGCCAAACCGAGTGTTCACTGTATAAATATGGTTCAAGGCATCTGTGCATCTTTAATTTCCGGGGTATAGTCTGCGCTTGCGTGTGATTCTGAGCCCTGTGCATTTTCGGATCTATAAAAGCCATAGGTTTCTGGTTCAAACTTACACCATCTTTTGGTAGCTGGAATACTTGAAAGGTCTCTTTTTGCTATTAAAAATACATCCTACATCCTCCACACCTACAATGGAGCCCCTCAATGAGTTCTGTGAAGAGTATGAGCATCTGCAGCAATGGGGGCTGTTAGTCATGTACCTTTCACAGCTTAGGCATACCCACCATCGCCTGGATATTGATCGCATGACCGATCAGCAGGTGTTCAAAATGACCCGACTGAACCGTCTTTACTCAGAGTTGTGGCCATGGTTGTCCCCTGCCACAAGAAAGGTGCATGCAATTGGAGGTGTGACCAAATTGGTTGGCTACCTACAATATTTAACTAATTGCTCTTTCTAGAGGCTAGGGGCACTGTCAGTTGGCATGTCCCAACCTTCGCCGACCCGCACGCCCTGACTGAATTTCTTGATGGCATCGCTGTCCTGCAGGAGAAATACATCTTTTTCCCTGACAGCATGGCAGCCTGGATCGTGGTGAGATTGAGCCTTTTTTGAAAAGTGAATATAAGTGTCATGGGTGTCATCGATTGTACGCATGTGGTCATGGTTTCCACAGCTGCTCAGGAGTATATGTTTTGGTATGTTTAGGTCCACATTGCTCCTCCTTGTAGCCCACTCTCCTCTCTTTAGGCTAGCCTAGCTTCCCCTCCCCCCAAACAACTTCCCTGTGTCCCACTCTGTTTAGGCCCACATTGCACCTTATTTGTAGCCCACTCTCCTCTCTTGAGGCTAGCCTAACTTCCCCTCCCCCAAACAACTTTCCTGCGTCCCATTTGGCACTTGTTTTACTTTATTTTTGCTGTTCATTTATTGTTGCCAGTCTATTGACCCTTTTTTTGGCTTCTGTTCAGCAACTGCAAGATGGGCCACTCTCTTAACGTCCGATGTGTTGTGGGGCCAGATCTTTGCTTTTTCAGTGTTTTGGCCGGCTTTCCTGGCTCATTCCACAATACATTTATCTTGACGCGTTCCGGTTTATACACCCGATTTAAGAGTGTTTGGCTTGTGGGTAAGTCTGTTTATTGTTTATGTTGCATTTGCAATGTGTGTCTTTTGTTATGTTCCCCCTTTTTGCAATTGGTCCAAGTTTATTGTGTTGCTATTCCTGCCCACCATCACCTCGATTGCACTTATGCCCCTCTTTGAATGTCCCCTACTCTTTTGTAATACTTACTATTTGGTCTAGGCTAGTCATTTGTGATTAATTCTATCCCTTGCCTTGTCTGGGTGTGATTAAATAACATCCAAACAAAGTTCAGGTTTTTGTTTTTTATTCTCTAATTACTTGTTAATTGTCACAAGCTGTTGGGTTATGGCACAACTTTGGATGCAGGTCTGTTGTCTGGTGTAACTGAAGCTTGGGGACCCACACCAAAACCCAAAGTCCAGCATGGCAGGTTTGGGGGACGTTGTCCAGCTGTGGGTGTTTTCAGCTTGCTGTGCCTCCAGCCTCTCCAGTCTTTGAAGGGCAACCAGGTCGCCTCTACCAGAGGCTCAACCAGCATCTCCATCTGGTGGTGGTGACGCTGCTCCACAACCATTGCAGCCACGTCTTCATGGAGCAAACTGATGGTCCGTCGTACCACAAATATCTTTTGGCATTTTGCCGAAAAGTGGTGCTTTTGGCCTGCCACTTTCCATGATTTGGCACTACCTTGCCAAAGACAGGTGCCACTCTCTGTGGAACTGGTGGGGCTGCTGCTTGCAGAATGAAGCTGTAACTGTATTAAGCTCACTCATTTACCTCATCACTGTCCGGACTCCCTGGGGAGTTTTAGGGAGCCCCCCTGGTTTGCAAGCTAGATTCAAACAAAGAAAATGGTGGCTTTAGTGAGTTGTCCAGTACAAACAGACCTCTGGTTGTTCACCACTTACCATCAGTCCATCTGATGCTGAGTTTAGCCGAACCACCACCTTCAGGTCATCCCACTTTTTCTTAGCCTGGGCTCCATCCTTGGTCCGGGCACCACCCTGTCCCATTGCGGGAAATCTCCAACCATAACTCCTCCCAAAATTCTTTGGTGGTTGAGTAGGACTGGGACCCAGCCAGCCGATCATAATTTTAGGCTACACCACACAGCAGAGCCTCAGGCTATGCATAATTATATCGGTCACTCAACTTGCCCCTTGTTAGTTTGCCCCAGGGTGAGTGGCTGATGTCGGCTGTGAGTGGTCTGTGGTCTGCTGGGTGGTGTCCTGGCTGAAGGGGGAGTCACTATGCCCACTCCAAGGCCCAGAATGGATGTATTCCGGACTACTGGCCAGGAAAAGAGCAGGCCTGGCTGTGGCAATGCTGCTCAGCCCTTGGCTCAGCTGTTGACTCCACATGGGACCCTGCTGTGGACTCTGCACTGGGGCCCACACTGTGTGTCCCCCTTCCATGGTTGCACATAGTGCTCTAGTGTCCTGCCTGTTGGTTGGTCCATAGTGGGCTGTGATGGGAGCCCCAGGAGCCCTGGTTTTCTGATTCCTGCTGCTGATGCCTCACACTGCTGCTGGTGACCCACTCAGAGTGGCTAGTGCAGGTATCAGCAGTGGAGTGACTGCAGAAAGAATGATGGGGCCAGTTGCTGGGGCTGGAGGAGCAGTACCTAGCCCGGATGCAGCCAGTTCCTCAGCCATGCCTGTGTTCCTGGCTCTGGGGGCTGTGGTGGTGTCTATGGTGTGGCATAGTGAGCTCCTAAGTCAGAAGTGGCAAGAAAATCTGAGCCTCAGCTCAGGCAAGGGCAATCTATAGGCTACATGGGCATATGGGCGCACACTAGGTGGTTCACCAGGGTGCATCGGCACTTGTGTGCCTTGGTGCAGAGGGGCATCATACAGAGGACATCCAAAGGTCCAAAATGGCATCCACCATGTTCACCCGTGAGCAGCAGGAGGAAATTATGACGGTAAGTTTATGCCAATCACCTAGGCATGTGTGCTGCATTACACTCCTGCCAAGGTGCAAACAGGCGACAGTGGCCGCAGAATACAAACATGGCGCACATGGCGCCACAGTAATGGTGGAGGCCTGGCCTTCCAACGTTACAGGCCCCCAGGACTTTGCTGCTATTGTCATCACTCTGGCATGTTTTCCATAGACCACTCTGGCATGTTTGTATGTGATGCAGAGGGGCCTAAGTGATTTATGTTTGACATTTATATGCAATCCACTACTACTGCGGGATGGGAGAGCTGGCTTCGCCTTGTTGCTGGCCACAGTCAGTGAGCCCTATCCAACCATAGGAGTGGAGTGGAGAGGTAGGCGCACCTTTTGGCCTAAGTGTGTCTGCGCTTGCAATCTACTACTACTGTGGGATTGGAGAGCTGTCTTCCTTTAGTTGCTGGCCGGGACCTATCCCCCAGTTAGAGTGGCGTGCCTTTTGACCTAAGTGCATCTGTGCTTGCAATTCGCTGCTTCTCTGGGGTGGGAGAGCTGGCATAGTCTTGTTGCTGCCCACGGTCAGCGGGCCCTATCTGATAGTAGGAGTGGTGTGGAGAGAGAGTAACAGGCTGATTCATTATTGCGGCAGCTATCGTCAGATGAGCGTCTGTACAGAGGAGCTAAGAGCGACCGCTAGTAGATGCTGTGTTCGGCTATCGGGCGCTGTAACAGAGCACCCCAGTAGCTGAAGCCTCGCTGTAGGAATCAGTTTACCAATGTTAAATGTCATGTATGTGAGTCACTGTAAAGGCACTGAACAGGCACTCACCCTAATTCAATGCAGCGCCTGAGCGTAACAATGCTGTAGTGGTGTATTAACCAATGTTATGATGTAGTTTTTTACAAACCACATCACACAAACAACTTCAAACAACTAAAATGTCACCAGAGTTGTATTTATTATAATAATAATAATAATGATAATACATTTTTTCTTAAATTTTTTTTTGTTAAATCAAAAATAATAAAACAAGAACATCTTCACCAAATCCAATTTATCTTCATGGTGCCTGTAAGTGATGAAAAAAAATGTAGTTATTTTTATACATATGAAAAACGTTTCCCCATATATTTCTTTTATATTTTAGAATTAGCTCTTAAGGTAAGTTAGAGTGAAAGTATAATGTCCCAATTTAGTACTGTAATTGTTGTAGATGTTTGCTTGGGTCACTTACCTCAAAAAATGAAGTAATTATTTGTTCCCGTCTGGCAAAATCAGTCTGTTTATCTTCACTACTGTCTGCGGGCATGTTGGGTACTTCTAGCATCAGTGCTGTTTCTTCTGGGTCTGGAATTCTGTGGCAAATACAAATGTTGTGTAGGACACAGCAGGCTAGGATGATTTTGGAGACCTTTTCTGGACTGTATAACATTTCCCCTCCTGGGCGTGCCAAACAGAGAAAGCATGCTTTCAGCAGACCAATGCTTCTTTCAATAATACACCTGGCTTTGCGATGATCTGCATTGTATCTCACATCTCATATCACATCATCTTGTGCAGGCCTTTGAGGATTGCGTATGGGTGTCATTAGCCATGTTTTTTGGCCATAACCCTTATCCGCTGTAAAGAAAACAAAGAAAAAAACACTTTTTAGTCAAACTACTCCACCTATAGGATGCAAGTTCTAATCTGCACATATTATTCCTGTCTAGTGTTGTTAAGGTCTGCTTGAGCTTTGTTGGTCAATGTTTGCAAGTACTTACTTAGTAGCCATTCTGCCGGCATTTCATTCATTGTTTTCAATTTTGCGGCAAAGGGCAGACTGATGTAGGACATATGAGTCATGGCACCTCACAGCCCTCAGCTTGATCTCAGGATCGCACACCACCATCACATTGATCGAATGAAACTGCTTTCTATTTCTATAAGTCAGTTCCTGTGCTCGGGGTGGGCGGAAAGAGATATGTGTTCCATCCAGGCACCCTAGGACATTAGGTATCCCTGCCACGCGGTAGAATGCCCACTTGATCTTAGAAACCTCCTCCGAAAAGGTGATATATTGAAGGATTAAATCACAAGTTGCCAGCACTACCTTATGGAATATGCGGCTCATGGTGGCCTGGCTGATGCCGCTGAGGAGGACTGCGGTTGCCTGGATATTTCCCTGTGCCAGTATGTTAAGGGAGGCACACAAACGCACAATGGCAGGGATCGAGTATATGCATCTAGTGGTGGGCTCTATTTTTCCCTTTATCTGGTCATATAGGGCCCTAAGTGCTGCATGTCTCAGACGAAATCTACTTCTGATCTGCTCGTCACTTAGATCCCATACAGAGAGGTGGATGGCAAAACATCTGGGTGCCCGTACTCTCACAGCAGTTGCTTCCCTTGGCTCCTGCCCTTCCTCTGTGCTGCCAATACAAGATACCCACAAACCAAACATAACACCAAATTCTTCATCACCACAAGTGGCCATAGCTCATACGATCAACAAATATAATTAGCTTAATACCCACACAGACGGAGCACGGGTCAGCTACCTCCTTCCAGCTGTACTATCTGCCTCATAGGGAAGCTGTGATGTTGCCCCCTCAGGTTCGACTGTGGCTGTAACTTTATATGTAAGTGTATTTTTATAACTTTATCCCTTTTCACTTCGAGAAATATGAACCCAATCCAAGAGTGTTTTTAAATAATTTCCCAATGTAGGCTGCTGATTAGGTGACTGAATACCTGGCACTAGGATTGCCTTTGATGCATGATGAGGACAGTGGGATGACAAGAGGTTTCTGATTTTAGCAGTCCACTGCCAGTGTCGAATTACCACAGGGACAATCAGGTACCCTTATTTGACCTCTGACACCCCTTTTGGTCAATTGGACCACAAGTTGTAGTACAATTAATCTATAATGGTTGTACATATTCTTTTTCCTTTTTTCTTTTGTTTCTCCTCACTTTTGTCTCTTGTCTGTTTTCTGGCTGTCTTTTTTCTGTATAGAATAATGATGATTCCATAATGGCACCTAAGTGAAGGTGCATACAAGTGTACAGATGAATTGAGGTGCAGAGGAAGCCCCGTTTATGGGCGAAACTAGTCCACCTTGCTTTCATGAATGTGGAACCCTGAATGATTTCTACATTGATCACACTGTGATTCATATTATGTAAACAGATTGTATATGTCATAACATGATCCTGCATCGCTTGCTGCTTAATATTAATTATGTCCATTGCCTGGGAGGGCTGTATTAATCACGTTATAGTTCATTGTATGGAACTTTGTATCATGGGCCTTTGAAACCCAGAATAATGTTTTGAAATTATTGTAATTGGGGCAGTAGGGGTAGACCTGTTTTGCCCCTCCTGCTACCTTTTAACTACCCATTTTAATAGCTGCTTATTTAGCAGAAATAAAGTCTTTTTTCATGAAATATCTTGAATGGCTGAATCAATTTGTACTAATGGCGCGGTCGCACATGGAGGTTGCAACTGTGTGGGTGTGACCTATACCCACTTCTCTTTTTCCTGTCTAATACCCACACACACAAACAATCCAGAATAACCACAACAAATCTTACAGAAAGATGTGTATTGCAGAAAAAAACATCAGCCTGCTGAAAGTATGCTTCCCAAGTTAGAAACAGCCAAGAGGGAAAATGCTGTACAGTCCACAAAAGTTATCCAAAACTTTCTAACTTTCAGTGTTCTACACAGTATTTGCACATGCCACAAAGTTTCAGCTCAGACAGAAACAGCACTGAAGTAAGAGAGACCAAAAACACCCACAGACAATATTAATGAGACACAGACTGCCTTTGTCTGGCTCAATTCAAATATGCACATCAGAAATACACTACAGCCTTTGCTGCAGTGTACAAAGATTAAAAATTACACATAAAGCATTATTTATACTTAACTTATTCCAGTGTATCGTACGCTATATAGCCGCATGCACATTTCAGTGTGGTCTCTGGTATGTAATTAACGATACGCAGGTGTGTACGCCTTGTGTAACAGTTGCAGCGTATTTGTGCATATAATGTCACATTCCTTACACTAGGGCACAACCATATAAATGTTCAACAAGTTCAAATAGCCGTTAGGCTTTCAGCGTTTTTGAGTGTGTTCCCATATAATGGCAGATGTAAGTAATCATGTGTTTTACATTGTTTCCAATGCTAGCTTTTTAATCCAAGCATGTGTTGTAGATAAATCAATTTGTCTAGAAAGGTTAAATCAATGTGCACACACCTGTATAGAATGTGAGCTTAAATTAACATGGCCTGCTTGTGATTGGTTCAACTCTCACTTAAATATCCACAACACATACATCAATTGTTGCCATTTTGTAGTTTGCATGCATCCTTGTGTTGGTTGTTGTTGGTGTTTGCAGCTAGAGAATCTGACTGGGGCTGGTGAGTCCTCTGGGGCCCCTAGTACCAGTGGGCTGTGTGGTACCCGCAGACCTCCTTCACACAAGAGGGCGCAGCCTGTTGGTGAGGCTCAACCACAGGCTAAGCACCCCTTTACAAAGAGGGATCCAGAATTTAATTTGGCGGATAACAATACTCTTGTGAGGCTGACCCTGGCTAAGTGGCCTTTGTTATATGGGTCACAAAGTCGGGGCTTGGGCAAACAAGAAAGGAGCAAATTGTGGGATGCCATTGTGGAGGAGCTTACCAGATCAACTCAATAACCACGCACTGGCATAACTTGCAAACAATGCTTCTGCACATTGAGAGGGCCGTTATGAAAAAGATGGAGTCTGACCTTATGGTGGATAGTGGGAAAAAGCAGGCTCCAAAGAGCACATATCGCCTATATAAGGAGATGCTGAGGAGCAAGATTCCACTTTGTCGACTGTAGGGTGTGGATGCTGGGGATGACACCACAGCCTGGGGTAAAGGTAAGTGTTTGGATTTGACTGTTTATTTTTAAACATTTAATGCCCTATACAACTACACCCCTGGATTTTTTTAAAGTTGTGTTTGTCCCATAGGTAAAGCTTAATCTATCATATATGTTGGCTTAAAAATAATATGTTTGTTATATCAGAGGCACCATGTGCATCTGATGTTTCTGAATTTGAACCTTCAGCCAACACTGCCCTTCCCCCAGCCACCACTTCAAGGCAGCCAGATGTGCATGGTAATTATGCATTTTCTAATGCATTGTGTATTACATTTTAATATGCTTTTAGTAGGGTTTAACATTACCAAACTAATTGTAAAACTGAGACTCTCAGCATGCCCTCAGCATCTCCCCAAGAATCAACATGTTCTTTGGAAGCCTGTAAGTGGCTGCATTATTCAGTATATTGCTATTGATGTAAATATTTTGTCACTAATTTGTGATTGTATTTGTTATATTTGTAGGCCAGTTCCCACCTCCATCTTTGTACCCCACTTCCTGTGTAGCAAACCTCCAGGAGTCTGTTGGTGTGTAAAAAAGATGCTTACTGTATCCTTTATTGAAAATGTATATTATTTTATTGTAAAAAAGGCTCTTGGAGTTTGCATATGCCATATATTGTTACCAGCAGATGTTGGTAAATATGGTTTTTAGTTTAAAATTAACATAATGTTGCATATCCTTGATGTCTGAGGCTAATGTGTTTTAATTGTGTTTGAAAGGCAACTTTCCAATGATTGATTGAATCAGGACATCTCTGATATGGCAGGTATGGGTGTATAATAATGTTGTAATTGTATTTTATCAGACAATTTTTGGGAAAATGTAACCCATTTGTTATGTTTTAATCTTACTCCTCCAGCATTGTGTATGTATGTTGTAAAAAATGGAGGTAATACTTTTTTGGAAATCACATGCTAACTTGAACTAGTGCAATATCTACCTTGTGAAATTTAATATAATATATTCTTAATTTAGCATATGTGAATTTGCCATCATTATCGGATGATAATTCGCCCACTCCTGGCAGCCAGACTCATGACCTTTCTGGGGAGGACCACACACAGGTATGAATTAAATGATTTTTAATGTGTATGGAATATTGAGATATTTTTACAGTTGTTGGATAATACAGATTATCCTTTAACATTTGTTTGTTTGTTCTTTGAAAACTTGCATGTAGCAAAGGTACGACTTCAAGCCCAACACACATGAAAAGAGGACATTGGCAGAGGAAGTGGCAGCCCATATGAGTGGCGAGGGGACATCATCTTACACCTTCTTCCAAATAATACAGCACTGGTTGGACCTCAAATGGTGAAAGTGGCCTTGGGTGCAGAGGTTCTACAGCCAGAACTTTCCAGGTAAGTGGATGTACAACAAAGAAGGTGAGCTATCAGGGTTATGAGTAACATGTTTTACAAAAGTATATGTTCATTTGTAGCTTGGTAGTTCTGGCTGTGGATCAAGCCTTCTCATAGGCGAGAGGTCTGACCAGTGGGGCCAAGAAGACAGAGTGTGGGTGTAAGGTGGTGGCTCTGAACCCTGCCAATGTCCTCTTCCTCCTCTGAATCACCACCACCACCAGCCACGAGCCTGCTGAAGAGGAGAGTCTGTTGGGCTTGGAGATGGCCACAGCTCCTGCACACTTCGGTAGGCCAATGGCCCAAAAAACACAGGTTGTGCTGCATGTAAGGTCTAATAACATGTTTGGTAAGTGCTACAGAATAATCAGAGGGTGAGTATGCTGTAAACAATATCAATATTAATAACTAATATTAATAATATCTCCTGCCCGGCTCGACTAAAATAGGCAAACCCCTATACAAATATTATCAATATCTGGCCAATGATCACGCAATGGATACACGCATAAGACTATAAGACTGTAGGTTCTTTTGACTTCTGGTAAATGCAGTGGACACTGAGACACGTAGTAAATAAAGAGATATATTGTAGTAAAAGCAAAACAAAATGGCAAAAGACAAAACAATTTACTTTACATGCAACCACAGATATATTAACCCCTAATGGGTGGATTTACAGCACCAATACCATACTGACAGAAAATTCACACAAGGAACTTACAATTAATCATGCAGAAAAGAAAAGAGCCACACAAGTTAAATGGACACCCCAATACAGCAATATTCCCTGATAGCACTAACCAGTGTTAGCTATGCCACAACATCCGTATCAGCTCAGTTACCTGCCTCAGTGAATCGTCTCCCCCAGCGCTATTCCAGGGCCCTTCTGTACTCACACTGACTCTCCGTCTTGCCTTCCTTCCTTCTGCCTCCCCCAATCTGGCTGCACTCCCCTCAATTATACTTCCCTGCCCTTTGATCTCCAGTCCTGCTGTCCTCCCCCCTTGGGCCTGTCCTACCGGTTATGCCAAAGAGGGTGCATCACGGAAATTCCCAGAAGCCGTTTGTATATTTTATGGTGCCAGCGTCTATTGTCTGTCTAACCCTTTGATGTCCAGTTGTTGCCGGTCTACCTTTTGATGTCCAGTCGTTTTGCTAGGAGGGTGCATCTGCTATTTCAGGTCTATGTCTATTTACAACATATTTATGGTATGGTCACAGAATGTTGGTATTGTCTAGTGCCCTCTCAGATCTTTGTTCTTATTGTCTGGTTTCGGAATGCAGATATTATCTAGCTTGGAAAACCTGCCTTAGGTCTTCCCACTTTATGTCATGCCATGCTGTATATTCCTATATTTTATATATATATATATATATATATGCACCATTATTAACAATATTGATTTTCCATAAAGGCCCATTATTTACAATGCGGTGATGGAGCCACCCAATACAGACGCGGCACAAAACTCAGCTGGGTGTCAAGTCAGTGAAGCAGAACAATACCCAAGAATTATACAAGCAACATATGACCATAAATACTAACTCACGTTCTTTCCCTCTACAGACCCTGAAGAAGGGATGGCGCCACGGAGGAGGGTGGCCCCCTAAAAATATGGGTCAACCAGTTTGGGTAAGTATGTAAAAATGTGCATGCATGTATAGGCACACATGTGGGCAAACAAGTGCTAATGTATATTTTTTTCTCTTTGCAGGTGCCATGTTGGTCCCAACTAGAGATGAGCGAACCGGTTCGGACGAACCGGAATTCGCTCCGAATTTCAGGAAATATTCGATTCGGCACGAACCCGAATATTTTGTGGTTCGTGCCGATCGAATTTTTCCTGAAATTAAAAAAAAATGCCGGCATGGTGGGAGCGGGCCGGCCGGTCAGCTGACAGCGGAGCCGGCCGGCGGGCCGGTAAAGACGGCGGGCCGGCTCCCACCATGCCGGCATTAAAAAAAAAAAAAAAAAAAAAAATGCCGGCAAAAATGCTTTTTTTTTTTTTTTTTTTTTTTTTAATGCCGGCATGGTGGGAACGGGCCGGCCCGCTCCCACCATGCCGGCATTTTTGATGGGGAACTTCGTAAAAGTTCAATTCGGCCGAACCCGAATTTCTTTGTGAAATTCGGCGAATCGGCCGAATCGAACTTTTCAAAAGTTCGCTCATCTCTAGTCCCAACAAACAATTTTAACAAATAATTAATATCTTTTTTTTTCATGAAAACATTTAAAAAAAAATGTTATTAATAAACCAAGATTTTTAATGTTATATGCTGAGTGGTGGTGTGTTTTCTATGCAACTACATAGAGTAGGTGGAAACCAAACAAACAGCAGTGTAAAACAGAAGGCCAAAACAGAAGGTGGCTGAAGTAGGAGGTGAGTAAAAGTGGGTAGAAGCAGACAACATGGCGACCAAGTTACAAAGGTAAGTATATACAAGGGCATGCACACTATATGGGATGCCCTATGTGCCAGCAGGGGGACAAAGGGACAAAAGAAAGTACGTGCAAGGACATGGCAGATTACCATGGGTACACTGGTGGGGGAAGCACGAAGCACCTTAAAATAGCTGGGGAAATATAAAAAAATGTGTACTCCAGAAAATGCTCGGCTAAATCTTATGCGTACGCAAAGCAAATATGCCTGCTTATGCATGATGCTTTTGGTTTCTGAGATCAGTTCTGGAAAAAATGAGCATTCACGGGTAGGCTCTGAATCAGGGCCCATGTCTATATATTAGCAAGAGAGAAGTATACCAGAACACTGCTGCTGGGCATGTGTAAGGTTGCGTGAGCTCCCTCACTGCAGCGGTGGAATTTGGAGCAGTTTTCTGTATGTGCAGGATTCACTTCTCTCCTCATGGTGTACAGACTTGATGTACATTGCTAGTAGCAACATATTGCAGTTAGAGAAACATATTTCAGGTAGTGATTCTATAAAACACATATTTTCTAACATAGGAAAAAATAATAAAATACTAAATCAGCTCAGCACTTTAAGCACAAAATTTTGGCACAAAAAATATACACAAAAAGTCCATTGAAATAGGAGTTACCAAGAAAGTCCACAGTTGGCCTTTAATTAAAAACAATGTCATCTTTACATGACTGTTGTAATCCAAAGTTTCCATGTTTATTACACCTGGAATATGTTTAGGGGAAACTCCTGCTGTGAGGCTTAAGATTCTGTATAATCAGCACCTTAGCCAGAGCAGCACTGGGTTAGTACATTGCTTGCTATAATACTATGGTACTTTCCATTTGTAAATAGAACTGGAAATTGGAAGCCCTAAATCAGACACCTGAACACAGATTCTTTATGAGTTTGTTGTAAATGATGCTTAGCAATTGTGCCTTATTTGCTAGTAACTTGACCTATTATTCCACCCTTGCCACTGGGTTTACCCTGGGCCAAAGGAGGCCATTTTGACCATCATCACCGCCAAAGCTTTTCATCAGATATGTTCAAATCTTAAAATGGAAGTCCAGTAATGAGACAGCAAGGAGCTCACCTGAAGCCTGTCCCATGAGCCTTCCCCCCTTCCCCTGTAGTGTGCAGTAGGTACTGAAGCAGGTCCCCAAAGTTGTCCACTCCTTTACTTTACATTTTTCCATGATGGTTCTCCAAATGTGGACATATGGCCCCTGGAGTACCCCTGCACAGACCCCGTTTTCACTTACCTCCACCACAATCCCTGACAAAATCCTTGGCCACATGGGCTGTGTTTCCAGTGGCAGACAGAGAAGCATGAGAGATTCCGGTCCACATGACAGCGTTTGGCCAATCACAGGGCTGGAAGCTGGGGATCGTGCTGTAGGTGGTGGGCTCCAGCAACAATGGGTGTTGGCTTTGCTTTAGATATTGGGGAGGCCCTTAAAACGGACCAACACTCATTTTTACTATAACGGGTGTTGGTACCACTGTCTGTGTCTGTGCTTTACAATAACCTTGGGGGGCATCCAGAACGCTGGAGATAACTTAACAGAATACTCATAAAACTCACCTTCATTACGAGCCAGCGTCAGGAAAGGAGTCCCACAATTGGCCGCCGGGTCACGTGGGCAGGTTCTGCCGGTGGCCAGTGCAAAGAACTCCTTTTCCGGCACTGGCTCATAATGAGTTTTACCAGCGTTCGGTTATCTGCGAGGGGGGCTCCAGCATTCTGGATGCCCAGGGGGGGTTATTGTAAAGCACAGGAAAGCAGGACCAACACCCGTTAAAGTAAAAACAGGTTTTGGTCTGGTTTAACTACCCTTAACAATGTCAAGAAGTCCTTCCAGACAGCAGAACACCATGCTGATTGGAGGCCTATAGAGATGAGGGATACTGCAGTTCTCAAAATGACTCAAAGAACATTAAATAATTCAAATGTATTCATTGCCATGCTGAGAATAGAGTCAGGCAAAGAGACCAACTCTACTCAGAATATTTTTGATTTTTACATCTCTAGATATAAGTATAGGTCAGATGAAACTAATTTCTTATTTATGAAAAATCTTTCATAGGCTTTATAATTACTTCTCTGTAATTACATTTCTGACATTTAGCATTTGCAGTTAAATTATTTGTTTGAACAAATAATAGTATTTGAATAAACAGTATGAGTTTCATATCTATATAACACTAGTGTCAGAAAAAAATGTTTTTGTAATTAGCTAATACTGAAATTAATTAATGGAATTGTTAGATCCTATGTAACTAATTACTGTATCATATTCACAGTTTGACACATATAAAAATACTGTTATATGTGATTAAACAAATATAGCTGCAACAAGTGTGTCTTTATACAAAAGAAAAGATCCATAAAAAAAAAACCCTTTTAAATATTTGTATTTAATTTACCTGTTTTGTAATACTTAGCAGGCCAAAACCCACGTTCTTCATGATCCGCAGGAAGATTGACATTTAGAATAAATTGCATCACCCAGCAAACTATTCTTAATGAATGGAATGGGTGCTTTCATCCAGCTGTCCATGCGCAGTGGGATCACAGGATGGGTATATACCGTGGTGAACCGCAGGGTTAAAGGGAAACAATACTCAGGATTTTGATTGTCCTGGGGTTTGTATCATGCCCCAGGGGCATCCCGAATTAGGGTGCCCCACGGAGTGAACCCCCCGAAAGCACTGTAAAGCTCACCTCTTCCTTGTCCATGCCCAGGCTCTTGTTCAATCAGAGCCATTTGCTATGCATATGTAAGGCTTGTCAAATGGCTCTGTTTGCATGTAAAGTTTAGCAATCAGAAGCATGAGTTGCCACAGCACTAAGCACCAGGTTCTGTGGCGCCCTGGGGGGAAGTCTACACAGCAGGGCATTACTATTCGGGGTGTCCCTGGGGAAGGGGAAGGCTTTTGGCTGGCCCTGGAGTCTTTTAGGTTCCAGGGCCGGACACGGTGGGTTTTGTTCTGCTTTAACAAACTAGGCATACCAAATTGGGATGCCCCCAGAGATAGGGAATCAACCGGGCTCCAGGGCTGGTACTCAAGGGTCTTGGTCCGCTTTAAAGGGGATTACTAGATTGCAATATTTAATCATGGTGGCGCACTGGTACTATAGGCAGGCGTTTTTAAAGGGCATTGGATGTTTCCCTACAGAGAACGGGGAATGTTCATTTACATTTTTTGAGTAGACCTAAGCTTCAAGCTAGACATCTTCCATAAAGTTTTAGCTTAGCATTTGCTCTACATGAGTGATACATGCAACCAATTTGTCATTGCATCTCTTCTAAAAATAAAACATCACTATTTGATTTTTGCAGTTTGCATTAAAGTAGCATAATTCCACTTAGGCAAGCGTGAGCTATTACTCTACGAAAACATTTCCTATTGACATTTTTGTGATTAGCATAGACATCCCATATACTATAAAATATATTTCACAATAACATGTGGGAGCAAAAAGGAACCCCTGAATTCTGGATACTGATATGTGTGATAGGATTGCCAGGGGTGTATCTACACAAAAAGCTGCCTCTATTTTTCATTTCGGAAGGGAATAACCTTGAAACTTCAGAGCAGAAGAGGAGTAGAGACAACAAATTCAAAGTTCTGAAAATGAAATAAAATACTCGCCTTATGATTTAAAAAGCATCTGACACGCTATAGCAGGGACATCCCATTTTTAAATGTTCTTTAACAAGTTATACTAAAACAATGTCTTACCACGTTTACATGTTGTGGATGCCTGACCTAGAAGTTTTTTATATGGAACAGATAAGGATCCAAATGTGGTGTAAATAGATCAGGGGTCGTATTATTATAATATTATTATGTATTGTATTAATTTAAATGCTAGCACAACTATATACTATAGCACCGTATTTATTTAACTCAATTTTTACTCTTTTTATGTTTTTTTTTTCCTTGGGGCAATTCAGAATTATATTTAGATGTGCAAATGTTAAATAAATTGCACAGCTAAATGCTGTATGTTGCTTAGCAGCACCGAGGAAAAAAATCATGAGAAAAAGTGTTTACTAAAAACGTACCTTTTCCCGAGTGACTCCTGTGAAGCAGCGATCATCGGCGCCACATTGGCTTCCATGTAGATGTGCACAAACCACGTGCCGGGCATGCGGCCAGCCGGCTGCACCTAGTCACGGTAGCACTTTTGTGATCAGCCAATCGGCAATCTCAAAAGTGCCGCAAGGTGTGGCTTCGGTGGTGGAAAAGCCCGGTTTTATTTTAAAACCCAGTCATTGTCGAGCGAACAGTATCACCCGAGGTACTGGGGCGGGGGGACCACTAGTGGGGGCGGATGGAGGGTAAAAAAAAGGGTTTTGCACCGCTTTTTAAAAATTACTGTTCATATTTTACCAAAAAACGGTATAATTTCACATTATGTATATATATACATAGCTGGCCAGAAGGCAGGTTACAATGCAGGGCAGAGAAGAGCACAAATTCCTTTGTACATACATTTTATAATGTACGTAAATACATGTGGAGGCTGAATACTAGCTCCACGTATCACCATGTGAGTGTCTGTATAGCAGTGCTTAGAGCGACCGCTTGTAGACGCTGTAAGCTGGTATCGGGGGATGTAACCTAGCCTCTCGGTCGTTGTAGTAATCTGGGCGGCATTGATGAATGTGATGTGTGGTGGGCACTGTAGAAGTGCTGTCCCTGATTCACTGCAGAGCCAATGAGAACACTAGGTGGTGTCCTAAGGTCAAAGCACCCAAGACTACACCACATCTAACAAGACGACAACGCTGCAGCAAGTGATAGGTAGTGCCAGCTCAGTGTGTCCGACACTCTGCACTTCACTCCATATTTAACGATCAAAGTCTGTTTTTGAACACATATACACCAGTAACAAAGCGAAAACACATGGAAGGACATTGTTTTAACACCTTGACAATAACACTTTAGACTTTAGTGCCAGACCTGTAAATACAATTCTGCATAAAAATATATAAAAAAAACTGTATAAAAGTGTTTGTTTGCAGCCAGGAGAGGTCACACAATGATATGAGCAAAAATTAATACATTTTAATTGCCCAACACGCTATTTATACACAAACAAATGAAACCCCATTGAAATGTATGGCAGAGCAACACTGAGCAAAAGGTAATACATGGCACTCCTGAACCTAGAGCGCCGGTGCTATATGCTGAGCCGCCTGTAATAATATATGTGACGCTACATGGCGCTGTTAGAGTCGCTCACCAGATTCGCTTTCTTAAATGTGGCTTCACATACTGCGCCCAGCATTCAGCAGACGCTACCTGTCGCTAGGTAGCATTGCCTGGCGCTGGCCGTTCTTAAATAACCCCCATTATAAATTATGTAGGGACTGCAAATAGAGAAACTTCAGAGATGGGCCTCAAATCAGTAATCTTGCCTTTAAATATCTCAAAAAGGACAGTTTCTTGCTTTATTTCTAAATAAAACATGATGTGATACAAAACAACTATGGTACAATTCAGTAAAGCCAGGAAGTTAGAGCATGATAGGCACCTAAAACTTTCATTGGATCAAGATGCTAATTCACTTAGAGGCCGATTCATCAATAGCGCCAGGTAGCGACAGATGAGCGACTGTAGCGTGATTTTTTCAGCGCCAGCCAGTATTCGCTGTGCTTGGCCGGCATTAGCTTGATGACAGCGACTCAGTCGGTGTGCGGTAATGTTGAATACGGGCTGGGGGGTCGCTGTTTCACAGGTCCAGCGTTGTATGTGAGCGCCTGACAACGAATGGCCAGAGCGAACGGCTAGCTTCATATTCATCAAAAAATCACGCTCCGAATGTGCTGTCGCTGTCCATTCCTTGTTTAAACCCCAGAGCGCTGGTGGCGATCTGTATTAACTAGTTTTTAACCCCTAAACAACCATATTTTTGGAATGTAACATTATACATGTTTTTAGAATCATTTTGTTATATGAATACATTAATCTCAGACCTGTTAGATCAATTCTGCACATATTTTTTTTTTTTTTTTTGACTTAAAAATAAATCCTAACATTGCAGAAGTGTTCTCCGATTTTTTGACATTAAAAAAAAAAATTAAAAAATTAATACCAATTAATTATGATTAATTATAGCTTGCTCCATTGAAATGCATTGGACATCGCCAGGGAGCGACAGCTCATACCTGGCGCTGTGAGGGAATTTGCAGCGGCGCTGTTCGGTCCAGGCGGCTTCATGATGAATGCCGCGCTAGCCGTCGCTCTCGCCGGCGCTAGCCTCATTTTGCTTGATAAATGCGTCATTGTGACCGCCGCGGGCGTACTTGAGTCGGTAGTCGCCGTTAGCTGCCGCTACCTGGCGCTCGTCAGACACTACCTGGCGCTATCGCTTGATGAATAAGGGCATTAATTTGTTTTTTAAAGTAAACCTGTTTAAAATGTTTTTTGCTGACCAAAGTGAATGTGTTTTGGGGCCTTATTTATGATGTGCGCATTTCAGCATCATTTTTGTGGCTATAGCGCCAGCTTTGGAGCATTTCCGTCTAATCTGGCGCTATGCTGTGTACTACATTGGCGCTAGCAGTCGCACTGAATGCTACTAATTAGCATTGACTGTTGCTGCTCCACAGCATATTTATGAAGTTTTACCTCCTTGAAATCTTTGGCACTGGCTGATTCATGACTAGCGCCAGGTATCGACAGATGAGCGTCTGTACAGAGGTGCTAAGAGCGACCGCTAGTAAACGCTGTGATTGACTATCAGGCGCTTTAATAGAGCGCCTCAGTCGCTGTAGTAACCTGGCCGGCATTGATGAATGAGATGTATGTTGGGCGTTCTAACACCAGTACAGCGTTGCAGGGAGCAAAAGGTAGCGGCAGCTCATTGCGACCGACTCTCAGCAACTCAGACCATATTCAACAAAAAAATGGACCCAGACAGAGTCTGGTCGCTATAGCACAGAGTGTGATTAAAGTCTGTTTTGAACACATATCCACCAGTAACAAAGCGAAAACATATGGAATGACATTGTTGTAACACTGTGACATTAATACTTTAATGCCAGACCTGTAATGGCAATTCTGCATAAAAATGACTTTTTCAAGGCCACTACCTGCCGCTATCCCTTGATGACTAAACCCCAAAGGGAACAAACTTTACAGCGCGTTTCGGCTGCATTTTAGTTGTTGTTCTCCAAATTACACATTTTCAAGCAAAAAAAGCCATTAAAATAAATTTATTTATAAAACATTTTGGCCCATCTAGGTTCTGCGTTTTAATTATTGACAAATCCCAGTGCAAGTTCTGTACAAACACATTTGTTTAATTTTAATTATAAGCATTAAACTCTTCAATCCAGTTCTGCCCATTGTGCTCTATGGGATCCTGACCTACAGCTCCAGGTATCATCTGGAGCTGCTTCCACTGGAGCGCATCATTTTCAGCGATAGCGTTAAATAAGATGCTAGCAGGCGTTTTTCTTCTTGTTAAATCATATGCTGAATGCCACTGAGGCCAAAGAAGAGGTTCTGTGTGGCGCTGACACTTCTTAACCCTTTAAATGCCAAGCAGGTAGTTTCTACGTGGTTGCTTCTCCGACCGTTAAATGCCAAGCACATAGAAACTACATGCTTGCCATTTCCCCCTGCTACTGTAAAAATATTAAAAAAAAACTCACCTCTGGTATGGATGTAAATCTGGGGGTCTCCTCTTCCTCCGGGGGGCATCCGATCCCTCCCCCGGAGTCTCCGGGCTTCAGGAGGGGGCCCGAAATTGCCTGCCCCCCCTGCTTTCGCCGCTGACACTTGCGGCTGTAAAACAAACAAAAAAATTGTCATTCCCCCACCTCCTCGCCAGATCCCTCCGTCCGGGCATTCTCTTCACCAGGGGGGGTTCCGATCCCCCCTCGGGCTCCACAGGCTTCAGGAGAGGACCCTCTTCCGGGTCCTCACCTCCCGTTCTGACACCGATGGCCGCTGCCCCTAGCCCCGCCTTTTGTGGGAGGAGTGGGATGACATAATCCCGCTCCTCATAGTCTAGAGGCGAGAAGGCTCAGATTTTCTGCCCCTCACCCACCCTGTTCCGATCACTAGCGGCATCTGTCACTGACAGCTGTCATCGGCACGGGACAGCGGCGAGGGACACAGGACCGGAGGTGAGTAGAGTAAAAAAAAATTAATAAATGCCATTTTTTTCTATTTTAGTGTAGTGTTTAGTGTGTATTTATTTTCACATTTAACCCCTTGTGAACTGGTAAGGGGTCCATGAGACCCCTATACCAGTTCACAAGGCTGGGGGCTGGCAAGTCACCTGCTAACCGATCTTGGTTCAGGAATAGGTTATCCTGAAACAAATATCCGGGCTCAGAACCGTGACCACACCTTACAACTTGTTAAGAATTCAGTTTTAATTTATTGAAAACATTTAGAACTAAATTTATCATTTTTGACTTTCATACACAATACAATGCAAATATCTATTCCACATTCCTTAAGTCATAAAAAACTCATTAAGAGTTACCAGTACAATATTTCATCAGTTTTTTGAAATGAGGGCAGACATGGAGTCCCCATGCCCGAAAATACCAACATTTTACGCACTTCCCAAGGTGCACAAATCGGTGACGGCACCTCCGGGTCGTCCGATAGTGTCGGGCATGGGGGCTCTAACGGAAAATGCCAGCCGCTATGTGGATCGGCATCTCCAACCACTCGTGACCAGTTTACCATCATATGTCAAAGACTCAGGACATATCCTGAGGATTTTAGATGACATGTGGGTGAGCCCCGAATCTACCCTGGTGACTCTGGACGTGGAGGCCCTCTACTCTAGCATCCCACATGACAAAGGCATAAGGGCAGTGGAGTTCTTTCTGAACAAATTGGATATATCCCACCACAACCACAATCTGTTCCTGCTTCGGCTCCTCAACTTCGTCCTCACCCACAATCTCTTTCTCTTCAAGGACCAGCTTTACCACCAGATACAGGGGACGGCGATGGGGACAACTTGTGCCCCATCATTCGCAAACCTGTATCTGGGGTGGTGGGAGAGGGGGTTGTGGAGTGAGGACGCCATGGCCAGGTACCTGTGCCACGTGACAGCGTGGCACAGGTACATAGATGACATCCTGGTCATATGGGAGGGGCCGAGGCAGGAACTAGTGGAGTTTGTGGAAAAACTGAATTCAAATGATGCCAACCTTAAATTTACATGTAGCTATGACCAACATAGTGTTACGTTTCTAGATTTAGAAATTATTAAGGCCCCCAATGATCAGATTACAACAAACTTGTTCCGTAAAGAAACATCAGCAAACAATATGCTACGAGCGAGTAGCTCACACCCAGTGCACCTCCTCAAAAGCATTCCTTTTGGTGAATTTGTGCGAGCTAGGCGCAATTGTGCCACCATGGATCTGTTCGAAATTGAGGCACTCAATATTAGAAACAGACTTAGGGAAAGGGGCTATAAAATGAAGGTGCTGCGAGCAGCCTATAAAAAAGCCAGAAGCCTGAGCAGGCAGGAATTACTGTATAGACCCAAAAGAAATAGAGAACAATCAGGACCGGCCCTAATTATGACATATACGGGGGCTCACCAACATGTACGACAGATTTTGAAGACCCATTGGCCAATTTTATTGAACGATCCACAGTTACGGACTTTTTTGCCGAAAGCGCCTAGGGTAATATATCGTAGGTCAAGGAACCTGAGAGATGCCCTTGTGCACAGTCACCACGAACAGAATAGAGGAAAGGAATGCTGTAAAATCAAGGGCACATACCGTTGTGGGGGGTGCAATATGTGCAAATTCATAAAAGTAGGACAAGAAATAACCATTGGAGGTCACAATAAATATAAGGCACAGCACTACATAAACTGTAACACAGCTAATGTGGTTTATTTGCTAACTTATTGTGGCTGCCTATATGTGGGCAAGACCAACCGCCCACTGAAGAAAATAATTTACGGGCACCAATACAGCATACGAACGGGCTCGCAGAAAACACCTATAGGCCGCCATTTTTCCACACATCACAATAATGATCCTAGTACCCTCCAAGTACAGGGTTTAGATCGACTACTCTTAACAATTCGGGGGGGAGATATTGAAAAACTAACCCTCCAACTCGAGACGAGATGGATTTACAGATTGGGTGCGTTTCGATATCCTGGTTTAAACGAAACATTGAGTTTTGCTTCCTACTTGTAGGAACATGAGTAATTAAAGTGACATGCCTGCAGGCCTCAAAAAATTCACGGTGGGTGTGGAGTAAGAGGAGTATGCTAAAAAGTGTGGATATAAGGCTCACTGAATATACGGTATAAGCGAATAAGGTATCAGAAATGATACATATCCCCTAACACACATGCACCTCAATATCGGCCACCATACATATATTCGTTTAGAAGGACATACTGCCCGAATTACACATGGAGTTAGGGCACCTTAATGTGAGCTATCTTACCTATCTTCTATTGAAGGAGAATTTATAATATTCTAGATACATTTTGGAATATAGAATTGTCTTATAAGGTGATGCAATGATCTAGTATATGTGACAACATTGAGATATACCATATGTGATAATAATGTGATCCCAAGGGGAATTGGTGGAGTGCCATCTAGAGTTAATGGGGTTGAGCCTGGGTAAGTAATTGTATGTGCCCCCTACGCTGCACGGACCATCGGTGGCACAGGAGCCTTTGTGAATAACTGCAATAGCACAAAACTTTTTGCTCTAATGTCTGATAGAGCTCCTGTTGATAACAGAGCATTCCGTCTGTGGCTGTGCGCAGGTGTGGCTGTAGACAATATGAGGATATGGGAATCAGGGGTAACACTTATAATGGACATAGGCATCATTGTCCCCCTTTGTGGTAAGCACTACTGATAGGGATACCTAATGCTTGATGTCTATATGAACCAGAAACGAAGGTTGGAAGGGACACTAACATCAAGCCTTTTTTGCTTGACAGCCGTTGTCATTATGGATATAGGGTTCTAAATGCCTGTGCAGAGCAGATCCGGCTCCATATATAAAAAATATTATTGACACTAATGTAATGAAATCAAGTGCAGAGATTGTCACCGAGTTGTGTGGCTGCTTTCTCTTTTTGAACTGCAATAAACAAACGTCTTTGAGCTACACAGATATGGCGGATGCCGAGGCTTGGATGCCCTACTTAGTAGGGAGAAAAAGCCGTAGGCAAAATGGTGAGTCTTCACCAAAATGGCGCCAGTTTCAGAGACATGGAGCCGGACCAGCGCCGCGTCACTCAACTTCCGGCGGAAGCCGGGTGATGAGGGAAATGCGCTCCACCTGTCTTGGAGCGCATAAGAGAGCGGCGCTGGCGCGGTGGCGGGTAAATATACCGCAGACACACATCAGGTATAGCGGTAACAACAGATATTGAGGCGGATACATCAGGCACAGCGGCAACAGCAGACACTGAGGCGGACATATCTGAAGCGCGGAACAGCGTGGAGGACCGCAGGTACAGATCATTCTCAGAGACCATATAATAAGAAGTCTAATGCGGTAGTTTAACTTTGCCCGCCACCGCGACTGCACTGCACAGACTGGGATATCACATTAATACAGGCAAGTTCCCTCATTTGTACACATAAAACTGGTGTTTCTTAAACAACAAACTATTGTGGAGGCAGTTAGTTAATGCCCGTTTTTACTGCATACAGGGTCCCCTTTCACCATATATAGGGACTACTGCAAGGGAGAAATCGAATCCCTATGAATCCCTATCAAGAATGAATACAATAACCAGGTACAAATCTTGTGTCCCCAAATAACATAAGATTAAAATTAGATGTAAACTTTTAAATTGATTGGCACGGTTTTTGATAAATAGATGAGAGCACACCACCGGTTCGCCTTGTGGAATTTTCAAGCCCCATGTGTGCCGCTATATTATCTGTGACATCACCAGTATCAGGTATCACTATGTTTTTTCTCCAATCTGCATTTGTGTTGAACTAAAATCACATGTATATATGTAATTAACCAATTAATCAACAATGTTATTAACAATAGGAAATGAGTGTTTGTCTACTTATGACTAACAATACTAATCACATGCAATATTTGTCTGTTACATGTATAGGGCATTGAGGAAGCCGTAGAAGGCGAAACATGATACATGTCTGCCCTCATTTCAAAAAACTGATGAAATATTGTACTGGTAACTCTTAATGAGTTTTTTATGACTTAAGGAATGTGGAATAGATATTTGCATTGCATTGTGTATGAAAGTCAAAAATGATAAATTTAGTTCTAAATGTTTTCAATAAATTGAAACTGAATTCTTAATAAGTTGTAAGGTGTGGTCACGGTTCTGAGCCCGGATATTTGTTTCAGGATAACCTATTCCTGAACCAAGATTGGTTTGTATATGGGGGCCGGACAGTGTACCAACCACAATAGTATTTTGTAAATAGTAGGGGTATTTAGGTGGTCGCTTTAATCACGAACACCTTGAGAGGTTCGTAAGTTGGCTTATATAAATAAGTCACCTGCTAGCCACCGGCACCCCCAATGACCTGCCTCCCCAAAGCCCAGGGGGGGCAGAAGAGCCCTGGCCATAGGCTATGTGGGCTTGTAGCCTGCAGGAGCCAGGGGCCACCAAAGCTTGCCCCTGCACCCTGTTCCTACAAGTCCTGCATAGCTAGTTAATTCGGGTAAGGGGGACCCCATGTCATTTTTGGGGGGGGGTTTAAGGGTTTTTAGCCCTTAAAATTCCAAAAAATGGGGTACCCCTCCCCTGGGGGGGCCCGGGGGGGCCCTATGTCATTTTTTTTAATTAACCCCTTATGTTCTGTCACCCTGCAGCTATAAAAAGCTTTCAGCTGGTGAGCAGAAGCCAGTGATTGTCAAGGGACACAGTGCTTCAGAATGGATGGGAGGTAAGTATTAAAAAAAAATATATAAAATATTTGTATCTGTGTGTTTTTTATTTACATTTTACCCTTTGTGAACTGGTAAGGGGTCCATGAGACCTCTATACCAGTTCAAAAGGCTCGGGGGCTGGCCAGTCACCTGCGGCTAGCGGGTGACTTGTCATTAACTGAATAAAGGGGGGTGGGAGCAGCTCAATAACTATTATTTATACAAAATTATTATTATTATTCAGGGCCTGGGAACTAATTTACCACCCAGTTTAACCCTCTCATCAACTAAATATCAAGCAACAAACATGTCTAGCTATGTGGAAAGACAGAGATTTGGTTGCATAAATCTGCAGATACATGTGGAAGCCACACTGCCCCGGCAAGGCACTCTGTGTTTAGTGTGGTCCCTACTCTTAATTCTGAGTCCCCAAAGTTGGGACATGCAATGCAGACAAATATCTGAGAGCTACTCACCTGGGAAGCTGCCAGCCTCCCTTTAGAACACTTCACATTAACATTAACCCCCGGCCTCCCCAATTTCCTGCCTTCCCAAAGCCCTGGAGGGGCAGAAGAGCCCGTGGCCATAAGCTATGCTGGCTTGTAGCCTGCAGGGTCAGGGGCCACCAAAGCCCTGCATAGCTGGTCCCGGGCTGGGTATTTCGGGTAGGGGGGACCCCATGTAATTTTTGGAGTATTTTTAAGGGTTTTATTAACCCTTAAAATGCCCCCAAAAATGGGATGCCCCCCCGGAAAGGGGGACTTCATGCCAATTTTTTTCTCGATTTAACCCTTTATAGTGTGGAAAGTAGTTGTATTTTATTTGTAAATGTTATAAAGTGCTCTATTTAGTTTGGGGGTCTCCTGGGCAAGAATGGGGGGGGATACCAATACATATGTAGAACTGTTGTAATCGAGAGAAATCGGACTATCACATGCAATATGGTTTTCTTTAATAAAATACTGTATTTTTCGCCCTATAAGACGCACATGCCCATAATACGCCCCTAGGATTTTGGGAAGGAAAACTAGAAAAAAAATATTCTAAGCCAAATGTTGTGCTAAAACACCCAATTGCAGACAGTGTGGCATTCCCCCATCCCATAGGCAGTGTGGCATCCCCCCCATCCCATTCCCCATATAGTCAGTGTGGCATCCCCCCTCTTATTCCCATATAGGCAGTGTGGCATCCCCCCTCCCATTCCCATATAGGCAGTGCAGCATTCCCCCATTCCCATATAGGCAGTGCGTCATTCCCCCCTCCCATTCCCATATTGGCAGAGTGGCATCCCCCCTCCCATTCCCATATAGGCAATGTGGCATCCCCCCGCCCATTCCCCATATAGGTAGTGTGGCATTCCCCCCTTCCATTGCCCATATAGGTAGTGTGGCATTCCCCTTATAGGTAGTGTGGCATTTCCCCCCTTCCATGCCCATATAGGTAGTGTGGTATTCCCCCCCTTCCATTCCCCTATAGGTAGTGTGGTATTCCCCCCCTTGCATTCCCTTATAGGTAGTGTGGCATTCCCCCCCTCTTCCCTTCCCCGTATAGGTAGAGTGGCATTCCCCCCCTTCCATTCACCGTAAATAAAAAAAAAAAGAAAAGTAAACTCACCTTTTAATCCTCCCCGCTGTCTTCACAGATACCTCTGCCACTCGCACTGTCCCTGTCACTTCTCCACGGCCCCAGCAGACAGAGACACCCGGACTATACAGCGGTGGGCGTGGTCGATGCTCGAGCGTCGGCCACGCCCACCACTGTATAAGGCCGTGTGTTAACTCTGTATGTCGCCGCCGCAGAGAGGAAGCGATGGAGGCAGCTGTACCTGCCGCCTCCTCCGCAGTGTCTGCACGTCTGGGCGCCGCGGAGGAGGCGGCAGATACAGCTGCCTCCATCACTTCCTCGCTCTCTGCGGCGCCAGCGCACAGAGTGAACACCCGGCCTTGGTATAGTGGTGGGCGTGGCCGATGCTTGTGTGCTGGCGCCGCTGCCTCCGGGACAGAGCGAGCGATGGAGAGGTGAGTTAACCTTTTCCTTTTTATTTTTTATTTTTTCCACATTCGCCCGATAAGACGCACTAACATTTCCCCCCCACTTTTGGGGGAAAATAAGTGCGTCTTATAGGGCAAAAAATACGGTACATTTTTTATTTAAAATAAAGAAGACAATTTTCTAAAAAAATATATATATATTTTTTGTTTTGTTTACTTAATATTTTTAAAAAACAGCAAAAAAATTACAAACAAGACATTTCATGTTAAAGCCTAAACTCTGCCGCAAAATATTCATATATCATTTTAATGGAAATTCCTGCAAAAATGGCGCAAAACATGGCGCAAAATGGTGAAAAATGACCTGTCAACAGAGGGTGACAAAATCTCAAGTAGGCGGGTAGTTAAAAGACCTCTCGGAGGACCTTGCGCTTTCAGATTTTAGCTTGTTTTTTCTTGTTTGAATATTGATATTTTAGGAAAAGGTGTTTTTTATTCTGCTTTTTTATACATTTTTTAGAGAAACCCTGAGCAGCCAAAGAATTCTTCGAGGGATCACTTACAGAAAGATGAGCCCACTACAATTTGCTGGGTATGCTTAGAAAGCTTAACATGTGTACTTTCAAAGAATATATAGTTTGTGGGGGGTATTCCAAAAGTAAAAGGTTGTTTTGGTAGAAAAAGCGCAAGGTGCGCACTTTACTTTGGGGTGTTTGGCAACTCTTCCCTTGACAGTAGCTATGCATGCTGGGTATCGTTCTGTTCGGGGGATGTTGCTTTTTCAGATGTAACTTGTTTTTTCTTGTTTGTATATAGTTTTTTTTAGGAAAATGTGGATTTGATTGTGCTTTTTTATCCTTTTTTTAGGGAAACTCTTTGCAACCAAAGAATACATTTAGGGATTACTTCCAGAAAACTGTGGCCACATCAACAAGCCAGTTTGGGGGCATGTTCTGGGCAGGAAAGGGTGTCTAACAATACATATGTGGCACCGCTGTAACTGGGAGAAATTGGGATTTCACATGCAATAAGATTTTATTGACGAACTACTCTACAAATTGTAAAAAAATAGATTTTTAAAGATTTTTTTGTACATATTTAACCCAAAAATATTGAGAATACACCTAAAAAACAAACAAGACATTTCACGTTAAAGCCCAGACAGGGCTTTATACAACAAAAAAACAATATATAATTTTCCTGGGAGATCCCTGGAAATCCCTTCAAAAATCACATTTGAACATGCGTAGCGCAAAATAGTACAAAATGGTCTGACAACAAAGGATGACAAAATCTCCAGGTAGGCTGGCACTTAAAGGGTTAAAGTGTACCAAAACCCAGGATTTTGACAGTCGCACTCACCCTTCCTCAGTTCTACGACGCACGCGCAGCCTCTTGTCCAATCAGTGTGCTCGGATCCGCTCACATGAGCTCATCTAAGCCTTCATCTAACATCAACGAACCAGAGCGTGCTGGCAGCCGTATCCCCTGCTACCCTCTAACAGGGAGCATGCCCGCACCGGCCATTTACAAATGGCTGATGCTGGCACGAATCCTGCTAGAGGGATAGAAGGGATGCAGCAGCTGCTTGTGCATGCGCCGTTGGACTGGGAATGAAGGTGAGTTTATGGGCGACCTGGGGGGTTTCACACAGTGCAGCATTCCGACTTTGATTCTGCTTTTTTATTCTTTTTTTTTTAGGGAAACCCTGTGCAACCTGAGGTTGAGGGACTACTTCCAGGAAACTGCACCCATGTCAACAAGCCTGGTATGTCTAGAAAGCTTGAGGTGTGTACTTCCTGAGAATATATAGTTTGTGGGGGTATTTCAAATGTAAAGGGTTGTTTTTCTTGCAAAACTGCAAGGTGCGCATAGAGCATAGCACAGGAAAATCTCCTAAAGCCCTGTTTCAGTTTGGGGGAGTCTCCTGTGTAGGAAAGGGTGTCTCCCAATACATATGGGGTAATGTTGTAACCGGGAGAAATGAGGATTTCACAAGCAATAACATTTTATTGACAAACTTACATTTTTTATTACAAAAAACACTACAAATTGTAAAAAATAGATTTTGTTTTATTTTTTTGCACATATTTCACCAGAAAATATTGAGAATACACCTGAAAAAAAGACAAAAAAGACTCTCTTTATGTTAAAGCCCAGACTGCCCAGACAGCTGAAAAAACATTTAATTTTTTTTTTTTTTTGCTCAAATCATTGTGTGTCCTCTCCTGGCTGCAAACAAACACTTCTATACATTTTTGTGACTTTTTATATTTTTATGCAGAATTGTCATTACAGGTCTGGCACTAAGGTGTTATTGTCCTAGTTTTTAAACAATGTCATTCCATGTGTTTTCACTTTGTTACTGGTGTTTATGTGTTCAAAAACAGACTTTAATCACGCAGCGTCACCGAGTGCAAGATGCACTAATTTGGTGCTACCTCTCGCTCGCTGCAGCGCCCAACACACATCATATTCATTAATGCCGGCCAGATTACTACAATGACCGAGACGCTAGGTTATAGCGCTCGCTTACAGCGTCTACTAGCGGTCGCTCTAAGCGCCGCTATACAGACTCTCATCTGGCAATATGTGGTGCTAGTAGTGAATCAGCCTCCATGAACAAAATATACAGGCATATACATTTGCACAGGTGATCCCATTGAAAGGGTTTACTCCACTTAGCTTTTGTTCTTTTGCTCTGTTTAATCATAGAGCAACGACATTTAAGTGAAAATGTTATACAGTGATGACTGCATAAAGTGACTGAATAACAACCAGGTGCCTGTGCTTTCACTGTAAATGCTCGTTGTACAGTTATATCATTACTAAGAAACCTGGCACAATGGCTTTATTGTGTTTTCAAAATAACCCTATGGTATCTTTTACCTCTTACCTTTTTGTTATTTAAAAGGATTCACATCGAAGATTATCTCAGATTTTAGAACTTTCATAGATAGAGCATAAGATCATTACTTATAATAACGTAGACGAAACCGTGTATTGAATTATTGTAATCCTAAAATCTATTTGTATGTCAGTGCTTATGAGCTGCCACCGAATCACTCAAATGTTCTATTAACAATAAAACTGGTGCTCATTGAAAGCACTTAAGATTTCATGAAAAGGCTGAGTCGTTGACATGTCAGTATGGAAAACAAGAGAAGTGTGTTATTACCTTGCTGGAAAAATGCATTTATGAAATCACAGCAAGCAAATAGCTAGAAGTCACGTTGTGCAACCATGGATGTATTTTTTAATCTGATTTTAAGTTTGTTTTTCTACAAAAAAAGTAGCATTTTATACAGCACATGCTTTAAAAACAATTACATGTTATGGATGTGTTGCAACAGAAGTTTATTAATAATATGCAACGAATATGACAATAGAGTCTATCCATAGTTGGAGAATCTGCTGTTTTGAAGCAAAAATAGTGGTGCCCCATGTACATTTGGCCAGCTAAAAGCTTAAATGCTCCCAATAACCCCCCTCCCCATGTTTCTCCCCTTTCCTATACTGTTTCTCCATAGTGATTTGATGTCTCCAGCTTCTGAATTTTCTACGAAGCTCTATTCGTAATTTTGGAGTGTATTATTTGGATAACCAGTGTTCTTCTTTTTTGGGGGATATTCTGATTCCAGTTAACCCTTAAACCCGTAATGTTCTTTTGCCCAATGTTTTGTCTCAGATGTTTTTTTCGCACAAAAAACAAAAAAGGGTTCAATCCCTGAAAAGGACTTGCGGCACTTTTATTATTCAAAAAAACACATCGGACGCTGCCATCCTGTGTTTTTGGAATGAAATACGCCTGTTACTCACTGGAATCGGCAGTTTCCTCCACCTACTTGCTGGAGGAAATTCACTCTTCAAATTGCCACATTTGTGCACGCTGTTACATTCTTGTGAATCCTTTCATAGAATGCTGGGTTTCACTAATTTCATATAAATTCTTCTTCTGGATCTCTGTTTTAGTGAGCTAGTCCTGAATGATCTACTTAGCATCCAGGACTAGGTTTTGGGGACCAGAGTTGGGTACAGCAATCTAAGCGGGATGGAAGTGTAGTTGGAAAGGTAATGTCATCGCGTAAAGAATTGCTCCCAGGAATAGGTGTTATGTGTGTGTGTGTGTGTGTGTGTGTGTGTGTGTGTGTGTGTGTGTGTGTGTGTGTGTGTGTGTGTTGAGGGGGGTAGGTATGGTCTCTGAAGTCTGTTTAATGAATTCCAAAACTTGCAAAAGCATACCCCAAACTCTTTTCCTGATATATTACTTATTTCACAAGTTTCAGGCTAAACAAAACATGTAAAGTGAAATTATCTGTATAAGTTCTTCTATCCTTGCACATATCAATTAACAAGCACATGTGTCCATATTATACCATTCCACATGACTACAGTCATAATTAAAAATGTTTCTTCTTTATTTCATCCATTTATTTCCAATATTTCATTGTTACAGGTTTGTAGTTAAAGTGTACCAAAGCCCACGGCCATCGTGGTGATATCCACTCGCTTTTTCCATCAGTGAACCACATCTGGACACAATCGGGCATCTCAGTGATGGTATTACATTCTAGTTTCAATATATTTTTATTTTAGGAAATGGGAGGTACAATTACTCTCCTGTATTCCAGGAGGATAAAATTGTTTATTACATAATAAGATCTTATCTGATCATATATAGGTGCAAAATGCGTGCTTAACTTCCAACCATGAATAATTAACTGTCTATTATGAAAGATAATAATCAAGGCTATAATAATCAAGGCTATAAGCTAGCTAGATGTTCACTTAAGTACAAACTAACTGTCCTTATAAGTGGTCAGGTAATTTCCCCACCCTCCAACAGTGGGCCCGCCCTCCCAAGGCACATTAGAACTCGTAAAATTGTGCTATATATACTCAAGAATAATACATTGCTGAAGGTTTATAAAAGTGACGATGGGGGTATCCTGGCTTTGAGGAGAGGTAGAAAAAAAGGATAAAAAGGAAGAGAGAGCGAAAGGGAAAAGGAAGGGTGGGTTGAGAGTTCAGAGGGGAAGTGGTGGTATAACATTCTAATGCACTTTGGGCAGCGAGTAAAAAATTGGAACCACCGTATGGTTTACTGTCAAGTGCTCAACATATAGGTCTAGTAATCAATTGGGGGTTAAAGGGGTTAAAGGGCATTGTATTATTTTCCTCGGCAAGCCCGAATTTCCCTATGGCACTACTAATTGGTATAAGTGAAATGTTTTCCTCAGTCGTTTCAATTTGGCATTTGAAAGATGAGAGGTGCTGCTGGAGAAGTCCATAGGAGAAGTGTGTTTATATAACATAATACGCAGCCGCTGCCCGTGTTTCTAAGACATTTATCTCTTAGTCTGGTGTGGACTTCTGCTGGCACAGCTCTGCTTTCTTGTTCATATGTGTAACAAGATGGTCGCTCCCATTCAGTTCTGCAGCAAAGAATTGTCCTGTTATTCCAGAAGATCTTCATGGAGTTAAGCCCTCTCAAATAGCTTTTGCCAGAGGGGAGCTTTAGGGTAGCAACTTACTGAACTTTCTTTTTTTGGCCTATGGTCCTCTTTAAGGGTTCAGCTGGAAACAACATTCCTGAGGTTCCTACTCTAACCGAGGGGTGAATTGTTGCAGACATTTTACCAGGTTTAGCTGTCAACCTTACCCCATACCAATCCTCATCCCTGCTTCTGCCAATTAACTTAAGTAGTTTCATGTTATACCATCATGTTGGTGGCTTATGCTGAGTCGAGGCACCTCTGATTACATCAAACCTTGTACAATCTGTGCCAGGAATATGGTTCATTGGGGCTCACCTGCCAGTACATTGCAGTCTTTCCCATTCCCACTAGAAAAATGGTATGACATTTCCATGGACTTCACAGTAGATCAACCCAAGCCCTTTGGCATCATGTAGGTAGTGATAGACCAGTTTAGTCAAATAGTGCACTTCCATTTGCCAAGCTGCCTATTGCACTGCATCGGATCGCAGTGTGTCTCTTATTTTGGGAGGTAATAGTGTTTCTTTCTTCTGCTTACCATATAAGACTAATGGGCAAATCGAGAAAATGAACAAGTCTTTAGAGCAAGTGAACAATTCTTAAGAGCAATACCTGCAGGTTTTTTTTGTCTGATTGCCAAGATCCTTTTTGCAGAACAATGCTCCAAGTTCCTGTCTGGTTTTCCTCATTCTCTATTGTCCTCGGATTGAATGCTAAAGCTTTCTCCATCCTGGTACTTTCTCTAACTTATCTGTTCTGAAAGATTGGCTGGAGCAGAGGTAGCTACTATGGACTGAAATTTATAAAAATATAATCAAATCAGACAAACAGAAGCAGTATGCTGATCACTATTGATCTACCAAGCCACATCTCCAGGTCAGAGACAAGATCTTGGTTTCTATCAAACATATTGCCCAACGTCAACCTTCAGCTAAATTGGCACCTCAATATATTGGACCATATTGCATGTTACAGAGGGTGAACCCATCACGTATATTATGACCCTCATTAGGGGCAGTTTTGGCCTAGAGGCACCTAACCCTTAATTACTCCCTGGACGTTTAGGGCTGCCCACCTCTCCGGGCACATGTGAACTTCACTGCCCCTAGTGTGTTAATAACCTGTGTGTAGTCACTCATATGGTGTTTATTCACTGGTGTGTCCACTTTGTGTAATTCACTTGTGTGTAGTCAATGATATAGTGTTTTTTCACTTGTGTATTCATAGAAATTTGTTGTTCACAAGTGCATAGATGGGAAAATTCGGAGGAAAGATTCCATGTGTTCATTAGCTCAAAACGGCCATTATTTTCACTATTACTATTACTTTTACTAGTCTTTAGGAACTCCAAATTATTTCCATGTTTCCTTGCTTAAATCTGCTTTTCCTATAGATTCTTCCCTCTTCAGCAATTTTTGGAGATGACCAGCCAGAAATATAAGTCCATTTGGCACGTCATGAAGAAAATTCTGAGAATTTTGAGGCAGTTAAAATGAGCCAATAAGCACAGGAAATTTTTCTGGGTCATTGAGCTCCAAAAGGCCCTTAAGGTGGTCTGTTGGTCCTGTTTTAGTTGGCCAAGCCTTGTGCCCCTTTATCAAACCACACTGCATATCCTCTGTGCAATTTAAGTCCGTCTTGGGGGCAACCATGTCTAGTAAGGTGTGACTTATGTCCCAGCAAACAGGGGGTTTACTATAGGCAGGAACAGAAGTGGAGTTTTGGATGCTTTTTAAAAATTACCATAGTATTTGTACTATAAGAAACACATGACCATAAAGATGCACCTATGGTTCCCCCAATTCCCCAGTAATAAGCAGTATGGCATAATGTAAGTCTCCATGGCCTCTGGTGACACCCTCTGCGCTGTTACAGAAGCTCCATGGGACATTATTTTTGATGTAAAATTGACCACTGCAGGGTAACTGAAGGTAAATCAATTTTTATGGGCAGCAATCTTAATTGTCCTAGGGAGGGATGCAAAAGAGTTTCTTCTAAGAGTGTTGGTCCGGTTTAAGGTATTTTTATTTTACCATTCTGTGCTAAATATTACTGTAACAATGTATTTATGTTTAAAAGGGTCATATCACTAAATTAGTACTTATTAGTATTATGATACATTCTAAAATAGCTGTTATGGGCCAAATGCATGTATTTTTGTTTACAATAAAATATGTTTTGGTTCCAAGTATTCTTTTCATATTTAATATTTAATTCATAGCTGTGATATAGAATTTTGGGGAAGCATGCCTACATAATCTATATCAGTTACATTATATTGCATTTGATACTTAAGAAACATGAAATCTGAATATCAAGTATGACTTTTTGGAGGATCTATAGACCTTTTGGGAACTGTCCTGCAAGTTTATTCACTGCGTCAAAAATCTCACATCTGGCATACTGCATTGTATAAATTTAAAGTTATACATTTTGTATGAGTTTCGCTTCAATTTACTTTCATGTTTTATGTTTAAAAAAGCATTTGTAACTGTAGCTAGCATCATGCAAAGGGAAAGTCCGCTTTCACGAAGTTCACCATAGACCTTAGACGAGTATGTGCCAGAGGGCAGGAGACTCCCCAATTACTTAGCCATCTGCTCCTGAGCTGCTGATTGCTCACCCACAGCAGCAGTATGAGAAGTGTGTAGGCACAGCCTGTGTATACTGGCTCCTATAGTGTTCTGTGGGTGCCTACTTACATTTAAGTTGGGGAGACCATAGATTGTACTGAAGGTAAACAATCAAAGGCATGTGAGCTGGTGGCAAGGAACATAGGGAAGCCTTGTGCACTTTTTGGTCTGAAATCTTCAGGAAAGTTTCTTCAATAGATGATTTACAAACTTTGTTAGTGCAGTCACAAGAAAAAGGCTAAGCTGTTTTATGCAGAGCATCTATGTGCAACCCCTCTATTTTACAGCTTAGTATAAGAACAATTTTGGGGGCTTTCAGATAAAATGACATTTTATGTGGGGGCTTTCTCTTTAAAATAAAGTTCTTTCTCTTTAAGATATAATACCTGTGCACCCTTTAGGAATAATAAATGGGTTAATACCCTGGATTAAAATAACACCTGTGTAAGTGCTTTTTTGTGTACCTATGGGCCTGTATGCTGGATTTAACAGAATAGCATTTGGCAACATCTAAGTCATGCATTTGCATTTTTTACATGTTACACAACTATTTCTGTTTTTGTTTTGCGTTTCAACATTTTTTCATTACTTTTCCTGCCATTGTGGTCTTTGGTAGCTTATGCGTCAGCGCCACTTATACCTGGCATAGCTTTTGCAGATGTAAATAGACATAAATTAGTCTGTATTTGGCATTCTACTTGATGCTAACTGTCACAACCATCTTATATTAGGCATAAAGCTATTCTGCAGATTTTTGCTTGTTCGTACAGGCTTAGATTTCCCTGTGGCTGTGAAGAAATGAAAAACCTTTTTTACTTGGGCAACAGTATACTTTCAACGATATGGAGTATTCATGTAATTCTATGTCACACAGAAAGCTATTGGCACTCACAAATTGTCAGCAGAAAATCAGACCACATAAAAGCTTTCCAAGCTTTCCAAGCTTTTAGTAAATGTTAGGGAATGTGCTTAATCTGGCAATTTTCCACCAAGACACACAGTAATGGTGTTGACCAGTAAGCACCCAATAGGGAATATTATGTTTCAGAAATCTGGGCACACAGTGTTGCTTTGTATCTGCAAAGATAACTTAATTTTTGGTATATATACAAGTGAAAGTGTTATACTATAGCTTAAAAACCTATTAGGCAATAAATCAAAGAAGTATGAGTTGGTAGCATCACCACACCAAAGTCACAGAAGTAGAAGTAGCCCAACACCTCCTATTATCATGCCCTGTGCAGTGTCTAGTGTTAGCATGCTAAGTCAATACCTGCTGTTCTTCTAATCATCTGAAGGAGACTATGTACTATATTACATGTTGATTTGAAAAATTTCTCCAAATTCAGTCTCTCCAAAAGTATCAGGAGTCTTCAAAATCTACTTGCATTGCCCTAATGTTGTTGTTGACTGATATAAATGTAATCCTTATTGCATAAAACTTAAAACATCTTCTTATTTCCGACATTAAAAATACAAACAGGACATTCACAGAATATCAATGGTTCAGATACTTTCAGCATGGGTGTCTAATTAAAAAATAGTCTGCCACAGCATACGGAACAATTCAGTCTTCTGCAGCTCAACAATTAATTCTCATTACGAGCTAGAAATGATGTGTCTTCTAGGTGGCCTTGTTTGCTTTTGAGAAACTGTACACATTCCTCAGCTCCTCTCAAAATTTGGCAAGCTGTTTTGACTCTAGTTTGATAATATTCACCGTTTTCACCTTTTGTGTGTATTATTGAAGCATGTATTGATTACAGTGTATTTATATTAAATATGTTAATAAAGCTAAAATTTCCACATTTCCATGTTGCATTTAAAGTTGTACACACAGTGTCCTTGTACTGTAGCTTTAGACAGAGTAGCCAACATTTCGGATGAAGACTTTCATCTACCTGTCCTTGATGCCACCTCTTAAAGCACCAACTGCCCACCGCATCATAACAGCCGATTCACATGAAAAGGTTAATTGCCTGGGAAACTCTTCCAGTGTTTGACTTGTGAGCTCTTTCTAGATAGAAATTTAGAATCATGACCTTGTTTTTTCTCAGCTTGTCACACATGATGAGCTTTGTGACTTCCTCTATACAGCCCAGGCGTCACTGATTGATATACATCTTTGACAACAGTCATTTTTCTACAATTGCCAGCAATATTATTAAATATTACCCTTAGGGGGGTCAGAGAGAAAATGGGGCAGGAGTCAGACCCTTTATAGAAAAAGAAAGCTGTCATAAATAATTGTCCCCATTCCACGTCATTTTTTTATTTTATTTTAGGTTGTTTTTTTTTTACACTTACCTTTAGAGAGGTGCAACTCATAAGAGACAAAATACAGCTTACAGGGAATAGAGGATTATTCCTGGCTCAAGAGGATGGTCGGTATCAGACTGGTACCAGCAGGAGAATTAACTTTGGGGTCAATCCTTTTATGCGAATAATACTGGCTTTTTAGGGCTTACACATGCATACAGTAAGCCCTATTATGTATAAGTGGATAACCTGTGCTCTACTACCATAGATAATGGATATTATAATAATTACTATCACACAAGGCACTGTACTTAATGGAGAGAGGAGCCTTTTAGGCCCACCTGGGGATTCCATGGTAACTTGTTTGTCCAATCCGAACCTGAGAGGGCCCTATATTTTTTGGTGGTTACTATCTTTCTATCCTATTTACTTTTAATGAAATTTCTTTTTCCATGTGACTAAACAAGATGCAAGACTAGATTGACTCAATGAGGTCATATACACAAATAGAATAATTTGTTATAACTTATAACCTTTCCTACTCTATAACTGAAAAAAGTTTTTGGCTATAGTTATGTTTTTAGAGATTGCAGGAAATGCTTGTCTGCTTAAACTATAAACATAAAAAGCATAAAAAGATACATCAATAAAACTTGTATCTATTATCTAAGACGCTGATTCACTACTAACGCCAGGTATTGGCAGATGAGAGCCTGTTTAGCAGCGCTTAGAGCAACCGCTAGTAGACGCTGTAAGCGGGTATCGGGCGCTGTAACAGAGTGTCTCAGTCGTTGTAGTAACCTGGCCCGCATTGATGAATGTGATGTATGTTGGGCGCTCTAACACCAGTACAGCGCTGCAGGGAGTGAAAGGTAGCGCCAGCTCAGTGCAACCGACTCCCAGCGATTCACACCATACTTATCAATAAAAGACAGACACACAGCGTTGGTGCTCTAAATCTGGTCGCTATAGCATAGAGCACCAGACGCTGTATGATTAAAGCCTGTTTTTGAACACATATACACCAGTAACAAAGCGAAAACGCATGGAATTACATTGTTTTAACACTGTGACATTAATACTTTAATGCCAGACCTGTAATGACAATTCTGCATAAAAATATAAAAAAATAAAAACATTTTCAAAAATGATTTTTTCAAGGCCTGCAGAGGTCACACAATGATTTGAGCCAACAAATACAAAAACATGCTGTTTAAACAAGCAAATGAACAGCCATTTAAATGTATGGCAGAGCGACAGTGAGCGAAAGGTAATACCTGGCGCTCTGGAAGCTAGAGCGCCGGCGCTATACGCTGAGCCACCTATAATAATACATGTGACGCTGCATGGCGCTGTTAGAGTCGCTCACCAGATTCGCTTTCATAAATGTGGTTTTGCGTACCGCGCCCAACGTTCACCAGTCGCTGCCTGCCACTACAAGGCACTACCTGGCGCTACCCCTTCATGAATAACCCCCTAAGCTTTTAGGGACAGGCTCTTACTAGTGCAACATATCCTTTTTAATTGAAATCCAATTTAATTATCTTCAATGTAGTTATATTGCTTGTGCCACCAAGGGGTTTCTGGTTAAAACCATCTAATAAATAAATCTAGATGGTTTCTAAAGGGTCAGTATTTTGGCATGGTCTACACCATATTCATAAACATTACTTACAATATCAATAATCTACCACATTGCGGACATCAATGCAGAAAACCACAGTCGTTTTTGTGGTAAGAAAAATATGTGTGTGGCACATTCAGATGGTTACTGTAAACCATAGTTTTCCAAAATAATAGAACACTGTCTCTAAGATCTCTGAATGAGCATGTGCCGTGCTATATGTTATATCATTCTGTACTGTACAAAATGTATAGGCAATAAATCTAAATAAATCCATAAAATCAATTAAAATTAAGAATAACCCACCCCCCTCAGTTGTAGCATAGTTATAAGCTATAATTAGTGCTAAAGTCCTGGAAATGTTGCAGTCGTTTAATAAAACATTAATTAATTAATGCACACAGCTAACATCCCACATGATTCTATTCTAATAATAGTTACAGTTATATTGCACATTATATTGAGTCTGAAAATTATCAACATTACCTTAAAACAACAAGAATGTCCAGTTCAAATGGTCCAAGGCAGGGGCCTCAGGGAGGTGCAATCACCAACAGGCAGCAAAATGGTAGGCCTCTAGCTTCTGTATAACATAAACACAATATATTTATGTTGTATATATATATATATATATTTATTTAAATATGGTAAATACTATAATTTCTTTTTCTGATGTGTTTTGTGGAAGATATATCAAAGACAGAGGCAACAGGCCTGAAAGAGACACTGGAGTTGGCAGCAGCATTAGGAGACCATATATTGCCTGAAAAACACACCCTGGAGTTGGCAGCAGCATAGGAAGCCCATATATTGCCTGAAAGACACACCCAGGAGTTGGCAGCAGCACCATATATTGCCTGAAAAACACATTGGAGTTGGCAGCAGCATTAGGAGTCCATACATTGCCTGAAAGACACACTCTGGACTTGGAAGCAGTATTAGGAGCTCATATATTGCCTGAAAAACACACCCAGGAGTTGGCAGCAGCATAGGGAGCTCATATATTGCCTGAAAGACACACCCAGGAGTTGGCAGCAGCAGAAGGAGCTCATATATTTCCTGAAAGACACACCTAGGAGCTGGCAGCAGCAGAAGGAGCTATCATACATCAGCCACTCGCATGCATCAGCTATTGGTGGGTGGAAATCCTGGCTGATCCATGCCTGATTCATCTTCACAAAGGTGAGTCTCTCCACATTTTTCGTGGACAGACGAGTTCTCCTTGACGTTACTATGGCCCCCGCCGCACTAAAAACCCGTTCAGATGGCACACTACTGGCCGGGTAGGACAGCTTTCCCAGGGAAAACTCTGACAGTTGCGGCCACAAGTCAAGTTTGGCTGGCCAGAAGTCTAGTGGATCCTCAAGGTGTGTTGGCATGGTCATTTCAATGTATGACACGACCCGCTGGTTCAGGCCCTTCTCCAGGTCTTCCTGCTGCTCATGAGTAGCCTCACTATGCGGGTGAAAAAAGCTACTCATTAGCGACTGAAGACTCAGGCTGCTGCTGATGGAGCTGCTGCTGCTGCTGCTCCTGCCTCCCCCCCGGAAGCCATGGCGATGACGGCAGATGCATTGCTGGTCGAGACACGACCGCTAGCAGATACCGGGAGATCAGGCCTCTCACCGCGACTCCTGCTGCCACTCGCCCCTAGTCTGCTGCGACCTCTGCCTGATGAATCTAGGCCTCTCCTCGGTGCACATCCTGGCATACCTCGGCCTGACATTTTTACTGCGTTCAGGAGGGGAAAACAATATAATACACTACACCTAAAACAGCATTTTTGTAACAGCAGATGTGTATAAAAGTTAGATCAAAATAGGCAGACACTGTAGCTAAAAGCTAATGCAAAAAGACACTGTCAGATGGTCTTACACAGGATGCACCTGGTCAGAGTTAAATGCACCACAGGCAGTTTTAAAACTTGGTTTTTGTTCAAAATGTAAAAAAGGTAAAGATGCAGGTACTATTAAAAGCGCTAGTATTCGGGATGCCCCCTGGTGAAAGGCAATGGGTGCTTTAAACATGTAAATCAGACTTTTTTATACAAAAGGCAAAAGGTTAGTAGGCAGGTACTCTTAAAGATAAGTGGTAGCACTGACAATGGCCCCCAGTAAAAGGCAATGGGTGCTTTAAACTTTAAAACCAGACATTTTTATACAAAAGGCAAAAGGTAAGTAGGCAAGTACTCTTAAAAGATACGTGCTAGAACTGACAATGGCCCCCGGTGATAGGCAATGGGTGCTTTAAATTTTAAAACCAGACATTTTTATACAAAAGGCAAAAGGTTAGTATGCAGGTACTCTTAAAAGATAAGTGCTAGCACTGACAATGGCCCCCGGTGAAAGGCAATGGGTGCTTTAAACTTTAAAACCAGACTTTTTTATACAAAAGGCAAAAGGTTAGTAGGCAGGTACTCTTAAAAGATAAGTGGTAGCACTGACAATGGCACCCAGTGAAAGGCAATGGGTGCTTTAAACTTGAAAACCAGACTTTTTTATACAAAAGGTAAGTAGGCAGGTACTCTTAAAAGATATGTGCTAGTATTTTGGATGCCCCCCCCCCCCCTGCGAAAGGCAAAGTTTGCTTAAAAAGTAAAAAGTGTTTATAAAATGCAACCAGTTAGCAGACAGGTACTTTTGAAATATTTATGCAAGTATTTGGGATACCCCCTCTTCACATGCATAGGCTGGCTACTTAGAGAGTGTAGAAGTGACTTTCTTTACAAAATGCAACCAGTTAGCAGACAGGTACTCTTGAAATATTTATGCTAGTGTTTGGGATGCCCCCTCCTCACATACAGAGGTTGGCTCCTTTGATTGTGGAAAAGTGACGTTGATTACAAAATGCAACCAGTTAGTAGACAGGTACTCTTGAAATATTGATGCTAGTGTTTAGAATGCCCACTCCTCATATACAGAGGTTGGCTCCTTTTATAGTGGTAAAGTGACGTTGATTACAAAATGCAACCAGTTAGACAGGTACTCTTAAAATATTTATGCTAGTGTTTGGGATGACCCCTCCTCACATACAGAGGTTGGCTCCTTTGGTTGTGGAAAAGTGACGTTGATTACAAAATGCAACCAGTTAGTAGACAGGTAGTCTTGAAATATTTATGCTAGTGTTTGGGATGCCCCCTCCTCACATACAGAGGTTGGCTCCTTTTATTATGGAAAAGTGACATTGATTACTAAATGCAATCAATTAATAGACAGGTAGTCTTGAAATATTTATGCTAGTGTTTGTGATGCCCCCTCCTCACATACAGAGGTTAGCTCCTTTTATAGTGGTAAAGTGACATTGATTACAAAATCCAACCAGCTAATAGACAGGTAGTCTTGAAATATTTATGCTAGTGTTTGGGATGCCCCCTCCTCACATACAGAGGTTGGCTCCCTTTATAGTGGAAAAGTGACATTGATTACAAAATGCAACCAGTTAATAGACAGGTAGTTTTGAAATATTAATGCTAGCATGCTTTTTAAAGAAGGACACCAGGAAAAGGAAAAGCTAAATAGGCAGGTGTGTTATTAACACTAAATAGGATTGGAAGCTAAAGCAAACACTTTAAACTGTCCCTGTCCCTCTCTCCTTCTCTATCTGTCCATCGCTTCTTCTGTTCTATCAATCTATCTATCTCTCCCTCGATGTGCCTATCTATCTATCTATCTGTATGTCTATCTGTCCCTCGTTCTCTCCCTGCCTGATCTGCTCTGGCCGCAATACAGTGTCAGAATGATCTTCCACAAAATGGCCACCGCTTATATGGGGCAGTGACATCATCGGTAGGCCTGTCTGCTGATAGTTAGCATGTGACACCTACTCAGGATTCCTTGCCCCATGGGACATGTCCTGACATGTGGATCCACCATTTGAGATGGGCTGTATAGCAATAAATGGAGTTTTAAGGAAGCGATTCGAGCGATCGAATCGCGGCAATATTCGGAATAGTAACGAATCGAATATTTCCTGAAATTTGTAACGAATTTGGGTTCATCAGAATCGATTCGCTCATCTCTAATTATAAAGCACATTCTCTCTGTTTAACATGAGGAAGACAGTGGTAATGGTTTAAATTGTATAAAAGTGTATAATAAAGGTTAAGATGTTTCAAGTTAATTCAACTTACTTGCTTTCTCATGTATCCAAATGTAAATAAGACAATGGCAGGGGCTGTCTCGCACGTGGAGGCCGTCCTCATCACATTTTTAACTAGCATCCCCTAAATTGCTCCCCCCCATGAAGATTACCTTTTGTCAAGTTTTAGTGCTTCTGCTTCACTCTAATCCCAGATAATGGCCCTTGTTTTAGCTGTAAAGCTCCGCCTTCTTCATTCATTGCCATTGTTGTTTTTTGTGGGAATGATGTCACTGCCACACCTATGCAATAACTGATCGCCTGATGCAGCGAGGCAAGACCTGAGGCAGTGGTGAGGTAAAACTGGAGGCAGCGGGGATGGCAGCTCAAACAGGGGGCACGAGACCCAGGACAGACTCTCAGCATCTGAGAGACCAGCATCTCTGGTCAGACACTGCTGCAGTCACCTCTTGGGGGCCTTCCAGGAGCCCTTGCTAAAGCGAAGAACTGAAGGTCCTAAGAACCTGTCTGCAGCAGTGCCTGACCGGAGGATGGAGAAGGCCGGGACAGCGCGGGATCGCCAGCGATGGATTGGGAGGTGTGGGTGATTATGACCCTCGCATCACAACAAGATAGAGGTAAAGTGCAATACTTACACTTTACCTTCGGTGCCCATAGACTTCTATGGGTGAGCGTTGTGGTGGCGCTGCGGGCAAATTGTAGCGCACTGGTGGGAAAGGGCCCATGTCATTTATTGCGTTGTGGTTTCTGTGCGTTTGTAACACACTGGAGTTCCTGGATTTATACGTCAACGTGACACAAATGGCCTGGAGTGAAAGGGGCCTAATAATTGTCCTGTAGACAGATTTTGCCACCTGAGCTGTGAATCTTGGCAGCCCACCGTGGCTGCTCAGCTACTTCTCTAATTAGGGTTCTCCTTGCCTGGACTGTCAGTTTAGCTGTGTCTTGATGGGGTTGCAGTTGTCTTTACAACCATTTATGGTTGATAGATTGAACAGTGCTGCTCTAAAGGTGTTCAGAGATTTTATCTTTTTTTAGAATATAACCCTGCTGTACACTTTATCTGCCTGGTGTGTTCCTTTTTTTCATGGAACATGGGCCTGCATGGAGGAGGTAAGGATTAGGCTTTTTTTTCTTTTATCCTGGGCATTACCTTTCAAATTGCTGACTCAGAGACATGACTGCATATACCAGGGCCTGTGGAGTGTTTACACATTTCCACATGGACTTTTGGGCATTGGAGGTACAGCTTAAGCCATATTTTTGTGTCTCTTAGATTTAAGTTCTGGGGCATTGTTTTAAGTTACAAAAACAATGAATAAAATCAAGATATGACTAAAGGAGACTGCAAACATTTATAAGGTAAAAAATTAGCTTTTTTATTCACTGCTATTATTTCAGTTTAAGTCAAATTTCTGTGCTTTACAAACCACAAGCACTAGGTCCTGTGTATAATATGGATATAATGAAATAGAATAGAATTAGAGATAGCTTCTCATTTCAAGTACTTGCCTAAGGAGATTGCAGTACTTTGATGATTTAAACATGAAGTGCAATGAATTTTAAAATAGCTAGCGGAGTCAGTTGAATAAAAATCTATCCTAAAAAAGGAATGAAAAGGAATGAACTTTAATATGACTTTGTCATGAAAGGCATAAAGCAGAATTTGTTTGCTAACAAAAACAGTTATTATAAGCGTTCATAAAGTATCTTTACATAGACTAAAATACAAAGTGTTATCACTTTTCTGTACACATTTGGTTTAGGTGTGAAGTACAGTATGGGGAGAGCTTGTTATTATTATTAATAATGATAATAATAATAACTATTTATTGATGTTACTTTTAGTTAAAAAAAAGAAAAGTGTGCTATCAAGACATTTATATAAAACGAAAACACAAACATTTAGCAAATATAAATAGTCAATATAAATAAAACCTAAATTAACAATGAGGTTGTGACATTATAGTTAACAAAGGGCCATCATACTGTAAAAGACTACAGTTAGATTAACTTTCCATATAATTTGGTACTCCAATATTTTAGGAGAAAAGTCCAGATGTGTGGACTTGCAGATCAGACACCTGATCAAGGTTCCTTATTATTTTTCAATTTTTTTAGGACTTGACACAACTGGCAGCCTAAAAACAAGATATACACACTTTATAAGTGGACTGATTATGCCACAAAAAAAAAGAAACAGTGAATTACATTTTAGCAGCATCACACACAATAGAAGAAGATTCCGTAGAAAAGAAATGTATAGTAAAGAGTCCTTTGGTGTCCAAGGTCAGAACAGGTGCACCCAGCAAACTCTAGGTTTTCAGAATCAGCTACACAAACAATTTGCACCATTCCTGGAAATCTCCTTAGCTTTTAATATTGATCTAGGAGTTCTAGTGGGTGCTCTTTTATTTGCATGGCCAGACAGTAGATCTACCTGACTTTTCTGTGGCTTGAGCTCCAAGTCCTAGTAATAGCTAACCTCTCATAAGGAATTTACTTTCTTTTGCTCTCTAGGGTTCTGTGGAGCGCAAATGGCACAAATCTTCAGTCTGGATGACAAAAACAATGCTTGTTTTAATGAATTCTCAAAAAAACTGCCAAAAAGAGAATCCATGTACAGGCTAAAGTTACTGCACAAAACCCTCCTTGCAAACAATGAGAAATAAGCCATTTCAAAGCATATCTGATCATATGTAAATTCCTTATGTATTTTAAGCAAAGGCACTTTCTGGGTTGTGGCTAAGCTGAGATGTCATGGGCAGCTTTATAAGTCATGTGCATGCTATGCTGTGGTCAGGGACAGCTATGGGTCCACTGCGGCTTGCCAGGCTCGCATATGCTGAGAGCACCAAGAGACAGAGTGTCTGTTACATGACTTTTTGTGTGGTCCTGGAGGAATAAAATTAAAAGCATGGCAAACTTTGGCTTCTACCCTGTACTGCAGGAAAAAGGTGAAACACATAGGACAGGCATCAGGTAAGCTGTTTGCTGCCGTATTTTTGCATTTGGGTTTACAGTCCCTTCAAATTAAGCATGTTGTTTGGATTACACATTTGCAAGCACTTCAGATGTCATACTTTACAAGAGAGATAAACAGCTACATAAAAATCTGTTTAAAGAAAAACATAAAACGGAGTGGGGAAGTTTTATTCCCTTATACACTAATGACAATTACCAAGAGATACATATAATTGTGTTTTTCTTTCTCTAACATAAACACTTTCCTAATGTGCCAAGACCCTAGAATTAGAACTGACACAAAAACTTCAAATGATGATAAATGTGTAACAGACTACAAAACTGTACATTAATGAAAGCATCAATCTCCCTTAATACTGTCTAACTCTCAAGGTAGTTGGATGATGTTTGCATATTGCTTAGGCTAATAGGTTTCAGTGGCTGCCTTGATCAGCAGATTTAGCACTTATAGTCAGTGCAGCCGACTCACTGCAATGGTTCTAGTGTAAAACTACTGAATTCTAAAAAAGAAGCCACATTTTGGGGGTTTCTATTACTCAGATAATTGCAGATTATAATCAGTTTTAAATAGCAACTGTAGATAAAGAGCAAACATTACCAATACAGTACAACCACAAAAAATCAGCTTCAAATGATTTTACTGAGAATTTTAGTCATAGGTCCTATCAGACATGGCCATTATATTAGGCTAAGTGTAAGGGGCCTCTGTCTGGCCTGTGTCAGAGGTCATGGGGATCAAGGGGGTTCCAGGACCTAGGGTAGGGCGACTCAGGTTGATGTGGAATGTGGGGTGTGGTGCACCTACTCTTAAGTTGTTGATGGTTTCCAGGATTGACACAATTTGTAATAAAACAACAGGTCTTCGTTCACTTCGGATGGCACACAGTTTGGGTAAGTATTAATCAAATTTACTTACATAGGGCACTTCAGCAGGGCAGTTCTTACAATACAGTTCCTTCTTCTCACAAGCACTTTAGCCAAACCATGCTGGTCTGATGGAACCATGGTCTCATCTTCCTCCTGCTGGTTCCTACAACTCCCCTCTTGCATTACTTATTCGTTACCCCTCAAAGACAATTTTAGAAACCATAAATATTGGTTGGGTCACTCTTTCATAACTCTTTCCTGCTCCGTTCCAACACAGTATCTCTCTCTAGCCAATGACAGAGCATCAGATGTTGCTATTACCATCAGGCATTTCCCTCAGTGACTTACTACTAACTGCTATTCCTCAGGCTACTCCTTTGAGAGGGTTCTAACCTTTAGGGATACTCACCTTTTTCTATCTGGCTACAACAGTATTTCACGACCCTAAAAATGTGACCACATACTGTACTCAACATCAAATCTTAGTAGCAAGGAAATAAACACACTTCTATTCAGTCATAATAGACAATAATAGAAACCTTTCAACTAAAACACTTAATATTTTCATAACTTTTTTCTATCCAAAATAATACACATTGTTAATTACAAACCTATATTGGTGACACCAGTCTAATCGGTCAATTTAGCACCATGGGAGAAAAGTCACTAATTTTTAGGAAAGAAAATTAATTTGACTATATTTTCTACCTTGGGGCTGATTCTGCACCAGGTGAAATGTTATATTCGGTTGTCAAATCAGCCCCAAGGTGGATAATGAAAGTGAATGGCAGTTTTCTCTCCTATAAAGTAGTCATTTTTCTCACCTGGTGTAGAATCGACCGCTAAACATTTATGCCCGCAAAAATAACATAATTTTATCATTATAATTATATCATGATATTGGTCTGTCCCTAAGGTTGCCCAAATTAATAGTTGGATTAGCTTGCTAACATTATTTTTCTCCAGGTATTAAAAAATAAAGATAAAACAGGGTTGGGTTATTAACTTGTCAGGAAACCTCTAGTGCCAATGGTCAACCATTTTCTGATTCCATTTTTATTGAGCTGAATAATTCAAGGGGTGAAGTGGAAGTATTATCACTGCAGGTCTGGACACCCAGAGAGGTGTCATTGGAACATGTTTTTAATCCTATATACTTTTTAGCTGTTTAAAACTAGAGAACTCCCCCTGTGAGTTTGCGATTAGTATTTGCACTTTTGAAAAACTCCTAATATATATATTGGATTTCAATTATGCACTAACCTGGTTTAACATTTTAGTTTTTTGAGCTGTGAAAATATAATATATAGTTCATACAATAGGGGCAAAACACAACTATTTGCATTCATAAAAGTTTTGCGTCTGGAAAAATATGCAACCACTGTTTTACTTGCTTGGTTCAAAAGGTTTATTTAGTCTAAGTCTAAAAACCTATTATTATTGTACTATACGCCTCATTTTGTGTAAAAGCCTTTAAATAATTTAAATAAATCCTAGTACAGAGTTTAAATGCATGGTTACAGAACAATGACTGGCAGACAATGTTCTATATAAAGAAGTGAAATAAAGCAAAATGTAACAAATAAAATTAATGGCTTACAGTCACAATGTTCACTAAATTGACAATGAACTTTAAAGTTGTCCATGACTTTCATACTCTTTTGTTTCCTGTACATACAGCTTATGAAGCTGTTTGTATGGTATATTTCATATCTCACAAAGAATTTTATCGAACGGTAATAAAATAAACATCACAGTGGAAAATGCTTTTAGCTTTGTCACTGCAAAATGATGCAATGATGCCTACACCTTTTTTTGTTCTGCAGTACAGTACTAGCACTGTGGTGCTATAAATCACTTGGAGAGTTTAAAAAAATGGGGTTGCATTATGTTTCCCCCTTGCTGTGAATGTAACAAGCAAGGTGAGTCATCTTAAAAAGCCTACAATCTCCCTGGTGAGTTTTACATAGTGTTACATTGCTGTGGTTCATGTATCATAATTGATTCAATTGCAATAAACTGTGATACATTGTATAGCAGTTATGGACCTTCTATTGAAATGTAATAGCAGTTGGCTTATAGCTTTATGTGATATGTGCATTGAGCACATCCCACTGTGAAAATTGTCTCCACTGTAGTATGAGACATGACTGATACCAGTCTGCTCTTGTTTGCAACCTACCTGAAGGAACATGTTGTGCAGTATGTAACAGGCATCCTGTGCCCCCAAAATCTGAGACAATCTCTCTGTTAGTTACAGTATGTCCAACTTCTATCCTAACAGAAATGGCAAAAAAAAAATCAGATTGCCTATATCCAACTAAAAGAAAACAAACAGGAATCACGGTTTCAGAGAACAACACAAAGTATATCAACTTAGGCTAATGTCTATCTCCTATCAAGCTACTTACAATTTACCATTATGGTCATTCTGAGACCTAGCAACACTTTGGTTCCTATTGCTTGACAGTACTAAGCTAGCATCCTTAGCAGCCCACACTGCTGCAGATAAAATATGAATGTGCAAAAAAGATAGCCAGCAAAGAAAAGAAGAAGCTTTATTATTGGATAAATCAGGTAAATCTTATAAGAAGATAGCCTCTGGAATTGAATATGCGTTATGGACCAGTCGGTCCTTACTATTGACATAGCACATAAAAAATAACAGGCCTTTTGAATGTGCTCAAAGGCTGGTTTCCAACTGACAAATCCCATTAGGCAGTCCTCACCTGCCATCTAATAAATTAGAGCTCACAAGTTTGTGAATCAAAAGCCTACCTCATAGCTCCCAGCTCCCGTGCGGCCATATCGCCCTCGGAAGCTCTGTGTGTGAAGAATGTACTGCACACACTCCTGCAGATGGAATGATGGCGGAGGACAGGCGTCGGCCACCGGCCCTGCCGACATGTATACGTGGAGTCCCATACCATGCCCGCCACAAGACGCTATACTGACTGCAGGCCAGGGGTTGTCGGCCACACTTGTGTGTCCTAGTTGGAATAGTACTGCCTCCAGATAAAGCTCGCTCAGTGAAGGACCACACCGCAGGCAGGCCGAAGGGATGTGGGCCACCCAGGATGCCAAAACACAACCAAGGTGGCATGTAGACAGCAGCCGCACCACAGCCGCCATCCACATATGCCAGTTAGGAGAGGGGAAGGGGGCTGCATCACATGCGGGAGCTGTAGGGCAGGTGAAGATCCACAGTAAATTTAGATGCATACTTAATACAACAATACCTAATTACAGTAAATAAATACATCTAAATATAGAAAAACATTGTGAAAATAATATAAGTATATCACATATCCAACTAAAATATGGCATAATACATTCAACTGTGTTGCACAAACCCCAAAGAAATGGACCATATTGTGCATCCTGATTGGAATAAATACACATATGGTAATAAAATTGTATTGCATGTTCCTATCTCTATAAGTCATCCTATTAAAATTAAGGAATATTGTAGATATGACAGAAATAATTCTTCAAACATAAATAGATAACAGCAGAGATTTTAATATATCAATAGGTACATAGATCTATCTCAAAAACTCAATATGATTCGCAATGTTGCAATTTATCCTGGTGATAACCTCCCCTGGGGCCCATTTTTACTCTCTCAATAGCCATACCTCTGAGAGGGGTCAGGTCACCATTATATATATCTCTAAAATGCCATGCTACATTAGGCATAGAGCCCGCCTGCTAATCTTAGTGTCTGTAATATGTTCCCCTATATGATGTTTCATCTTTCTGATTGTACATCCAATATATTGCAGATTATGCACTTCATAAACAATAAAATATGCAACATGGGTGCCGTACAGTTGATTTTGTATTATATATTTTTTGCTGGTTGCATAGGACTGAAACTCATTTCCTGTCATATTTACAGATTCCACATCACGAACCTCCACATTTAAGAAACAAAACAGTGCATGATAACCATGTTGTGGATTGGACCTTAGGTTTACAGAATAAACTAGGTGAAAGTTGGGTACATTCACACCATCCCTCAAAACCATCCAAAAAGTCACTAAATAGGGTTGGCAGGTGTCTCTCGATTTAATTCATTTAATTTGATAGAACTATATGTAGTTACCAAAGTTAACCCTCTTTCTGAGGTCTTTTTTGGTGAAATCCTATTAGAGAACGTATCTCCCCCTGTTTATTCCTGGTTATAGTTTTTGTTGTTTCAGTTACTTCATAGGAATGCTCTCTTGCATGAAGCCTATCAAAGATATGAGATCCTTCTTTCCCCCAAAAAGAATTTCTTCAGAGCAGTTCCTGTGGGCTCAAAGCATCTTGCCCTTGAGTATTCCCCTGATAGTATGTGTGGGATGGCAGCTCTCCGCTCTCAGTGTTGTATTACCAGCTGTTTCCTTATGATATGTACAGGTGGAGATTTTCCTACCATCCTTAGAGACACTCAGAATCAAATCTAAATATATTTCATGATCTTCCGCAGTAAACTTTAAATTCAAATTGTTATAGTTCAGGTAATGGACAAAATCTATAATCAATTGGCCATCCCCCTCTCATATAAAGAGAAGGTCATCAATATAACGTCCAAATTGTTTGATACTGGCCAAAAGCTGGTTCTCATGTCCATAGATGTGGGACCCCTCCCACCAACCCATATAAAGGTTGGTGAAAGATGAGAAAATGGGTGCCCCCATCACCAGTTGTCCCAGTCTCTCATTCATCCCCCCCCAATGCACGCCATTATCAGACATCCCAATGCAGGACTAACCGGCTCATGGATCTTGGGGATATGGTAAAAGCCCAGAACTGGGGAATCGACATAAAGATATTTAATTTCTTTCTCATTAATTACTCCCACTGCCTTAGCATCCTGAATGAGTAATTTTTAGCTCCAGGTGGTACTGTGAAGTGGGGTCTGCAGAAAGCTTCTCATAGATTAATGCATCATCCAATTGCCTCAAAGCTTCTCAATCATATTTAGCAGAATCTAGTATCACAACACTCCCCTCTTTGTTCACAGATTGAATCTTTCATTAATCATTCCTATTTAAAGCTAACAAAGCTGTATGTTGATGATCTAGATTGTGTTGGATAAGAATTTGCATTAGACATTTTGAAGCCACAAGGGGGGGAGGAACCTTTATCTGACAAATTCTTTACTAATAATATAGTGCATATGTCCTGGAACAGAAGATCACAGTACTGAATATGGAATGCACCCATGCTCTCCAGAGGGCTGTGTTCAGAGTTGGTGGTCACCATATATTCGTGTTAGGGGGGGAAGTGGAGTTGAATAGCTCCACTAAGGATGGATCCTGGATTCCTATTGGTATTGAGTGTCCCTACTCCTTGTTAGAATTTGAGAGGTTTGGGGGGGGGGGGAGCGGTTAGAGCATCTGTGGGGCTTACTAACCCTGTGTGGAGTAGTTTTTGGGACTTTTATCCTTCAAAGTAATAATGTAACAAAATCTTTCTCAATGATGATATATAGACATACATTTATTATTCACAGTTCATCTGTTTTTCTGTACATTGGTATTAATACACATATTTTACCATCACATATTTTTACCAAGTCACACCAATTATTCAATATATTACCGTTTCTATTTAGTGTTTTCACATATTTGAGATAGTGTAGCGTAACAGTTTCAGTTTGTAGCAATTGTGCTCTGCACAGGTTTGTAGCAAGACCTGTTGCGCTGTCCAGTTGTGATTAGTCAGGTTTGGTGCATCTGTTTCTATCATAGGTTTATGCAAACGTTTCGCTGGTTATCCAGCTTCTTCAGTGCACTATTTAATCCTGGTTCAGACATGTGAGATAATGGTAAGAGGTTATGCACAAATTGTGTGTAGTATAATGAACTTGTTTTAATTTAGACTAAGTGCACTTACTTCCCAGATGCCCTTGTCTTGAGGCTAATCTGCCTCTCTCTAGTGTGGCCCCTAAAAAAGAAATTATTTAAATTTTATACATTATATGTCCCCGGAGTGCTGTATATCTAGAAGATAAGGTGATATATGTAAAGTACCTTAATTCTGGTAAAGCGAGGTTTTCTTCCTCTTTAAGGTACCCCTGTGCGGTTGTGGTCAGGCGAGGTTTGCTTTCTTTATGGAGCCGCTATGTCCGTGTCTGTATGTATATTGATAGAGAGACTGTGAGTGCCGGGTTTATTGTTCTGTGCTATGCTTTCAATCGCTTGTCTCTGGCGCTTACCTGGGGCGAGCTGCTGTGTGCTGAGTCTACCCCTCAGTGTTTGTTGTTTGGGGTCCGTGGTGCGCCGGACGTGTGTGGTGCGCTGTCTCCCTGTGAGTGCGCCCTCGTGTCTGTGACCGCTCCAATCCGGAGTTTATGTGATGCTGGCTGCAATGTCAGAGCCGCCGGTCACGGGTTTAAGGCAGAAGTCCCGCCCTCCGCCCGTTCTCTGCCTATGATCGGCAGATCGGGAGATGCGCCTGCGCACTCAGTGCATCTGGCGTCATCTCCATCTCGGCGGCCCCTTCAGCTAGTAAAGCTGTCTTCGTCCTGGGCTACGCCATTTTGGGTGTGATCTGCCTGGGCTACATGGGCTACATGAATTTATCAATGCAATGCTAAATGTTACTCTCATGGTTGAGAATTCCTGATGCTAATATATGTTTTCATAGACATAAGATAAAAATCTTAACCAGGGAATACATAACCTCAAAATATGGGGATCCAGGGTGCCTGACACTTATAACTTTAAGTTGAATATTCATCCCTGTTTGGTTACTCCCTTTAAGCCTTCCAAGTATTTGAGCTTTTAATGTCTCTAATGGCATTACCTAAAAAAAACACTAAATAACTATTCAAAAATAAAAAAAAAACAAGATCTACTAAAATATGTGCAACAAATAAGCAATTTCTCTCCTGGAGAAATGTCCATTGGTTATTTTTTACACCTCAGGTGTTACAGTAAAAAGAATGTTTACTATTGGTATAGCATGTGTGATTTTATATATTGCGCTTCTGAAGTACTAACTCTATGTAAGCTCAAACTACCAATTTTTATTTATTTTTTTTTTTTTTCCTAAATTACCAAATTTCTAAGGTCACCTACTGCAGCTAGCAAAATGTCAGATTTTATATTTACATTACATTTTTTCAATATATTTTATTTAAAGCCTGGTTGCCTGGTTGGGACACCCATCTATGCATTAGTAGATTGGCATTTGGGGTTTGCCAAACCTGAAATACCCTACTGCCCAACCGGCGGTCATGTGGGGTGCTGTATGTGAATTCAGGAACATGGGAGGGTTAGTGCTAATGGAATTAGCTTCATTTGGCAGTTATTTTGGGGGTTGAATTCTTTGCATTAGTGTAACTTTGGAATCTATTTTTAGAGTACTTGTAGTTTCAGGGTTCAGAGAGGCTACCATTATTAAACTATAAGAGGGGCTATTCTGGCTATTCTATTATTGTTAATTATTATTGTTAAATTCACTGTTGTTAAGTTTTTGGTGTTCTGCCATATTATTTTACTCTTTTGGAATGTAATATTAACATTTTCCTTTATTCATGTGGTCCTGTTTTGCTAAAGTGAGAGTGTCTTTCCTGGCCTAGAGTGGCCGTCACCTGGACGTCAATCAGATGTCTGATCAAAAGGGTTTGAGTTGACCCAACTGAACCACCTTTCTCTTGAGAAGCTTTACTCAGAACTCAGGCATACCTGCTGTTAATCATGTCCCTTCTAGAGCTTAGGCATACCCGTAGTTACCTGGATGTCGATCAGATTTTCCATCAACAGGTGTTGAATTGACACAACTGAACCGCCTTGCTCTTGAGAAGCTTTACTCAGAGCTGCGACTATAGTTGGCCCCCACCACAAGAAAGGGGCCTGCATTTGTGGGTATGACCAGATTGGTTGGCTGACTTCAATTTTTAGCGAATAGCTCCTTCCAGAGGCTAGGGGCACTGTCTGTTGGCTGCATCCTGACTATATTTCTTGATGACATGGCTTTTCTGCAGGAGAAATACAAATTTATTTTCCTGATAGCATGGCTGGAACACGGTCATGTTGGGTTTATTCAAAATTGCGAATATGCCATGTGTCATGGGCTCCATCGATTGTACGCATGTGGCGCTGGTTCCCCCTGTGACTTAGGGGTATTGATCCTCTTGCCTACTCTCCTGTGTTATTGGTAGCATTTGGTCAGCTCCCCTAAACTTGCTAATCCTTGTTGCTCATTGTGCCCCCCGATCCTTGTGTCCCTGTTGCCCAGGTATCTGCTTTATCTTTGCCTGCTCCTGTATTCTTGCTAGTGTATTAACCTGAGTCTTTTCTCCTGTTGTTCCAGCAACCACAAGATGGGCCACTCTCTTAATATGCAATGCATCATGGGACCAGATTTGCTCTTCTTCAGCTTCTTGGCTGGATTTCCCAGATTGTCCCATGACTCATTCATCTTTGCACATTTGCAGATTATACACACACTTTGAGAGTGGCAAGCTGAGTGGTGGTTGGGTTCTGGGTAAGTGTGTGTATTTTTGTAGTTGTTCTTCATTTCTATTGTTAGCCTTGCATTTGCATTGTTGTATGAAGTTATAATCTGGGCCCACTAGTTTATTTTGTTTGTATTTTCTTGGTGTTGCCTGTTGGGCTCCCTCTGTACTCATGTGCTCATGTGCTTATTTTCACCCCCCATTCTCTGTGTTCCTAGTCTCACTCCTTGATCCTTGCATTGTGCCTTACCTTTAGTTGTAAGTGACAACTGTCTGTGTATTGCCCATGTAAATCTGTTCCTCCTTACAACTGGGAATTTTAAAGGGAGTGTCATTTTGGCATCCCCCGTAAGTCAGCTGTCTCATTATGGCAGTTCATTTTGAAAATGTGGGGAATTCTTGGCAGAGTAAGGTGGCTATAATCAATAATCAATTGGCCATCCCCCTCTCATATAAAGAGAAGGTCATCAATATAACGTCCAAATTGTTTGATACTGGCCAAAAGCTGGTTCTCATGTCCATAGATGTGGGACCCCTCCCACCAACCCATATAAAGGTTGGTGAAAGATGAGAAAATGGGTGCCCCCATCACCAGTTGTCCCAGTCTCTCATTCATCCCCCCCCCCAATGCACGCCATTATCAGACATCCCAATGCAGGACTAACCGGCTCATGGATCTTGGGGATATGGTAAAAGCCCAGAACTGGGGAATCGACATAAAGATATTTAGTTTCTTTCTCATTAATTACTCCCACTGCCTTAGCATCCTGAATGAGTAATTTTTAGCTCCAGGTGGTACTGTGAAGTGGGGTCTGCAGAAAGCTTCTCATAGATTAATGCATCATCCAATTGCCTCAAAGCTTCTCAATCATATTTAGCAGCATCTAGTATCACAACACTCCCCTCTTTGTTCACAGATTGAATCTTTCATTAATCATTCCTATTTAAAGCTAACAAAGCTGTATGTTGATGATCTAGATTGTGTTGGATAAGAATTTGCATTAGACATTTTGAAGCCACAAGGGGGGGAGGAACCTTTATCTGACAAATTCTTTACTAATAATATAGTGCATATGTCCTGGAACAGAAGATCACAGTACTGAATATGGAATGCACCCATGCTCTCCAGAGGGCTGTGTTCAGAGTTGGTGGTCACCATATATTCGTGTTAGGGGGGGAAGTGGAGTTGAATAGCTCCACTAAGGATGGATCCTGGATTCCTATTGGTATTGAGTGTCCCTACTCCTTGTTAGAATTTGAGAGGTTTGGGGGGGGGGGAGCGGTTAGAGCATCTGTGGGGCTTACTAACCCTGTGTGGAGTAGTTTTTGGGACTTTTATCCTTCAAAGTAATAATGTAACAAAATCTTTCTCAATGATGATATATAGACATACATTTATTATTCACAGTTCATCTGTTTTTCTGTACATTGGTATTAATACACATATTTTACCATCACATATTTTTACCAAGTCACACCAATTATTCAATATATTACCGTTTCTATTTAGTGTTTTCACATATTTGAGATAGTGTAGCGTAACAGTTTCAGTTTGTAGCAATTGTGCTCTGCACAGGTTTGTAGCAAGACCTGTTGCGCTGTCCAGTTGTGATTAGTCAGGTTTGGTGCATCTGTTTCTATCATAGGTTTATGCAAACGTTTCGCTGGTTATCCAGCTTCTTCAGTGCACTATTTAATCCTGGTTCAGACATGTGAGATAATGGTAAGAGGTTATGCACAAATTGTGTGTAGTATAATGAACTTGTTTTAATTTAGACTAAGTGCACTTACTTCCCAGATGCCCTTGTCTTGAGGCTAATCTGCCTCTCTCTAGTGTGGCCCCTAAAAAAGAAATTATTTAAATTTTATACATTATATGTCCCCGGAGTGCTGTATATCTAGAAGATAAGGTGATATATGTAAAGTACCTTAATTCTGGTAAAGCGAGGTTTTCTTCCTCTTTAAGGTACCCCTGTGCGGTTGTGGTCAGGCGAGGTTTGCTTTCTTTATGGAGCCGCTATGTCCGTGTCTGTATGTATATTGATAGAGAGACTGTGAGTGCCGGGTTTATTGTTCTGTGCTATGCTTTCAATCGCTTGTCTCTGGCGCTTACCTGGGGCGAGCTGCTGTGTGCTGAGTCTACCCCTCAGTGTTTGTTGTTTGGGGTCCGTGGTGCGCCGGACGTGTGTGGTGCGCTGTCTCCCTGTGAGTGCGCCCTCGTGTCTGTGACCGCTCCAATCCGGAGTTTATGTGATGCTGGCTGCAATGTCAGAGCCGCCGGTCACGGGTTTAAGGCAGAAGTCCCGCCCTCCGCCCGTTCTCTGCCTATGATCGGCAGATCGGGAGATGCGCCTGCGCACTCAGTGCATCTGGCGTCATCTCCATCTCGGCGGCCCCTTCAGCTAGTAAAGCTGTCTTCGTCCTGGGCTACGCCATTTTGGGTGTGATCTGCCTGGGCTACATGGGCTACATGAATTTATCAATGCAATGCTAAATGTTACTCTCATGGTTGAGAATTCCTGATGCTAATATATGTTTTCATAGACATAAGATAAAAATCTTAACCAGGGAATACATAACCTCAAAATATGGGGATCCAGGGTGCCTGACACTTATAACTTTAAGTTGAATATTCATCCCTGTTTGGTTACTCCCTTTAAGCCTTCCAAGTATTTGAGCTTTTAATGTCTCTAATGGCATTACCTAAAAAAAACACTAAATAACTATTCAAAAATAAAAAAAAAACAAGATCTACTAAAATATGTGCAACAAATAAGCAATTTCTCTCCTGGAGAAATGTCCATTGGTTATTTTTTACACCTCAGGTGTTACAGTAAAAAGAATGTTTACTATTGGTATAGCATGTGTGATTTTATATATTGCGCTTCTGAAGTACTAACTCTATGTAAGCTCAAACTACCAATTTTTATTTATTTTTTTTTTTTTTCCTAAATTACCAAATTTCTAAGGTCACCTACTGCAGCTAGCAAAATGTCAGATTTTATATTTACATTACATTTTTTCAATATATTTTATTTAAAGCCTGGTTGCCTGGTTGGGACACCCATCTATGCATTAGTAGATTGGCATTTGGGGTTTGCCAAACCTGAAATACCCTACTGCCCAACCGGCGGTCATGTGGGGTGCTGTATGTGAATTCAGGAACATGGGAGGGTTAGTGCTAATGGAATTAGCTTCATTTGGCAGTTATTTTGGGGGTTGAATTCTTTGCATTAGTGTAACTTTGGAATCTATTTTTAGAGTACTTGTAGTTTCAGGGTTCAGAGAGGCTACCATTATTAAACTATAAGAGGGGCTATTCTGGCTATTCTATTATTGTTAATTATTATTGTTAAATTCACTGTTGTTAAGTTTTTGGTGTTCTGCCATATTATTTTACTCTTTTGGAATGTAATATTAACATTTTCCTTTATTCATGTGGTCCTGTTTTGCTAAAGTGAGAGTGTCTTTCCTGGCCTAGAGTGGCCGTCACCTGGACGTCAATCAGATGTCTGATCAAAAGGGTTTGAGTTGACCCAACTGAACCACCTTTCTCTTGAGAAGCTTTACTCAGAACTCAGGCATACCTGCTGTTAATCATGTCCCTTCTAGAGCTTAGGCATACCCGTAGTTACCTGGATGTCGATCAGATTTTCCATCAACAGGTGTTGAATTGACACAACTGAACCGCCTTGCTCTTGAGAAGCTTTACTCAGAGCTGCGACTATAGTTGGCCCCCACCACAAGAAAGGGGCCTGCATTTGTGGGTATGACCAGATTGGTTGGCTGACTTCAATTTTTAGCGAATAGCTCCTTCCAGAGGCTAGGGGCACTGTCTGTTGGCTGCATCCTGACTATATTTCTTGATGACATGGCTTTTCTGCAGGAGAAATACAAATTTATTTTCCTGATAGCATGGCTGGAACACGGTCATGTTGGGTTTATTCAAAATTGCGAATATGCCATGTGTCATGGGCTCCATCGATTGTACGCATGTGGCGCTGGTTCCCCCTGTGACTTAGGGGTATTGATCCTCTTGCCTACTCTCCTGTGTTATTGGTAGCATTTGGTCAGCTCCCCTAAACTTGCTAATCCTTGTTGCTCATTGTGCCCCCCGATCCTTGTGTCCCTGTTGCCCAGGTATCTGCTTTATCTTTGCCTGCTCCTGTATTCTTGCTAGTGTATTAACCTGAGTCTTTTCTCCTGTTGTTCCAGCAACCACAAGATGGGCCACTCTCTTAATATGCAATGCATCATGGGACCAGATTTGCTCTTCTTCAGCTTCTTGGCTGGATTTCCCAGATTGTCCCATGACTCATTCATCTTTGCACATTTGCAGATTATACACACACTTTGAGAGTGGCAAGCTGAGTGGTGGTTGGGTTCTGGGTAAGTGTGTGTATTTTTGTAGTTGTTCTTCATTTCTATTGTTAGCCTTGCATTTGCATTGTTGTATGAAGTTATAATCTGGGCCCACTAGTTTATTTTGTTTGTATTTTCTTGGTGTTGCCTGTTGGGCTCCCTCTGTACTCATGTGCTCATGTGCTTATTTTCACCCCCCATTCTCTGTGTTCCTAGTCTCACTCCTTGATCCTTGCATTGTGCCTTACCTTTAGTTGTAAGTGACAACTGTCTGTGTATTGCCCATGTAAATCTGTTCCTCCTTACAACTGGGAATTTTAAAGGGAGTGTCATTTTGGCATCCCCCGTAAGTCAGCTGTCTCATTATGGCAGTTCATTTTGAAAATGTGGGGAATTCTTGGCAGAGTAAGGTGGCTATAATCAATAATCAATTGGCCATCCCCCTCTCATATAAAGAGAAGGTCATCAATATAACGTCCAAATTGTTTGATACTGGCCAAAAGCTGGTTCTCATGTCCATAGATGTGGGACCCCTCCCACCAACCCATATAAAGGTTGGTGAAAGATGAGAAAATGGGTGCCCCCATCACCAGTTGTCCCAGTCTCTCATTCATCCCCCCCCAATGCACGCCATTATCAGACATCCCAATGCAGGACTAACCGGCTCATGGATCTTGGGGATATGGTAAAAGCCCAGAACTGGGGAATCGACATAAAGATATTTAGTTTCTTTCTCATTAATTACTCCCACTGCCTTAGCATCCTGAATGAGTAATTTTTAGCTCCAGGTGGTACTGTGAAGTGGGGTCTGCAGAAAGCTTCTCATAGATTAATGCATCATCCAATTGCCTCAAAGCTTCTCAATCATATTTAGCAGCATCTAGTATCACAACACTCCCCTCTTTGTTCACAGATTGAATCTTTCATTAATCATTCCTATTTAAAGCTAACAAAGCTGTATGTTGATGATCTAGATTGTGTTGGATAAGAATTTGCATTAGACATTTTGAAGCCACAAGGGGGGGAGGAACCTTTATCTGACAAATTCTTTACTAATAATATAGTGCATATGTCCTGGAACAGAAGATCACAGTACTGAATATGGAATGCACCCATGCTCTCCAGAGGGCTGTGTTCAGAGTTGGTGGTCACCATATATTCGTGTTAGGGGGGGAAGTGGAGTTGAATAGCTCCACTAAGGATGGATCCTGGATTCCTATTGGTATTGAGTGTCCCTACTCCTTGTTAGAATTTGAGAGGTTTGGGGGGGGGGGAGCGGTTAGAGCATCTGTGGGGCTTACTAACCCTGTGTGGAGTAGTTTTTGGGACTTTTATCCTTCAAAGTAATAATGTAACAAAATCTTTCTCAATGATGATATATAGACATACATTTATTATTCACAGTTCATCTGTTTTTCTGTACATTGGTATTAATACACATATTTTACCATCACATATTTTTACCAAGTCACACCAATTATTCAATATATTACCGTTTCTATTTAGTGTTTTCACATATTTGAGATAGTGTAGCGTAACAGTTTCAGTTTGTAGCAATTGTGCTCTGCACAGGTTTGTAGCAAGACCTGTTGCGCTGTCCAGTTGTGATTAGTCAGGTTTGGTGCATCTGTTTCTATCATAGGTTTATGCAAACGTTTCGCTGGTTATCCAGCTTCTTCAGTGCACTATTTAATCCTGGTTCAGACATGTGAGATAATGGTAAGAGGTTATGCACAAATTGTGTGTAGTATAATGAACTTGTTTTAATTTAGACTAAGTGCACTTACTTCCCAGATGCCCTTGTCTTGAGGCTAATCTGCCTCTCTCTAGTGTGGCCCCTAAAAAAGAAATTATTTAAATTTTATACATTATATGTCCCCAGAGTGCTGTATATCTAGAAGATAAGGTGATATATGTAAAGTACCTTAATTCTGGTAAAGCGAGGTTTTCTTCCTCTTTAAGGTACCCCTGTGCGGTTGTGGTCAGGCGAGGTTTGCTTTCTTTATGGAGCCGCTATGTCCGTGTCTGTATGTATATTGATAGAGAGACTGTGAGTGCCGGGTTTATTGTTCTGTGCTATGCTTTCAATCGCTTGTCTCTGGCGCTTACCTGGGGCGAGCTGCTGTGTGCTGAGTCTACCCCTCAGTGTTTGTTGTTTGGGGTCCGTGGTGCGCCGGACGTGTGTGGTGCGCTGTCTCCCTGTGAGTGCGCCCTCGTGTCTGTGACCGCTCCAATCCGGAGTTTATGTGATGCTGGCTGCAATGTCAGAGCCGCCGGTCACGGGTTTAAGGCAGAAGTCCCGCCCTCCGCCCGTTCTCTGCCTATGATCGGCAGATCGGGAGATGCGCCTGCGCACTCAGTGCATCTGGCGTCATCTCCATCTCGGCGGCCCCTTCAGCTAGTAAAGCTGTCTTCGTCCTGGGCTACGCCATTTTGGGTGTGATCTGCCTGGGCTACATGGGCTACATGAATTTATCAATGCAATGCTAAATGTTACTCTCATGGTTGAGAATTCCTGATGCTAATATATGTTTTCATAGACATAAGATAAAAATCTTAACCAGGGAATACATAACCTCAAAATATGGGGATCCAGGGTGCCTGACACTTATAACTTTAAGTTGAATATTCATCCCTGTTTGGTTACTCCCTTTAAGCCTTCCAAGTATTTGAGCTTTTAATGTCTCTAATGGCATTACCTAAAAAAAACACTAAATAACTATTCAAAAATAAAAAAAAAACAAGATCTACTAAAATATGTGCAACAAATAAGCAATTTCTCTCCTGGAGAAATGTCCATTGGTTATTTTTTACACCTCAGGTGTTACAGTAATAAGAATGTTTACTATTGGTATAGCATGTGTGATTTTATATATTGCGCTTCTGAAGTACTAACTCTATGTAAGCTCAAACTACCAATTTTTATTTATTTTTTTTTTTTTTCCTAAATTACCAAATTTCTAAGGTCACCTACTGCAGCTAGCAAAATGTCAGATTTTATATTTACATTACATTTTTTCAATATATTTTATTTAAAGCCTGGTTGCCTGGTTGGGACACCCATCTATGCATTAGTAGATTGGCATTTGGGGTTTGCCAAACCTGAAATACCCTACTGCCCAACCGGCGGTCATGTGGGGTGCTGTATGTGAATTCAGGAACATGGGAGGGTTAGTGCTAATGGAATTAGCTTCATTTGGCAGTTATTTTGGGGGTTGAATTCTTTGCATTAGTGTAACTTTGGAATCTATTTTTAGAGTACTTGTAGTTTCAGGGTTCAGAGAGGCTACCATTATTAAACTATAAGAGGGGCTATTCTGGCTATTCTATTATTGTTAATTATTATTGTTAAATTCACTGTTGTTAAGTTTTTGGTGTTCTGCCATATTATTTTACTCTTTTGGAATGTAATATTAACATTTTCCTTTATTCATGTGGTCCTGTTTTGCTAAAGTGAGAGTGTCTTTCCTGGCCTAGAGTGGCCGTCACCTGGACGTCAATCAGATGTCTGATCAAAAGGGTTTGAGTTGACCCAACTGAACCACCTTTCTCTTGAGAAGCTTTACTCAGAACTCAGGCATACCTGCTGTTAATCATGTCCCTTCTAGAGCTTAGGCATACCCGTAGTTACCTGGATGTCGATCAGATTTTCCATCAACAGGTGTTGAATTGACACAACTGAACCGCCTTGCTCTTGAGAAGCTTTACTCAGAGCTGCGACTATAGTTGGCCCCCACCACAAGAAAGGGGCCTGCATTTGTGGGTATGACCAGATTGGTTGGCTGACTTCAATTTTTAGCGAATAGCTCCTTCCAGAGGCTAGGGGCACTGTCTGTTGGCTGCATCCTGACTATATTTCTTGATGACATGGCTTTTCTGCAGGAGAAATACAAATTTATTTTCCTGATAGCATGGCTGGAACACGGTCATGTTGGGTTTATTCAAAATTGCGAATATGCCATGTGTCATGGGCTCCATCGATTGTACGCATGTGGCGCTGGTTCCCCCTGTGACTTAGGGGTATTGATCCTCTTGCCTACTCTCCTGTGTTATTGGTAGCATTTGGTCAGCTCCCCTAAACTTGCTAATCCTTGTTGCTCATTGTGCCCCCCGATCCTTGTGTCCCTGTTGCCCAGGTATCTGCTTTATCTTTGCCTGCTCCTGTATTCTTGCTAGTGTATTAACCTGAGTCTTTTCTCCTGTTGTTCCAGCAACCACAAGATGGGCCACTCTCTTAATATGCAATGCATCATGGGACCAGATTTGCTCTTCTTCAGCTTCTTGGCTGGATTTCCCAGATTGTCCCATGACTCATTCATCTTTGCACATTTGCAGATTATACACACACTTTGAGAGTGGCAAGCTGAGTGGTGGTTGGGTTCTGGGTAAGTGTGTGTATTTTTGTAGTTGTTCTTCATTTCTATTGTTAGCCTTGCATTTGCATTGTTGTATGAAGTTATAATCTGGGCCCACTAGTTTATTTTGTTTGTATTTTCTTGGTGTTGCCTGTTGGGCTCCCTCTGTACTCATGTGCTCATGTGCTTATTTTCACCCCCCATTCTCTGTGTTCCTAGTCTCACTCCTTGATCCTTGCATTGTGCCTTACCTTTAGTTGTAAGTGACAACTGTCTGTGTATTGCCCATGTAAATCTGTTCCTCCTTACAACTGGGAATTTTAAAGGGAGTGTCATTTTGGCATCCCCCGTAAGTCAGCTGTCTCATTATGGCAGTTCATTTTGAAAATGTGGGGAATTCTTGGCAGAGTAAGGTGGCTAGTATATTTGGAGATATTCAGGTTAGTTTTCAACAAATTACTAACAAGCTTAAAGATGAACATCATAAATAACCAAGCATCTGATCATTTGCAAGTTTAGAACCATATGCTTAACAAAAGCTCATACCTAGGGATCTTAGATCTCATATTTTCCCTGCTTGGGAGGTGGATATGACATTTAAATTGGAGTGGGAACAAATGTTGATTTAAAATGCAATCACTTTGATTGAATATTTAACACAGTTAGATCGTAAACTATTAACATTTGTTAAAGAAGAGTTACACATATTGTTTTATCAACTAGATAAATTCGATAGCCCCACTCTTGTCCAAGCATTTCTTAATACATTGCAATCAGAAATGGATTTATTTGAAAAAATTATTATCAAGAACAAACTAAATTGTAACACATTGAGCTTTCAGATGACGACAACAGGGTAAAGGTAGGAGATGGTATCATCAGCATAGGGCCCCTTAGAAAAACACAGGGGAGTCACAGATCCAGGCACCCATATCGAGTTATGATTTTTTATCGGAGGAGAGCGATCTAAGGGAACGCTGGCAGGGCTTAAAACAGGAGGAGGCAATAGGCATATGGACCCATCAATCAGAACATACGCCAATGAAATTAGTCTGCAGCAGAACAAATGCAGCAGAACCTGAGACACCTCCATGGGCCTAACAATATTAACATTGTCCAATCAAGAACTAACACTAGTAGAGCAGGCTGTGTTAACGAAGGGGATTTCTTTTTTATTAACCCCGACATTGGACACATTTATGGCCATAAAGGACTGTAATCTTTTTTGTCATAAGTTGGTTCTTAAAAAAAAAACATTCTATTTATAGGCCTATGGATACCTGGGGCACTCTTGATGCTCAGAATGCAGAACCACTCACACTTTGTGGTGGGGCTGCTATTTCATTTTCCCACACTCCTCTTCCCTTTCGTAAGTGGTCAACTTACACGCCTGCTTTTGACAACTATAAAAAGCGAAATCTTTCTAAAACTTAGTGGCTGGAGTTAAAACCACAAAACCACCCTGGTTGCAGGTTAAGGAAGTAGATATAAAGGGGAGAATATTGTTTTGTGGGGGTCTGATTTATACCGGGAAAAAGGTGTAAGACAACTGATCAAAAGTGACCATTATATACGCTTACCCTCAGATCCCACTGTGTTTTTTCAGGCACACCTTACTAACATATTAGATGGGGCTTACGATAATGATGTGATCATGCCCTCTATTTACAGAGCCCCAGGGTTGCAATGAGGGCACAATATGCACCTTCATATGCTAATCTTTTTTTAGGATGTGGGGAGAGTGGCATTACATCTTGATCTACAGCGGCTCACTATATTTTGTGGTGGTACAGCTATATAAATGATATTTTGCTCCAGTGGCATGGACCCCGACAGCTGTGTGAAAAGTTTATTGATACTTTGAATTGATACAAACTAAATACCACTGAAACTTTTAGGAAGGTGGCAGCATCCAACAGCTTGCTGCATTTCACAAGTGCACATCCGGCATCCCTTAAGTGTGGGATACCAGTAAGACAGTTCCTACAGATCATATGTAATTGCACCAAAAATGAAACATTCCAGACACAGGCTGGCGACATGAGTGAGAGGCTCCCCAATGGATGATTACACAGGCTTACCAACAGGCCAGAAGCATGGATCGACTCCTGACCGATCATTCGAGACAGAATGATAAAAAGATCTGATTTGTTTCAACTTATAATAATCAATGATCAGAAATCAGTGGGATCTTGTCCAAATATTGGAACATGACAGGGACATTGTTGAGGTTTTGGGAGACTTTCTTATGATGACAGTGAGAAGGGGCAGGAACACCAGGGACCTCCTTTGTCATAATCTCTACCAGCGTCCTTGTAGTAGGATTCGATTCAATACTCTGCTGGTGGGTAGTAATTAGGGATGAGCGAATCGATCCGGACGAACCCGGATTCATTCCGAATTTCATGAAAAATTAGATTCTGAACGAATCCGAATTTCCCCTCGATTCAATCGATCAAAGTTTTCCTTTAAACTCCATTTATTTCAATTACAGGCATTCTAAAATGGTGGAAGCACATGTCCGGGCATGTCCCCTGGGGAAAGGTATCATGGGAAAGTCACATGCAGCCTATCAGCAGCCAGGAAGCCCGGTGACGTCACTGTGCTATATAAACCGGCGGCCATCTTCCTTGTGCTCATTTCAGCGTTCTATTGCGGCCAGAGCACAGCTGGTTACAGACAGGGACAGAGAGTTAGAGATAGGTAGGGAGAGTCAGAGAGGCAGACAGAGAGGTAAACAGAGCCAGGGGTAGATAGGGAAAAACCGGAACCATCCAGCCAGGGACAGCTTAGAAGTGACAGTGAACATTTTTTTTTTCATTAGCCAGATCAGTTTTCAATTCAATTTCAGTTCTTTGTGCTGTAAACCTGCCTTGCCACTGTGCATCCCATCTATGCAGTGGCTTATTTAATCATATCTGTTACACACAAGCATTTCTAAAAACTGGATTAGTTTTGATTTAGTTTTGATCGCTTTTAAATTGGTGTGCTTTGTGCTGTAAATCTGCCTTGCCACTGTGCATCCCATCTATGTAGTGGCTTATTTAACCCTATCTGTTACACACAAGCATTTCTAAAAACTGGATTAGTTTTAATTTAGTTTTAATATTTTTGGTCTGCTTTAAATACACCAGCCCACATGGGCATCCCAAACCTGCACTTAGCACCCTATCTGTTATACTAAATACGTTTGTTCATCCTCAGCTCAATCAAACTATTGCATTTTGAATTGGTTTTTGTCCTGCTTTAAATACACCAGCCCACGTGGGCATCCCAAACATGCACTTAGCACCCCAACTGTTATACTAAATACGTTTGTTCATCCTCAGCTTAATCAAACTATTGCATTTTGAATTGGTTTTTGTCCTGCTGTCAAAACACTAGGCCGCAGGGTATCCCAAACCTGCACTTAGCAGTCTATCTGTTATACTAAATGCGCTTGTTGATCCTCAGCTTAATCAAACTATTGCATTTTGAACTGGTTTTTGTCCTGCTGCCAAAACACTAGGCCGCAGGGTATCCCAAACCTGCACTTAGCAGTCTATCTGTTATACTAAATACGCTTGTTGATCCTCAGCTTAATAAAATGATTGCATTTGGAATTGGTTTTTGTCCTGCTGCCAAAACACTAGGCCGCACGGTATCCCAAACCTGCACTTAGCAGCCTATCTGTTATAATAAATACATTTGTTGATCCTCAGCTTAATCAAACTATTGCATTTTTATTTGGTTTTTGTCCTGCTGCCAAAACACTAGGCCGCAGGGTATCCCAAACCTGCACTTAGCAGCTTATCTGTTATACTAAATACGCTTGTTGATCCTCAGCTTAATCAAACTATTGCATTTTGAATTGTTTTTTTGTCCTGCTGCCAAAACACTAGGCCGCAGGGTATCCCAAACCTGCACTTAGCAGCCTATCTGTTATACTAAATACGCTTGTTGATCCTCAGCTTAATCAAACTATTGCATTTTGAATTGCCTTTTGTCCTGCTTTAAATACACCAGCCCACATGGGCATCCCAAACCTGCACTTAGCAGCCTATCTGTTATACTAAATGCGCTTGTTGATCCTCAGCTTAATCAAACGATTGCATTTTGAATTGGTTTTTGTCCTGCTGTCAAAACACTAGGCCGCAGGGTATCCCATATTGCTAATTTTCATAGCGTCTGGTGCAGAGAAGCAGTTCCTCACTTTATTTAGCTTCTTCTTTTTAAAGTAAACAAATTTTTTAACGTACCTATTGCGCATTTCAAATACATAAAAATGTCAGGCAGAAAAGTCCCAGGATGTTCAAAGAGGAGTGGCAGAGGCAAAGATTCAACAGGCAGAGGTCGCAGCAGACTAGGGGCGAGTGGCAGCAGGAGTCACGGTGAGAGACCTGATCTGCCAGTATCTGCTAGAGGTCGTGTCTCCACCAGTAACGCATCTGCCGTGGTAGATTGGTTAACGCGGTCATCCACATCATCACAATTTACATCTGACACCCCCAGTCTAAGGTCGGTAGGTTCCTCTGACACAACCCTGAGTTGACATGGCCCGAGTGTCACGAGCTCTGTACACTCACCTGTCCTTCGGTCCCACGTCGGCGGCTCCCGCTCGGCCAGCGTGCGGGCTGGGCGGCGTCTCTGTCAGGCGGTGGCTCGGCGTCTCCTCTCCCCGGCCGCCGCTCGGCTATTTCCGCCACGAGCAGCCGCTCGGCTCTTTCCGTCGCGAGCGGCTGCTCGGGCGGTCTCCTCTCCGGCGGCGTCGGGAGCGGCCGCGCCACGGCCATCTCGGCGCGCTTCCGGCGCGCAACTCCTTACACGCGCGCGCGCGTCAGATGCTGCTGTTTATGCCCTCCGGCGGCGCTACACACAGGGCGCCCGCCGGAGGTAATTAGATCCGGGCCAATGAGCCCAAGCTTGGCAATTTGAATGGGGCAATCAGCCTCTGGTTCCTAAAGTTACACCAATCAATTCCCCCTTCCTGTTCCATCACTCCTATAAAGCTGCTCACTCTGCACTTGTTCCTTGCCCGTGATAGCGTGCTGCTGGGTGTTATTGTGATTGCTATTTTCCTTACGATTCCTGCCGTGTATGACCATTCCTGATTGCCGCCTGGACCGACCTTGCCTGTTTTGACGACGATTCCTGCCTGCTCCTCTGTACCGCGTATCTCTGACCTCCTCGTGTGACCTTTGGCTAGCCCTGACCATTCTTCTATCTAAATCCTTCTGTACCGTGCATCCTTGGACTGATCTCCCGTGTATGACCTCTGCCCGATTGTCTTTACCCAGTCTTGTTCCTGGTTCGTCCACCTTCCCCTGCATAAGTCAGCATCCTTTGTGCTAACAAGTCCTGGGGGCAACCGTGTCCAGTGAGGCGTATTCTGCGTCCCGGCAAACGGGGGCTTGGCTATAGGTGAAGAAAGCAGTGGAGATTGGGGGTTGCTGACTTATTGGAAGGAAGACGTCCCACGGGACCTGACATTATCACGGGCCCTACTATCATCCTAGATGGAAGAATTAATGCAACAAGTGCAAGCTATGGCCACCGCCATCAATCAGCTGGCCCAACGTGTGACTACGCAAGAGAGTCGCCTAATACCTGCACCTTTGGATCCTGGGCCTTCAATCGAGCCAAAGATTCCTCTACCAGAGAAATTCCTGGGGGACTGGACGAAGTTTTCAAACTTTAAAAATTCCTGCGAGCTTTATTTTCGTCTGCGGCCCCACTCAACTGGAACCGAGTCCCAACGGGTGGGCCTGGTCATCTCGCTTCTTCAGGGTGACCCTCAGACCTGGGCTTTTGGATTAACACCCTCTGATGAGGCCCTACAATCGGTCTCCTCTTTTTTTTCCGCCATGGAACTTTTATACGCTGATCCTGATCGGGCTTCTACTGCTGATTCCAAATTACGGAATCTTAGACAGGCTAAATGCTCTGCGGAGGAGTACAGTGCAGAATTCCGGCGATGGGCTATTGATTCCAAATGGAATGATCCTGCTTTGTGCAGCCAATTTAGGATTGGACTTTCTGAGAGCATAAAGGATGCTCTAGTTAATTACCCTCAACCCAAGAATCTGGATGACTACATGCAATTAGCCATTGAAGTAGATAGACGTCTCAGAGAGAGACGTCAGGAGAAAAGCAAGGATCAACCGTGGGGACTCTCACGCCAAGAGTTAAGTTCTAGAGGTGCAGCTGCTTCTCCTTCTCCAGCACCTGAAGAACCTATGCAACTGGGAGTAACCAGTTTATCTCAGGCTGAGAAGGTTCGGTGCAGAACTCAAGGTCTCTGCCTTTACTGCAGAGATTCGGGCCACTTCGCCAAGAATTGCCCAAATAAGTCTCCAGTGGCGTAAAACTACGGCGCCTAGATCCTGCTGAGGGACTTCATCTAGGCGGTCAGGTATCGTTCCCTCTAGTTAATCGGTTACTCCTACCCGTTATGCTTTCTTGGGGGTCATCCAAGACAATTGCCTCCGCTTTTATAGATAGTGGCATTCGCCGCCACCCTTGATATACCGTTAATTCCATTAGAGAATTCCCTTCGGGTCCTGGCGATCAATAACAAGCCTATTGAGGGTGGGTTGGTCTCTTTTAAAACTCCCTTAATTTAATGGTGGGTTCGGCTCATTCTGAAGAAATAGAATTTTTTATAATTGAGAGTCCCATGTCCCCTATTGTTTTGGGGTTTCCTTGGTTAAAAACCCATAATCCTGTGATAGATTGGAAGACTGGGGACCTTGTAAAATGGAGTCCTTTTTGTTACGATCACTGCTTCTCCATAACCCTTGGGTCCTCACCGGTCACCCTTGATGGGTTGCCTCCAGCTTATGTCGATTGGGCAGATGTGTTTTCAGAAAAATCTGCCGAAATTTTCCCCCCACGATTGTCCTATCGATTTACTCCCAGGGACAATGCCCCCTAGAGGAAAGATTTATAATCTCACACGATCAGAAGAACAGGCCATGAGGGATTATATTTCAGAGAACCTCAAGAAGGGATTTATCCATCCTTCCACCTCACCTGCCGGTGCAGGTTTCTTTTTCGTGGAAAAGAAGGACGGCGGTTTACGCCCCTGTATAGATTATCGAGGGTTAAACAAGGTTACCGTTAAGAATAGGTATCCACTACCTTTGATCAACGACCTATTCAATCAGGTTTCGGGCACTCAGATCTTCTCCAAACTAGACCTTAGAGGGGCCTATAACCTAATCCGCATTTGTCAGGGGGACGAATGGAAGACTGCCTTCAATGTAAAAGATGGGCACTACGAATATTTGGTGATGCCTTTTGGCTTATGTAATGCCCCTGCAGTGTTTCAGGATTTTGTAAATGACATATTCCGTGATTTCCTAGGTCGAATTCTAGAGGTTTACTTGGATGACATACTCATCTTTTCCCGTTCCCTGTCGGAACACCGTCAGCATGTCAAAGCGGTGTTGCAGAGGTTACGGGAGAATCATCTGTATGCTAAGATCTCCAAATGTGTGTTTGAAGTATCTGAAATTCCGTTCCTGGGTTATATAATCTCTAAGCGTGGGTTGGTTATGGATCCCTCCAAAGTGTCCGCTATAATGGAGTGGGAGCAACCTAGAACCCTTAAGGCGCTCCAGAGATTTTTGGGGTTCGCGAATTTCTATAGACAATTTATAAGAGGATTCTCCGCTATTGTGAGTCCCTTAACTGATCTTACTATAAAAGGGCGCTTTTGTTGAGGAGTGGCCTCCCTCGGCAATAAACGCCTTCCAATTACTGAAGGAAACTTTTACTTCAGCTCCAGTTTTGATACATCCCAATACTAAGCTCCCTTTTTTGTTAGAAGTTGACGCATCTGAACTAGGGGTAGGGGCAGTCCTCTCCCAATATTCAGGCAATCCAGAGAAATTGCATCCCTGTGCGTTCTTTTCTCGTAAATTTTCTCCTGCCGAACGCAACTATGATGTTGGGAATAGGGAACTATTGGGTATTAAACTGGCTTTTGAAGAATGGCGTCATTGGTTAGAAGGCTCTCTACACCCCATTACTGTATATACTGATCATAAGAATCTTGAATATTTAGAGTCCGCCAAGAGGCTAAACTCCCGTCAGGCTCGCTGGGCACTCTTCTTCTCTCGCTTCAATTTCATTATTACCTATAAACCGGGAAAGAAGAATGCCAAAGCAGATGCCCTGTCTCGGAACTTTGGGGATTGTAAGGACCAAGTGGGTACTGCAGAACCAATTTTGCCCTTTGGGTGTGTAGTAGGTGCTCTTCTTCCTGACTTGTCTCACTCGTTGGCGCCATTCCAGGTTGATTCCCCTCCTGGTAAACCCCTTGAGTGTTTATTTGTTCCGCCTCATCTACGTCTTGCCGTCTTGCAGGAATTACATGATGCCAAATCCGCCGGTCATTTAGGTATTCGAAAAACCTTGGCCATCGCCAAACGCCATGTCTGGTGGCCTACCCTCAGACGCGATATCACCGCCTTTGTCGAAGCACCACACATGGCTCGCCAGCGGGATTACTGGTTCCTCTAGAAATTCCCAGGGAGCCATGGTCACACATATCCATGGATTTTATTGTTGACCTACCCCCATCGCAGGGAAATACTGTAATCTGGGTTGTGGTGGACCGCTTCAGTAAAATGGCTCACTTTATCCCTCTAACGAAACTTCCGTCGGCACCAGATTTAGTACAACTATTTATCAACCATATTTTTCGCCTCCACGGTTTACCACAAAATATTGTTTCTGATAGGGGGGTCCAATTTGTATCTCATTTCTGGAAAGCCTTCTGTAATCGTTTAGGTATTAAAGTTTCGCTTTCTACAGCTTATCACCCCCAGTCTAACGGACAGACTGAACGGGTGAATCAGAGTTTAGAGCAATACTTGCGCTGTTTTGTGTCCGACCGCCAAGAGCAATGGGCGGAATTTATCGACTTTGCAGAATTCGCCTTTAACAATGCGCCCAGCGAGTCGACTAAATTTTCGCCGTTTTTCTGTAATTATGGTAAGAATCCTAAGGCTACATCCTTCTCTGGTCCTTCCTCCAACTTGCCGGCCTTGGAGGAATGGCTACGTGAAAGGAATAAGGTATGGTCTGACATACAGACAAACCTTAAGAAGGCCTCCAGAAGTTATAAGAATTTTGCAGATCGACATAGGTCGCAAGAACCACCATTTCAGGTGGGTGACTGGGTTTGGGTATCTACAAGAAATATTGCCCTTAGACAACCTTCGTCTAAGTTAGGCCCTAAGTACATCTGTCCTTTCCCCATTACTAACAAACTGAGCAATGTTACTTTTAAAGTCAAGTTACCTTTATCCATGAAAATTCCGTCGACCTTCCATGTTTCCTTATTAAAATCTGCCAAAAATATTCAGGTGTCGTCTCCCCCTCCAGTCATAGTGGGAAATGAGCCTGAGTATGAAATTAATAGAATACTCGATGCCCGGGTAGTTCAAAATTCATTACAGTATTTAATCGATTGGAAGGGATTTGGTCCTGAGGAGAGGTGTTGGGTACCAGCTAGAGACGTCCATGCCAGAGCCTTAGTTAATAGATTCCATCGTGAGAATCCGGATAAACCGGGTAAGGGTCCTGAGGCCCCTCATGAAGGGGGGGTAGTGTCACGAGCCCTGTACACTCACCTGTCCTTTGGTCCCACGTCGGCGGCTACTGCTCGGCCAGCGTGCGGGCTGGTCGGCGTCTCTGTCAGACGGCAGCTCGGCGTCTCCTCTCCCCGGCCGCCGCTCGGCTATTTCCACCACGAGCAGCCGCTCGGCTCTTTCCGTCGCGAGCGGCTGCTCGGGCAGTCTCCTCTCCGGCGGCGTCGGGAGCGGCCGCGCCACGGCCATCTCGGCGCGCTCCCGGCGCGCAACTGCTTACACGCGCGCACGCGTCAGATGCTGCTGTTTATGCCCTCCGGCGGCGCTACACACAGGAGGTAATTAGATCCGGGCCAATGAGCCCAAGCTTGGCAATTTGAATGGGGCGATCAGCCTCTGGTTCCTAAAGTTGCACCAATCAATTCCCCCTTCCTGTTCCATCACTCCTATAAAGCTGCTCACTCTGCACTTGTTCCTTGCCCGTGATAGCGTGCTGCTGGGTGTGATTGTGATTGCTATTTTCCTTACGATTCCTGCTGTGTATGACCATTCCTGTTTTGACCACGATTCCTGCCTGCTCCTCTGTACCGCGTATCTCTGACCTCCTGGTGTGACCTTTGGCTAGCCCTGACCATTCTTCTATCTAAATCCTTCTGTACCGTGCATCCTTGGACTGATCTCCTGTGTATGACCTCTGCCCGATTGTCTTTACCCAGTCTTGTTCCTGGTTCGTCCACCTTCCCCTGCATAAGTCAGCATCCTTTGTGCTAACAAGTCCTGGGGGCAACCGTGTCCGGTGAGGCGTATTCTGCGTCCCGGCAAACGGGGGCTTGGCTATAGGTGAAGAAAGCAGCGGAGATTGGGGGTTGCTGACTTATTGGAAGGAAGACGTCCCACGGGACCTGACACCGAGAGCAGTCCCTATCCTCCCATTGCCTCTGTCCTAAGCCGTTCCCTCCCCCAGCGACGTATCCTATGCTTTGGGTTCAGCTCCACTCTTTAGTGAGGAGGACGATCAGATAGCTAGGCAGACAAATAGTGATGTGGAGAGTGTCATGGGTGTTGCGAGCGTTCCAGCTCCTGCACCAGGAAACCGAGAACATCAGTAATGTGCAGCCACAACTCGATGATGATGATGATGAAGCCGATCGCACTTGGGAGCCAGGTGCAGAAGGGGCTTCATCCTCATCATCAGGAGAAGAGGGGCGCAGGTTACCCCGGAGTCAGCAGCTAAGGCAGCAAGGTGTTAGCAGCATGGTTGGCAGTCAGCATGGGGGCAGAATTGTAAAGCCTGGAGCCAAACGGGGCTGGGGCCGGGGTAGAGCACTTGCTGCGCGGCAGGCTACCTTATCGGGAGGTAGTAGAGCAGGGGTTCCTGGAGTTGGCGACAGTAGCAGTGAATCAGTGCGGGCTGTTGGTGGGAAAAGTAGCTACTCGGCAGTGTGGCAGTTTTTCCTGAAGCATCCGCAGTAGGGTAACATGGCCACATGCAAGATATGTAGGCAGAAGGTGAAGCGTGGCCAGGGTCCAAATGTTGGCACCATGGCCCTGCGTCAACATATGATTCGTCACCATAAAGCGGCCTGCGAGAACCGAGGCTCCGAAGAGGTGGTCCAGCCTGCTTCCTCACCAAGTGGCACGCCGCTCCCAATTTCTGCCAGCCAAGGCTCCAGCACCTCTGCCGAAGGCAGCTGTGCATCATACCCATCCTCTGTCGCTCCTCCTGATGCTCCTCCTCCTCCTCCAAGTCATGCATCCCACCAGCAATCCATCAGCGAAGCCATGTCCAAGAGACAGCAGTATGCGCCCACTCATCCTACGGCGCAGAAGCTGAATGTGCTCCTGTCCAAATTGCTGGTGCTGCAGTCGCTCCCTTTTCAGGTGGTGGACTCTGCACCTTTCAGAGAACTGATGGCTTGTGCCGAGCCGAGGTGGAGAGTGCCAAGCCGTAATTTCTTTGCCAAGAAGGCAGTACCAGCGCTGCACAATTTTGTTGAACAGAAGGTGGGCCAGTCCTTGAGCCTGTCCGTGTGTAGCAAAGTGCATGGCAGCGCCGACGTCTGGAGCTGTAATTACGGTCAGGGACAGTACATGTCGTTTACGGCCCACTGGGTGAATGTGGTCCCTTTGCAGCAGCAGCAGCTTGGACAGGTCACGCCTCTTCGGCCTCCGCGCTCCCTGGCCGTTGTGCCTGTGACACCATGCGACTCGGCCTCCTCATCCTCCACCATCTCCTCACCCTCCACTGTAGGCTCAAGTCTCAGTGCCCCTCCAGTCTACCATGTGTGCAGGGCATGGAGGTGTCACACTGTGATTCACATGGTTTGTCTTGGCGAGTCAGACAGTGGAGGAACTGCTTAAATTTTTTCATCAAGAAATCCAAACATGGCTTACTCCAAGAAAACTGAAAATGGGAATCATGGTTACCGACAATGGGAAGAACATTTTGTCTGCGCTGCGACAAGGAAGGCTGACCCATGCGCCCTGCATGGCTCACATCTTCAATCTGGTTGTGAAGCGGTTTCTGAAGTCTTCCCCCCATCTGCAAGACATCCTAACAACTTCAAAGAAACTTTGCATGCACTTCAGCCACTCATACACTGCCAAGCACACCCTTCTTGAGCTACAGCGTCAGAACGGTAGCCCCCAACATAGTCTGATTTTCGATGATTCCACCCGTTGGAATTCCACCCTGCATATGTTGGACAGACTATACGAACAGAGAATTTCTTGATGATCCAAGCAGATAGGGGGACTCCCCTGTGTAACTTCAATGTCAACCAGTGGCAGCTCATACGTGACACCTGCCGTTTGCTCAGGCTCTTTGAGGAAGCCACTTTATTTGTGAGTCGCCAGGATTAGGGGATGAACGACGTGATTCCACTGCTTCATGTACTACAGCACATGTTGGAAACCATGGCTGGTCAGGGCACTGGAGACATGCCGTCTACATCTTACGGCCACATGAACCCCGTTGGAGCTGAACTGGAGGAGGAGGAAGAAGAGGAGGAGTGGCACAGTGCACAGTTTAGGCTTGGAGCTGACAGGAGAGGAGGAGCAGGAGCTAGAAGGTTGTGAGGAAGGCGAGACAGAGGACCCGGACACACCGTGGCAGTATGCAGTGGAGATGGAGACAGGTAGTCCCTCCGAGTCACTTGCGCAAATGGCAGGAAGCATGCTCACGTGCTTGCGTAGTGACCCCAGTGACTCGGCGGGATGACTTCTGGACACCTTATTGGACCCCCGCTTCCGGCACAAAATGGGGGCATTTTTAAACCCGCCGAGAGGGATGACAAACTGAACTACTATGAAGACATTCTACGTAGTCAGTTGGCCGATGCCTATCTGCGCCATGGTCCAAACTCTCGCAGGTCTGACTCGGGGGGACCTCTGCGCTCACCTTCCACTGCCATGCCTGCTGGGGTGGTTGGCAGGAGCAGCAGTAGCCTCAGTCTTCAGTCGCTAATAAGTAGCTTTCTACACCCGCATAGTGAGTCTACTCATGAGCAGCAGGAAGACCTGGAGCAGGACCTCAACCAGCAGGTCATGTCATACCTTGACATGACCATGCCAACACACCTTGAGGATCCGCTGGACTTCTGGGCAGCCAAACTTGGCTTGTGGCCACAACTAGCAGAGTTTGCCCTGGAAAAGCTGTCCTGCCCGGAAAGTAGCGTGCCATCTGAGCGGGTGTTTACTGCTGTGGGGGCCATAGTTACGGCGAGGAGAACTCGTCTGTCAACTAAAAATGTGGAGAGACTCACCTTTGTCAAAATGAATCAGGGATGGATCAGCCAGGATTTCCACCCACCAATGGCTGATGCATGCGACTAAATTCAGCATGGTGCCACGTTTTACACTTTCCAAATGGTGCAAAACATACTTATGTCTTTAGGCCAATTTTTGGCCTCCAGATGATGCCAACTTCATGGTGTGCCTTTCAGCCAATTTTTGGCCTCCTGCTGATGCCAACTCCAGGGTGTCTTACAAGCAATGTTTGGGCTCCTGCAGCTGCTGCTGCTGCTTGCAACTCCAGGGTGTGATTCCTCCAATTTTTGGGATCCTGCAGCCAACTCCAGTGTCTATTTAAAGCAATGTTTGGGCTCCTGCTGCTGCTTGCAACTCCAGGGTGTGATTCATCCAATTTTTGGGCTCCTGCATCCAACTCTAGTGTCTCTTTTAAGCTATGTTTGGGCTCCTGCTCCTGCTGCTTGCAACTCCAGGGTGTAATTCATCCAATGTTTGGGCTCCTGCAGCCAACTCCAGTGTCTCTTTCAAGCAATATTTGGGCTCCTGCTCCTGCTGCTTCTGCTTGCAACTCCAGTGTGTCTTTAGCCCAATTATTGGGCTCCTGCAGCCAACTCCAGTGTCTCTTTAAAGCAATGATTGTGCTCCTGCTGCTGCTGCTGCTGCTTGCAACTCCAGGGTGTGATTCATCCAATTTTTGTGCTCCTGCAGCCAACTCCAGTGTCTCTTTCAAGCTTTGTTTGGGCTCCTGCTGCTGCTGCTGCTTGCTACTCCAGGGTGTGATTCATCCAATTTTTGGGCTCCTGCAGCCAACTCCAGTGTCTCTTTAAAGCAATATTTGTGCTCCTGCTGCTTGCAACTCCAGGATGTGATTCATCCAATTTTTGGCCTCCTGCAGCCATCTCCAGTATCTCTTTGAAGCTATGTTTGGGCTCCTGCTGCTGCTGCTGCTCCTTGCAACTCCAGGGTGTGATTCATCCAATTTTTGGGCTCCTGCAGCCAACTCCAGTGTCTCTTTCAAGCAATGTTTGGGCTCCTGCTGCTGCTGCTGCTGCTGCTTGCACCTCCAGTATGTGATTCAGCCAATTTTTGGGCTCCTGCAGCCAACTCCAGTGTCTCTTTAAAGCAATGTTTGTGCTCCTGCTCCTGCTGCTTGCCACTCCAGGGTGTGATTCATCCAATTTTGGGCTCCTGCTGCCATCTCCAGTGTCTTCTCAACCAATGTTTGGGCTGCCGCTGCTGCTTGCAACTCCAGGGTATGATTCGTCCAATTTTTGGGCTCCTGCAGCCAACTCCAGTGTCTCTTTCAAGCTATGTTTGTGCTCCTGCTCCTGCTGCTTGCAACTCCAGGGTTTGATTCATCCAATTTTTTTGCTCCTGCAGCCAACTCCAGTGTCTCTTTCAAGCTATGTTTGTGCTCCTGCTGCTGCTGCTTGCAACTCCAGGGTGTGATTCATCCAATTTTTGGGCTCCTGCAGCCAACTCCAGTGTCTCTTTCAAGCAATGTTTGGGCTCCTGCTCCTGCTGCTTGCTACTCCAGGGTGTGATTCATCCAATTTTTGTGCTCCTGCAGCCAACTCCAGTGTCTCTTTCAAGCTTTGTTTGGGCTCCTGCTGCTGCTTGCAACTCCATGGTGTGATTCATCCAATTTTTGGGCTCCTGCAGCCAAATCCAGTGTCTCTTTAAAGCAATGTTTGTGCTACTGCTGCTGCTTGCAACTCCAGGGTGTGATTCATCTAATTTTTGGGCTCCTGCAGCCAACTCCAGTGTCTCTTTAAAGCAATGTTTGTACTCCTGCTCCTGCTGCTTGCAACTCCAGGGTGTGATTCATCCAATTTTTGGCCTCCTGCAGCCAACTCCAGTATCTCTTTGAAGCTATATTTGGGCTCCTGCTGCTGCTGCTGCTTCTTGCGACTCCAGGGTATGATTCATCCAATTTGTGGGCTCCTGCAGCCAACTCCAGTGTCTCTTTCAAGCAATGTTTGGGCTCCTGCTGCAGCCAGCTCCACGGTGTGTTTTTCAGGCACTATAGGGGCCCCTCATAGTGATGCCACTTCAACTCTCTGCAATTGTGCCGCTCTGTCGATTCTATTAGCGATGCCTCTGATCTGCATGTGATATTTATTTAAAGTATTATTTAACTAACCCAGCATGCATCCTATGCGTGTTACAGCAAGGCAGAATGGTTTACAACCCTATTGAGGCTCTAGGAGGCTCAGAAATAGCCATTTTTAATAGCGATTCGTCGCGAATAAATTCGGGTTGAACCGATTTTTGTCGGAAAATTCGTCGAATCAGTCGAATCGAATTTTTCAAAAGTTCACTCATCTCTAGTAGTAATATATGTGAAGAATGCAACGTATGCCAGTTCTTAATTCCCACCAAAACGGTGCATAATTCATCATGGTTGGAAGAATTGAAAATCAGGAATGACATAAATTTCAAAAATGATGGGGTGATATATGCCATATCATGTGGATGTCCACTTCTGTATATCGGGGAAACAACCACTTAAACGGATAACACAGAAAGATGTTTCTACCATTGTATTGGCCAGTTGGGATGTGGCAGAAGGTAGAACTCCACCACCAGTAGCACTGCATTTTTTTCAGAAACATAACTGTGACACTAAAAGCCTACGGGAATTTGGCATTGAGAAGGTACAGATAGGGATTAGAGGTGGACCACTTAAGAGGAGACTGAGTGCAAGCAACACTGGATATTATATCTCAAGACCCAGGCTCCACTTGGTCTCAATGAGAATACCAGCAAACCTCCATTTTTGTAGAGCTCTGGCGTTGTCCAATTGGAAATTGCCTGTTTAGAATATCTAAATGGTTCAATGAGATAATGTTAGACATGGAGGGTTTTCAACATTCCATATGGATCTTGTAGATTGGATTATCTACCCAGGACAATACTGGCATACAGAATTTATTTGCATCTGGACTTTTCTGACTATCTCTGGAAGATACAGTGTTATATGCTTGATGGTTATCCATCACTGTATTAACTATTTATGATTAATTATTACTATTTATTCATTCATTCATTTCTTTTTTTTCTCATTCTGTGTCCGTATGTGTGATTATTTATTAGTAGTCCGGCAGGTTTTGTAGGTTGATTTTTCCGTCTTATGCTTTTTCTCTTTTTTCTGTTATATCCTTTTCATTAGACCTTTGTTTTTCTTCACTATTACTTTTGCCCACTTCCTGTCTGCTACAGTGCATCTGATTCTTGACTCTAAATCTTTAGCGGCTGTCGTGCAGTTAATTTATTAATGTGTGTTATTGGAATAAGTCATTCAGCTGCCACTTATTAAATACACTGCTTTATTCATGTAATTATCTTGCAAACATATTTTGTTACAGGCAATTTTTGTCTTGTAGCATGCCCTGCCATTATATGTAGATATATGTATAGAATAATTTTTGCATCAACTTATTTTATATGTATATGCATTTAGGTACAGTCTGCTGTAATGTCTCACACTGGTTGCTACATTCAACACATTCTGCCACTGTTCAGATTCCCTTTGCCTTGTCAGGTGCAATCTATTCGCCGGCATTTAGTGGAGTCCTTATTTTCTTATGATTTGCTTTTCTTTTTTTCCTGTTTTGTGTTGTTATGCTGTACCCTCTTAAACTTAACTTAAACATTTTGGCCAAATGCCAAAAAAGTTCACCCCCCAAAATGCCCCCCCTACCTGCTTGTGGGGAGGTAGCCTGGTCCTCCCTTGTTGTTTGTTGTCTGGCCTCCATTAGGGCCAGCATGTGGGAGTTGTTTTGGCGCTGCTGTTCCACCACCCCTGCAGCCAGGCCCTCCTAGATCAAACTGGCAGACCGATGCACCACTTTAAAATAACAGGTTGAAGTGGTGCTATTGGCCTGGGAGTCTGCTTCCATGATGTGGCTCTGCTGTGCCATGGACATATTGTGCCGGGGGGGGGGGGGGGGGGTTGAAGGAGGTGGGGCTTCAAGACTCCTGGCCAAGCTCCATGGTCTGGGAGGTGGTATGTGGCCCTGGGTTGCATACCATTGTAATAGTAGTTAACTCCATCTGTGTGCTATGTGGCCACACATGTGTTTCCCAGGCAAGCACTCACAGTTTGGGCTGCAGTGTGGCTGCAGTGTGGCTGCAGTGTGGCTGCAGTGTGGCTGCAGTGGGTGGGGGGGGGGCTCCGGGGCACATTTGGAGCTAGCTGCACACTCTCTTGTGTTAGTGTCTCCTCCAGGTCCTGTATTTCTTCTAGTAGAGGTGGGTCTGTGAGGAGAAAGAGAAACATTAGTTTTTTTTGGTTGCCTGGTCCCACACAGCAAAGGAGTGTCTTTATATTATTTGCCTCACCATCCACCTCCCCCCAGTCCATTGCCATTTGCTCATTGGGGCCCCACATTTACCTCATCTGAGTCTTTGGTCCCATCACTGGGGGGGAGGGGCGTGGATGGCCCAGGTCATTGTCAAAGCCAAACTCATTACATACTGTAGCTTGATTTCTTCATATCCTCCACATGGGTTACACAGTTGGCCCACACCTACAAGTGGCCACAGCTTAAACTTCAATCACAAAGCCCGCAGTCCATCTCCCCATGCTGATTTTCTGCTGGACTGCCATTTTTGGACCATCCCACTTTTTGGCCTGGCCACCATCTTTAGGCTCAGCCCCGGACCCGTCACGGTGCAGGCAATCTGACACTAGAGATCATCCAGCACCGTTTTGGGTTTTGGGAGTAGAGTGGGACTGGAACCCAGCCAGTTGGTCATAATGATCCCACACACCATCCAGCAAAACCTTCAATTGTGCATCATTAAATTGGCCTCTCAGCTTCCCCCTGGGGGTCTACTGAGTGGCGTGTTCCGGGGAGGCTGAGTCACTGTGCCCTCTCCCAGGCCTGAAGGGGTTGGTCAACAGGCTACTGGCTGGGGAAGGGGCAGCCCCAGATATGGCTCCACTGTTTCCCCTTGTGCTCCGCCATGTGCTCCACCATGTGCTCCGCAGTGGGGCCCAGACTGGGGTTCACACTGGACTCTCCTGCTGCTGCTGGCTCACTCTGGTGCAGATGACCTTCTCAGAGTGGGTAGTGTGGGTGGCAGCAGGGGAGTGCCTGAGGGATGGCTCTGTGGGCTGCGGTGTTGTCTGTGCTTCAGTATAGTCTGATCACAAGTAAGCACTGCCATGAAAGTCCAGTGGTCAGGTGTGTGCTTTTATACACAAGTGGGTGGTTGATTGGCCAACAATTGCATTTATGTAGCACGCCAGCACAGGGGTTTGCAACCTGTAGGCTACAACATTATAGGCGGCTGCGTGTCAGCAGCACACTTCAGCGGTCCACTGGGGTGCAAGCATTTAGTCAGGAGATACTGTGTATGTATTTAGAACATTGAGAAGAGTCATTACAGCTGAAGTCTTACTACTTCTGCCTAGAAATAAGAAATTATTGCATGGAGCTATGAGGCAATTTTGACTATGGGGCTGAGGGTTTTTCAGAAACTACTGTATGGCCACTGCCATACATATTTAAGAGTGCAGAATCTGCCTGCTATGCCAAACATCTGCATGGTGTTAATGCCTCTCAATAAGCTTATGTCAATGATATCCAGAGGGGGAGGGGCTTAAGAAGAGCAATTTACTAAGCTTTAGCTTTTTGACTGGAGGTCTGCTTCAAGACCTCATCACCTTAATCTAACCTATGAAGAAAATGTGTATAGTTCTCTATTCCTCAGCCTGTTTGAGTCAATTGCACCTCCTGCTAGGGCTGTATTTACCATTAGGCAAACCTAGGCCTGTGCCAAGGATAGCCACCTACGGGGGGAGAGGTTACTGCTATAGTAAGAAAAACAAATGTTGGCACGTAATTCCTCTACAAGTGTGTGTGTGTATATAGAGGAGGAGAGGGCACAGCGCGTTAAAGGCAGTCTGCAGCCTCATCCTCTCCCCTTTATTGCTGTGGCCATGGGACTCCTGTGCATCGGTAATCTAAAATACAAGTGCATGCTCCTCTGCATTTCGTCCCTCGAAACCTCTCCTCTCCGCACATTTATTTTTTGTATTGGCGGACTGCGACATCCGGGTAGGCGTCAGCACTGGGCATACTCAAGCAGGTGCCATGGCCACTGCAAATTTGGAGAGCCCACCTCATTCCATCTTCCCTGGGCAGCCCCAATGCACTGCAAATTTGGAGAGCCCACCTCATTCCATCTTCCCTGGACAGCCCCAATGCAGTAACTAGGACTAAGGACTGTCAGCCAGGGGCAAATTGGCTATTGAGAGTTCCCCTATTCTTTGTTTTTTATTTCTATTCTATTCTTTTCATCTAGTCATTTTCTTTCTATCTATTCTTTGTTTCTTTCATCTGTTATGCCATTCCTTTTCTTTTTTTTTTATCATTCCATTCTGTCTTTTCTTCTCTTTTTTTCTGTCAGTCCTTCAATTCTTTCTTTCCTTCTAGCTTTTTTTCTCCCATTTCTTCTCTCTGTCTTGCCTCCCTTTTTTCTGTCTTTCCATTTATTCTTTTTTTTTGTTTCCATCATTCATTTGTGCTTGCGTTCTTTGTTGCTTTGCATTTATTTTTTATTTTGTTACACCTATTTTTTTTCTTTTTTTTGTGATTCCTTCTTTCTTTTCTGCTTACATTCTGTCATTCCTTCTATTCCTTATTTCTCTTTCTTTCTGTGATTTCTTCTATAATTAGACATTCCTTCTGTTATTTTTTTTCTTTTTATTCTTTAGCAGTATTCCCCGTACATGCAACTTTATCACCCTGTATGGAGTCATAACACACCACAAGGGGCCAACTGAGATTCTATCGCCCAATGGCCAGCATAAACCTGGAGCCATCCCTGCTAAACAGTATGTAACAAAAGAGAGCGCCAGCACTTGAAGTGCCTAGGGCAGCTTGAATACCAGATGCCTCTTACCCAGGCTTCATGATTGGAGGGCAACAGTAGGAAAGCTTAATTAAACATGTAATGAGAACATAATAGCTTTGCAATTTTAAAATGCATAAAGAAGCCTACATTTTAATGGCAAACCTAGTTTTACTGTAGGCTGGGGTTTTTAGGAAACAGGATATTGTATAACACATGTCATTAACACCTGACACTTTTCTTGCTATTATTGCACTTGATAATGTGATATTAATTAAAATGAAATGTAAAGTGCATGCAATCCGCTACTACAATTTAGTGAATCGGTGACAATGTTCTTTGTAATAATAAAAGACAAACTTCTGGTAATGAATAATTATAAAATCTCATCCATCTAATTTTGGCTAATTCAGTTCTGTCACTCAAAGAAAATGTAAAAGTTCATGGGGTATTTTTCATTATGTTCATAAACTTTTCAAACAGCTAATTAAATCAAATTTGAAAGACATAATAGAAAAGTCTTAAACCTCAAGGTCTGTTTTGCAGAATATGGTTATTTTGTCATATCTAGTTGAAAATTGGCTGATATTTTAAGCATGGATTTGCTGCATAGTGGATATATTTGTTATTGTTATTTTACAAAGTTTTCCTTTTCATATCTGAAATGATCTTTTAATGGCAAAACACTTCAGATTATTTTTACTGAAGTGCTGTATCTTTCTACTGAAATGGAAACAAATTCATAATTACAGGGTTTGTGACAGAAAGAAATGCACATGCAATCACAAAAAGTAAAAAAATATGAGCTTCATTAAAGTGGACTAAAACGTGCTCGATTCCCTCCCCCCCGGGGCATCCAAAATCGGGATGCCCCACTGTGTGAAACCCCCCAGGCAGCCCCATTCACTTACCTTGCATTCACATGGCCTGCATGGGCATGCTCCCTGTTAGAGGAAAGCGGGGGAATGTAGCCGCCAGCACGTTGCCACTGGCGTTAAATGCCGTCTTAGATGGCATGACGTCATCGGCTTCGAGCACGCTGACTGGATGAGTGGCCACGCCAGTGCCGCAGGACTGGGAAGAGGTGAGTAAGATTGGGCGATCTGGAGGGTTTCACACAGTAGGGCATTCCGATCAGGGAAAGGACCAAAACCCAGGATAGTCAAAATCCTGGGTTTTGGTCCACTTTAAAGCTGATGAAAGCTACATTTCTGAGTAGATTAGATTAAAGTGGACCTCCACTATAACTAGGTAGCACTAAAAAAAAGATCCAACCGCTTACTGCCTGAGGCTAGGTAGAGGTTTGTACTTCAGTAAATGTGATCCTTATGACGCTGCGCCTGCCACAACATTTAGCTTTAGATTGAGACACTGCATTTTTTTTTAAACAGCTTGCCCTGCTGGTCTGCCTCACTCCCCAGCTTCCACCTTCAGCCTACACTCAAGAGATTATCAACCGCACACAGCCTAACATAGGTAGGGCTGGGTTGCCACCTGGCCAGTATTTTTTTTACTTTACTGGCCGCTGGTTCCAGTATTTGATTACTGGTACTTGAGGATGGGAAAAATTCACTTGTTCTAGTGTTTAAGCAGGACACCTTCAAATGTTTTACTAGTTTGCACACGCCAGATGAATTGTTATTAGCTGCAATCTTTTTATTTTGCCAGCATAAAATTATAAAGACATGAAATGTCTTTGTGCTATTTTTAGTTAAAAAAAGAGATACTCCTAGACTAGATCACCATTCAGCAACATAAGCGTTCATTAAACAAATGATAAAAACTCATGCTAGACAATCCATGTGATCACCTTAGAGAACAATTCACTTGTTTGGACAGTTTAGTAGAGCACCTACGTTTTTTTACTGGTGTGCGATTCCCAGATAAATCGACTGCAAATGTTTTATATCGCTAGCATGAAATAAATGAAACATGAGATGTCATGTAACGTTCTTGGAATAACAAACATTAAAAGATCCCTTTTTAGAGGAAATGGCTGCCATCTGACCCTGCCAGCTTGCCAGCCTCTATACCTTTGAGCCCACATCTCTGGTTTATATAAGGCTCTCATCCTGGGGGCACAAGGATGAGGACTTCTGAAGTTTAGATGAGGACCTGCTGTTAGATAAAGCTTGCCACTAAAACCAGTGGACCTACAGGGAAGACGCCGCCAGGCATGGGACAGGAAAGAAGATGTGGGAAGTTGTTTATTAGAAGGTTTTTTTTTTTTTTGCGACTTAAATTTTCTTTATTTTCATCACATAAGTGAAATATTAAAGTAGAAGTATTGAAGTATTAAACAGTTTGATGCCCTATCCCGAGCTAAGGATAGGTGACACGGAACTCATAAGACTACAGGCAACTCTAAAGAACTTAGAAAGGGGCGGGTAGAGAAGGGGAGGATAAACGGGATGGGGTGGGAGGGGGAGTGGAGGAAAGAGAAGAGAGAAGAAGAGAGAAAAGGAAAAGAGAAACAAAGGAGAGGGGAAGAGGACAGAGGATGAAGACATATCATTCCTAAAGTCTGCTTCTAGTTACAGACTTATACCGTTAGTAGACTTACGTCCAAGTTTGCTGGCATGAACTGCTGTATCCAGGGAGACCACACCTCCCGAAATCTCTCCAGACTATCTTCCTGTATAGCTGTCAGCTTCTCAATCGCCATTATCTGGCCTACCTTATTCCTGTTTAAATTGCAGTGTTCCTGTTTTCCAAGCCCTGGCTATAACCATTTTAGCGCTCGTCAGGACGTGGTAGATTAGTTGCATATCAACCCTAGTTCTTCCTTCAATAGGGCTATTAAGCAGGGCAATCCAATGATTCAGCTCGATCTGACTGCCCATTTGCTGCATTTTATTAATTGCTCTAAAAACTTTTACCCAAAAGCCCCTTACTATATCACAATCCCACCATATGTGACGGAACGTCCCCTATGCTTGGAAACCCCTGAAACAGAGCCCCTGGTTGTCATTTGTAAAATGACCCGCTTGGGGACCAGGTACCATCTTAACATTACCTTAACATTGGCTTCAATTAAGGTTACTGAAGCAGCTGATCCAAATGATGCCCGCCACATAGTTTGCCATTCCTTCGGTTCCTTGACCTCGCCCAGATCTCTTTTCCATTTGAGACTATAACCTGTGCTAGAAGCGCTGAATTTTTTGTTTAATAATTCCTAGCTCTTGGAGATAGCCCCTCTACCCCTAGGGTCTTTCTTACACCGATGTTCAAATAAGGAGTATTGGGTGGCTTTGTTTCTTCCTTCAGTGTCCCTTATTATTGATTTTACAAAGTGTTTACCTGCATATACCCAAACAGCTCTTTTGGCAGCAATTGAAACTTATCCCTTAAACGCTGAAAGGTGGCTATACTGTCTCCCTATAGAGAGTCCTCCAGTCTCATGATCCCTGCCCTCTTCCAACCACGAAATCTCGCCGGGTCTATCACCGCTGGGGGAAACATAGTATTGTCCCACAGTGGCATCAAAGGTAATTGAGCTGAGGCCAATCCTCCTATATACTTGAGGTCGTCCCAGACTTTTAGGGAATGATTTAAAATAGGGTTTTGAATAGATCTCCTCACTTTTGGGGACACCCACAATAAGCCCACTATTGGAGTCGAATGGCACGGTGTTGATTCAATTTGCACCCAGCAGGGGGTATTTGAGGTTGCGTGGTATGAAAGAAATTGGGACAATTGAGCTGCCTGATAGTACTTAGTTACATTGGGGACACCTAACCCCCCCATTCTTTTAGGTCTCAGCATGATATTCTTTGCCACTCTTGGGCGTTTCCCATTCCATATAAAATTCAGTATCTTGCCTTGTAATATTTTCAGATAGTGTGGTGGAATTCGGACCGGTAGGGTCCTGGCTAAATATAAGAATTTGGGCAGCAGTGTTATTTTGATTGCAGCAATTTTGCCCAGCCAAGAAAGGCCATAATCTTTTCTTTTTTTTTTAAATCTTTATTTAAGGTTTTCACATGCATGTACATAGCAGTATTTCTGCAGGACAGCTCTCATGTACAAAATAAAAAAGGGTCATGTACATCTAAAAGGTCATGCAAATTTTACAGCATGTCACAACAGTCAGATTATGTTCAAGTCGCTATAGGACAATCTACAATTGAATGTAGGGGGAGGGAGGAATGGGGGGGGGGGCTATCCCAGCAGCGCTCAGCACTCATTGGATTCAGAGAATTTCAACCAGTTGAACCATGTGCATGTGAAGCACTCGAATCTATTCTCACGGGAAAGGATCACATTTTCGAATTGGATGAGCTCATTGACTTTCAGTATTCACATTGCAATTGAAGGGGGGTCTGGCTTTTCCATTTTTGGGGATACAGACCTTAGCCGCATTGGGAAGATGGCACAGTAGCAATTCCTTGTAAGATTTCAGGGGGGTAGCTGACAGGTGAAGAAGACAGGAGGCTGGGTCATCAGCCACTTCTGTCTCTGTCACTTTGCTCGCCAACCCCCTCACAGGGTTCTCACAGAAGGGTCTAAGGATGGGGCATGCCCAGAATATGTGCATCATGTCTCCCCTCGCTATGCCGCATCTTCAGCAGTTTTCTGAGACATCTGGGCACCATTTGTTAATCGACGCTGGCACTCTATACCATCGCATCAAGATTTTATAACTGCACTCTTGAAAGCGAGTGCAAATGGAGGTTTTGTGCGGCATAGCCAGGAGCCTGCTGCATTGATCTGGCGTAAAGGAGACATGAAGATCTCTCTCCCACTTCCTCAGAAAAGAGGGTATTTCTCCTTCCGGAGGGGAGGCTAGTAATCTATGTATATAAGAGAGGGTATGCTTGACCGCTTTCCTCATTCCCCCAGAGTACTCCTGAAGTGAGTGTAGAAAGTGGGTGGACTGGCTTCTCTGCCAACTTGTCCACTCCGTCAGGCCCTTTGTGTGTGCCAAATCCTCCAAGTTCGCCCAGCCTCCTTCTGTCCAAGAATTCCCAGCCTTGTATATGCCTGCTTCCCTCCATTCTTTTGCTTTTGATCCTTCATTGCCTGGGGGGAAGCTTGGATTGCCTAGAATTGGGAACATTGGGGAAGGAGCAGGGGAGATGTCTTGGTGTCCCGGGTGTTGCTGACATACTTTCAGAGTGGCACCTATTGTGGGATGTTTGACTGCTAGGGGGATATCTGTGGTATTCAGCCAGGGGGCTGCTGCAATCGGTAGCTCAAGGAATCCTTGTTCCAGGCTCACCCACTGTTTATGGCTTCCATGCAGGCATCAATCTATGATCCTATTAAGGTATCTGATATCTAATCGGGTCAGGAAAACCCAGCCCTCCACTCTCTTTGGCCCAGGAGAGAAGGGTTCTGTTTAACCTGGGCTTCTTGCCCCCACCCCCCCCCCCCCCCATATGAATCTAACATAAAGTGCCCTGGTCTTTCGTAAGAAGCTCTGTGGGATTGCCACCGGGAGAGCCTGCAGAATGTATAATAGACGCGGGAGTAGGTTCATCTTGGTGGCATTACACCTGCCAAACCATGACAACCTTCCTCTTTCCCATCTATCTGTCTCCTCCTCGAATCTCGAAGTGGCTGAAAGTTAAATTCAAAGATTTTTGCCAGGTTACTTCCTATTTTCGCACCCAAGTAAGTAACGCTTTCCCTTGCCCATTTAAACGGGAATGAGTTATGGATAGCGTGAAAACGCTCTGAGGGGATGCTTATATTAAGAACTTCGGATTTTTGGTAGTTAATCTTATAACCTGCCAGATCCCCTCATTTTCTCAGTTCTGACATTAGATTTGGGAGGGACACCTCAGGGCAGGTTAGGCTGAAAATTAGGTCATCTGCGTAAGCAGCAACTTTGTAGTGTGCAGCAGCGTTAGTTAACACCTTAATGTCTGGGTTTCTTTTAATCCGACAGAGAAAGGGCTCAAGGGTAAGTATGAAGATTAGGGGCGAGAGTGGGCAGCCCTGTCTCGTTCCGTTTGTGATCTTAAAGGGGCTCGAGAGTACACTGTTCACCCGCACTGCGGCGGACGGGGAGTCATACAGACCTCTGATCCAATTTACCATATTTGGGCCAAGCCCAACATGTCTAATCATGGCCTGCATGAAATCCCAGTTGACCCTATCAAAGGCTTTTTCAGCGTCCGTCGCGAGCCGGAGAGAGGGTATCCTTTTTTTCTGCGCTGAGTGGATCAGGTTCAGTACCTTGATGGTGTTATCCCTCGCCTCCCTGTGCGCCATAAACCCCGCCTGGTCCAGTCCTATTACATGGTGTAGGTGAGGAGAAAGCCTGGAGGCCAAGATCTTAGCGAACAGTTTTAGACCTGTATTTAAAAGGGAGATATAGGCCTATAACTAGCGCATTGAGTGGGGTCTTTTTTGGGATGACTGAAATATGCAGCGCAAGTGTCTGCCGGGAATGCTTTCCCGTCTTTAATGGAGTTAAAGACACCATTCGCAGCCCCCGATACTACTTTATGCAGTTCAGTCATTGAGATGGGGACCTCGAGCTCCTCTAAAACCACCCTCGGCAGCTTGGGCATCCCTGAGTCCATTATGAATTGCTCTAGTTTCCCCCCCAGGGTCGAGCCTCTGTTTCTCCTGGAGATTATATAGGCATTCATAATAGCTGTGGAACGCTTCCCCGATTTCACTAAACAGGTGTGTAACCTGTCCTCCCGCTTTAGTAATGTTCGGGACGTATGCTCTAACCCGTTCCTCCCTCAGCGCTCTTGCCAGAAGCTTGCCGCACTTGTCTCCTGATTCATAAAATATTCTGCGGCAGTTGCTTATTTGCACCTTGATTTTGTCGCAGCAGAGTGTTTTGAGTTTTTTTCTCAGGGAGGTTAAGGTGGCCAGGCATTCTGCTGCGAGGGACTTCTTATGCTTTCTCTCCAGTACCCCAATCTCTCTAACCAGTTTCCCAACTTGCTCTGCCTTATCCCTTTTGATTCTGGATCCTATTTTTATGAAAATACCCCTGATAACACACTTGTGGGCCTCCCCGGGCTTATGTCTGGGGTCGAATTAGTTTGAAAGAAGCTTTTGATTACTGTCTGCACTTCTTCTAGGATGGCTTGGTCTTCAAGTAGTGAGGTGTTTAGCCTCCAGGACCAGTTTCTCGGGATTGGCTGTGGGCAAATGACTGTCAATGTGATGGGCGCGTGATCAGAGACAGTTATGTTACCAATAGAGGCGCTGCATATTCGGCACAGGGAGGTATGGGGCACCAGGAACCAGTCTATTCTGGAGTATGACCCGTGGGGCGGAGAATAGTAAGTATAGTCACGCTCATTTGGATGAATGATTCTCCAGGGGTCGATCACTTGATGGAGAGCAAGCATACCCTTCAGCTTTTTCAGTCTGACATCAGACTCGTCGGGGCTTCCTTTAGATGTGTCTAAGAGAGAGTCGAGGGCTAGGTTAAAATCCCCCCCAGGACGAGTTTGCCCTCCTTAAACGAAGATAGTGTCTCCAGGACTTTTTCCATGAAGGGCACCTGACCCGTGTTCGGCACATATACATTGGCAAATGTAAAGCTGCAGGAGGCAATCTCCCCTTTTGAGGAAGATCCACCTTCCGTCTTCGTCCATAAGAAAGTCCCCCAATTCCCAGGGAAGGGCCGAATCTATAAGGATGCCGACCCCCCTAGACCTGGAGTCAATGGATTGACTATGGTAGGCTCTCGTAAAGTATCTGTTGGCGATCGAGGGTGGGTTTTTAGCCTTAAAATGGGTTTCTTGTAGAACGGCCACTTGTGCCTTTAGGCCTCTCAGGTTCCTGAGTATAAGAGATTTTTTTTCAGGACTGTTAAGACCCTTGGCATTTAGGGACACTACTCGAATTTCAGCAATGGTGTTTATCAGTCGATGGCAGCTTTTCCTGTATCTGCTATAACCAGAGATACCCATAGATACGCACCAGGGGATAGGGGGTGGGAGGGATACCTGCCTCTAGAGGTGAGGCAGGGAACGTTAAAGGGTTGGGAACTTAGTTATAACTAAATGAACCAAAACAGATCTATCAATCTATGGGGTCACGGGGTATGTGTCCGCCGGACCAGTCCTACTGGGGGTGCTGCGTCCGTCAAAGAGGAAAAGTGCGATCAGAACCTTGGCACAATGCCTCCCAACCCATTCTGACACATTCCTCCCAGTAGCCGGGCGACCATGAGGATCAGGCCCAACGGGGCTGTGGGTACTCAAAACCAGGACCCATGCTGCAGTAAACCCCTAGACCCCTATTTTCATGATCCACACACAGTATCAGCCGAGATAGGGGCTCCGCTCATCGCTTCTAACTTCTAGGCGGCTGCTGGATCTATGTACAGGAGGGCCAGGGGCCCCCCCAGCAGGGGCCCATGTAACAAAAAAAGAACAGCTCGACAGGAATAACCAGAATAGTCTCCACTCTTGATGGGAGAGGGTAGACAACTAGCAGCAACAACAGGAGCTTTTACCGGAATGCTATGGCCCAACGTGCCATTAAGCTCTTTTTAGGCCCTCGTTCCCTCCCCCTCCCCAGACAGGTGAGCCGGGGGAAAGAGGGGACGTCGTGGCCCGTTACCTCGGGGATGCTCCGGTCTATGTTCAGGAAATGTTCCATCAGGAGGAGCCCATCTTCTAGCTCCCGCGGATCGTTTCAGGGGGCCCTAAGGTGTTTGAGCTCCCGAAAGTTCCTCGGGCCTCCGCTCTTCTTGTTTGTAGGGCACAAACGCGGTGACTGTGCTTCTGGGTCTAGCCAATCAGGAATGCAGACCGGGTCACACTGTAGAAAATTGAACAATTCCTCCAGCTCCCGATGTGCTTGCAGCAGGAAAACGCCTCGTGTGTTCTTGACGATCAAATGAAATGGGTAGCCCCATCTATATGTGGCACCTTTACTTATGATGACATCAAGTAGGGGCTTCATTATCCTTCGCATTTGGAGAGTTCATGTAGATAAATATTGGAGGATCTTGACTTCCCTGCCCTGATATAATACAGTTCCTTTTTTCCAGGCCTTTCTTAGGATTTCCTCTTTAAGCGTAAAGAGGTGAACTTTGCAAACTTTGCAGGGTCAGTGCTTTTTCGGGCCCAGCGCTCTATGAGCTCTATCCAGTTCAATTGAAGTGGATGGGTCTCTCTCCAGTATTTCATTGAAGATGGTTGTCACGATGGCTCTCACATCTTCCTCATTTTGGGATTCCGGGGTGCCCCTAATTCTCAGATTGTTCCTTCTGCTACAATTCTCTAGATCGTCTGGATGTAGGTGGTAAGTTTTAATAATTGCTTCTTGTTTGTTGCATCTTTCCTCTAATGCTCTCACACGGCTGTCGGTTGAGCTTCCTTCTCTCTCTAGGTCATTTACTCTAGATTTTACCTTGGAAATTTCATGACGAACCGCAGTGATTTTACGCTTATGGGCTGCTTCATATTTCGCTATTAGTTTCTCTATATCTGTTTTGGTTGGCATCCCTTTTAATAGGGAGATAGTTTCCAGGTGAATCTGCTGTTCGCTGAGTTTCCATTTTCCAGTATATCTGGTGCTGATGCCGCTCCCCATTCATCAATCATGACTGGCTTTGATGCTGGTGAGGCCCAACGTTCTGCAGGACACATCGGCGCAGGGCTGCTGCCAATCCTATCCGGGGATCTTTCGGGGGAGGGTGGGAGTGGGGACATGGGGGACCTCCGAAGTGTGGAATCTTTATCAGTCACCCCTCTCGTGGCTCTTTTCTCCTCCTGATGTTTAGACTGCCTTTGAGGGAGACCAGCAGGCGGTGCTGCGGGGGTAGCTGTTTAATCTGTTTGGGGGCGCAGGGAAGGGGTGCGTTTTCACTAGGCCCGCTGCGTAATTGCTGGGGTGGCCGTTATGAATGCTGATACCAGCTACGCCTGTCTCAGCTGGCCTCAATTCTTTATGCATCTCAGAAGTGCTCAGGGGCCAGTAGGGGGTGCTCACATCCGACAAGGGTGTATTGCTCTGCAAATGTTCCCCCTCTGACTTTTGTCTTCCCGGGCTGTGGCTCCGCTTGCCCTCCTCTCTCACTATTCCGGGATGTTCGGGGGGGGTCCCTTTCACTGTGACCTTTCCCTCTCTTTACAGTGTGCCACTGCTCTTTTCCAGCGTCATGGGCCTTGGGCTGCCTGCTGGCCTCATGTGAGGTAACGGCCGCCATCTTGGTACACTCACTTCGGTTTCTTCTGGGGCTTTTATGTTTGGGTTCATTGAAATGGCCCCCGCACCACATCCCCATGGCACCATCGTCTCCTACCTTCACCCCACAGTGCTCAATTCCCCCTCGCTCCTCCATCACCGCCGCCGGTGCTGCTCTCTGTCTTCCAGCGGCCGCCATCTTGGTACACCCGTTTCTCCCTGCCGCACATCCAACGCGCTCCTCACCACCGCTGCAGTCTGTGTCCTGCCCTGCGGTCCCGCAGTCCTCAGGCAGCCTCTCCCGAGCTGCGTTGCCTTCACTGTAGTCCTCCCCCGAAGACGAACAGGTGCGTTCACCTTCCTCCTTGCTGCCTTCACGGGACGCTCCCGCCGCCGCCATCTTGGTCATCTCAGCCTCCTCCAGTCTCCACACTTTCTCTGACAGACGGTGACCTTGCGAGGCTCTCCCATCCTCCTTCCTTCTCCTGTGGCTCTTCACACGCCTGTTCATCCTGAAAACGCTTCTCCAGTTGCCCCGTAATCGCTAATTTATAAGGGTTGGGTAGCAGGAGCCTGCTCACACACACCTCATCCGCTCCAAGCTGGGACGCACCCCCCAGGCCATAATCTTCTCATTTAGATAGTAGAGCAAAAAGTTTTTGACGGGGCGGTGTATAGTTAGCCGCCATCAGCGCTTCATAGATGTTAGTTAAATTGACTCCCAAATATTTGAGAGCTTGTTTTTCCCATTGGAAATCGTAGGTTTCCTGTAGCTGTCCCCAGATCTCCGGAGGAGTATTTATGTTTAATGCTTTAGACTTAAGTGTATTCACTTGGAGACCTGAAACAGCCGCAAAGTCTTTAAGGGTCTGCAGTAAGTTAGGCAGGGATATAAGGGGATTAGAAATTATCAGAAGAACATCATCAGCAAAGAGGCATAATTTATGATGATGCACACCTATCTTTATACCTCAGTATACAATAGAGGTTCCATAACCAGGGCGAACAGGAGGGGGGACAGGGGACACCCCTGCCTAGTACCCCTCGAAAGGGGGAACCTATTGGATTGAAAGGCATATTCTTGACGTAATCCACTGGGTTAGTGTATATCGCTCTGATCATACCTATACATTTCGGTCCAAACCCCCATCTTTCTAGAAGAGAGAGGAGATAGTCCCAGGAAACAGAATCGAAGGCTTTTTTTTATATATCTAAAGATAGGTACATTGCATGAATGCGTTCGTTGTTGTGGCGATATGGGCAAGGTGAATTGCTCCTGTCAGCTAGAATTTTAGAGAAAAATTTTATATTTATGTTGATTAAAGAAGTTGGTCTGAAATTTGACCATATTGCGTGGTCTGTATCGAGCTTTGGGACCATGCTTATTGAGGCCGTCAGAGATTCCTGTGAGAAGGCCCTGCCCGCCTGAATTGCATTAAAGAAGGCCACTAGCTTAGGGGTTAAAATAGTACTAAAGGCCTTGTAGTATGATGCCGAGAACCCATCAAGTCCAGATCTCTTATTTACTTTTAGATTGGAGATTGTGCGCTCCACTTCTGTGGTCTTAAAATCTGCTTTAAGGGATTCCCTTAAATAGGTAGGCAGGGTGGGGAGGGAGCATTTATCAAGGAATGTCTGAAGGGCTCCCAGTTTTGGAGGGGAGGAATTGGCATATAGTTTCCTAAGTTAAGATGCAAAAATTTCTGTGATCTTTTTGGGGTTTCTGGTGGTATCCCCCCATCATTCTTTAGCCTAATTGGGTGGTATATTTGATCGGGGGATTTCAGTTTCCTGACCAGTAATGAGTCTGGCTTATTTGCTTTGCAATAGAATTTGTGTTTGATCCACTTTATTGCGTTCTCAGCCTTACCCGCCAGTCCAGTTTCAAGTCATGAGTGACTCTATGTAATTTAGAACGTAGCTCTGGGGTTAAACACTCTTTTGCCTTTTCTGACACTTCAAGGTATTCTTTCTCCAACTCATCAATACACCTATTTCTTTCTCATTTTTTCTTGGATCCAATTTGAATCAACTGTCCTCTACTTTTGGGCTTGTGGGCTTCCCAGCAAGTGGCTGTCGAAATTTCAGGGGATTCATTTAGTGCAAAATATTTAGACAGAGCATTGGAGACAGATTCAACTACTGTCGGGTCAGATAAAAGTGAATTGTCCAGGAAGGACCGGTTCGCCTACAGGTTAGGGGTTCAAGTTTGAGGACAACATTATCATGATCGGACCAGGATATTGGCATAATCTTCGCCATTCTCATCACAGGGAGAGATCTCAGGGCAAGAAAGATGTGGTCTATTCTTGAGTAAACATTATGGGGATGTGAGAAGTGTGTAAAGTTCTGGATCCCAGGGTTGGCTTCCCTCCAGCTATCTGCCAGATAGTGGCTATCTTGTAGTTTCCTAAATGCTTTGGATGCCGCAGCAGTCTGAGGGGAGACCAAGGGACTACTAGAGGACTGTCTATCCAGGAAGGAGTTCAGGGTAAGATTTGAATCGACGCAATAGTCCCTGTAAAACTTCTGAGACCACCTTAAAAAATTTGCTTAAAAATGCCATCTGTTCTGTGTTTGGGGCATAATAGTTTGCAATAGTGATGTCAGAATCTTGGATGGTTCCTACCAAGATTAGATATCTACCCTCAGGGTCAACTATTTCCTGCTTACATTTGAATTGAGACCCCCTTTTAAAGCCAATTAGTACCCCTCTTTGCTTAGTTTCTGCACAAGCGTGAAATTCCTGTGGATATGCGGCGTCAAGGAATTTGTGCCTGGAGGACTTAGAAAAGTGCGTCTCCTGGAGGCAGATTACATCAGGACGTAGAGCTTTAAATTTTCAGAAAGCGTAGCTCCTCTTGTAAGCAGAATGTAACCCTTGGACATTCAATGATAGCACAGTAGTCATAGTTACTAAAATATTTGGATAATCGTGGGGTCAAAAAGAGAGGCAGGAATAGAGACAGAGAAAGATAGTGAATAGATAAGTAACTAAATAGTTAAAAAGAAGGGGGGGGATAGTATTAAGGAAAGGGGGGGGAGGAGACAAGGAAGGAGGGTAAGGTTGCCCTCTATATGGGGCCCTTAACTTCTAAAACAGTGCTATTAACCCTGACTATATAGGTCAAGGTTAAGAGCGCTATCCAGTGGAGTTAACTTTAGAAGAAATAAAGTTTAAAGAGTATAACTCAAGGTAGAATAAAATAAAGTAAATCGCTGGGGGGTATCCCCACCGATTTAACAGGAGTGTGGCAAACTTCTACCGGTGACCAAAAGGGAGTACCTAAATTATACCTTAAAAAGTGCACCATAATATACTAGGCATAAACATAGAACAGGTCATATTTTGCAATTAAGACAATCTATTAAAACTTCAACATTAACTGTATAAATGTATAAAAAAATAAAAATAAAAATATAAAAATAAATATAAACATATAAAAAATTTTTTTTTGTAAAAATAGGAGGAGGGAGGATGGGACATTTGCCTTGATTCAAAGACACATTTGTCCGGACTTCCGTAGCTGTCTCTGAAAGTTTGGGTGGGTGTTCGTCTTTTTTTTTGCTTTTTTTCGTTCATTTTTCATTCGTACGAAAATGTGGGAAAATGTGTATATGCGCTTTCGATGAACGGAAGCAAATCGGATCATTTCCATTAGTTCGAATCATTTTCCAAACAAAATCTGATATTTTTCGTTCGTTCAGGTAACTTACGTTGTTGGGATGGGCTTACGTCTGATTCAGAGAGCTGATTTCCGACGGACCACCACCCTATAAATCCGTTTCATTTCCGATCCACTTACGGGACCTTTGAGGGCTCGGATTGCTATTGTTGAACATGTTTTGCAGCTATGTGGAGGAGTCTGCGCGCCTTTAGCACCAAGACATTGCATGTATCAGCATGGCCGAGGCCATAAATTGTATAGCAATGCATACCTGAATCAATACATTTCATGTATGCCTTATAGATGCATTTTAATGCTGACCTTAATTAGGCCTTAGCATGTAAACATTTATTTTCCCACACATCTATATAATTGCTATATTTTTTTAGACTTATGTCCTTTGTGAATTATATTTGGATTGTTGAACTTGAATCTTAATTTGTTGTAGGAGTTATTGTTTTAGTCGGTTACCTTTGCTTTGTGCAATCATTTTATATTTGGTTGCAGGAACCGTAAGATGTGCCACTCACACAACATGGAAGCAGTGTTTGGTCCAGCTATGCGATTCCTCAGCGCAGGGCATCCAGGGTCATCCCATGATGGTTATATATTGCAGAGCTCCAGCTAATTTTGTCAGTTTGAGTCAGGAGAATTATCTGGTGGATGGCTCCAGGGTAAGTTTGCTCACATTCCATCAATCCATTTTCACTGTATGGCAATGAATATAGTTGATGACTCATGTCTTAACCTATGGCTGTTTTTAGCCCTTGACATGTTAAACAATATTGTAGCTTAGAATGTGTATTTTATGTTAGTATTTTTAAATTCTTTCAGGGGATTCTGGATATCCACTCCTACCCTTGCTCCTGATGCCCGTTCTTTGCCTGCAGAATGCGGGCCAGGGGTTCTCTAATCGGGCACTATGCAAAACCCGGGCCGTGGTGGCGAGGGCCCTCTGGCTTTTGAAGTCCAGATTTAGGTGTTTGGACCATGCAGGGGGGGGGGCCCTGCAGTATGACCCCAACAAGGTTATACCAATATTTTAATTTACGTTTTTTAACAGGGACCACATGTGCCAGAGTGGCACAACTGAGTGTAAGGGTCCTTCAGTTGGTGGGTGAGATGCAGGAGCTGTGCAACTCGTTGGGGACCACAGATGAAGAATAATGTTATGTGGCCATTGCTATGTATTTTGTTTTTTATAGTTGTAAAAATTTGAAATGTTAAAAATTTTTTAAAATGTTATATTTTATGATGGAATAAAAAAAAATGTTACAGTGTCATTTCATTTACAAAATACATTAACACAAAACTAATGGGCCCAGAAATATTTAAAGATGAATATTCACATGACCGAGAAGTGATTTGGGTAAGTTTTAGGGGGCTAAAATGGAAGAAGAACCTAACCGAGAAGTGGTTTGGGTGAGCTTTAAGGGTCCAAAAGGGACCCTTAAAATAAAAAACACACACAAAAAAAGAAAAAAAAAAGATACATTTTTTTTTAAGGATCTGGGATCTGCCTCAGAGGCTTCCTAAGGGTCTGAGACAATAATATTGAGGTAGCACTGTTCTTTCACTGAAATTTTCATCCATCTTTGAACGCCAACAATGAACTGCAGCCTGCTAACCAGCCTCCTCGCGCGCAGCCTCTTCCCTGCACGCTGAGCTTTGGGTGAGTCCTCTGCACATCTGGGGGATTTGACTGGCACTGCTCTCATATTGCCTGCCTCCACCATATGAGATTTTAGATCTTCCAGTGAACTCGCTGAATAAGGGACATCCTTGTAGGAAAATATGACCCGAAAAGGGAAACCCCACTTGTATTTCATTCTGTGCTCTTGTAAGATCAGTAATAGTGGCCTAATTTCTTTCCGCTTTGCAATTGTGGTGGCTGATAAGTCAGAATAGACTTGGTAACTGTGGCTTTCGAATGATAGTGAGGGTGCTTGTCTTGAAGACCTTTGGATTAGCTCTTTGGTGTTGTAAAAATGAAATGTGTCTATTATATCTCTGGGAGGGTCGTCTGGTTGCCTGCCTGGGCCCAGGGCTCTGTGAATGCGATCAAATTCTAAGCGATCGGCAGGAGGACCAGGGAGCCCTCTGAATCTTAGATTAGATCTTCTGTCCCTGTTTTCTGCATCCTCCAGCTTTGCTACTAGTGTGGAGTTGTCAACTTTAAGCTGTTGCAGCTCAGATTCTAGGGACTCTTGGGCAGCCAGAACTTCCCCCAGCCTGTTTTCAAAAGCTTGCATACCAGATGTCACCTTATCTAGTTTTTTAGACATGTGCTCTTTCAGCAGTGTAGTGCTAGACAATAGGGCTTTCTGCAGCATGTGTTCAAACTGTTGTAAAAGTGCCTCACTTACTACAGGCTGAAATGTGATGGGCTGGAAGCTGGCTCTTTCCCTCTCGCTCTACATGAATGAAGCTTCACTGTGCTCTATCTCCTCCAAGTCAGCAAGGGACAGGTCCTCCGCCATCTTGCCTGTCTCCTCCTCCGCAGCCTGCTCCTGATCTCTCCCCTGGCAGTCCTGGCTCCACTCCTCATCGCTGCCACTGGCTTGCAGGTACTGTAGTGCCTGCACTCCCTCACCACCGACTCTCCAGGCGCGCTGATAGCTGCTGGGGACCCCTTGTAAACGGCCGCAGGGCGCGGAGCTGTATCAGGCCGCCGCCATTAATGGTCCGCGCGCATTTGCACTCCTTATTAGAAGGTTTCATTTAAGTACTCCTGCTTGATGACCCTAACATGTGAAAACTTCTCTGGGGTAAATAATGTACTTACTGGGCACTGCAACATTGTGATCTGAGGAAATTATGCAATTTAAAGTACCTGTATCTGTACAGACACACTATAACTGTTCCACTTTATCTCCTTGGGAACAATGTTAAATAAGCCAGTTCAAAGCACCTTAAATTCTCTGTATATATGTAAATACCTGATGTATTCTGAGCAAAGCAGCTTTATAAGTCATGTGCATGCTCTGCTGTGGTCTGAGACTTGACATGCTCTCTCACGCTGAGAGCACCAAGGAACAGAGTGTTTTGCAAGGTCCTGGAGGAATGAAATTGAAAGGAGGACAAACTTTGGAGCACTGCTACGACTTCTACCCTGTGTTGCAGGAAACTGTGGTCAGTGACTTAGAACTGTATTGCATGGGGAAAATCAGCATCGGCATTTTGAATATATTTCTTGTGACCAAATACTTGCTTTTCTCACTTAATGAAAAAGCTGAAAGCATTTTTCGGTTGGCTGCCCCTCTAGGTTTGTTCCCTTTGCTCCTTTTGACTCCAAAAAAAAGTGGCCAACCTAATTTGGTCATAAGAGAAAAAATGAAACGGCCACACTCAAAATGAATGATGGTTAGACATGGAGCCTACAGATAACCTGGTTTTCTCTAGTTAAGCCTGTAAAATATGAGTATAACTGGAGGCTCCCATGTTGCAGTTCCCAAATTTTCTTTAGCCAAAGGCAATTTGGCTAAGACTGGAAGAATAGGCGTGGCCCTGTGTGGTAATAGGAAGAGAACTGTATAAAAAGAGAAATGTATAGAACCAGTGAGTTAGGGTAGATGTCATTACTAGAGATGAGCGAACTTTTGAAAAATTCGATTCGACTGATTTGCCGAATTTTCCGACAAAAATCGTTTCGACCCGAATTTATTCGCGACGAATCGCTATTAAAAACGGCTATTTCTGAGCCTCCTAGAGCCTCAATAGGGTTGTAAACCATTCTGCCTTGCTGCAACACGCATAGGATGCGTGCTGGGTTAGTGAAACAATACTGTAAATAATTAGGACATGCAGATCAGAGGCATCGCTAATAGAATCACAGAGCAGCACAATTGCAGAGAGTTGAAGTGCCATCACTATGAGGGGCCCCTATAGTGCCTGAAAAACACACCCTGGAGCTGGCAGCAGCAGGAGCCCAAAAATTTGCTGAATCACACCCTGGAGTTGCAAGCAGCAGCAGCAGCAGGAGCCCAAACATTGCTTTAAAGAGACACTGGATCTGGCTGCAGGAGCCCAAAAATTGGATGAATCGCACCCTGGAGTTCCAAGCAGCAGCAGCAGCAGGAGCAGGAGCCCAAACATTACTTTAAAGAGACACTGGAGTTGGCTGCAGGAGCCCAAAAATTGGATGAATCACACCCTGGAGTTGCAAGCAGCAGCAGCAGGAGCAGGAGCCCAAACAATACTTTAAAGAGACACTGGATTTGGCTGCAGGAGCCCCAAAATTGGATGAATCACACCCTGGAGTTGCAAGCAGCAGCAGCAGGAGCAGCAGCAGCAGGAGCCCAAACGTTGCTTTAAAGAGACACTGGAGTTGGCTGCAGGAGCCCAAAAATTGGATGAATCACACCCTGGATTTGCAAGCAGCAGCAGTAGGAGCTGCAGCAGCAGCAGCAGGAGCCCAAACATTGCTTTAAAGAAACACTGGAGTTGGCTGCAGGAGCCCAAAAATTGGATGAATCACACCCTGGAGTTGCAAGCAGCAGCAGCAGGAGCCCAAACATTGCTTTAAAGAGACACTGGATCTGGCTGCAGGAGCCCAAAAATTGGATGAATCACACCCTGGAGTTCCAAGCAGCAGCAGCAGCAGCAGCAGGAGCAGGAGCCCAAACATTACTTTAAAGAGACACTGGAGTTGGCTGCAGGAGCCCAAAAATTGGATGAATCACACCCTGGAGTTGCAAGCAGCAGCAGCAGGAGCAGGGCCCAAACAATACTTTAAAGAGACACTGGATTTGGCTGCAGGAGCCCCAAAATTGGATGAATCACACCCTGGAGTTGCAAGCAGCAGCAGCAGGAGCAGCAGCAGCAGGAGCCCAAACATTGCTTTAAAGAGACACTGGAGTTGGCTGCAGGAGCCCAAAAATTGGATGAATCACACCCTGGATTTGCAAGCAGCAGCAGTAGGAGCTGCAGCAGCAGCAGGAGCCCAAACATTGCTTTAAAGAGACACTGGAGTTGGCTGCAGGAGCCCAAAAATTGGATGAATCACACCCTGGAGTTGCAAGCAGCAGCAGGAGCACCAGCAGCAGGAGCAGGAACGCAAACATTGCTTTAAAGAGACACTGGAGTTGGCTGCAGGAGCCCAAAAATTGGATGAATCACACCCTGGAGTTGCAAGCAGCAGCAGCAGCAGCAGCAGGAGCGGCAGGAGCCCAAACATTGCTTTAAAGAGACACTGGAGTTGATTGCAGAAGCCCAAAAATTGGATGAATCACACCCTGGAGTTGCAAGCAGCAGCAGCAGGAGCAGCAGCAGCAGGAGCAGCAGCAGCAGGAGCAGGAGCCCAAACATTGCTTGAAAGAGACACTGGAGTTGGCTGCAGGAGCCCAAAAATTGGATGAATCACACCCTGGAGTTGCAAGCAGCAGGAGCAGCAGCAGCAGTAGGAGCCCAAACATTGCTTTAAAGAGACAATGGAGTTGGCTGCAGGAGCCCAAAAATTGGATGAATCACACCCTGGATTTGCAAGCAGCAGCAGTAGGAGCTGCAGCAGCAGCAGGAGCCCAAACATTGCTTTAAAGAGACACTGGAGTTGGCTGCAGGAGCCCAAAAATTGGATGAATCACACCCTGGAGTTGCAAGCAGCAGCAGGAGCACCAGCAGCAGGAGCAGGAACGCAAACATTGCTTTAAAGAGACACTGGAGTTGGCTGCAGGAGCCCAAAAATTGGATGAATCACACCCTGGAGTTGCAAGCAGCAGCAGCAGGAGCGGCAGGAGCCCAAACATTGCTTTAAAGAGACACTGGAGTTGATTGCAGAAGCCCAAAAATTGGATGAATCACACCCTGGAGTTGCAAGCAGCAGCAGCAGGAGCAGCAGCAGCAGGAGCAGCAGCAGCAGGAGCAGGAGCCCAAACATTGCTTGAAAGAGACACTGGAGTTGGCTGCAGGAGCCCAAAAATTGGATGAATCACACCCTGGAGTTGCAAGCAGCAGCAGGAGCACCAGCAGCAGGAGCAGGAACGCAAACATTGCTTTAAAGAGACACTGGAGTTGGCTGCAGGAGCCCAAAAATTGGATGAATCACACCCTGGAGTTGCAAGCAGCAGCAGCAGGAGCGGCAGGAGCCCAAACATTGCTTTAAAGAGACACTGGAGTTGATTGCAGAAGCCCAAAAATTGGATGAATCACACCCTGGAGTTGCAAGCAGCAGCAGCAGGAGCAGCAGCAGCAGGAGCAGCAGCAGCAGGAGCAGGAGCCCAAACATTGCTTGAAAGAGACACTGGAGTTGGCTGCAGGAGCCCAAAAATTGGATGAATCACACCCTGGATTTGCAAGCAGCAGCAGTAGGAGCTGCAGCAGCAGCAGGAGCCCAAACATTGCTTTAAAGAGACACTGGAGTTGGCTGCAGGAGCCCAAAAATTGGATGAATCACACCCTGGAGTTGCAAGCAGCAGCAGGAGCACCAGCAGCAGGAGCAGGAACGCAAACATTGCTTTAAAGAGACACTGGAGTTGGCTGCAGGAGCCCAAAAATTGGATGAATCACACCCTGGAGTTGCAAGCAGCAGCAGCAGGAGCGGCAGGAGCCCAAACATTGCTTTAAAGAGACACTGGAGTTGATTGCAGAAGCCCAAAAATTGGATGAATCACACCCTGGAGTTGCAAGCAGCAGCAGCAGGAGCAGCAGCAGCAGGAGCAGCAGCAGCAGGAGCAGGAGCCCAAACATTGCTTGAAAGAGACACTGGAGTTGGCTGCAGGAGCCCAAAAATTGGATGAATCACACCCTGGAGTTGCAAGCAGCAGGAGCAGCAGCAGTAGGAGCCCAAACATTGCTTTAAAGAGACAATGGAGTTGGCTGCAGGAGCCCAAAAATTGGATGAATCACACCCTGGAGTTGCAAGCAGCAGCAGGAGCAGGATCCCAAACATTAATTTAAAGAGACACTGGATTTAGCTGCAGGAGCCCAAAAATTGGATGAATCACACCCTGGAGTTGCAAGCAGCAGCAGCAGCGGGAGCAGCAGCAGCAGCAGGAGCCCAAACATTGCTTTAAAGAGACACTGGAGTTGGCTGCAGGAGCCCAAAAATTGGATGAATCACACCCTGGAGTTGCAAGCAGCAGCAGCAGGAGCAGGAGCCCAAACATTGCTTTAAAGAGACACTGGAGTTGGCTGCAGGAGCCCAAAAATTGGATGAATCACACCCTGGAGTTGCAAGCAGCAGCAGCAGGAGCAGGAGCCCAAACATTGCTTTAAAGAGACACTGGAGTTGGCTGCAGGAGCCCAAAAATTGGATGAATCACACCCTGGAGTTGCAAGCAGCAGCAGCAGGAGCAGCAGCAGCAGGAGCCCAAACATTGCTTTAAAGAGACAATGGAGTTGGATGCAGGAGCCCAAAAATTTGATGAATCACACCCTGGAGTTGCAAGCAGCAGCAGGAGCCCAAACATTGCTTTAAAGAGACACTGGAGTTGGCTGCAGGAGCCCAAAAATTGGATGAATCAAACCCTGGAGTTGCAAGCAGCAGCAGCAGGAGCAGCAGCAGCAGTAGCAGTAGCCCAAACATTGCTTTAAAGAGACACTGGAGTTGGCTGCAGGAGCCCAAAAATTGGATGAATCACACCCTGGAGTTGCAAGCAGCAGGAGCAGTAGCGGCAGGAGCCCAAACATTGCTTTAAAGAGACACTAGAGTTGGCTGCAGGAGCCCAAAAATTGGATGAATCACACCCTGGAGTTGCAAGCAGCAGCAGCAGGAGCATTAGCAGCAGCAGTAGGAGCCCAAACATTGCTTTAAAGAGACACTGGAGTTGGCTGCAGGAGCCCAAAAATTGGATGAATCACACCCTGGAGTTGCAAGCAGCAGCAGCAGCAGGAGCCCAAACATTAATTTAAAGAGACACTGGATTTGGCTGCAGGAGCCCAAAAATTGGACGAGTCACACCCTGGAGTTGCAAGCAGCAGCAGCAGGAGCAGCAGCAGCAGGAGCCCAAACATTTCTTTAAAGAGACACTAGATTTGGCTGCAGGAGCCCAAACATTGGATGAATCACACCCTGGAGTTGCAAGCAGCAGCAGCAGCAGGAGCAGCAGCAGCAGCAGGAACCCAAACATTGCTTTAAAGAGACACTGGAGTTGGCTGCAGGAGCCCAAAAATTGGATGAATCGCACCCTGGAGTTGCAAGCAGCAGCAGCATGAGCAGCAGCAGTAGCAGCAGAAGGAGCCCAAACATTGCTTTAAAGAGACACTGGAGTTGGATGCAGGAGCCCAAAAATTGGATGAATCACACCCTGGAGTTGCAAGCAGCAGCAGCAGGAGCTGCAGCAGCAGGAGCAGTAGCCCAAACATTGCTTCAAAGAGACACTGGAGTTGGCTGCAGGAGCCCATAAATTGGATGAATCACACCCTGGAGTTGCAAGCAGCAGCAGCAGCAGGGGCAGCAGCAGCAGGAGCAGGAGCCCAAACATCGCTTTAAAGAGACACTGGAGTTTGCTGCAGGAGCCCAAAAATTGGATGAATCACACCCTGGAGTTGCAAGCAGCAGCAGCAGCAGTAGGAGCCCAAACATTGCTTTAAAGAGACACTGGAGTTGGCTGCAGGAGCCCAAAAATTGGATGAATCACACCCTGGAGTTGCAAGCAGCAGCAGCAGGAGCAGCAGCAGCAGGAGCAGGAGCCCAAACATCGCTTTAAAGAGACACTGGAGTTGGCTACAGGAGCCCACAAATTGGATGAATCACACCCTGGAGTTGCAAGCAGCAGCAGCAAGAGAAGCAGCAGCAGCAGCAGGAGCCCAAACATTGGATGAATCACACCCTGGAGTTGCAAGCAGCAGCAGCAGCAGGAGCAGCAGCAGCAGCAGGAACCCAAACATTGCTTTAAAGAGACACTGGAGTTTGCTGCAGGAGCCCAAAAATTGGATGAATCACACCCTGGAGTTGCAAGCAGCAGCAGCATGAGCAGCAGCAGTAGCAGCAGAAGGAGCCCAAACATTGCTTTAAAGAGACACTGGAGTTGGATGCAGGAGCCCAAAAATTGGATGAACACCCTGGAGTTGCAAGCAGCAGCAGGAGCCCAAACATTGCTTTAAAGAGACACTGAAGTTGGCTGCAGGAGCCCAAAAATTGGATGAATCACACCCTGGAGTTGCAAGCAGCAGCAGCAGGAGCTGCAGCAGCAGTAGCAGTAGCCCAAACATTGCTTCAAAGAGACACTGGAGTTGGCTGCAGGAGCCCATAAATTGGATGAATCACACCCTGGAGTTGCAAGCAGCAGCAGCAGGAGCAGCAGCAGCAGGAGCAGGAGCCCAAACATCGCTTTAAAGAGACACTGGAGTTTGCTGCAGGAGCCCAAAAATTGGATGAATCACACCCTGGAGTTGCAAGCAGCAGCAGCAGCAGTAGGAGCCCAAACATTGCTTTAAAGAGACACTGGAGTTGGCTGCAGGAGCCCAAAAATTGGATGAATCACACCCTGGAGTTGCAAGCAGCAGCAGCAGGAGCAGCAGCAGCAGGAGCAGGAGCCCAAACATCGCTTTAAAGAGACACTGGAGTTGGCTACAGGAGCCCACAAATTGGATGAATCACACCCTGGAGTTGCAAGCAGCAGCAGCAAGAGAAGCAGCAGCAGCAGCAGGAGCCCAAACATTGCTTTAAAGAGACACTAGAGTTGGCTGCAGGAGCCCAGAAATTGGATGAATCACACCCTGGAGTTTCAAGCAGCAGCAGCAGGAGCAGCAGCAGTAGCAGCAGAAGGAGCCCAAACATTGCTTTAAAGAGACACTGGAGTTGGATGCAGGAGCCCAAAAATTGGATGAACACCCTGGAGTTGCAAGCAGTAGCAGGAGCCCAAACATTGCTTTAAAGAGACACTGAAGTTGGCTGCAGGAGCCCAAAAATTGGATGAATCACACCCTGGCGTTGCAAGCAGCAGCAGCAGGAGCTGCAGCAGCAGTAGCAGTAGCCCACACATTGCTTCAAAGAGACACTGGAGTTGGCTGCAGGAGCCCATAAATTGGATGAATCACACCCTGGAGTTGCAAGCAGCAGCAGCAGCAGGAGCAGCAGCAGCAGCGGCAGGAGCCCAAACATTGCTTTAAAGAGACACTGGAGTTTGCTGCAGGAGCCCAAAAATTGGATGAATCACACCCTGGAGTTGCAAGCAGCAGCAGCAGGAGCAGCAGCAGCAGCAGTAGGAGCCCAAACATTGCTTTAAAGAGTCACTGGAGTTGGTTGCAGGAGCCCAAAAATTGGATGAATCACACCCTGGAGTTGCAAGCAGCAGCAGGAGCCCAAACATTAATTTAAAGAGACACTTGATTTGGCTGCAGGAGCCCAAAAATTGGATGAATCACACCCTGGAGTTGCAAGCAGCAGCAGCAGGAGCAGGAGCCCAAACATTTCTTTAAAGAGACACTGGATTTGGCTTCAGGAGCCCAAAAATTGGATGAATCACACCCTGGAGTTGCAAGCAGCAGCAGCAGCAGTAGGAGCCCAAACGTTGCTTTAAAGAGACACTGGAGTTGGCTGCAGGAGCCCAAAAATTGGATGAATCACACCCTGGAGTTGCAAGCAGCAGCAGCAGCAGGAGCAGCAGCAGCAGGAGCAGCGGCAGAAGGAGCAGGAGCCCAAACATTACTTTAAAGAGACACTAGAGTTGGCTGCAGGAGCCCAAAAATTGGATGAATCACACCCTGGAGTTGCAAGCAGCAGCAGCAGGAGCACAAACATTGCTTGAAAGCCACCCTGGAGTTGGCAGCAGCAGCAGGAGCTCAAAAATTGACTGACACACCCCGGAGTTGGCAGCAGCAGCAGGAACCCAGAAATTGGCTGGACGGCACCCTGAATTTGGCAGCAGCAGGAGCACAAACATGATCTGGAAAGCACGCCCTGGAGTTGGCAGCAGCATAAGCAGGAGCCCAAACATTGCTTGAAAGATACCCTGGATTTGGCAGCAGCAGCAGGAGGCCAAAAATTGGCTGAAAGGCACACCCTGAAGTAGGCATCAGCAGGAGGCCAAAAATTGGTCTAAAGACATAAATATGTTTTGCACCATTTGGAAAGTGTAAAACATGGCACCATGCTGAATCTAGTCGCATGCATCAGCCATTGGTGGGTGGAAATCCTGGCTGATCCATCCTGATTCATTTTTACAAAGGTGAGTCTCTCCACATTTTTAGTTGACAGACAAGTTCTCCTCACCGTAACTATGGCACTAAACACCCGCTCAGATGGCACGCTACTTGCCGGGCAGGACAGCTTTTCCAGGGCAAACTTTGCTAGTTGCGGCCACAAGCCAAGTTTGGCTGCCCACAAGTCCAGCGGATCCTCAAGGTGTGTTGGCATGGTCATGTCAAGGTATGACATGACCTGCTGGTTGAGGTCCTGCTCCAGGTCTTCCTGCTGCTCATGAGTAGACTCACTATGCGGGTGTAGAAAGCTACTCATTAGCGACTGAAGGCTGAGGCTGCTGCTGATGGAGCTGCTGCTGCTGCTGCTCCTGCCAACCCCCCCAGAAGCCATGGCAGTGGAAAATGAGCGCAGAGGTCCCCCCGAGTCAGACCAGCGAGAGTATGGACCATGGCGCAGATAGGCATCGGCCAACTGACTACGCAGAATGTCTTTGTAGCAGTTCAGTTTGTCCTCCCTCTCGGCGGGTTTAAAAAATGCCCCATTTTGTGCCGGAAGAGAGGGTCCAATAAGGTGGACAGCCAGAAGTCATCCCGCCGACAGATGGAAACAATTCTGGGGTCACTACGCAAGCACGTGAGCATGCTTCCTGCCATTTGCACAAGTGACTCGGAGGGACTACCTGTCTCCATCTCCACTGCATACTGCCACTGTGTGTCCGGGTCCTCTGTCTCGCCTTCCTCAAAACCCTCTAGCTCCTCTGGCTGCTCCTGCTCTTCCTCTCCTGTCCGCTGACTAGATAAACCAGCCATTTCGCCAAGCCTAAACTATGTTTCACTGTGCCCCTCCTCCTCCTCTTCCTCCTCCTCCAGTTCAGCTCCAACGGGGTTCATGTGGCCGTAAGATGTAGGCGCCATGTCTCCAGTGCCCTGACCAGCCATGGTTTCCAACATGTGCTGTAGTACATGAAGCAGTGGAATCACGTTGTTCATCCTGTAATCCTGCCGACTGACAAATAAAGTGGCTTCCTCAAAGGGCCTGAGCAAATGGCAGGTGTCACGTATGAGCTGCCACTGGTTGACATTGAGGTTACACAGGGGAGTCCCCCTATCCGCTTGGATCATCAGGAAATCCGTGATGGCTTTTCTCTGTTCATGTAATCGGTCCAACATGTGAAGGGTGGAATTCCAACGGGTGGAAACATCACAAATCAGACTATGTTGGGGGCTACGGTTCTGACGCTGTAGCTCAAGAAGGGTGTGTTTGGCGGTGTATGAGTGGCTGAAGTGCATGCAAAGTTTCCTTGAAGTTGTTAGGATGTCTTGCAGATGGGGGGAACACTTTAGAAACCGCTTGACAACCAGATTGAAGACGTGAGCCATGCAGGGGGCATGGGTCAGGCTTCCTTGGCGCAGCGCAGACAAAATGTTCTTCCCATTGTCGGTAACCATGATTCCCATTTTCAGTTTTCTTGGAGTAAGCCATGTTTGGATTTCCTGATGAATACATTTAAGCAGTTCCTCCCCTGTGTGACTCCGTTTGCCAAGACAAACCATGTGAAGCACAACGTGACACCTCCGAGCCCTGCACACATAGACTGGAGGGCCACTCAGACTTGAGCCTACAGTGGAGGGTGAGGAGATGGCGGAGGATGAGGAGGCCGAGTCGCACGGTGTCACAGGCCCAACGGGCAGGGAGCGCGGAGGCCGAAGCGGTGTGACCTGTCCAAGTTGCTGCTGCTGCTGCAAAGGGACCATATTCACCCAGTGGGCCGTAAACGACATGTACTGTCCCTGACCGTAGTTACAGCTCCAGACGTCGGCGCTGCCATGCACTTTGCTACACACGGACAGGCTCAAGGACTGGCCCACCTTCTGTTCAACAAAAGTGTGCAGCGCTGGTACTGCCTTCTTGGCAAGAAATGACGGCTTGGGACTCTCCACCTCGGCTCGGCACAGGCCATCAGTTCTCTAAAAGGTGCAGAGTCCACCACCTGAAAAGGGAGCGACTGCAGCACCAGCACCTTGGACAGGAGCACATTCAGCTTCTGTGCCGTAGGATGAGTGGGCGCATTCTGCTGTCTCTTGGACATGGCTTCGCTGATGGATTGCTGGCGGGATGCATGACTTGGAGGAGGAGGAGGAGCAGGAGCATCAGGAGGAGCGACAGCCTTCGGCTGAGGTGCTGGAGCCTTGGCTGCCAGAAATTGGGAGCGGCGTGCCGCTCAGTGAGGAAGCAGCCTGGACCACCTCTTCGGAGCCTCGGTTCTCCCAGGCCGCTTTATGGTGACGCATCATATGTTGACGCAGGGCCGTGGTGCCAACATTTGGACCCTGGCCACGCTTCACCTTCTGCCTACATATCTTGCATGTGGCCATGTTACCCTCCTGCGGATGCTTCAGGAAAAACTGCCACACTGCCGAGTAGCTACTTTCCCCACCAACAGGCCGCACTGATTCACTGTTACTGTTGCCAACTCCAGGAACCCCTGCTCCACTACCTCCTGATAAGGTAGCCTGCCACGCAGCAGGTGCTCTACCCCGGCCCCGGCCCCGTTTGGCTCCAGGCTTTACAGTTGTGCCCCCATGCTGACTGCCAACCATACTGCTAACACCTTGCTGCCTCAGCTGCTGACTCCGGGGCAACCTGCGCCCCTCTTCTCCTGATGAAGCCCCTTCATCACCCGGCTCCCAAGTGCGATCGGCTTCATCATCATCATTATCACCGAGTTGTGGCTGCACGTCACTGATGTTCTCGGTTTCCTCAACAGTGTCTGGTGCAGGAGCTGGAACGCTCGCAACACCCACAACACTGTCCACATCACTATTTGTCTGCCTAGCTAAAGAAGCCACCTCCATTTCTTGGCTGGGCAGTAGCTGCTGACTGTACTCTATCTGATCGTCCTCCTCACTAAAGAGTGGAGCTGAACCCAAAGCATAGGATACATCACTGGGGGAGGGAACGGCATAGGACAGAGGCAATGGGAGGAAAGGGACTGCTCTCGGGGAATGCCAACTCAGGGTTGTGTCAGAGGAACCTACCGACCCTAGACTGGGGGTCTCAGATGTAACTTGTGATGATGTTGATGAACGCGTTAACCAATCTACCATGGCAGATGCGTTACTGGTGGAGGCACGACCGCTAGCAGATACTGGCAGATCAGGTCTCTCACCGTGACTCCTGCTGCCACTCGCTCCTAGTCTGCTGCGACCTCTGCCTGCTGAATTTTGGCCTCTGCCACTCCTCTTTGAACATCCTTGCACTTGTCTGCCTGACATTTTTATGTATTTGAAATGCGCAATAGGTACAATAAAAAAAATGTGTTTACTTTAAAAAGAAGAAGCTAAATAAAGTGAGGAACTGCTTCTCTGCACCAAATACTATGAAAATTGGCAATATGAGATACCCTGAGGCCTAGTGTTTTGGCAGCAGACCAAAAACCTATTCAAAATGCAATAGTTTGATTAAGCTGAGGAAGGATGAACAAGCGTGTTTAGTATAACATATAGGGTGCCATGTGGTGGTTTGGGATACCTTGCGGCCTGGTGTATTGACAGCAGGACAAAAAACAATTCAAAATGTAATAACTTAATATAGCTGAGGCTGTAGACGCTTATTTAGTATAACAGATAGAGTGCCACGTGGTGGTTTGGGATACCCTGTGGCCTGGTGTATTGACAGCAGGACAAAAACCAATGCAAAATGCAATAGCTAAATAAAGCTGATGCTGAACAACACTTATTTAGTATAACAGATAGGGTGCAACGTGGTGGTTTGGGATACCCTGTGGCCTGGTGTATTTAAAGCAGACCAAAACCAATTCAAAATGCAATAACTTCATAAAGCTGAGGCTGTAGATGCTTATTTAGTATAACAGATAGGGTGCCACGTGGTGGTTTGGGATACCCTGCGGCCTGGTGTATTGACAGCAGGACAAAAACCTATGCAAAATGCAATAGCTTAATAAAGCTGAGGCTGTAGACGCTTATTTAGTATAACAGATTGGGTGCCATGTGGTGGTTTGGGATACCCTGCGGCCTGGTGTATTGACAGCAGGACAAAAACCAATGCAAAATGCAATAGCTTAATAAAGCTGATGCTGAACAACGCTTATTTAGTATAACAGATAGGGTGCAACGTGGTGGTTTGGGATACCCTGCGGCCTTGTGTATTGACAGCAGGACAAAAAACAATTCAAAATGCAATAACTTAATAAAGCTGAGGCTGTAGACGCTTATTTAGTATAACAGATAGGGTGCCACGTGGTGGTTTGGGATACCCTGCGGCCTGGTGTATTGACAGCAGGACAAAAACCAATGCAAAATGCAATAGCTTAATAAAGCTGATGCTGAACCATGCTTATTTAGTATAACAGATAGGGTGCAACGTGGTGGTTTGGGATACCCTGCGGCCTGGTGTATTGACAGCAGGAAAAAACCAATTCAAAATGCAATAGTTTAATAAAGCTGATGCTGAACAACGCTTATTTAGTATAACAGATAGGGTTACATAAGGCCCTGCATAGATGGCATGAACACTGGCAAGGCAGATTACGGTTTACAGCACAAAGAAATCAAATTGAATTGAAAACTGATCAGGCAAATCACCCTGTCACTGTTACTTTTATGCTGTCCCTGGATTGTTCCAGTTTTCCACTATCTTTCCCTGGCTCTGTCTGCCTCTCTAAATCTCCCTACCTATCTGTAAATCTCCCTACCTATCTGTAACTCTCCCTACCTATCTGTAACTCTCCCTACCTATCGCTAACTGTCTGTCCCTGTCTGGAGCAACCACCGCTGTCTCACGAATGCAAGTCTGAAATGTGCACAAGCAAGATGGCCGCCGCTTTATATAGCACTGTGACGTCACTGGGCTTCCTGGCTGCTGATAGGCTGCATGTGACCTTCTCATGATAACTTGCCCCAGGGGATATGTCCAGACATGTCCATCCACCATTTTACAATGCCTGTAATTGAAGTAAATGGAGTTTAAAGGAAAACTTCGATCGATCGAATCGCGGGGAAATTCGGATTCGTTCAGAATCGAATATTTCCTGAAATCCGGATCGATTCGCTCATCCCTAGTCATTTCAAGCTGGGCTCAGTTAATTCTATAAACAGGATAATCCAGGAAAGTGAGACCAAAATGTCCATCTAGTGTCAGTACTCTAGCAAAGTCAGTACAAAGATCCACATACTGAGGCCCTTATTTAAGAAAGGATAGTGTCAGGTAGCGCCTGGTTAATGAGAGGTAGCGACAGATAGCGACTGGTGAACGCCAGACACGGCACGCAATTCCACATTTATCAAGCAGAATCTGTTTAGAGATTGGGATAGCGGCATGTAGTGTCTGATTCATCATTTTCAAAGCCTCTGCGAACAGCGCCAGCGTTCAGCCTTGCACAGCGCCAGGTGTGACCTCTCGCTACCTGTCACTCTCCTATACATTTCAATGGATGAACCTTTTCTTCTCTTTAAACTGAGTTTTTTTTTTCTTTTCCCCAAAAATCACAAATAATTCTGTGACCTCTTCTGGCATTGAAAAAGCTGTTTTTTAAAATTTTTTACATTTTTTAATGTCTGTTCATCAAAATCCTGGTAACACCGATCAGTAGTAACAAAATGTTTCGACAGGGACCAGATATTTACCCATTAGACATTAAAGGAGCACTATCGTGAAAAATGGCCCAATGATAAAAATCCATATAAATATGCTGGATGGTGGGAGCAGAGGTTCCCTTTACACCAGGTATCAAGAAATATCCAGCTAGGCTTATTTTTTTTTTTTTACTTTAATGGAAGGAAAAGGACATCCAGGGTGGCAGGCTCTGTCACCCCTGATAGATTAAACCTGTCGCCCCTGGATTTTATTTCTACCATAGGAAGAAAACAACAAGCTTGGCCAGAGTTTTATTCAGTTTGGGAATATAAGTGACCCCACCTCTCATTAGCCGAGGTGTTTATATGGATTTTTAATATTACACAATTTCATGATAGTGCTCCTTTAAGGATTAGACCATTTGGTTAACATTTAAATCTTGGTGGCCATAAGATGGGGGATTGAAGGTCCAGCTGCTCCTATGTGATTTCATTGAGATTGCATCTCTATAACTGCAAGACCTTTTGATACGTTGTAAATGCAATACTTTTTATTAATACAAAAATACTGGTTTTATGGGATTACGCTATGATGTTCTTCAATTTTTTTCTATTCCACTTGAATATGTCATAATGAGCTGGTGTTATTTTGTAAATGAGAAAAAATGTAACAGGCACAGTCACTTATGTGAAGCTGAGAATTGTGGAGCACTATTATTAAGTAGCAGTTGTTAAGACGACTGTAAGGTCGATTCAGAGCCAGATGAGAATCCTCACTCCTTTTTTAGGAGAGAAAACTGTCATTGACTTAAATTGTCTACTTTGGGGCTGATTAAAAGCCAGGAGAAAGTTTATACCTTGTAGACGATAAAAGTAAATGGCACTTTTCTCTTTTAAAAAAGGAGTGAGAATTCTCACATGGCTCTAAATCGACCCTAGTGTGTATGGTGAAAAACCACTGGAGGTGGTTTGGCACAGTCACTACAGCAGGTTGATAACAAGCAATAGCACCGATTTGTGGACACTTTATTTTAATTCAGAATTCTTAGGCATATGCTCCATGGATTGATGGTCCAAGGATATATTGATCAGTAATGACTGCCTTACCTGTAGATATCTAGGTGTAAATAAACAAGGGCAAAATTCTGAGTGATCCCTTTTGATTGCTCTCTTATGTGATATTTTGAACCCAGACATCCCCCCTCAAAGATTATTAACATAGCTTTAAAAAGCAAGCAATATTTTAGCAGTTACATATGTAAAGTTTTTTTTACAACCTATTCTGACACTTGATTTTCCAGGTTAATTGCTTAATTTATTGCAGAACTTTGTCTTGTGTGCATTTTTACTACAACACGTGTTTTTGTCAAAAATGCCCTGTGGCAACATTTTGATGTTGGTACTTCTGTTAGAATAAGGAAATATGATCTACTGAGGGCAATGCTCATAGTTAATAAAAGACATATAATTTATACTGGAACAAAATGGGCAAAATGGGTGTTAGTCCCACCCGTACACAGTGCATGGGGGCATCCTGAATTCCAGGGCCCAGGTGGAACAGTCTCCCCTATACTTTAAAACATACCCCCAAGCTACATTTTGCCTAATTGTGTATGTGTCATAAAAAAACATGTAAATATCCTACATTTTTCTTTTTAAAGGGAACGTCCACATTCAGTGTAATTTTTTAAAGTGTTTATTTTTTGTGCCAAAAGGATGCCCTCAAATTTCTGAACTGATCTAATATTTATTTTTTTTCTATGCTAACTGCTGAGGTGAGGGACCAGCAGCAGTGTTCTGTCCAGCTATCTGCAATCTGTTGCTATGGGCAACGTACACCAATCCTGAACTTGGTGTACATTGCCTATAACAACAGATTCTGTATAGTAAAAACTGCTTCCAAAAAACACAAATTAGAAAAAAATGCTATAGCACCTCAGTACGTTTCAGACATAATTTTGGCACAAAGACACATACACTTTCAAGAATTAAATCGAAAGTGAATTTACCCTTTAAATACATTTCACAAAAGACAATACAGAGTCTCTTCCATCTCACAGTGAGATACACACATCCCATATCACTTTAAGCTATCTGCATTGCAATAGTAGGCATATGACGGCTTTAGATCATGACTGATTACATTAGAAACAGTTAAGATAAATGAATTGCTATCTGGCTTAAATAATGTAACACAATGAACCTCTCAGCGGAGAGCTGGTAGGCTTTTCAGACTGACTCATCTTGTTTGTTACAGTCATAGAAGAAAAAAAAATCCCATCCCAAGGTTTTAACATCCCTTCCCAATATATGGCTCTTTGAGCTTTGTTGCCTCTCTATGTATTTTACTTTCATTCTATGAACAAAGCCTGATTATTTCACAATTCAACTTGATTCATTTATTCCAAATTTTTAATATATCTATTAAGTTAATATAGTTTATAGGGCGCCGTCATTTTCCTTGGCTCTGTACAATGTAGAAATTACAGACAGGGTAAAACAAAGATATATATTAATACATAGGCTATCATGGGTGAGATCTAACAAACACAAGCTCATAATGGAGTACAATAGGTCTGAGGGCACTGTAAGTTTATGACCAAGATTATATGAATTGCCTAAATTAATATGCATTCTGTTGTGAAGTAAAATTAATTTGTGTATTAATTATTCTTAATAAAGAAACTGTACAGACAGGTCCTACAATCAAAGGATAAGTGTTAGAGAGCTGAGGTCTGCCAGTCTCATCTTTCAGAAGAGAATTGTTTGGATGATCTCTAGTCTTCTTTTATATATCATTGTTGAAAATTTCTGTGTGCAGGCTGGGATTGCTCCAGGTGACTGTCAAGAAAAGAGGATGGTTCCTCTTTTCCTCCTGTATGTGTAATTAACATTACCAAGAAATAATATTACCAAAAAGCCATATGTTCTCTAGGTACCTAGGTCATAATGAATCCTAAATCTAAATGACACTGGGGTCTGGGGACAGGTGAAAGAAATGTGGTCACCTGATTGGTCACAGTTAGTCAGATGATATGGCAATTCACAGCTTGTTACAATGGAACGTGGAAATGGTAAGTATGGGGCTGCATGGTCTCGGCTTGTGGCGGGTTCCTCCTTAAACAAAAATGCAAGTTTTATACATATCTTGCAGTCAAACACAGAATACCCATTATGTATAAAGAATTACAGCAATGTGAAAAAAATCAATAGTTTCAATGAGTCAAAGACCTGCCTAAGAAAACTCAACAAACTGTCTATTTCTTTTCCTGACAATCGTGCAGAGAGTTTCAAGCTTCATTGATCTAAAAGTAGATTTAAATTGATATCTCATTGCTTCTATGCCCTCTTACTAGACAGGCAATAAATCAGATGCATGATTCTGTTTTCATTAAATCTGGCATGGTATCCACAAAAGCTTCTTTTAAATCTGAACTCTAGACCCCTTTGTTGTGTTCTTGCACACAGAACATCACGGTATATTGTGTATTTTGTAGTGAGCTTCTGGTTAATGTTAAGTCATCCCTCCTGTCCATTGGCTAATTAAAACACAGGTCCCACCCCCATGGAATGGCAGGGCATGGTGTAAGTAGTGGGTTTTTTAACTTTCACTCACACAGTATGGGTTATTTTTGCCAAGCTCGGAGTCATGTGACCAAATTTAGGAAACCCATAAAAATCCCAGAAATATTATTTTTTTATTGAACCCTTCATGTCCCATTACTTAGCAGATATAAAAGGCTTCCAGCACCAGCAGGAGAACAGAAACAAGAGTGATTGTCAGGGGACAATCGATGGGAGGTTAGTATTAAAAAATAAAATAATACAAATTTTTTTGGAGGGACCCCATGTAATTTTTTTTTAATTGACCCTTTATGTCCCATCACTGAGCATGTATAAATGGCTTTCAGCAGCAGCAGGAGAGCAGAAACCAGAGTGATTTTTTGTGTTTGTGTTTTTTTTTACATTTGTGAACTGGTAATGGATCAATGAGTCAGGATTAAGAGCTGGTGCTCGAAACGCGTCGACGTGGGGCCTGCTCTCTTGTGCTTTTTACAACTCCTTATGCTGTGATGGCTTTTTAAGTGCTTCAATTAAAGGATCGATGATTTTAAGGCTTGTACTTCATGGCCCGCACTGTCATATCTTCAGAGGTGAGCGCTCTGTGCCTTGTGCCTTAAGTTAAAGCTTTTGTTTATGTCCAAGGAATCTGAGGCTGGCATCTTCTAATTGTATAATGGATCAATGAGACCCCTATACCAGTTTACAAGGCTCGGGGTCTGGCAAGTCTCCTGTGGCTTGTGGCTGACTTGCCATTAACACCCAGCCCCACAATATCTGTCTCTCCAAAGCCCAGGGGGGGCAGAAGAGCCCGTGGCCATGAAGGCTGTGCAGGCTTGTAGCCTTAACAGAGGGTGACAACCACCAAAGTAGACTGGCAGTTAAAAGGGTTAAAAGTACATATTCATGTTGGATATTGTTCTGTTCGGGGGACCTTGCGCTTTCGGAGATAAACTATGTGAGGGGTATTTCAAAGGAAAAGGGTTAGATTTTTTTTATTTTTTTGCACATATTTCACCCAAAAATGAGAATACACTAAAACAAGGTCAAACAAGCAATTACATGTTAAAGCTCATCTGAAAAAATACAATATATAATTGTCCCGGGAAATCCCTGAAATTGTTTTTGCACATATTTCATCCAAAAATATTAAGAATACACTAAAACAAGGTCAAACAAGCCATTACATGACTTTGCTGAAAAAATACATTATATAATTGTTCTGGGAAATCCCTGAAAATTCCTTCAAAAATCACAGTTGAACATGTGGAGTGCAAAAAAATATTGAAACATGGTCTGGCAACAGATGATAAAATCTCCAGATAGGCTGGTAGTTAAGGGGTTAAACTTTCAGTTAAACCTTCAGTTTACTATGCTGTGCATTTAACACAGTATCGGGATATGGAAACACATTCTCTAAAATGTATAATTTATATAAAATATCATCAGCTTGCCTCCTAAAAACGATTACAGTAGATAACAAAAAAGAAGTCATCTCATGACACACATTTCATATAACTAGCTATGTCAAAAAGTAAAATAGTATTGACAGACACATCCATAAGCTATTTTTATTGTAAATATTAAAAGGTATATTGTAGTATCCTTATAGTTATGTACATAGTTATTTCAAATTCCTCCCTCTCACTACTTTCTATATATACTTTGTCACTACCTATTTAAACAAAAGAAAGTCCATGAATATTGTATATTGTTATGTATACTATAGCAACCAATACACTGATTTTGTTTTCAAAGCAGTAAAAGCTCTAAAAGCCCCATGTTATATTCAGAAATTGTACAAAATGTATTCAGCATGAAAATCTAATGAATATGATTTACTTGCATTTTTATAGAGCCCCCCAGCTCATATTGACAGAACTTGAAATGTTAAATACATATATGACATTTACAATTTAAGTACGTCAGATTTAATCAGTGTCTAGCGGCTTTCCTTATAATTTTGTAGTTTAAAATGTACTCTTTTGGAATTATATTTTTATTTCACTTGCTAATGTCTTTGATTAGGTATTATTTTCTCAGCAGAAATTAGATTTGACTTTACACAGAAATATATTGGACTGCATTCTCCACCCCAATTGTGAAAAGAAAGTGATGTGTTCTGAAAGTTATACAGATGGTATTCACAAGGCCGGAAATGTTTTGCCTGAGTCTCAGCCATGTATGCCATATAGATTGTGTGTCATTTTATAAACAATATAGGCTAAAACTTTTAATTGTCTTTCATAGATAAGTACTGGAACATATAACTGGTTTTCACCAGAGATGGGTCTATGTGGCTGGTGTTATCAGTCCCAGTCCTAATGTAAGGTCAGAGCAGACTGATGCAAAGTAAAGATGTTTTAAAGCAAAACAAAACTCAATGTGACCTTACCTGGAATCTAAAGATTGGGATGCCCTGCTTTGTGAATCCCGTATGCTTGAAGCAAATCTTCTAGCGGCTCCCCCAGCACTGTAAACAATGGGAAGGGCTGTGTGAGTGCTCCTGCCCCCAGCCATTAATATAGGATAGGGTTGGGACCATGCCCGCTGCTGGGGATACACACCCTCTACCCCCCAGTTTCCGTAAACAGAGCTGTTTGCCGAACATTAAATATGCATGACAAATGCCTGATTGGACGAGAGTCCGCACTTGTGTCATAGGACCGGGGAAAGTTGAGTTTTACTGGATATTTCACACAGTGGTGGAAAGGAACAAATCTCAGGAAAGTCAAAATCCCTGGTCTTCTTCCACTTTAACTATGACAATGAATCCAAGGACCTGAGTTTTTTAGTCTGTTTGAAGTCTGAAGGAAATGGGGTGGATTGGTAGACGGATACACCAAGGGAGGAGAAGTTGTAGTCAAAGAGCTGGATTGATAGTGACAGATCACTGGATCAGACAAGCAGTGTGGGCAGAGAGTGTGAGTATCACAATGGCAATCAACAAGACCTCTGCTTCTGGAACATCCTATTTTTGCATTTATGCATTTATGCTTGAAATGGTCAATTTAAGCTGCTATTCATATGACAATTTCAAACACTTTTGGGGCTCGGGTATGGGTTTTTTTTGCCACAGGACAGAAGAGTATGAGGGACTACAACATCATCACTTAAAAAGCATTAAACAGAACCAAGGAGGGAAAGAAAGCTTTGGTAAGGAAAGGAATAATTTCTATCTGTTGTGTGCCTTAATATCTGGGACATGGATGGATGAATTGGAGGAGGAAGAGGAGAAGTCTGCTCCAGGATGGGAATAGAAGGCTACACATAAAATGTTTTGTCCATTGTGAACTCTACATGTGGAGGGTAGAAGGACACCACTGTTTTGCTGACCCGTAGGGATCTGCTACCTTCTTGCTATTCACTTAGAGACACATGTCAGTGTGCTTAATGAATGAACCTTACACCGGCCCCATCATTTGGGATCAATTTCCATGATTTCTAATGTGTAGTTTTTCTCCTAAGATGCTGGTGACCATGAGAGGCCTGAATTTGAAGCAATGGGTGCTATATGCGGAATTTATTGATGTTTGTCTTGTTTATATATTCATTTAATATAATTCTCTGTTTGTTTATTTTGTAATATATATTTAATATTTTCTGCTATGTGTAATTTGGAGGTTATAGCAGTCTTCCGAAGAAGTATCATTTAAATAAATTATTTGGTTGTCATTGTCTCTACCTCTATACTAATAAAACTTGAATTATAGAAAGGTTTGCATTCCTATATAAATGCTAATGTTGAACTTTACCCCACAGAAGAGATTGTATTAATGTGTATGCACTGGAGGTGGAGGAATTACAGCTGGATCTTTAAACTACATTTACCATGAAGTGACACTTGGCCAGGGTCCCACTTATATGATCTTTCAAGAGATGTGTTTATAGTTGTCACTTCTTTACTTTACCCCAATTTCCAACTGCAACACTGGCCTTAGCTAAAAAGTTCAATTACTTGACAGGCAGGAGTGCTGCTCTTGTCAGGTGGCACTTCTAGCTGGAAACATAGGGTCATTTGTACAGTATTACAGGATATTCCAGTCACAACAGTAACAAGAAAATGGCATGTGGGAAGATGTAGTGTTCAGAATTGCTGCCATTCATCCACTATCTAGAACAGAACAGAAGTAATTATAGTTTTTTGATGTACATGATATTTTGACTAAAATGGTTGTAACGTAAAGAGAAATCACAGGCCAGGGGTAACATTATCCCGTTTTCTACTATCCAGATACTGGCTATCAGGGGTTGCATCTTTAATTCAGGATGCTTTCTATTTGCGTGAACTCTATTCCTTTTGCAGGGCCTCCTCAACAGCAGAGGATGACTCGTCCATGCATGTCTCAATGTCTCAGGCCCAGTGGTGTAACTAAATGTCAGCAGGTTCTGGTGCGAACATTGAATGAGGGCCCATCATGGCTCATACAGTGACCCTTTTCCTGTAATTTTAAATACATTGGATACAACTGGACAACTAAGGACTGAAACAGCAGATACAAATGATGCCATGAGAGCACAAATGATGCCCCCCCCCCCCCCGACCTTATGGACTCTCGCGCGGTCGCAACCTCAGCACCCCCTCTGCTCAGTCCCCTCAGAAATGAATTCATATTGGGGTTTGAGAAAAATTAGTCTGCGTAAGGGGGGGAAGGTTCTATAGGGTGTATCAGGGAATGCAGAAGAAAGCAGGCTCATTTAACCCCTGCCAATTACCCTTGCCAATTATTGTTTTTGCTGAAGTATCTTCACCAAATCATCGGTGACTTTCAAAACTAAATGACTTGTGTTTTTACAAGTTTTTTTTATTTTATATATATGTATATTTTGTCTTATACGACTCAGGGTTTAAGTGCCACATTAGGCTTCTGCCCATTGGGCGCTATATCAGAAGGTTTTGTCTTATGAATAGACAGGAAAGCTGTCATTGTGGTAAGCTGTTATGCACTTTGTGTTGAGAATTATTATGTATATTGATACCTGTTATAAGCTCATCCTATCAGGGTCCCTCACTTTCTTCAACCTGTTATTGATCAACTTTCCTACTCCGCTGTTGTGATAGAGGGGCCTCGCAAAACCTGTTTCATGATAGATCGCCTTCTGATCTACTGGAACCCAATCCCCCCACCTATGCTATCTATGTATACTTTTTTCCCCTTTTTGTCTCTTATCTCCCTCCCGATACTACCTCTATAGATCTAGTTTTGACTCCCTTTTCTCCTGTTCCTCCCCTCTATCAGGCTTCAGATTATAAATAGTTTGTACTGAGTTGGTATAGTGCAGTAATTCAAATTGGATAAGAGAATTTTGTTGTCTAAATGGTATGCTATCTGATTCAGATTCATCCAGAGCCTACTGTCTAGGGGCAATAGAACTGGCCCATCTACAGACTATTATTTTCCTTGAGCAACTGGTAGTGTTTGGATTTCAAATAGCTATTTGCCTATGATTGTCTTAAAAAGAATAAGAATTCCTGGGGTGGCCAATTCAGAGGAGGCGTAGGAGACTTCTGCACCTGATCAATGAGATTGTGAGGATCTGGTCCCCATATTTTGTGGGACATTGATCCTTAGAAGTTAAATGGAGAGCAGGCGGCGCGGATATCTGCAATTAGGTACACTGGGTTTCTCCCTTATGGAAGGTAATGCCATATGCAAACTTTAAGATTTACTCCCAGATATAGATTATTCTGTTTTATTTTATTGCCTCTGTGATGTATTTCATTTGATTTGTGCACGCTTCTGGCCTTTTGACGCACAAACATGCCTTCTCCTCCACCCTGAAAACAACTATGTTGTATGTATAATTTTGTCTTTTCTCTTTGTATAACTGTATACCTGTAAAATGCTGAAAACTTTAACTTCAATAAAAATGAGTATGGAAAAAAAAAAAGAATAAGAATTCATGAAGGGACAGAGTCAGGTAGTGCCTTGTAAATGACAGGTAGCGACAGGTAGCATCAGGTGAACGCCGGACACGGCACGGAATTACACATTTATCAAGCAGAATCTGTTGAGCGACTGGGATAACGCCATGTGGCGTCCGATTCATCATTATCCCAGCCTCAGCGTACAGCGCCAGCGTTCAGCCTTGCAGAGCGCCAGGTATGACCTCTCGCTACCTGTCGCTCTCCCATACATTTCAATGGACGTTCTTTTATTTCTCTTTAAACAGGGGGTTTATTCTCAAATAATGTTGTGAGCTCTCCTGGCCTAGAAAAAGCCATTTTTGAAATTATTTTTCAGTTTTTATATATTTATGCAGAATTGACATTACAGGTCTGGCATTAATGTGTTCATGTTACAATGTTATTACAATGTAATTCCATGTGTTTTCGCTTTGTTACTGGTGGATACAGGTTAAAAAACAGCCTTCAATCACACAGCCTCCCGCGCTCTGGGCTACCACAAAGTATTTTTGAGCGCCGGAGATGTGTGAGGCTGTTTTTTTTATGAATACCGTATATACTCGAGTATAGGCCGACCCGAATATAAGCCGAGGCCCCTAATTTTACCACAAAATAATGGGAAAAGTTATTGACTCGAGTATAAGCCGAGGCCCAAAAAGTGGGCTGAAAAACTTGGCTTATACTCGAGTATATACGGTATATATATATATATATATATATATATATATATATATATATATACACACAATGTACACACACTGACCGTATGTACACATATATACACACACATAAATGATATACAGTACATACATATGCACACTATACACACAAATACACACAATGTACTCACACTGACCGTCTGTCTATGTCCAGCTTGAGGTGCTTCTGGCTGATGCTCTTCTGCAGGCAGCAGGTCTGGCCGAGGAATGGCACGGAGGGGGGCGGCGGCCCATCCCGGCTGTTCTCCGTGCTGAAGCCGTTCATGCCGCCTCTCTGTCACCCTCCAGCGGGCTCCAGACATGCCGGGCCTTACCCGGACACACTGCAGCAACCGAGGAATGGCGCGGAGGGGGGGCGGCGGCCCATCCCGGCTGTCCTCCTCCGTGCTGAAGCCGTTCATGGCCGCCTCTCCGTCACCCGCCAGCGCGCTCCGGACACACTGCAGCAACCGACCCTGACAACGGAAGTCCCGCCCCCAACCTGCTACACGTCCAGTGGCCGTCAAGTCAGGTGGGCGGGGTTCACCTGTGCTAAGGCGAGTGAGGATTGGCTGGCACTGGCGTCAGTCGCGATGGATGGAGTCACGCCTTTTCTGACAAGTTTGGGCAGCTCAGCTCCTCAGTTACCGGTAGGTCACAGGACATTAGTGATTGACTCGAGTATAAGCCGAGGCGGCTTTTTTCAGCCCAAAAAGTGGGCTGAAAAACTCGGCTTATACTCGAGTATATACGGTATGTTGTGAGTCGGTCGCACTGACCAGTCGCTAACATTCGCTCCCCAACAGAGCTGTACTGGTCATATAGCAACTCCCCACAATGTATTCATCAATGCTGCACAGCGACTGAGTCGCTCTGAACTAGCGAACCACGGCCGAGCACAGCGACTACTAGCGGGCGCTCTGAAATGCCTGCTACAGACACCCATCTGTCGCTACCTGCCGCTAATGATGAATCAGCATTTTTCACAGTTTGGAGTGCATTTCTACATTTCTTATTTGCCCATATGAAGTTAGGGATGATGTTATTTAGTCTTCCAAGGAAAGTAGAGGGTATTGAGGTATGGGAGATCCATAATGTGGATGATAAAATGAGGTTGAAAAAAACATTTTAATAGCTGAAATACAACCAAGAATATTAAGAGGAAAAAGGATCCAGGAGTAAATATAATCTTTGATTAATAATACTAATGGCTTGTAATTATATTTAAATAGTTGATGGGGATTTGATGTAAAATAAAGATCCATATATTTTTTGTTTAGTTAGCTCCAGCTTAAAGCTGTATTTTCTCTCTATTGTTTGTCCCCAGCTCAAAAAAGAGAAAAACAGTCTTGTAACAATTCAGTTTAAAGTTAGAAATAGTTTCAAATTGAGCTAATATAGACATAGCATTAGCGAGAATATCGTCAGCATAGGCAAAAAGCTTGGCTTCCTGAGAGCCCAACTTAATACCTCTAATACTATAGTCTGTGCTTAATGTACTTAATAAGATTTCAAGGTGAATATTAAACAAAAAAGGAGAAAGGGGGCATCTTTGGCAGGTGTCGTTCTTTTAGAGAAAGAGATCTTTTAAGAAACCATTGATAACGTGGCCTGTTGGTTGTTATAAAAAGATATTATTTTGCTTATTATCACTGGACCAAATTTGAAGTGTTTTAAGTGTTTTAATGTAGCTTTTAAACATGACAATAATACACGATCAAAGGCTTTTTTGACATCTAAGGCTAATATTATAGACTGGTCTGAAGAGTCTTTCCATTGGGTTGTCTGCGTTTCTTCTTGCCTGTTGGCATCGTCTGTGGTCTCTTTTTGTCCAGTTGCGTCTGCAGTTTTCCTTGGATCCATTAGCATTCTTTGTTGTTTTTGCGTTAATTTATGTTTACGTTGTGATTGGTCCGGATTAGCCTGCGGATCGTTTCTAGGGATCAATTTCCATGCCTTATGTATATACTCTTTATGAGTCTGGATATTCCCTGTAGTTGCTACTATTTAGCAAGTTTCCGATCAGCCATATAATATGTTAGAAAGTTCCCAAGTGATTACAAGTGATCAAGGTGGGGAGGCACAAAGTTTATGGCATGTGGTGAAGTAGTGAATGCAATGGAGTGCATTTAGGACTAGGCTGACACAGGCAAATGGAACTCACAGAACCAATGGGGGCACATAGCGGCTTTACTGCAGCCAGCGTGTATGTCCCAGCCTAGTGAATGCTTTGTCCTTCCAGGATTCACAGGATTATGTGGAGGAATCCTTTTGCCTTGACTCAGTATTTGTCATGTTTTAAAAAAAGCTGGCGTGCCACTATTTAGCCCCATTCAGATCAGGATGGCGATGCAGCTGTATGTTATTTAGTTTAGTTTAGTTTAGTTTATTTATTACAGTGATCAAGGTGGGGAAGCTCAAGGTTTATGACACGTGGTACAGTGAAGGCAATGGAGTGCATTTAGGACCAGGCCAACACAGGCAAATGGAAATTATAGGGCTGAGGGCCACATGGCGGCTTTGCTGCAGCAGATGATCATGTCCCAGCCCAGAGATTGCCTCCTATTTACAGAATTATGTGGAGGAATCCTTTTGCCTTGACTGATTTGTCAGTATGTTTTTAAAAAACTGTAGTTGCTACTATTTAGCCCCATTCAGGTCGGGATGGTGATGCAGCTGTATAATATATACATATACAGTGTCAGTGATCAAGGTGGGGAAGCTCAAGGTTGATAGCATGCTATAAAGTGAATGCAATGGAGTGCATTTAGGACTAGGCTGACACAGGCCAATGGCCCCATTCAGGTCAGGCTGGTGATGCAGACCGACTCCCTCATTCTCCAGCAGGGATCAGGAGTGCAGGAGCAGCCAAGTGCAATAATTTTTAACCCCGACCCCTCCTCTCAATATTGTCACTGTGTCCAACTAGTTCTGAATGCACTCCATTTTGGACATTATTGGTGAGGGGAGGAGTTGAGGTACATTGCACTTGGCTGCTCCTGTATTCCTTATCCCTGCTGGAGGATGAAGGGTGTTGGGTGAATGGCATTGTCCTGAATGCACTGAATGCACTGAATGCACTTCACTTTACCACATGCCATCAACCTTGAGCTTCCCCACCATAATCACTGAAATAACTTTTTAACTTTCTAACCTAATATGCGGCTGCATGGCCATCATGTCCTGAATGTGGCTGAATAGTAGCAACTACAGCTTTTTTTAATGTAATGCCAGCAAAAAGTCAGTTGTCCTGACGTTTGCCCCAATTATACGTTTGCTACAATTATAGCTCTGTTTGTGCTCAGGTCCCTGCTAGGTTCCCAAGTCGCAGCATGCATGTAATACTCAAACTAGAGAAATCAAGAACTAATGAACATTGACCCTAATTATGAATGCATGCTTCCTCAATTCTCTTGTCTGTGGAGTGCACACAAACACAGTTCCATTTTAATGTAAGAGTATAGGTTGTAAACTTAGCCTAATATTTGAGCACACTTTTGAATTGAGGCACTAGCACATGGAATAAGGCACATACACTTAACCCTTTAACTGCCAGCCTTCCTGGAGAAGTTGTCACCCTCTGTTGCCAGCCTATTTTCCGCTACACATGTTCGACAGTGATTTTTGAAGGGATTTCCAGGGATTTCCCTATCAAATCATATATTGTTTTTTTCAACAGAGTATGGGCTTCAACAGGGAATATCTTGTTTTTAAGTTTATCAGTGTTTTTTTAATATTTTTGTGGAAAATAAGGTAAAAAAAATAAAAAATTAAAAAAATTACATTTTGTAGCGTTTTCTCTTAATAAAAATTACAAATGTACCAAAAAAGTCATATTGTGTATAAAAGCCCCATTCCTTGCAATTCCAACGGTACCACATATGTAGTGCTAGACACCCTTTTCTGACCAGGAGACACCCCAAACTTAATAGAGCACTTGAGGAGGTTTTCAAAGAAAATACAATTATTTTGCGCTCATTGCAGTTTCTTAACATAAACACCACTTTACATTTGAAATGCCCCCCCAAAACCATATATACACTTAAAGTACACACCTCAAGCTATCTAGGCGTATCAAGCTTGAGGTTGTGGCTACATATCTCCAGGTGTGGTCAATCAAAGAATTCCGGCTTTTTTCCAAGGTTTTTGGGAAAAAATAATAAAAAACAGAATAAAAGCCAAATGTTTCCTTAAAAAAAATATACTAACAAGAATAAACATACCTAATGTGAAACGGGAAGTTCCCCTGAACAGAACAATACCCAACATGCATTGCTAACTCCAAGGGTAGGGTTGCCGTTCACCCTAAAGGAAAGCATATGCATATTGGGCATTTCACTTGAAAATTCCTACTCTGCAGACTAAGCGCGCACCTTGTGCTTTTTCAACCAAAACAGCCCTTTGCAAATAAAATAGCCCCCACAAACCATATATCCACAGAAAGTACACACCTCAAGCGTTCTAGGCGTACCAGGCTTGTTGTAATGGCAAGAGATTTCTGGACGCAATCCTTTGAGGAATCCGCTGGTACCCTAAAAAAAATAAGGTAAAAAAAATAAAAAATTAAAAAAATTACATTTTGTAGCGTTTTCTCTTAATAAAAATTACAAATGTACCAAAAAAGTCATATTGTGTATAAAAGCCCCATTCCTTGCAATTCCAACGGTACCACATATGTAGTGCTAGACACCCTTTTCTGACCAGGAGACACCCCAAACTTAATAGAGCACTTGAGGAGGTTTTCAAAGAAAATACAATTATTTTGCGCTCATTGCAGTTTCTTAACATAAACACCACTTTACATTTGAAATGCCCCCCCAAAACCATATATACACTTAAAGTACACACCTCAAGCTATCTAGGCGTATCAAGCTTGAGGTTGTGGCTACATATCTCCAGGTGTGGTCAATCAAAGAATTCCGGCTTTTTTCCAAGGTTTTTGGGAAAAAATAATAAAAAACAGAATAAAAGCCAAATGTTTCCTTAAAAAAAATATACTAACAAGAATAAACATACCTAATGTGAAACGGGAAGTTCCCCTGAACAGAACAATACCCAACATGCATTGCTAACTCCAAGGGTAGGGTTGCCGTTCACCCTAAAGGAAAGCATATGCATATTGGGCATTTCACTTGAAAATTCCTACTCTGCAGACTAAGCGCGCACCTTGTGCTTTTTCAACCAAAACAGCCCTTTGCAAATAAAATAGCCCCCACAAACCATATATCCACAGAAAGTACACACCTTAAGCGTTCTAGGCGTACCAGGCTTGTTGCCGTGGCAGGAGCTTTCTGGACGTAATCCTTTGAGGAATTCACTGGTACCCTAAAAAAATCGTAAAAATTCATAATCAAAACCAAATTTTCCTATAAAAACAATACACTAACAACAAAAAACATGCCCAATGTGAATCGGCAAGGTCCCCTGAACAGAACAATACCCAACATGCATTGCTAATTCCAACGGTAGGGTTGCTGTTCACCTTAAAGGAAAGCATATGCATATTGGGCATTTCACTTGAAAATTCCTACTCTGCAGACTAAGCGCGCACCTTGTGCTTTTTCAACCAAAACAGCCCTTTGCAAATAAAATAGCCCCCACAAACCATATATCCACAGAAAGTACACACCTCAAGCGTTCTAGGCGTACCAGGCTTGTTGTAATGGCAAGAGATTTCTGGACGCAATCCTTTGAGGAATCCGCTGGTACCCTAAAAAAATTGTAAAAATTCATAATCAAAACCAAATTTTCCTATAAAAAAAATACACTAACCACAAAAAACATGCCCAACGTGAATCGGCAAGGTCCCCTGAACAGAACAATACCCAACATGCATTGCTAACTCCAACAGTAGGGTTGTCGTTCACCCTAAAGGAAAGCATATGCATATTGGGCATTTCACTTGAAAATTCCTACTCTGCAGGCTAAGCACGCGCCTTGTGCTTTTTCAACCAAAACAGCCCTTTGCAAATAAAATAGCCCCCACAAACCATATATCCACAGAAAGTACACACCTCAAGCGTTCTAGGCGTACCAGGCTTGTTGTCGTGGCAGGAGATTTCTGGACGCAATCCTTTGAGGAATCCACTGGTACCCTAAAAAAATCGTAAAAATTTATAATCAAAACCAAATTTTCCTATAAAAACAATACACTAACAACAAAAAACAGGCCCAATGTGAATCGGCAAGGTCCCCTGAACAGAACAATACCCAACATGCATTGCTAACTCCAACGGTAGGGTTGTCGTTCACCCTAAAGGAAAGCATATGCATATTGGGCATTTCACTTGAAAATTCCTACTCTGCAGACTAAGCACGCGCCTTGTGCTTTTTCAACCAAAACAGCCCTTTGCAAATAAAATAGCCCCCACAAACCATATATCCACAGAAAGCACACACCTCAAGCGTTCTAGGCGTACCAGGCTTGTTGTCGTGGCAGGAGATTTCTGGACGCAATCCTTTGAGGAATCCACTGGTACCCTAAAAAAATTGTAAAAATTCATAATCAAAACCAATTTTTCCTATAAAAACAATACACTAACAACAAAAAACAGGCCCAATGTGAATCGGCAAGGTCCCCTGAACAGAACAATACCCAACATGCATTGCTAACTCCAACGGTAGGGTTGTCGTTCACCCTAAAGGAAAGCATATGCATATTGGGCATTTCACTTGAAAATTCCTACTCTGCAGGCTAAGCACGCGCCTTGTGCTTTTTCAACCAAAACAGCCCTTTGCAAATAAAATAGCCCCCACAAACCATATATCCACAGAAAGTACACACCTCAAGCGTTCTAGGCGTACCAGGCTTGTTGTCGTGGCAGGAGATTTCTGGACGCAATCCTTTGAGGAATCCACTGGTACCCTAAAAAAATCGTAAAAATTCATAATCAAAACCAATTTTTCCTATAAAAACAATACACTAACAACAAAAAACAGGCCCAATGTGAATTGGCAAGGTCCCCTGAACAGGACAATACCCAACATGCATTGCTAACTCCAAGGGTAGGGTTGTCGTTCACCCTAAAGGAAAGCATATGCATATTGGGCATTTCACTTGAAAATTCCTACTCTGCAGACTAAGCACGCGCCTTGTGCTTTTTCAACCAAAACAGCCCTTTGCAAATAAAATAGCCCCCACAAACCATATATCCACAGAAAGTACAAACCTCAAGCGTTCTAGGCGTACCAGGCTTGTTGTCGTGGCAGGAGATTTCTGGACGCAATCCTTTGAGGAATCCACTGGTACCCTAAAAAAATCGTAAAAATTCATAATCAAAACCAATTTTTCCTATAAAAACAATACACTAACAACAAAAAACAGGCCCAATGTGAATCGGCAAGGTCCCCTGAACAGAACAATACCCAACATGCATTGCTAACTCCAACGGTAGGGTTGTCGTTCACCCTAAAGGAAAGCATATGCATATTGGGCATTTCACTTGAAAATTCCTACTCTGCAGGCTAAGCACGCGCCTTGTGCTTTTTCAACCAAAACAGCCCTTTGCAAATAAAATAGCCCCCACAAACCATATATCCACAGAAAGTACACACCTCAAGCGTTCTAGGCGTACCAGGCTTGTTGTCGTGGCAGGAGATTTCTGGACGCAATCCTTTGAGGAATCCACTGGTACCCTAAAAAAATCGTAAAAATTCATAATCAAAACCAATTTTTCCTATAAAAACAATACACTAACAACAAAAAACAGGCCCAATGTGAATCGGCAAGGTCCCCTGAACAGAACAATACCCAACATGCATTGCTAACTCCAACGGTAGGGTTGTCGTTCACCCTAAAGGAAAGCATATGCATATTGGGCATTTCACTTGAAAATTCCTACTCTGCAGACTAAGCACGCGCCTTGTGCTTTTTCAACCAAAACAGCCCTTTGCAAATAAAATAGCCCCCACAAACCAAATATCCACAGAAAGTACACACCTCAAGCGTTCTAGGCGTACCAGGCTTGTTGCCGTGGCAGGAGCTTTCTGGACGTAATCCTTTGAGGAATTCACTGGTGCCACCGCATTTCCCTACAAAAATTGAAAATATGCACAATAAAAAACACATTTTCCTAAAGAAAATATATGCTAACAAGGAAAAACATACCTAATATGAAATGGCAACGTCCCCTGCACAGAACAATACCCAACATGCATAGGTACTTTCAATGGTTACTGATGGTAAAGTTTCAGCTCTGCAAACAAATCACACCTTTTTTCCACAAAAACTACCCTTTTCATTTGAAATACCCCACCCAAACCATATATATATATACTTAAAGTACACACCTTATGCTTTCTTGTTCTATCCCGTTTATTCCAGTGGGCAAAGTTTTCTGTTAAAATTCTGAACGCATACACAGGTTTTACATAGTTTCCATATAAAATGTTACAAAAAACAGACTCACAACATTATGCTAAAAAACATCTGAAACAGCAGGGGCCCCCAAACAGAATACCCAACTAGCATAGCTCAACATCTCACTATAAAAGTACACAAAACAGCCTTTACATTTCTTAATGATACTAACAGATGCAATAAGGATTAGACTTATGGGGTGCAGATGGGCTATTGTAGTTGTGGCATCAGATTATAAGGCCAGGGTCAAGTATACCGATCTTGAAAAGGGGCCCACGTTTGAATCATCATGCGCCACAAGTAACCCACTGCTCCTCCTCCAGCCCTCCTATCGCATCTATAAACATACCCAAAAAAATTAAAAGGAAAAGAAAAACACATTGACAACCTATTTCCAGCAAACAAAAGGGATCCACAACTAAAGTCTAAACTGAAAATAAAATTTATGCAGTACTATCAGTAATCTACCTGGGTGTGGTAAGCTTCGAAGCAGTCGTCAAAGCATAACCCAGGTTGGCTGGGACATGTCGGGCAGAAGTACCGCACGTCCTTCCTGATGCCACGCTTTCTACATACTCTACAAGGCTTTTGGGGATACTTCTTAACACCCACATGGGGAAGGCACTTTATAAAGTGCTTCCCAACTAGCCTAGCCTGGTTGTCATTAGCTGTCACCTCTGGTTCCAGCTCGGTATCCCCAAACAACAAAGCAGGGAGTAACTGCTGTTGGTATTTAATAAAAGACAAATTTGAGCCTGGTACCGCTGCCTTGAAGACAACAAAGGAGTTGTAAGTTGCCAGCTGGACCAAATGAATTGCAACTTTTTTGTACCAGGCTCTGGATTTTCGGGTGGCATTGTAATATGTTAGTATTTGGTCCGTCTTATCAACGCCACCCATGAATTTATTATAATCCTTGATACAACGTGGCTTTTGGGAAGGGGCTCGGGGACCACGTTGCCTTACATTCATGACTGACTCATCATGGATTGTGCTCACCGCTTCTTAAAGCATACGACTCTCCGAGATTTAGTTTTTTTTGCAGCAATGACCTGGGCAAACCTTTTCGATTGCGGTTGATGGTGCCACAGGCCGGTGTGTCCAATGAATAAAGGGCTCTAAATAAGGGGATGCTGCTGTAGAAGTTGTCCACGTATAAGTGGTAACCTCTTCCCAGTAGAGGAGTCATGAGCTCCCAGACAATTTTTCCACTGACTGACAAATCAAGGGGACAACCAGGGGGGTCCAGATGTGTGTCCCTTCCTTCATATAATTGGAAAAATTTAGTATAGCCGGTCGAACTCTCGCACAATTTGTAAAATTTAATCCCGTAGCGGGCACGCTTGCTAGGGATATACTGACGAAATATAATGCGCCCTTTAAACAGCAGAAGTGACTCATCGATACTTACATTTTGAGAGGGGGTGTACACTTCCGCAAAGCGCTCTGACAGGCTATTTATCAGGGGTCTTAATTTATGCAGCCTGTCGTGACCGGGCTCACCGCGGGGAATAGCAGTGGAATTGTCATTGAAGTGCAGAAATCGCAGTAAGATTTCGTACCGATTTCTGGACATTACGGCCGGAAATATTGGGGTTGCCAATAAGGATTGGGTATCCCAGTAGGAGGAAATGCTAAATTTTTTGACGATACCCATTGCAAGAGTGAGCCCCCAAAATTTTCTCATCTCACTCAAATTTGTGAGGTGCCATGCATGAGCTCGGGTGTGCCTCTGTGGGGGATTTTGTGTGAGGACCTGCTCAGCATAGTGATTAGTGTAATAGACCATATCCAGTAGGATGGCCTCTGAAACAAATAAATTGAAGTAGTCAATGACACCAAAGTTTGTGGTGTCGCAATTGACCCCGGGGACCGAATCAAATGGGGGAATTTCGGGGGAATAGTTATTAGGAGGCCTCCATGCAGGTTCTCCTCCAACTGCAGCACTCCCGCCCTGACCTACACTTTCTTCCAGCGTGGCCTCTTGTGCGGTACCATCCCTTCTAGGATGCCTAGCACTGGTACCACTGCGCGGCTGTGTCTCCTCACTAGAGGAGACACTGTCGGACTCACTACCTGAGGGCATATACTCTGACCCTGACTCGCTAAACTCTTCTGAGTCCGACTCCATCATATAAGCCGCTGCTTTCTTTGCAGTGTACCTTCTCCCAGCCATTTCTAAATCTATTCTAAACAGTCACAAAATATAAACTCTATAGAGGAAGGCTGTACTGGAACTGAAAGCCTAGAACCTAAAGCTTAGAACCTAAACCTAAAGCTTAGAACCTAAACCTAAAGCTTAGAACCTAAACCTAAAGCTTAAAACCTAAACCTAAAGCAAAAAAATACAGAAAATACACAGTACGGAATAAAAAAAAGTGTATATCTACGATCCGACGAGAAGTGGTGAGGCAAACGTCCAGCGAAGGTCCAGGTGAAGCAGTCTTAGGGCCAAAAACCAACCGACAAGCCTAAGGAAGGTTTAGTTAACACGAATATAGTTTAAGAAGGGTGGGTAAAACCCCCAAATTCCTGGTAACAACTACCCTATCGCCGATGCAACACCGCATGCACTGGCCGCAGGCAAACCACGTGCATACTTGATCGCCCATGCAGGCCCGATCGCCAGCCTGATCGCCCATGCAGGATCGGGCCTGCATGGGCGATCAGGCCGGCGATGGGGCCTGCATGGGCGATCTGGCCTGCATGGACGATCAGGCCGGCGATCGGGCCTGCGTGGGCGATCAGGCCGGCGATCGGGCCTGCGTGGGCGATCAGGCCGGCGATCGGGCCTGCGTGGGCGATCAGGCCGGCGATCGGGCCTGCGTGGGTGATCAGGCCGGCGATCGGGCCTGCGTGGGCGATCAGGCCGGCGATCGGGCCTGCGTGGGCGATCAGGCCGGCAATCGGGCCTGCGTGGGCGATCAGGCCGGCGATCGGGCCTGCGTGGGCGATCAGGCCGGCGATCGGGCCTGCGTGGGCGATCAGGCCGGCGATCGGGCCTGCGTGGGCGATCAGGCCGGCGATCGGGCCTGCGTGGGCGATCAGGCCGGCGATCGGGCCTGCGTGGGCGATCAGGCCGACGATCGGGCCTGCGTGGGCGATCAGGCCGACGATCGGGCCTGCGTGGGCGATCAGGCCGACGATCGGGCCTGCGTGGGCGATCAGGCCGACGATCGGGCCTGCGTGGGCGATCAGGCCGGCGATCGGGCCTGCATGGGCGACCGGGCCGGCGATCGGGCCTGCATGGGCGACCGGGCCGGCGATCGGGCCTGCATGGGCGACCGGGCCGGCGATCGGGCCTGCATGGCCGACCGGGCCAGCGATCGGGCCTGCATGGCCGACCGGGCCAGCGATCGGGCCTGCATGGGCGATCGGGCCGCGATCGGGCCTGCATGGGCGACCAGGCCGGCGATCGGGCTTGCATGGGCGACCAGTCCGGCGATCGGGCCTGCATGGGCGACCAGGCCGGCGATCGGGCCTGCATGGGCGATCAAGCAGGCAGGAACTTTTGCGGCCCATGCAGGCCCGATCGCCGGCCTAATCGCCCATGCAGGCCCGATCGCCGGCCTGAATCTGTTTTTCTGTACAAGCTTGTCTACACGGAAAAAAGCACAAACAATAAAAATATATTTATATATAGGCAAAAGCAAACAAAAAAAGCCTAAACTAGCCCTCATTCACACCTGTCCGGTACCGCACGTGTTTCCATGTCGGCTGCAAAAATAATTCAGTGATGGCACCTTTATAGCCCCTTTCACACCTCTGCCTGCTTGATCGCCCATGCAGGCCCGATCGCCAGCCTGATCGCCCAGGCCGGCGATCGGGCCTGCATGGGCGACCAGGCCGGCGATCGGGCCTGCATGGGCGACCAGGCCGGCGATCGGGCCTGCATGGGCGACCAGGCCGGCGATCGGGCCTGCATGGGCGACCAGGCCGGCGATCGGGCCTGCATGGGCGACCAGGCCGGCGATCGGGCCTGCCTGGGCGATCAGGCCGGCGATCGGGCCTGCATGGGCGATCAGGCCGGCGATCGGGCCTGCATGGGCGATCAGGCCGGCGATCGGGCCTGCATGGGCGATCAGGCCGGCGATCGGGCCTGCATGGGCGATCGGCCTGATCGCCCATGCAGGCCCGATCGCCGGCCTGATCGCCCATGCAGGCCCGATCGCCGGCCTGATCGCCCATGCAATCGGGCCTGCATGGGCGATCAAGCAGGCAGGAACTTTTGCGGCCCATGCAGGCCCGATCGCCGGCCTAATCGCCCATGCAGGCCCGATCGCCGGCCTGATCGCCCATGCAGGCCCGATCGCCGGCCTGATCGCCCATGCAGGCCCGATCGCCGGCCTGATCGCCCATGCAGGCCCGATCGCCGGCCTGATCGCCCATGCAGGCCCGATCGCCGGCCTGGTCGCCCATGCAGGCCCGATCGCCGGCCTGAATCTGTTTTTCTGTACAAGCTTGTCTACACGGAAAAAAGCACAAACAATTAAAATATATTTATATATAGGCAAAAGCAAACAAAAAAAGCCTAACCTAGCCCTCATTCACACCTGTACGGTACCGCACGTGTTTCCGTGTCGGCTGCAAAAATAATTCAGTGATGGCACCTTTATAGCCCCTTTCACACCTCTGCCTGCTTGATCGCCCATGCAGGCCCGATCGCCAGCCTGATCGCCCAGGCCGGCGATCGGGCCTGCATGGGCGACCAGGCCGGCGATCGGGCCTGCATGGGCGACCAGGCCGGCGATCGGGCCTGCATGGGCGACCAGGCCGGCGATCGGGCCTGCATGGGCGACCAGGCCGGCGATCGGGCCTGCATGGGCGACCAGGCCGGCGATCGGGCCTGCATGGGCGACCAGGCCGGCGATCGGGCCTGCATGGGCGACCAGGCCGGCGATCGGGCCTGCATGGGCGACCAGGCCGGCGATCGGGCCTGCATGGCCGACCAGGCCGGCGATCGGGCCTGCATGGCCGATCAGGCCGGCGATCGGGCCTGCATGAGCGATCAGGCCGGCGATCGGGCCTGCATGGGCGATCAAGCAGGCAAGAACTTTTGCGGCCCATGCAGGCCCGATCGCCGGCCTAATCGCCCATGCAGGCCCGATCGCCGGCCTGGTCGCCCATGCAGGCCCGATCGCCGGCCTGGTCGCCCATGCAGGCCCGATCGCCCATGCAGGCCCGATCGCCGGCCTGATCGCCCATGCAGGCCCGATCGCCGGCCTGGTCGCCCATGCAGGCCCGATCGCCGGCCTGATCGCCCATGCCGGCCTGCATGGGCGATCAGGCCGGCGATCGGGCCTGCATGGGCGATCGGGCCTGCATGAGCGATCAGGCCGGCGATCGGGCCTGCATGGGCGATCAAGCAGGCAGGAACTTTTGCGGCCCATGCAGGCCCGATCGCCGGCCTAATCGCCCATGCAGGCCCGATCGCCGGCCTGGTCGCCCATGCAGGCCCGATCGCCGGCCTGGTCGCCCATGCAGGCCCGATCGCCGGCCTGGTCGCCCATGCAGGCCCGATCGCCGGCCTGGTCGCCCATGCCGGCCTGCATGGGCGATCAGGCCAGCGATCGGGCCTGCATGGGCGATCGGGCGGGCACACCACCACCACCCCCTTGGCCCCAGCACAGCTACACAAAGGATCGGGCCGTCGGGCGATCATGCGGGCTGGTGGGCGATCATGCGGGCCGGCGGGCGATCTGGCAATCGGTCTAGCGATCTGGCTGGCTGGCTGGCGATCGGGCTGGCTGGCTGGCGATCGGGTCTGCGGGATGGCGATCGGGCTGGCTGGCTGGCGATCGGGCCTGCGGGATGGCGATCGGGCCTGCGGGATGGCGATCGGGCCTGCGGGATGGCGATCGGGCCTGCGGGATGGCGATCGGGCGCGATCGGGCGCACCAAAACCCCCCACCACCCTCCCCCCCACCTTGGCCCCAGCACAACAGAAGAAAGATACACTTACCTTGATCCACGCTGAAAGAGGCCGGCGCCCGCCCGCAGCCTGTTTATATACAGGCGGGCGCCGGTCGATGTCAGCCTCCTGCTGATTGGTCCTGGGGGTGATCAGGTGACCAGAGTCATCCACAGGTCACCTCCCCCAGAACCTTGGATGAAGATCTAGCTGACGCCATCGCTGGAAGCCTGCAGATGCCCCCCAGATGCCCCCCAGGTAACAAAACGCTAGGTACGTAAAATTCACGTAGCTGGCGTTTAACGACAGGAGAGGCAGCTACGTGAATTTTACGTAGCTGGCGCTAGAAGGGTTAAAATGGGCACAGGAGCCTGAAGAAGGTTACTTGAGCTTGATGCATAGCACAGGACCTGACGTTGGAAACCAAAGTGTTTTTCAGTAACAAAGCTTTGCATTTAATAGCTTGTCTGACAGTGTCTTTTGCACTCTTATGCTTCTGTAGTCATTTACTTGTAGCAATTTAATTGTGGTGTTATTCGGACAAATTCATTCAGAATGATGTCCTGAAGACAGGATGCTGTAAGGCGTATTGAGATAGAAACACCCTTCGCGCATAGTGGGCTTGGTTCAAAAGATATTTATAAGGAAGGTAAGCACCAAAACTGCTCGGAATCCCTATGTAACCTACATTTATTTATTTTCTTATTTTGAGGGCAAGTATATATAAATATATAAGTGTATTTTTAAAAAGTATTTTTGGCCAACAATTTTAAGACTTTAACGTTATTTTTCATTGCCTAGCACTGAATTTATTTCCCTAATGATAGTTGTAAAACTGAATACTAAAGCTACAGTATGATACAAAGTACAAAGCAGTCTTTTAGGTCTAGACATTTAATTACTCACATTAACTTTTCACATGCTGAGAATTTTGTAGACCTGTTTATTCTCACACTACAAGGATCAAAAAACATGTCACCTCAAGTTACAGAAGTTAAGGGAGAGAGCTAAAATATCCCAGTGCTTGAATCATTATAACCTTATGATCTTAACAATGATTGTCAAGGTCAGCTTTCTTTAGTGCATGATTGGGATAATCCCTACTAAAGCACAGAAAATTAAATAATTATCATTTGAATCCACTAGAATGGTAAAAACATGCAAATGGCAACATTTCTACATTTTAGAATTCAATTGTTAAAGCTTCTTAAAAAATAAATAAATGACTGGCGGGCAGGAAGCCGTTAAAATGACACTTTCTGCCTGATGGTCCTCTAATTCCCAGAGACACATACACACATTGAGTGCCATACATTAAAGTGTTCCAGCAATGCTGACCACATTCCTAGCTCTGGTGGGTGAGTACGGCCTATGCACGGCCGTCGTCCATTCAGGAGATGCCTTAAATAGGCCACCACCAGAATCAGGAATGTGATCAGTGGCGTGGCACAGGAGCACTGTAAGGTATGGAGGTGTGTGTGTGTGTGTGCCGGGCATTGGAGGACTGGCAGACAGCAAGTGTATGTTGTGTTGCTTCCTGTCCAGTGGTCCTCCATTGCGCTCCCTCCTCACACACACGATGGGGGGAAAGTGGGATTAGAGGATGCCGCACACTGCCTGTATTGGGGGATGCTGTGCACTGCTTGTAATAGGGGGTGCCGCACTGCCATTAATAGGGAGATGGCACACACTATCTGAAATGGGGGATTAAAAAAGAGTGGACTCCGCATACCACCACAAGCTGCTCAGCACTGTCCCCACCCGTGGGTACTGATCACCAACTAAAATTAACTGAATCCAACAACACCTGCCTGCCGGAACTTTGTCAAGGCATGGTGGCCAATCCTCGTGAGCTCAGCCATCTATTCATCTGAAGCGCCTCCTCTCCAGCAGCACTAACCAGTCAAGGGGGAGGGGGCGGGGGCAAAAAAGTCTCACGTTCAATATAAACAACTCTCTATCCTCTCTAAGATGAGGCATCTCAATAATTGGTCATAATAAATTGAATAATATACAAATAAGCATTACAGCAAACAAGCAGCAAACTACCCCTTACCAGCCAGCAGTAACCAAACATTAAAGCACAACTACAGTGTTTAAATCATTTTAAAGAAACACTTGGTAAAACAACAATGGAAAAGGACCTAGGGGTTTTAGTTGACAATAAGCTCAACTGTAGTAATCAATGCCAGGCAGCTGCTGCCAAGGCAAATAGGATCATGGGGTGCATCAGGAGGGGCATAGGTGCTCATGAGCAGAGCATCATTTTACCCCTGTACAAGTCACTGGTCAGACCCCATATGGAATACTGTGTACAGTTCTGGGCACCTGTGCTTAAAAAGGACATATCAGAACTGGAGCGCGTTCAAAGAAGGGCAACAAAGTTAATAAAAGGAGTGCGGGGGCTAGAGTACCCGGAAAGATTGTGCAAGTTAGGTTTATTTAGTCTAGAAAAAATACGATTGAGGGGTGATCTAATAACTATGTATAAATATATTCGGGGTCAATACAAGGATCTGTCCCACAATCTATTTATACCCCGGAGTGTAACCATAACCCGGGGGCATCCACTAAGGTTAGAGGAAAGGTGCTTTCTCCACCGACATAGGAGGGGATTCTTCTCTGTAAGAGCAGTGAGACTATGGAACTCGCTGCCAGAGGAGGTAGTAATGAGGGATACATTAAAAATGTTCAAAAGTGGCCTTGATGCCTTCCTGGCATGTAATAACATTTCCGGCTATGGCTACTAGACCACTGGAAGGAGTTAAACAGGCTGAACTGGATGGACTAAAGTCTTTATTCAGCCTTACATACTATGCTGCTAATTAGCAAAACTGGGGGGGGGGCACTAAATCAGCAAATAAACTGAACCCAAAAGCAGACTGTAACTACCTATTAACACCAAAACGCAACTAAATAGAGGGCAAAGCAGGACCTGCAATGGGCTTAGGAAACCCTATTTTACAAGATGGCTTACAACCCTGTATCTACATTAGGCCCCCTAGGCCTCAGGGTACCTAACTCATAAGTCCAGCGTGCCTCCTGCTGCATTAAAACTGGATCCAGATTTCTCAAGCGACCATTCCTCTCGACTACCTGAAGGCTTTTAGAACTACAGGGGAACCTCCATGTGCCTCAAAGAAATGTAAAACCATAGGGATATTCTCATTATGTGACAAAATGTCACGTACATGCTCCACTAAACTGACCTTGAGTGCCCACTTTCTCTTTCTTATATATTTCTTTTTCCGAAGGGCATGGGAGCAAATAGACTAAGCCCTTCAAATTACAATTAATGAAACCTTTCACATAGTATTCAACCAGGAATTTCATGCCCACAAACATACGTTTTTTGTTCAAAATATTTACAGTATTTATAATACCTACATTTGAACAAATCCTCAAGCTAATTAGCCTGTAACCAGCCGGCTTTATTTCATTGCTTAGCACATGGTCCCTAATATGCTTGGCTCTGCGAGCCACCAACAAGGGACCAGGGCCCACTGCCTTGTTCACTGCAGGGTAAATTAAAAGCACCACAATTGTGTACTCAGGATGTCCTGGAACTGTTTCCAATGTGAGCCAAACTGGGTAATCAAGCGGACAAAGTCCCCGCCTTTCCTCCCATCCTGTTTCTCCATGCCGTGCAGGCAAGGAATATAATGGGGGATGTCGCACACTGCATGTGACAGCACCCCTTACCCAAACCACCCAGCTACTGGCTTAAACCCTTCACCCTAACCCCACAAGCAGCTGACCTAAACCCCTCACCCAACCCACTGAGCTGCTGACCTGAACCCCTCGCCCAATCCCCCACTGCTGACATACGGCTCACATACAACTCCCATCTGCAGCTTTTCACCTACCCCCCAGCTGTTCACCAAAACCTCTAATCTAGAACCCTTTCCAAGCTTCTGACCTAAACTCCTCATCCAACCCCTTAGCTACTGACCTAACATCCCTCACCTAATCCCCCTTCCCAGCTGTTGACCTAAATCCCTCACCTAACCCCACAGCTTCTGACTCACAACCCTCACCTACCCCCCCCCCCCCCCCCCCCCCCGGACCCTAGCTGCTAATTCATTAGCAGGTTAAAGTGATATTTTGGCACCTGGTCATAAATAAGTAGGTTTCAGGTTGCTGGTTGGGCACTCAGTCTTTAAAAAGATTCGCCATTACTGGTATATTATGCTAGATGGGGCAAAATAATGCATTTTAGATTTAAAATTGAATCCCCTTTTAACTATACAAAAGCAGCCCTATGCTAAAACTCCCCTTTAACAAATAGTGAAAGAAGAAACGCTCTTTAATGCCAGTAATTCCTTCATAAATAAAGATTAAAGGGATGCAGCAGGCAAAGGCAATTGTTAGACAATTGCGCCGGGCTACATTTAGCACTGTCCTAAAATGCTCCATATAAGATAAAGAAGAAATGGCCAAGATATCAAGGTTTACAGTTTAATCTTGCGATTTATCTTTTGAAATATTTGAGGGGGGGGCTTAGCTTGGTTATGCTGCATAATAATCAACACAATGGGTGGACATTCTCATCACTCTGGCTATTCTCCCTCTGTCCCATTATCCACAGTTTAATGATGCGGAGCTTTAGACCACCAGTTTAGACATATTATTGGTGGTCTACGGCAAAGGGATTCAGGGGCTGTGCCACTACTCTTTGACTTGTTTCTACTTTCGGAAGCAGCTGCGTTCTGACAGTTAGAGAGAGAGCAGCCATGATGAGGTGAGCTGCTAAATGACAGTTTATGCATTTTGCCTACAGAGTCCCTTCAAAGTCCCCATTTAGCCAGCTGATTGGTTGATAACCTATTTTTAAATAGCACTATATTCCCCAGCTATGTGGTGGCCTTTTTTTAAACTAGGACTGACTCCCAGTCTGCATCTGTAGATATAGTTTGTTCTTAAGAAATCTACATTTTTCACATGCTGTAGAGTCTTTTAAAATATCAATAATGTACTTCTCCACAAGAATTATCCCTATGCTGAGGACTTTGTTCCTTATTATTACAGCCAGGATAAAACTGAACATAAGGTCACTTATCTTGGCAAAACTGAAATAAAGAATATTGCAAGGCAGTCTTGAGGGAAAGAGATTATCTCTAACCTCGTGCATATTGGAAGGTACCTCCAGAATTACACAACTGGTAACATTTTTTTTTGTGTATTTTTTTGCTTAAAGTAACTTTGAAAGAGGAAGTCCAGTAAAATGTGGCTGGGCTTTCTTTTATTAAGGCAGTAGGGGGGCATCAAAAATCCTTCCACAGCATTCCAGTGAGTGTGCACTGATGCTGGTGAGTTTGATAGGTTGCTCGTGGTCAGGTGGGAAGTGGAATGTGTAAGAGGAAAGCATCGGCCACTTCGTTCCCCAAGCATGCTGCCTCATTGTTGAGAGGACTTTCTCTTGAATTTTGTTATGTTTCATACTTAAATTACTTATACTAGCCAGGCACAGATGTGTTATGTGTCCAAGAGTTCATTAAATGTAATAAAAAAAATTAAGGGTTGATTAAGAGCCTGATGAGAAAACTTCCATGCACTTTCATTGTTTACTCTGGGGCTGATTCAGAGCCAGGTGAAAATGTACAGCAGGTACACAATGAAAGTGAATGTCAGTTTTCTCTCCTAAAAAAATAAGTGAGTTTTCTCACCGGGCTCTGAATCGACCCTTTAAACTACAGCATACAGATGCAACCTTCCTAATCTGTACTTGCTATCTTGAAATCTTAAATGCTTTTTAATGCCTTCTTTATAATATATCACAATGGGATGAGCTGGGATGTGATGGTTAACAATTGCTACACCTGTATATTTAGCCGAACAGAGAATCTGAAAAAGAGGCTGATTCATCATTAGCGTCAGGTAGCGACAGATGAGCGTCTGTAGCAGGCATTTTCAGAGCGCCCGCTAGTAGTCGCAGTGCTTGGCCGTGGGACGCTAGTTCAGAGCGACTCAATCGCTGTGCAGTAATGTTGAATACATTGTGAGGAGTCGCTATTTGACCAGTACAGCACTGTATGGGAGCGCATGTTAGCGACTGCTCATAGCGACCGTCTCACACCATATTCAGCAAAAAAACAGCCTCACAAATCTCTGGCGCTGAAAAATATTTGTTTGAAGCCCAGAGCGCATCTATCAACTAGTAACAAAGCGAAAACATATGGAATTACATTGTAACAACATTGTAACATGAACACTTTAATGACAGACCTGTAATGTCATTTCTGAGGAAATATATAAAAAATGAAAAAATTATGAAAAAAATGCTATTTCAATGCCAGAAGAGGTCACAGAATTATTTGTGATTTTTTGGAAAAAAAAAAAAAACCCGTTTAAAGAGAAGAAAAGGATCGTCCATTGAAATGTATGGGAGAGCGTCAGGTAGCGAGAGGTCATACCTGGCGCTGTGCAAGGCTGAACACTGGCGCTATAGGCTGAGGCTGTGAAAATGATGAATCAGATGCTACATGGCGCTATCCCAGTCGCTAAACAGATTCTGCTTGATAAATGTGTAATTGTGTGCCGTGTCCGGCGTTCACCAGTCGCTACCTGTCGCTACCTGTCATTAACCAGCCACTACCTGACGCTATCCCTTCTTAAATAAGGGCCCCAATCTTTAAAAAAAAGCAATAAGGATGTCCAAAAGGTTGAAATGACATTTATGAAGCTTACTAATAGTTGGCATCTTGAACACTGAGGACAAGAGGTTACATCAATTTCTTTACCCGTGGATATACCTGCAGTCCGTTAAGCCGGCCTGTATGTGAGGGCTGTGGTATGAGTAGTGGTGCCTCCACTGAGGTTGTAGGACCAGGGTTTTATGGGTGCAGCACTGCCCGTATATTTTTAATTAAGTGTAGAAATATGGATTTAGTCTGAGAGTTTTAAAGTTATACTAATAATAATAATTAAATCGTAGGATGAGATTCCTTGTCCAAACAGTAACTGGGAAAGGTTACTACTGGTGTTTCACTGCTACCTTTCATTACACTTTATGACCTATGTAATCTACCTAACTACCCTTTGTTCCATTGCCTGAGGGCTTAAATTGGAACAACACCCTTTTTTCTTAAAACAGGTTTAATTCCGGACACAGTGAGACTTCCTGGTTGTGGATGCCCCCTGCGCATTAACAGCCACAAGCAGGCAAAATCTTACCTTTTACTTCCATCCCATAGAAATTCACCATTGTTTATGGCTGCTGCCATCAAATAAAATCTCTGCTGTTAATAATATGCAGGGGGACATATGCCATCGGGAAGCACACCTGCACCCAGAACAACTCCCATTTTGTGAGGCCTGAAAATTAACACGAGATCTAACATTAAAAATCTCCAAATAACTATTTGATATGATACTATTAGAGATGAGCGAACTTTTGAAAAATTCGATTCGACTGATTCGCCGAATTTTCCGACAAAAATCGTTTCGACCCGAATAAATTCGCGACGAAATCGCTATTAAAAACGGCTATTTCTGAGCCTCCTACAGCCTCAATAGGGTTGTAAACCATTCAGCCTTGCTGTAACACGCACAGGATGCGTGCTGGGTTAGTTAAATAATACTTTGAAGAAATATCACATGCAGATCAGAGGCATCGCTAATAGAATCGCAGAGCGGCACAATTGCAGAGAGTTGAAGTGGCATCACTATGAGGGGCAGAAGGAGCCCAAATATACACTGGAGTTGGCCTCAGGAGCCCAAAAATTGGATGAATCACACCCTGGAGTTGGCAGGAGTTGGCAGCAGCAGCAGCAGGAGCCCAAATATACACTGGAGTTGGCTTCAGGAGCCCAAAAATTGGATGAATCACACCCTGGAGTTGGCAGGAGTTGGCAGCAGCAGCAGCAGGAGCCCAAATATACACTGGAGTTGGCTTCAGGAGCCCAAAAATTGGATGAATCACACCCTGGAGTTGGCAGGAGTTGACAGCAGCAGCAGCAGGAGCCCAAATATACACTGGAGTTGGCTTCAGGAGCCCAAAAATTGGATGAATCACACCCTGGAGTTGGCAGGAGTTGACAGTAGCAGCAGCAGGAGCCCAAATATACACTGGAGTTGGCTTCAGGAGCCCAAAAATTGGATGAATCACACCCTGGAGTTGGCAGGAGTTGACAGTAGCAGCAGCAGGAGCCCAAATATACACTGGAGTTGGCTTCAGGAGCCCAAAAATTGGATGAATCACACCCTGGAGTTGGCAGGAGTTGACAGTAGCAGCAGCAGGAGCCCAAATATACACTGGAGTTGGCCTCAGGAGCCCAAAAATTGGATGAATCACACCCTGGAGTTGGCAGGAGTTGACAGTAGCAGCAGCAGGAGCCCAAATATACACTGGAGTTGGCCTCAGGAGCCCAAAAATTGGATGAATCACACCCTGGAGTTGGCAGGAGTTGACAGTAGCAGCAGCAGGAGCCCAAATATACACTGGAGTTGGCCTCAGGAGCCCAAAAATTGGATGAATCACACCCTGGAGTTGGCAGAAGTTGGCAGCAGCAGCAGCAGGAGCCCAAATATACACTGGAGTTGGCTTCAGGAGCCCAAAAATTGGATGAATCACACCCTGGAGTTGGCAGGAGTTGACAGTAGCAGCAGCAGGAGCCCAAATATACACTGGAGTTGGCCTCAGGAGCCCAAAAATTGGATGAATCACACCCTGGAGTTGGCAGGAGTTGACAGTAGCAGCAGCAGGAGCCCAAATATACACTGGAGTTGGCCTCAGGAGCCCAAAAATTGGATGAATCACACCCTGGAGTTGGCAGAAGTTGGCAGCAGCAGCAGCAGGAGCCCAAATATACACTGGAGTTGGCTTCAGGAGCCCAAAAATTGGATGAATCACACCCTGGAGTTGGCAGGAGTTGGCAGCAGCAGCAGCAGGAGCCCAAATATACACTGGAGTTGGCTTCAGGAGCCCAAAAATTGGATGAATCACACCCTGGAGTTGGCAGGAGTTGACAGCAGCAGCAGCAGGAGCCCAAATATACACTGGAGTTGGCTTCAGGAGCCCAAAAATTGGATGAATCACACCCTGGAGTTGGCAGGAGTTGACAGCAGCAGCAGCAGGAGCCCAAATATACACTGGAGTTGGCTTCAGGAGCCCAAAAATTGGATGAATCACACCCTGGAGTTGGCAGAAGTTGGCAGCAGCAGCAGCAGGAGCCCAAATATACACTGGAGTTGGCTTCAGGAGCCCAAAAATTGGATGAATCACACCCTGGAGTTGGCAGGAGTTGACAGCAGCAGCAGCAGGAGCCCAAATATACACTGGAGTTGGCCTCAGGAGCCCAAAAATTGGATGAATCACACCCTGGAGTTGGCAGGAGTTGACAGTAGCAGCAGCAGGAGCCCAAATATACACTGGAGTTGGCTTCAGGAGCCCAAAAATTGGATGAATCACACCCTGGAGTTGGCAGAAGTTGACAGTAGCAGAAGCAGGAGCCCAAATATACACTGGAGTTGGCCTCAGGAGCCCAAAAATTGGATGAATCACACCCTGGAGTTGGCAGAAGTTGGCAGCAGCAGCAGCAGGAGCCCAAATATACACTGGAGTTGGCTTCAGGAGCCCAAAAATTGGATGAATCACACCCTGGAGTTGGCAGGAGTTGACAGTAGCAGCAGCAGGAGCCCAAATATACACTGGAGTTGGCCTCAGGAGCCCAAAAATTGGATGAATCACACCCTGGAGTTGGCAGGAGTTGACAGTAGCAGCAGCAGGAGCCCAAATATACACTGGAGTTGGCCTCAGGAGCCCAAAAATTGGATGAATCACACCCTGGAGTTGGCAGGAGTTGACAGTAGCAGCAGCAGGAGCCCAAATATACACTGGAGTTGGCCTCAGGAGCCCAAAAATTGGATGAATCACACCCTGGAGTTGGCAGGAGTTGACAGTAGCAGCAGCAGGAGCCCAAATATACACTGGAGTTGGCTTCAGGAGCCCAAAAATTGGATGAATCACACCCTGGAGTTGGCAGAAGTTGACAGTAGCAGCAGCAGGAGCCCAAATATACACTGGAGTTGGCCTCAGGAGCCCAAAAATTGGATGAATCACACCCTGGAGTTGGCAGAAGTTGGCAGCAGCAGCAGCAGGAGCCCAAATATACACTGGAGTTGGCCTCAGGAGCCCAAAAATTGGATGAATCACACCCTGGAGTTGGCAGGAGTTGGCAGCAGCAGGAGCCCAAATATACACTGAAGTTGGCTTCAGGAGCCCAAAAATTGGATGAATCACACCCTGGAGTTGGCAGAAGTTGGCAGCAGCAGCAGCAGGAGCCCAAATATACACTGGAGTTGGCTTCAGGAGCCCAAAAATTGGATGAATCACACCCTGGAGTTGGCAGGAGTTGACAGTAGCAGCAGCAGGAGCCCAAATATACACTGGAGTTGGCCTCAGGAGCCCAAAAATTGGATGAATCACACCCTGGAGTTGGCAGAAGTTGGCAGCAGCAGCAGCAGGAGCCCAAATATACACTGGAGTTGGCTTCAGGAGCCCAAAAATTGGATGAATCACACCCTGGAGTTGGCAGGAGTTGACAGTAGCAGCAGCAGGAGCCCAAATATACACTGGAGTTGGCCTCAGGAGCCCAAAAATTGGATGAATCACACCCTGGAGTTGGCAGGAGTTGACAGTAGCAGCAGCAGGAGCCCAAATATACACTGGAGTTGGCCTCAGGAGCCCAAAAATTGGATGAATCACACCCTGGAGTTGGCAGGAGTTGGCAGCAGCAGCAGCAGGAGCCCAAATATACACTGGAGTTGGCTTCAGGAGCCCAAAAATTGGATGAATCACACCCTGGAGTTGGCAGAAGTTGGCAGCAGCAGCAGCAGGAGCCCAAATATACACTGGAGTTGGCTTCAGGAGCCCAAAAATTGGATGAATCACACCCTGGAGTTGGCAGG